>OW203730.1:17038245-17687460 GCA_934045075.1 Yponomeuta sedellus
TGGATTTGGTGATAGCGAAGGACCACTCCCGAATTAGTGGCGGGATAACCACAAACCAAGTCTTTGCTGGCCTTGGGACCCACCCCTCACTAATTTGTCAAGCTTTTTTTTACCTTGCCAATTTGACGCAAATGGACCAATATTGTTTTGACGCTAACGTCGAAAGCTGCTACTAATTCAGCCGTAGATTGTGTATCATCGGCTTCCACAATCGCCTTTATTTCATCATTGTCGACCAAAGTCCTCGGACGACCGCGAGGTTAATTTTTCAGGTGGAAATTTCGAGAACGGAAGCGAGCAAAGCAGGCGGTGCGTTGGGTTGTAGTGTTAGCTCCATAGTGATGATTATATTCTCTGTGGTTAGCTCCGAAAACGTCGTTGATGTTGCGTTCCGCTTGTGCCGCGTTGCTGCCACGACGATACTTATTTTTAACGAAGGTACCTATGATGACGAAAGATTAAAATGCGATGAAAGCGTAATACTAATCAATATCAAATTATGTACATACTTTTGATCAATAAACTACTACTTTTGGAAAAAGAATTCAATGTTTTAAAATAAAATTAATTTGAAATTAGAATTCTTAGCCAAAAATTATTTTGATTTGAAATAGCCAGTACTGCAAAACGGCAATTTCATAGGTAAAGACCTATTACATAAATAAAAGTACATATAGTTTCGTAAATATAATATATCCCTCCATTCACTGATGTTACAGATGTGAATTAGCAACAGCTCTATCGTTGAGCGAAACTCAAGTCAAGATCTGGTTCCAGAACCGAAGAGCGAAAGACAAACGAATCGAGAAAGCACATTTTGATCAACAATACAGGTAACATTTTTCATTCGAACACTGATTTATAATAATATAAACAGACGATCAAATTGGTACAGGCCCGACAGCGGATTGGGCGTACCATCGGACCGAGCGAACATGAAGTAGTAGGTACTAATTATGTTCGACCATCGGCAGACAACTTTTTGAACGAACGGATATGGTATGGAGCGTACCGAATCCGCTGTCCAGCCCGTACCAAGTTCGATCGTCTGTTAATAGTATTAATTTTATCTGATATTGCAT
The DNA here is from genome assembly GCA_934045075.1 of Yponomeuta sedellus. NCBI lineage: Eukaryota > Metazoa > Arthropoda > Insecta > Lepidoptera > Yponomeutidae > Yponomeuta > Yponomeuta sedellus. The sequence continues at coordinate 17,039,328 of OW203730.1, forward strand.
TAGGAAATTGAAAATTATAATGTACCAGTTTTACTCTCGGAGTAGAGTAACCTTTACCTAATACCTTATTCGGCAGTACTAAACCTACCACATCCATACAATAAATTAGAGAATAATTGAGTGAATAAAAATCTTCAAAATACCTATGACGAGTACGTAGTAGTTTTATGAAATGCGGTCGAGCACTGGTAAATAATAGAACGACTACCCGTGCACTGGCTACCCGTCTTTCTAATTTCCTTCAGCCACTTTCCATCGTAAGGTTGTCTGGAAGAAATTGCGTTTAGCAATAAGGCCGTCAATTGTACTTTGTATATTTGCAATTGTTTTGTATTTGTTGTTTTTCCAGTGTACAATAAAGAATATTCTTATCTTATCTTATCCAGTTCAGTGGGCTAAATCACTCGGACCAAATCCTGAGCGATACCAATCTTCTGTCAAATTCTATACTAATTTACAGTTAAGATTGGAATCGTTTAGCATGTGCTGCACGTAATATAGAGGCAGATCGTCATTTAAGTTGATATTGAATAAGGTTTTCTGCGTTTCTGTTCCACGACCGAAGTTTTTTCAAAGTTTTCAAAGGTTTTGATTTCTATCAACAGGCAACTTGCAGCCGCGTCTGGTCTGTTTCCTGGAGTCCTGACGTCAGCATACCCGCCATCGGCCTGTCCCTGTGTTCCACATAACCCGCCGAGCCATCACGACAAACGCCCTTGAACTGTGTACCGAGAGCATACAAAGAGACTTTGACTATTACTAATATCATCTAAAAAGGGATGATTCTACTCAGTCAACCACCTAAAACGTGCAATTCCTGAGACACGTCAATTAGGGTCCTTCGGTTAATGTAAATCACTACTTTTGGTCTCCCTGCTCAAACTGTTATTTGGCTTTGTAGTGGCGTTCTGTGATATATATAACCATAATATTGTGTTGACAGAATCATTTAAACCCTGGTATTTCGAAAAATGTTAATTTTCGTTAAGAACATGTCGCCAACTTTAAACTTTAAAGGACATATTCTCTTCAATGATAATATTATTTAATTGGGCAGAGTTTTCGTCTTCCGCACTCATAATTCGGTCACCGATAGGTTCGAATGGCTTCTGTGCACCCTATTTCCGCGCAGTTGTTAAGTTTACCTCCCTAGAGTTACATAAAAAGGGAGGGCAGCCTTCGCCAGCTATACAAAAAGCAGGCACCCGAGCGAGCCGAGTCGAGTAGCGGCTAAGGCTGGTCGCCGATCAAGGGGAAGCCAGCAAGCAAGACGCTGCGGAGGTAATCTTGGGTGCTTACATTTTGTTACGCTAGGGCGAGGGGGCAGCTGCACATCCCGCAGCGCCGGAGCAGTTGCAGAAGTAAATAACGGTCAACGTTGCTGTTAAGAGTTTTTTTTTCCGCTGCCTTTTTCTCCACTACACTACGGCCCGAAGGCCGCGGCTTGCGGCTTTCGGCGGAATGTAAATTCTTTACGTTGAAATAAATTGAGTTACCGAGGTAACGGATAAACTCAAGTGCGATCATTCGCTGTAGCTTAATGAACGTCCTAAGAAGTTAATTCGACGGCTAATTTTACCAGTTGGCGGCGACATGTATAAAAGAGTAGTAGTGTCCCACCCAACGGTTGTGCAATCTACAATTAATCAAACCCATTAAGAAAAATAAGTAGAACATTGGGTATACAGAGTTGTATTTTGGATAGGGCAGCTAGGGGAAACTTAAGCAGCTACTTGAAAAGGATCTGAGGATACCTTTCAAGGCTTACAGAACCTTACAGAAATTACAGATCGTAAGTATGTATCCACAGATTTTGGGTAAATGGTACAGTCAGCTTACTACCTCTCAAAACCACCCTGTGTAGTTAGTTAATAGGATATAGATAATTCTCACCGAGTTACCATGTAGTTATCCAATTGTAAGGTTCCACGGTAATATTGTTTTTAACAGTCTTTATTGTTGTTAGCGTCAGCTAATTTAGGACAGTGTTTTTTTCCATTAGGTACTTCCAGAAAGTAATAATTTTTAGTCACTGCTAAAATACAACTTAAGTTAGACCAAAATAAATTTGTATATTAATTAGTGTTATTTTGCTTTTACTGTAGGTATAATTGTTTTCTACTATAATTTACGAGTTATATGCTTTGTACATAATGTAAATATTGTAATATGAACAATATGTAAGTATTTTACGTGGTTTGAATTAAAATAGCTATGAAATAAAAGATTAAAATAGCTTTGAATTTTTTATTGATGCATATACCAACTTACCATGGGCTTTTCCATGGAGCATAGCTCGTTCCGTGTCCATGTCAAGAGTTCATGGAAAACAGTTTTTATTTAATTTATTGCACACAAATACGATAAAATAAATGTTTAACTATATCAACACACCAGTAATTATAAAATAGAAAGAACAACATCAATAACTTTAAGAACACAACATACAGCTATAATGATAACAATTTAAAACATTTTTACGTACATAACAAACAATGGATATTGACATTTTTATTAAGTATAGCAAAATAGTTCATTATTGAACAAATTTATTGTGTATTGATACTATACTATGACTAACATTGAATATCTTTATGTAATTAGCAAGTTATTAAATTATTGAGCACTCGAACTAATTACAAGTTCAAGCAATAATGAATCTAATTTCTGGAATGTCTTTTCAATGTCATAGATAGACGATTGCATGCAAGAACGAATATCAACGTTTTATGTACTTAATTAAAGAAATAAAAGATTAATAATCTTCTCACTTATAAACTAGGAACCTAGTATAGCTTTACACACAGCTTTTACAAATTAACTCATTAACTTAAATTTCGATATATCATTGGTTTATTCTTAGACTCATCATAGTTAGAAAACTGTCTAGTGTGATTGGGCCATGCGTAAATGATATGTCAATGTAAAAACTGTGATCAGTGCCAAAACGGGTTAGGCAAGAAAAGTAAATGAAACTATTACCTACGAAATACCTTATTATAACAAACCTTACGTTTAGAACATGAAAAAGAATATGTGACTACGCAATGTAGTGTCCGGCTCTTGTCCCTCCCTGTCTACGGTAAGCTGATGTGGCCTACTCCTCCCTCCTAAGCATTCTACCGTCTGCCTGCCTAGCTTCAACTAAGCGCAACTTGAGACCTATACATTGAAAAATAACATTATAGTTTTCCTCCTTTAAATATCACATTTGAAAATATAAATTCATTAGTTTATACAGGGTGTCTCATTCATATCGGTCAGTATGGGAAAGTCTGAAACTATAAGACATAGGAAGATCTGTTCTGAGGAAGCATGTCATCGATTTTAATAACAAGAAAAACTGCTTTCATAAATTTTAAAAAACATCTGTACTCCGTTCGGGAATCGAACCCGGTTGTTTTAAAAAAAAAAAAACTTCTATTAATAAAACACTAACAATCAATTGAAAAGCCCACATAAAATAAGTATGTAGATACTTATTTAAAGATTAACGGCCGAATACTCAAACGTCAGTCAAATCGATCACTCAGTTGAAAGGCATTCAAATTTGAACATCTGTTAAATATTGAGTGGTATACACAAACGTCATTCAAACAATTTCAGACCGTGATCAGCTGAGAAGCCGTCAAATAAACAACTAGTCTGTTTTCATTGACAAAATATTTAAACTTACGTTGTGTATCCGATTTACGCAGAATTTGTTCGATCAATTTTAAGTTTTGTGATGAAATATGAAGTATTTTTATAAAAATAAAATAAATCATAATATGATTTATGAAACAAACTTAAATTATTATTACCTCGTTTTGTACAAAGCTAAATGTTTAATGTTGTAATAATAATATCTTATATTGTCGTAGAACGAAACGTTAGGGCCATCTCACCTATGACATTTGAAAAGTCTACCACAATAAAAACATTGCGGTATTGCGGTTTTTTAAAGCTATTGTTGGCGACAGATCTGGCAACCCCGTTGCTGTGATCTGTTAGAAAAACTTACTTAGCAACGGTGTAGCGAATGGATCTGTTTTATAATTGTCCTTTTTATTATTTAATATGTTTTAAATATAACTAATTACTATAATTCGGGCTTTCCATTTTCGGCGCTAACATCGTGGTCCTTCGAGCTATTAGAATCCAGGATTTTTCTATTTGTCCAAATTCCAAATTTTCTCTACGTTTGAAAAATTGAACAACATTGAAATGTTCACTAGGTCTCAAGCCCGAGACAATAAAATCGATCCACACCTACATCCCAATGGGTCGAACAAGCCCCACTCAGCTTCTTCCTCTACTTCGAGTGCTGCGAGAGGCGCTCGTCTGAGGGCCGCGGAAGCGGCGCACAGGCTGCATCTTGCGCAAATCAAGCAGCGTGAGGCGATGGCCGTAGCCGCCGCCGAACGCGACGCCGCGGAAGCTACGCTAGATGCGACGGTCGCGGCGCTCGAGGTGGAGGAAGTACTGAGTGTAAAAGGGAGCAGTTCGCATTCGCGAACCGCTGTCTGGGTAGAGCGAAGTGACTTTACAGGAGCAGAACCAACCCTGGTTGGCACGGCAGCCCCTGACGTGGGGGTTTCAAAGAGTGAGGAAAGTGTGGTGCTATTTCCTAGGCGCCCCGACCCGTTGTCGGGCCAAGAGCGCGACGCCACGTGCATTCCAACTCAAGCCGCTGTTCCCAAAGCAGCGGTTAATTTCCCAGGCCAACATGAGAAAGGTTTGCTTCAGAATAATCTCGACCCAGGCCAAGGTACTATTCAGACCCATCCAGTAAGTAATGTCGTCGAGAGAGTCATTATTAAACACAATGAAAAGGGCGACTTGCCTAAATTTAGCGGGCACGTCCTAGACTGGCTCCTGTTCAAGCGAACATTCGACGCTACCAAGGTGCACTTCACAAAACATGAGAACATAGCGCGGCTTATCAATGCCCTTCAGGGTGAGGCGAAAGAAGCGGTCTACGCTCGCTTGTTATGTTCTGATGATTACGAGCCTATTATGCGCTCCTTAGAGACACGGTTCGCTCGTCCAAAGCAAATTGTATCTCGTGAGCTTGCGGCAATACGACAATTGCCAAAAGTTGGGAAGGATCCCAATTCACTTTCTATATTCGCGAGCAAAGTCAGAAACACCGTTAGTATTATAAGTTCATTAAAAGAATCCCGATACTTACATTCCCCCGAGCTAGTTGATATTCTAGTGAATAAATTAAACCCTATTTTACAGAATAAATGGTGCGATCATGCGACGGCGCGTTGTACTGCTCTAAACCTAGAGATCGAAGTTTTTGCGCAGTTCCTCGAAAATGAGGCTGAAAGTCAAGCCAACTTCATGCCGTGCGAGGTCCCTGCCACTCCTACGCCTCCACACCTCGATAAACAGGGAAGGCGTCCAGTACTACCTCAACTTCCTCGCTTCGTACCGCACCAAACTCATCACATAGATGCAGATCTATCTACTAGCTCGCATTCAGTTTCGGCATCTCTGCCGAGGCCGCCGACCTCGCCTGCATGCCTGTACTGTGCCAACAATGGTCATACTATGAAATCTTGCCCAAACTTCGCAGCACTTAACATCACTGAACGTGTTTCATGGGTACGCGATAACAAAATTTGTTTAAAGTGTTTACGTAAAGGCAAGCACAGCTACAGGAACTGCAAGGCGGGACCGTGCGGCATCGACGGGTGTAATCAACTTCATAATAAAATTCTGCATTCTCCGAAGGATTCGTTGTCATCATCTCATCAAGATGTAAACAATAAAAAATTGCATTTTGATGTGTCATCTGTCTCACAGACACCATCAACATCTCATGTCAACACTGTCCATGCTGACAGTCATAAAGAAAAAGTTTCATTCGACAGCCATAAAGTCGGTTTCATACAGTCGAATGAGGTTTTATCTCAAAACAAGGATAGTTCCATTACAAGTACCAGTTATTCTTACGCGCCTAAAAATGAGAACGCGTTACTTTTGAAGGTACTACCGGTAGTACTTTAGGCCCCTTCAGGTGAGGTAGAAGCGTTCGCCCTCTTAGATGACGGAGCCACCGTAACCCTCCTAGATATGGAGTTAGCTAAAAAGCTAGGTGTTTCGGGGACCGAGGAGGTCATGCGCATAGACAATATAACTGGTTCTAGTGGCAGTATCCCTGTTCAATTTGTAGATTTTCAAATCCGCGGGAAATATCAAGATGAAAAGTTCTTTATTAAAAAGGCCCGCGCCATTCCTAATTTGAAACTCAGACCTCAGGAGGTCACGATTAAGGATGCTAACTTTCAGCATTTAAATGACATCTCCTCGCAGTTAGTTTTTGACAAGGCCACGCCTAAGCTGATAATAGGGACCTCTGATTGGCCTCTTTTAATTAGCAGGGAACACAGGTTAGGAACCCCTACTCAGCCTGCGGCGGTCCGTACAGTCTTAGGTTGGGCTCTATTCGGTCAACTACCTCACAGTTATTCTGCTGCCCATTTAATGAATCACCTTACCACTAGCGATTCTCGTGATAGTGAGTTAGATAGCCTTATCCGAGATTACTATCAGCTAGATTCCATTGGTATCAAACACGAGGAGAAAATAAATACTGATGACGCGAGAGCAATAAACATTTTAGAGAACACAACGCGCCGCTTACCAAACGGTAGATTCGAGGTAGGATTACCATGGCGCAAAGATGATCCTAAAATCCCGGATAGCTACAATTTAGCACTTTTTAGACTACAAAGTCTGCGTAAACGGTTTTCCAAAGACGTCAAGTACGAAAAATTATACAGGGTCAACATTGAGGCGTACGTACAAAAAGATTATGCTGAGGAATGTGTGGACACACATGATAATCCTAAGTCATCATCGCGCCGTTGGTATTTACCCCATTTCGCGGTAACTAACCCGAATAAACCGGGAAAAATGCGAATAGTACACGACGCATCAGCTAAATCTTCAGGAGTTTGCCTGAATTCATTAATCCTTCCGGGTCCTGATCTTTTGCAATCGTTGCTGGGGATTTTGATGAGATTCCGTGAAGGTCAGATTGCCCTTAACGGAGACATACGCGAAATGTTTCCCCAGATTAAAATTCGGGAGCAGGATCGCGATTGTCAACGTTACATATTGGTGACCCCTAGCGGGGAAGTAAAGGAATTAAGAATGTCCTCTCTGATATTTGGGGCATCTCCCTCGCCGTACACGGCTATCTATATTAAAAATAGGAATGCTCGTGACTTCCAGGATCAGTATCCCGAGGCTGCCAAGTCCATAGTCCAAGATCATTACATGGACGATTTTCTGGGATCTTTTGACAACCTGGAAACAGCTACTCGCGTAGCAGCTGATATTGTTCATGTACACTCACAGTGCGGCTTCGAGATGCGATCGTGGGTGTCTAACGTTCCCAAAGCGCTCAGCCTGATTCCTTCACATCTCCATAAAGAAGGCTCGACCAACGTTGATCTCAATTTAGTCAGCATCCAACAGAATGCAGATATCCGTATCTTGGGAATGCATTGGAATCCCCAAGATGACTCATTTAACTTTAAAATTAAGATCGACGTTCCTTTACCCACACAATTCACTAAACGCCAAGTTCTCAGAGATCTTATGCGAATTTACGATCCACTAGGACTCATACTGCCTAAGGTCACTAAGGGAAAGATCCTGTTTCAGAGAACATGGCGCCTGGTGAATTCGTGGGACGCCTCACTCCCAGCTTCCGAACGGGCACAGTGGGAAGAGTGGTACTCTGACATAAAATCAGTTCACGCCTGTACCATTCCTCGCGCTTACAAACACTTTTCCATTTTCGTTGAGCTGGAGCTTCATATTTTTACGGACGCAAGCGAACTGGCTTACGCGTGCGTTGCGTACTGGCGTTTCACTTTACAGAAAGGCGACGCCCATCTCGCTTTAATTGCGAGCAAGTCCCGGGTCGCGCCTCTTAAGCCAGTAAGCATACCGCGGATGGAGCTCCAGGCAGCTTTGCTGGGAGTGAGATTAGCTGAAACTCTAAAGATTGAGCACCGTATCCAAGCATCGCGCAGAATTTTCTGGTGTGACTCTAAAACCGTTCTCGCTTGGATTAGGAGTGACGCTCGAAAATACAAAGCGTTTGTTAGCCATAGGTTGGGCGAAATCTCAGACCAAACGCGAGTAGATGAATGGCGTTGGATTCCGACTGCCCTAAACGTTGCCGATGACGCCACGCGTGCAGCATCCGTCTCTCTGAAGAGATGGTGGACTGGACCCTCTTTTTTAAAACTTGGGGAAGATACTTGGCCACAGGAGGTGAATCCAGATCCCATCTCTCCTGAGGATGACCTCGAACTCAAGCGCCATGAAACCTCTATTCATCTGATTTCTTTATCGGCAGACCGGTTCTCCGATTGGCGGCGGCTACTGCGCGTAACCGCACGCGTATATCAATTTGTCCGCCTGCTACGGGACAGCACGGCGCGCTCCACTGACACTTTGGGCGGTGGTCTCCGTCCGCTGCTCGCACGAGACGTCAAAGATGCCACAGCCCACCTACTCAAGGAGTCACAGCAGCAGAGTTTTGCAGAAGAAATCGCTTACCTAAGTGAGAACAAAGCTCTGCCGAAGAGGAGCCGGCTACACAAATTGTCCCCAAGACTCGGTGATGACGGTCTACTCAGAGCGCACGGAAGAACGAGCTCGGCCCCTGAAGTGACATCAGAGACGAGAGAGCCAGTCATCCTTGACGGTCGAGATACTACCGTACAGCTGTTGATCGCGCGCTACCACACTTGGGCCATGCACGGCAACAATGAAACGGTTGTAAACACGCTCCGTCAAAAATACGTCATACTGCATCTAAGACCCACAGTTCGCAAGATTGCCGCCAGATGCCAGGCTTGCCGCATGCGGAAGGTTATGACCTCCACTCCACCCATGGGCGACTTACCCGAAGAGCGGCTTCAACACCATCACCCGCCATTTTCCTTCGTCGGTCTAGATTACTTCGGCCCGGTAGAAGTAGCCGTGAAGAGGAGTCGGGAGAAGAGGTATGTGGCTCTCTTCACATGTCTTGTGACCAGAGGGGTCCATCTGGAGATAGTGGGAAGTCTCTCCGCAGACAGCGCCATAATGGCTCTACGCCGCTTTATAGCTCGCCGCGGATGCCCTAAAAAGATACTGTCCGACAATGGGACAGCCTTCATTGGCGCAAGCAGACTGTTGAGAGAGGCGTGGGCTGCCATTGACCATACACAAATTCATGACTTCGCCGCATCCCACGAAATAGAGTGGCATTTCATCCCACCCGCGTCGCCATTCATGGGGGGCGCATGGGAGCGCCTGGTCCGGAGTGTCAAGCGTGCCCTCGCGGTTACCCTCAAGGAAAGGGCGCCGAAGGAAGAAGTTCTTGGCACGCTTTTAGCCGAAGCTGAATTCATCATCAACTCTAGACCCCTCACCCACGTTCCTGTGGCACACGATGACGAGCCCGCCCTGACACCGAACCATTTTATCCTGGGGTCGAGCTCGACTTTACCCTCACCAGAAGCCACAGACGCGGACCTTATCAGCCGAGAAGGTTATAAGAAGGCGCTGCGATTGGCCGACCACTTCTGGGCTCGATGGGTAAGGGAGTACCTCCCCGACCTTCTGCCAAGAGGCCCCGGATCCACACATATTAATCTACGAGAGGGTGATTGTGTACTGATCGCCGACAGTAACATGCCGCGCGCAGTTTGGCCTCGCGGCAGGATCGAGAGGGTATTCCCAGGCAGAGATGACGTCGTGCGTGTAGCGGACGTACGGACTAGAGCAGGGGTGATGCGCCGCCCCGCTCGAAAGCTGGTCAAGCTAGACCTGTCGCCTTAGTTTTAAAACTATTCTCTTACCAGGGGGGAGGATGTTGGCGACAGATCTGGCAACCTCGTTGCTGTGATCTGTTAGAAAAACTTACTTAGCAACCTCTCCATACAATTTTGAAATGTTGTCAATTATTATTATGCGTTATTTATTATGCCAGTAGCATAATATTAATATTAATAACGCAGGGTTATTAAAATTTGGTCCACTGGCTGTTTGGATCTATTACTCCTTGTAACTGGTTGGATTGTATGTCAAAAGACGGACAGACTCCAAATATAATACCGTCTCTTTCGACAGCCGGAACCGCGCATGGAAGTCTGTTTCATTATAATACTCGAAAGCATTTAACTTTGCCTCATTTCTTCGAGGCACATTAGGCCCTTCCTCGACATGATAAGGACATTGTTTTTCACATAAGTTCACTGATATTACAACTTTTTTACGATTTGAAGGTCCTCGCGACCACTTTCAATTGTAACGCCTACTCAACTCGATTTGACAGCCCATTTGACAGATAAATCGCGCTAAGTGGCGTTCGAGTATACGAATTTTTCGCTGGGTGATGTTTAACTACCAGTTATTTTGTGTTCCACTTAAATTTAACACAAGCTTTAAACTAACGTTTGTGTATACGAGTTTTGTGTTTAAAGGCTTGTCAATTACTTAAGATGCCTTTAAATATTTGAATGACGTTTGAGTATTCGGCCGTAAGATCGTTACTTAAACTTGTTGAATATTGTATTGAAAAAGGAGGCGGTCACTTCAAGCACCTACTAAAATAAATTAAAGTACCTATGTGAAAACAATGCATTTTATTCATTTTAGACATCATGTTTCATACAGACATTTACTGCTTAAGACCTATACAATCGATATCTACATAGAAATAGTGTAGGTTTTTTTTCAAAACAACCGGGTTCGATTCTCGAACGGAGTACAGATGTTTTTTAAAATATATGAATGCAGTTTTTCTTGTTATTAAAATCGATGACATGGTTCCTCAGAACAGATCTTCGTATGTCGTATAGTTTCAGACTTTCCCATACTGACCGATTTGAATGAGACACCCTGTATATTAGCATGTGTGTTATTTACACAAAAGTGGGAAGAAGTATATCACAATAAAGACAGAGAAACTCGTCTAATTTTGCTTATCATTATCGCATGATTGGCGATAGAGATTCTTCTATCAACTCAATCACTAGATACATAAGGCCAATCATATTATAATTTGGGGCATAATGAAATGTGAGTTAACTAATGGCTACTCAGTCAAGTTATAGGAGATCTACTTCAAATAGTTAATCAAAGATATACTCACAAGAGAGCGTCGCTGAGTTTAAAATCTCCGTTGGTTCCCACCACCAGTCTGGGAGGTATCACCCATGGTGTTATAACTCTGAGTCCCAGCGCCGGAGGAGTAGCCGCCACCTGAGGAAGTCCACGTCTTAGTTTATGCTAAACATAAAATCTTTGTACATAAGTAATTAAATTAATCATAATATGTCCGCTGAAGTGCTGACAAAATTCCCCCTCGGAATTGCTAATTCGCTGGCCGGCAAAGCTACCAGCTGTTGGCCACCTGTCGAGTCGTTGAGGTGCGTCGATATTTGTGAAGTGAAGGCATCTCGGACCCATCGTCTCGGCCCCAAACAACGCAAATAAGAAGCTAAGCTAGATAAGCTGTCCCCAAGAACAGAGTATTTGCGCCGTTTGAAGGCTTCTGCCATAGCCACAACATGTCCTGCTGGTATGCGTCACATGGGAACGCGCCAATGTCAACGCAGATTACGTCCCACACCAGCGGTTTTCCGTTCGGCTGCGGCACCAGTGTCATGCAGCTAAACGGTATTTCGAAAAATAATCATTCTCTTGTGTTGTGAGGAAATAACTTTTGGAGATGCAGTCAATGTCAAAAAAAATATAACAGATAATGACATTGTGTCTGAGAATTTATTCTCCTTCATTTATTTATTTATCTATTTATCCATTTATCTATCTATCTATCTATCTATCTATCTATCTATCTATCTATCTATCTATCTATCTATCTATCTATCTATCTATGTATCTATCTATCTATCTATCTATCTATCTATCTATCTATCTATCTATCTATCTATCTATCTATGTATCTATGTATCTATGTATCTATGTACCTATGTATCTATGTATCTATCTATCTATCTATCTATCTATGTATCTATCTATCTATCTATCTATCTATGTATCTATGTATCTATCTATCTATCTATCTATCTATTTTTTATTTATTTATTTATTTATTTATTTTTTTAGTCATAAATAAATAAATAAATAAATTAATTAATTAATTAATTTATTTATGACAAATCTAAAGATTAGTCTCAAATAAAACATAACAGGCCATAGTGAACTCCTGTAGACTGATCTGCATGGGTTCTTTGTCAGTTAGACTAAAGATATACTTTGTCAGTTAGCCTAAAGATAGACCCTACAATACTGTTGTTTTCAGGGTGTCATCACAATGAATTATTGTAATAACCTTACCTGCATTGTAAGGCTGCGAACGCTGCATGTTAAAGTTAGAGCGCACGGGGCCAGCATTGTAGCTCTGCTGGTAGCCAGTACCAAAGTTGTCGGCGGTTTGTCCCCAGCTACCCTGGTCCCCGTAACCCTGGTTTGCCCAGCTCCCGCCAGAGTTTTCCCATGGGTTCTGGCTGCCCCATCCGCCTTGGTTGTAGCCTGAAAGGAAAGAATATTTTCGAGTTTATTGGCATATATTTGGGAAGGGAAGGGTTGAAAGCAGTAGGGAACTTGAGAGCATTTTTTTAAGCTTTTTGATCAAAACCCTTGTAAACCAGTGTTATGAAAACAGTTCACAGTTTGCATTTTGCACACATTCAATGCCCAACATGTTAATCTTAGGTCGGTATTACAGAACGATGCTCAAGCACAGATTGATCTCAGATCGCCCAATCATTACTTGAGCGCTGAATCGATGCTCAAGCACTCCCTTTATTTACAAACAGTTCTTGAGTAGAGATCAGCCAATCACTGCTTAAGTAGAGATTCAGAACTGCAATCAGATTGTCTATGATCAAAGTTTGTTTTCTATGACAAGAAAAATACAAGTGTAGATTTTTATTCCGTTTTACGCATGTTACAAAAACGTGACGATGAAACTTAGTAAATTATGTCAAATATACAGAGGAAACTAAAATAATGTTTATGTATTCGTAAATAAAATGTTCAAAGTTTCTTTATTTAGTTATTAGTTTGTAATGAACCGTATATTTTAAGGAAGCAAAACGTTCACGCTTATTGTTTATTTATTCGCTTTGAGTACAGAACGGAACGTAACAAATGTCGATAGAATAATTCTGTTGACGTCTGTCTATTTATTTAAGTTTACTAAATTACTAATATCTGTACATATTGTAGTCGGTGTGTGGTTTAATTTGAACATTAATCGCTGTTTTGAAACGAGATGTGAAAAAATGAGAACAAGGAACTTCACCATAGTGGAAAGAAGAACATAAAACTTCAACCTCACCGCAGTGGAGAGGAATCTGCTCGGTAAACATAAAAATTCAACCTCATCGCAGTGGAGAGGAACCTGCTCGTTGAACACAAAACTTCAACTTCACCACAGTGGAGAGGATCCTCCTCGAGGAAGATAAAAAGTCAACTTCAACACAGCGGATTTATAGAATATGTGTCAACTTATGTTACAAATTTATGAGCAATAAAAAGCTGAGATTGTTTTACTGATTATTTTATTTATTCCTCTTTGTTACTGTCTTGTTGGCCTAGCCGCTAAGGCGCTTGGTTACCAAGACCGAGCTTGTGAGTTCGATTCCCACTGTGGGCCTATATATTTGTACAAGTGACCACAGTCTCGGTGTACTTTCATGTTTGTGACGTTCTTGCCTGGTTATCAAAGTACAGGATATCCTAGTTTGGGACTAGGTGAAGTGATTGTGTTCGTTATCAAACCTTGTATATCCCCACTGCTGGGGCACGGGTCTCTTCCTGCATCGCAAGAGGTTAAGCCATCCTCTACCACGGGGGCCAAGTCTGGGTTGGTGGAGGATTGTAAGACAGTAGCGTGTCTTACAGTCAGAAGTTATCAAGCCGCCCATAAGGCCTTTGACATGGCTTAACGACTGCCATTATATGACAGCCGACAGCCGGCACCAACGGCTTAACGTACCTTGCGAAGCACGGAAGTGCTCGCGAAGTGATTGTGTTGCGTGAAATTTATTCAATGAAACCACCCCAATATTAATGTAATTGTTTTCTAATAAACACTTATTAGACATAAACACTTATTAGAATCCATGCAGTAGGGGTCTTCAGCGTCCCTTAAATGCCTAAGGGGCTGCTGCTATCATTAACTATTTCGTCATAGTAATCAAGGTTTTCGAATATATGATTTTTGCAATAAACATTCCAAATTGACAATTATAATAACTGGCCGATCGACTCTCAAGCGTGGTTCCGACCACACTTGAGTAAATACAGATTTGATCTTTACTTAAGTAGAGATTGCTACCCAAGTATCGTTCTCGAATTAGCTATTACTCAGTTGAGTCGCGCTTGATGAATCTCGACTCAAGTAACGTTCTAAAATTAAATCCATACTCAAAACTAGTCTTAAGTAGAGATTGGCGCTTGAGTACGCTTCTGTAATACCGGCTTTAGATTAAGCGTGTGCCAAGTTGCATCGAAATTCAGTTTTGGCATGATGAATTATTGTAAAACAAACAGTCAAACATCAGACATCCACGATAAAACACGATTCTGCTAAAATACTCTCCTGTGAGGCAGTCTATTTAATCTGTGGTTAAATTTTCCCTTTGCCACTGACTATTTGAACAATTAAAAGTTTTAAGGACTCTGATGGATGTTTTTATAAGACAGCCAGACTTTACATTATGGTAGGTACCTAATGTAGTAAGTAATGTGTTCAAATAATATATACCTACTGTTTCTGTAGTTGTGATATTATTGATTTTGTTTTTTTATGTCTATAGTTGTAAGAATGCCAATGATGTTAATTTTTACAAAAATGCGACTTTTTAGTATAAATGTTTTTTTAGTATAAATGTAAATTATTCTTCCTTCCTTTTCCTTTTGATCAAATTGTTTAAATAATGGAAAAAAAATTTGAAGAATGTCATCGGCATTCTTTCAAGAACCACGGATATTGTTCCATTTTTTTAGAATAAGAATAACAATACTTATTAGTTAGAATATTTTCGGGGCTTAATCGCGTAGTAATTTTACCTCGACGTTTCGACGACGTTACAGTCATCGTGATCACGCTTGGTTCGCTTCGGCTGATGAGGTTTCAGACTACCTTCAATCAGCCATCACAAAGCACTATTAGGTCTGCGACCTCAGAACACAAAAATAAGGAGAAGTGCCTTGTGGGCGTGGCACTGTCGCCCAACGTTAGCCCATTTGGGCTAACCTCTGCGAAACTTTAAAATATGGCCGTCAATCGCTTCGCGCCAGCCGTCGTAGTAACATCTGAGAAAAATGCCTAATTGCGCATTGATTACCTGCAGAAATCGCTGTGATACATGCTATTCAAATACAGGGGAGTGTCTTTTCACCGGTATACCTATTTTACTCACTATATTCGTCTTATAAACTACGAAAAATCATAATTATAATAATTACATGTGCAATGTGCATCCCATTACTAAGAACATAAATGGGAAGTATTTATTACATTGTAGTTATTCCACTGCTGTTTCTATATAGCATTTTCGTGGAGGTTTGCTAACTAGGAAAAGCCAGCCCGCAGTGAACCGTCACGCAAAACTGATCATTGTTCAATGCGATGTTTCGAGGTACGGCCGCATGTATTTGCCGCGAAATGTCAAATTCACCAGTAGGTCAGCTGGAGACATAGTGATGGGGTAGTTCCTTTCTTTTCAGACTGATTAAGTATCGATATTATTGAGGCATTTATAATCGTTCGTCCTGACTTCCAAAATTACTAGAACCAATTATTGTAAGACTAGGTACCTAGTCTTATCGTCGACTATTGCGCGCGACTCCATCTGCGTAGACTTCAGCTTGCGTTGCTAAGGAAGCTTTTATTTTAGTAGAAGGATTTTGCCCTATCAAAAACAGGCCTAGCTTCGATCATGTATTTCAAAGAGTTTCTAATAAAGATAAAGAAAAATACGAAAGAAAAATGGATCAAAATACAGAGGGTATAACTGATTTTCTCTCAAATATAGTACCATTTGCTCCATCTATTTTACAGAGAAGTGTTTCCAGATGCTAAAGTGGGGGAAAAATATTTCCGTGGGCAGTTCCTACTTTGAAAATACCAGTAATAACGAGTTCTATAAAGGTTGAGGTACCAATTATTGGGGTTTATCATGCATCACGCAGGTTCATTATTGAGTTTGGTGCACGAACCTCATTGGGGTTAACTATGCATCAACCCCAATAACTGGTTGGTGAGTACATTTTCCTCCAGGATGTGTAGTATGATGTGCAGTATATTTAAAATCACGATAAAATTTTACATGGTTTAGAATATTCAATTATCACTTTATTCTAATCTTCATTTCATATGGACGACACATAACTCTCCAAAAGAAAGTGTTTCTAAAGAAACAAATCAGGTGATGTGGTTGTGGTACTAAATCATAGTCTTATATATTTAATTATTTATGTGCGTTATGTTATAAATGAAATTAGATTATGTAATGAAAAACAAGTTAAAGCATTTTCAGTATTTTAATAATTTACCATTTTAGATCCGACAAGTTCTCGAATGGAGACCACAATATGGTATGTCGGTATTTGCTTATATGTCATATCGGCAAGTGCAGCGTCGGACGACAAGATGGAGAGAAGATCTCATCCTAGTCGACGGAAGACGCTAGATGTAAGCCGCTTTCAACTGGTCTTTTTGGAAATCCATGGAGGAGGCCTATGTCCAGCAGTGGATATCTTGTGGCTGAATGATGGCGATAAT
The DNA here is from genome assembly GCA_934045075.1 of Yponomeuta sedellus. Lineage (NCBI taxonomy): Eukaryota > Metazoa > Arthropoda > Insecta > Lepidoptera > Yponomeutidae > Yponomeuta > Yponomeuta sedellus. The sequence continues at coordinate 17,056,150 of OW203730.1, forward strand.
GAAAATATTCTCCGTAGGATTTCAGTCTGATGCTGATTTTATTTTTTTAATCTATATATGTTTCGAAAGTTTCATTGAAATTTTTTTGACAAGCTTATAAAAGTTCTTACTATTTACTGTATTTTTAATTAGGAAGTTACTTTATTTACAGGCCTATGATACATTTCAATCACAGCCATAAATATATTCTTTAGTTAATCCTTATAATCCAAGCGTGGCTACTGATTTCCAATATATCGCTGTTACGCAGTCAAGTGGCAATTTCTTCAGAAAAATTGTTGTTTTTCGAGTTTACACATGTGTTTGTTCTATTTTTTATATAGCTGGATGAATTATTTTCAGATAATGAGAGTAATTGCTACTGTATTATTAAAAAGTCAGCACTTCATTCTTTCACCCAACATTAACTGCTTTACAGAGTCCTAACAAACTTACCAATATAAGCCAATTTGTAAATGGTAATGTAAGTGCATTTCACGTTACATTGGGATTCAATACTAAATAAAATACAAAGAAATATCCAAGATCCAGGTACAAAGCGTCCCTGACCGTGGACATGCTCTTCACACAAATATTAGTTCTTTCCATTACCAGGATGCAAACCCAGAAGACCTAGCTTTCCGGACAGCGTCACTACCAAGTATGCTTCAGTGGTGTTCTGTTCAACAAATTTAACATATAAACATTTTTAACTTATCGTATTAGTATACAGTACAGGGGTCATCATCATTATCAAAATAATCAAATGATATATTAGTAGAAAGCCAAGTTTTCGTCTTTATCATATACTGAAGCCACAAATACTGTCAAAAAGACACGTACTTAATAAATATTTACATTTCACAGGACAGTAAATTAAAATAGGATTATTTGTTTTAATAATATTGTTTTTGTAAATTTAACATGCTCTGTTTTTTTGTATCATCCCAACACGAAGTATACTGTTAATAAATGAATAACCTCTCATCGGACAATTTTATCGATAGATAGGAGTTCACCGACGCTGTTGTTTCCGTGTATGAGTGTATTCGTACAATTGTTTTTCATAGTGTGCGAACCAATTAAAAGATTAGAACGCTAGTAAATGACTGGACAGACGTTTGCGTGAACCTTATATTTACAATATTGTGCATGTGATCAAAACGCACACATATTCAAAAGTGGCGACAGCGGTACCGGACTTATTTCGCGGCTAGGGCATATCTCCTTCTTTCTATGATCCGAGTCTGCGACACACTACACTGACAATGTTGGACGATAAGCCATGCGACTTTTTTCCACTCGAACACTGATGACCGGATCCCACGTTTGCGACAGTTTGAAACCACATTCCCGATTAAAATTTTTGTGTTTCTTAATTTCAACCGCTTCACGCATTTTCGGCTATAATAATGGCGATCGTTGGAAAGCATCGATGGTTTGTGTAATTCTATCCAGTGGTTTGATCTTGATTCAAGCAGATGTTCCGTGTACAACACTTGTACTATGTGTACAAGTCGCGAAAGTTTAAAATATGTTATAACAATACTTATTGTCCGCTTAGACATGGATTACACACTTAGCAGTAACAGTTGCTGTTAAAAATAGATTCACCAAATGCTACTTGTACTCACATTCATCTATCCTTTAATATTGCTTAACTAGCTGTGCCCGGCGGTGTTACCCGCGGTTTATCGATTTTCCCATGGGAATAAGTTATTTTCCCGCAGTAGAATGTAGCCTATGTGTTAATCCAGGGCGTCAGCTAGCTCCATACCATATTAAAATTGCTCTAGCGGTTTAGACGTGAAGTAGTGACAAACATACACACTCACAAACTTTCACCTTTATAATATTAGTGAGATGTTATTGTAAAAAAAATTAAAAACAGTTCTCACCGCCTCCGCCGCCCGAGTTTCCCCAGTCTGCCTGCTGCCGGTTGCCCCAGCTGCCCCCTCCCCCACCCCTGCCGCCCCTGCGGCCCCCGCCGCCGCCGCCGCCGCCGCTTGCACCGCCGCCAGCCATTTCCGATTTGGATAACGCCTTCTTCACGTCCAAGCGGCGGCCGTTGATTTTATGGTTCTGTTGCGCTGTGGAAATAGCAATAATGACTAATGCTGGTGATTATTTCTTTTGTGGGAAACCGATAAAAACTAGGCAAAGTTTAATCCATCTCATGGTAGGTAACTTCATAGTAAGCATTTGTGGGAAACTGATAAAAACTAGGCAAAGTTTAATCCATTTCATGGTAGGTAACTTCATGGTAAGCATTATCTATATTGATAATTAATGTTCGCAACATCCTAATATTAGTGGGTTGGATGGCACGAACTTTGTCTTGGTTTATTTGAGCCTGTGCAAAATAAACAAACAAATTAACCTGTCATCAGTTCCTGTTATCCTTCATCAGGGATGAGATTCCTCAGTGGTTGATTTTGCAACAATTCAAATTAAGAGATTCTGAGAGAGAATTAAGTTCTTTGCTTTGCGTCAATGTTGATAAGGTTAAAGAAGTTTGTCGGAATTTTGGCAAGAGGCAAACCCACTCCATGTTTTGTACATACTTATGAGAAATTATTAAAATTTAAATACTTACAGCATACTCTGTCAACCGGGTCATAGTCGTCAAACTCAACAAAGCCAAAACCCCTTTTATTGCCAGTCTCCTTGTCTGTGACGAGGCTGATCGAGACAATAGTCCCGTATGACTCAAAGTATTCCCTAACTTCTTCCTCCTCAATGTCTTTCAAGCCTCCAACAAATAGCTTCTTAACTGTGGCACTGGCATCTGGACGCTTTATTTCTTCCCTTGGGACTGCCCTCTTCGGTTCTACCACTCTGTTAAAGCAAGACACATAAGTGAAAAAAAGTTATAAATCTATCTTTAACTAGTCTTGTATTTAATTTGATGCAAAAAACCAGCCATGTGAGTGACAGGCCTTGGGCAGTGAGGCGTTCCATAAAAAGAGGGGAGTCTGCTTTACAGAACTAACAACTCCATCAATGCAATTTTTAATGGGTATTTTAATATTCATTATAATAATGTCATACTGAATTGTGCAACCCTTTCTACAATCAACCGTTTAGCCAGGAGAGGGCAGGGATGCCCTGATTGAACAAAAATATGCACTTTAAATGTATATCTGTGCCAAATTTCAGCTCCAGTGAGAGACTTAGAGTACATATACTCTGTGCTAAGCCATAGACAAACAGGCACGGACAAACATGGTGAAAAACCGTTTAAATAAACCAATTCACAACTGCACAAAAGTGATATGCATCAGCTTAAAGCTGCATGTGTATACATTAATAATAATAATAGATTTAATTGGAAACTTAGGTTTATGGCAGTTACAGACATTGGCGTTAATACATGCAATATATTATTCTAGCCACTTCTAACATGCAATTTGCATCCACACACAACTGCAGTTGGATTTAGTATGGAACAAGTAATTGCATGGTGTATTAGACAACAGTTACTGTTGTCTGCCACAACCATTAAAAACAAATTTGTACTGTTGTCAAAATATGTGACAGATTGTGAGGTATCCCACCCATATGTAAAAGATTTGCATCTAATTAAAACCAGACTAAAGAAGATAGTAGTCAATAGAATGTAAACTTTTATAAACACTTTATGCAGTTATGGGTTCACTTTGAAGACAAATTTTTGGAGGTGATAATGATATGTCCAAATGAATATTTTTATTCCTAAGGGTTGAAATATTCCTCCACAAACTGCGACTGACATTTTTATCAAAATTAAAATCTTAGAGCATGGAGCCTCTCCAGAAGCAGCTTGCTCTAAAAGCTTTATTGACCAATTATTGGGGTTTATCATGCATCACGCAGGTTCATTATTGAGTTTGGTGCACGAACCTCATTGGGGTTAACTATGCATCAACCCCAATAACTGGTTGGTGAGTACATTTTCCTCCAGGATGTGTAGTATGATGACGCTAGCCGCACATTATGAATGTCAAACATGTGACTCATGTCATCATACTACCTGAGCTACATTAATAAATTAAAACCAGGTTAGTATCTTCGGTCTACAACAATAAGTATTTATGGAATTGCAATCTGGATGGTAAGAAAAGGAGATGAGGTTGGCACTTGCCTGCCATCGATCTTGTGCGGTCTGTTGGCCTGCGCATCGTCGACCATATGCGCGCGCGAGTAAGTGATGAAGCCAAACCCACGGGATCGTTTAGTCTGCGGGTCCTTCATTACCACCACGTCGACAATTTCGCCCCATTGTTCGTAGAACTCTTTCAAGGATGTGTCGGTGGTGCGGTAGTCCAGCCCGCCGATGAACAGCTTTCGCGTATGCTCTGGCTCCTCCTGAAATACGAAACAGCAGGATGACGACGAATTTAATGACCAGAAAAAAAGTGCTGAAATGAATAGTCTTATCTCTCACATATTCGTCACCGCTGGGCTTCATGTTAATAAATAGACCAAACCAAAACTATGAAACAGCACACGATATGGTTATTTCAGTGTTATGAGTCGGCACAATCGAGAAATAAAAAAAAACTTTTCTTTTTCAAGATAGGTACTCCTCGGCGGCGGAAAAATGACAAATGACAATCTGAAATAAATCAACTAACCAAAAATAAGATAAATTTTGTTTAGTAAAAAATAAAAAACCGATATGTAAAAAACAATCAGATCATAGGCGCCACGAGATGCAGACGTTCAAGATCCATTCAGCATACATGATGTCTATTTGAAGGGCCCAGATGCAGAAGTCCCTTAGTCCACTTAGGGACTTTTAGACCTGATATTACCAGCGTGTAGAGCAGGTCAAAATTGTCTATGCCCAGTATTTAGTTTTTTCGGAAAACGTCCCTAACTCCAAATAAAAATATCGAAATTTTACTTTATGACTCGATTTTGTGACCAAGAAATCCCTTAGAAATTTAAAAGACCCTAAGACAAACGTTTTGATAGTAAAAAGTACCTTTATCCTGACTAAAATGCATTAAAAGTCCCTTAGTCCAAAGATTTGTGTTTAAAAAGTGGCAATCTACATTCCTCGATCAACTGTGCAGCTCTGGGGTTTTTGAAAATGTAACAGTAATTTACCCGATTCCGGGGCATTCCATGATGCCAGTAGACAGAGATTTTGCTCAAATAAAGAAAAGGAGATTGAAGAAATAAACAATCTATTCACCAGAATACTACGTCAATTTCATAAAAGATTGCCGAAAACACCAACCTTTTGATGTGGTATTTATGGAAATACACTCAGAAGAGATAACGGAGATGAGAGACTTATTAAGATCAAGGACTATAAAAAGCTCTATGATGATAATATCAAGAACGTTGCTGGAATTTCCACTTTTCGTGAAGTAGTAACTCTTAAAAACCGAAATACTGTAAATATTCGTTAGTTTAAGATGTTAATTTAATATTTGTACGCCTTTACGGCAAAATATGCTGAAGCTTTATTAATTAAGTATAAGAACTTTTATGTACACGCATGTTTCACAAATAAATGAATTTGATTTGGTTTGATTTGATTTAGTTTTTTCCAAATCACGCAAACCGTCACAGCGCAGTATAATGACCGGTCCATATTCACAGTTTTCTTTGTATCGAGTCGGAGTTAGACGATCAGGTGTAGGAAATCAACCTGCAAACGCATAATGGTGGACCACTAAAACTGAAACCAGCGAAGATCAAAGACATAATTCATTTACTCCGGTTTGTACCTCAAGACGAACAATATTTTTATAGCGATTTCCTGACAATCGATGAAAGTGATTCCCAGAATCAGAACCAAATTGATTCTGAAGAAGAAGTGGAGTGACTGCAAATTGTTATTTATAAGAGCGCAAGTCCAAAGTTTTTTCAGAGAGTACCTTTAAGTCCTAATATTAAGTGAACAAAGTTCCTATGTCCTTAGATTAAGTATAAAAAGTGCCATAAGTCCGTATGCTGGGCCCTAAGTCCACGTAATTAAAAAAATCATTTTATATGTAAAAGAATGTTTAATTTTGTTAGATTTTGTTTCAAAACAAAGTTGATTTATTTTCTATACAATGGTATTTCTTTTTCCTTGATACGGCTTATAGAATTGTTTTAAATTTAATTTTTCGTCTTATATGTCATCTGGTGTATAGTTGAGTTATGGGACTAAGGGACTTTTGCATCTGGGCCCTTCATTTATTGTCTAGTTAGAACAGTGTTTCGCAAACTTTTTTGTCTTTAAGGTACCTACGCAAGGTCTGTGTTCATCAAGGATTATTTTTACAGTTTAATTTCTTCCTCAATCAATCAATCTGTTTATTGAATCAATCTTCCTACCACCTTTAAGCAGATGATCTCTAGATATTGGTATACACAATATCCCGTGATTTATTAGTGCCTACCTATCTTGCAGTCAACATGACCAACACAGACCTGGCTCATATTTGAGAGTGTAGTGGAGGCCGACTTTTATAAAACTTATTATGACCATTATACCTTGGCTTCGCATTGTATTACTGACAATCAACAAACTGTCAAGTAAAAATTATAAAGAATTATTATTTTGTTGTCTTTATCTGATTTAGAATCTTTTCACAAGTTTGCAGTTCAAAGGACAACAATTAAAAAAAATCTGAGACCGATCAGATGGATCAGATAAAGATTCAGATATTGTGATGTTTCTATGCAAAAATGTACGAGTATACACATTACACTTCAAGAACGTTTATTTTGTTGCAGTAGGTTGAATTGCTGTTTGCTTATGGTAGAATGGTGTTGCAAGTAGGTACTGGCCATATTAATAAAGACAATTTTGTGGTAGCCCTGTTTCCGGTGAATGTTGCCAAACTAAGCGATTTATCGCTATTTGAGTTATCTCGGAGGGTAAAGGAAATAGTTATATTCTGTCACCATGCGGAACTCTCGCCTCCTTGGCTTAGACCCTAAACTACCTCTTTTTATGTTTATTTTGTTTTATAGTCTATTACATATTACAAACGACAAAAGATGATATAGCAGGGAAAAGGGGTTTTACTGTGCGCACTTCTGTGTTGTGAAATTACACAAATATAACAAATTACGTAACTTAAATTAAAGATTAAAGTAACTTAGAGAACAGACGATTTTTTACAATGCACACCTCCAGAATTCTTTTTTTTATTATTTATTTATACAAAAACAAATATGTAGTCTTACAAATACATGTACGATAGTCTTATAAATACCATAGTATAGTTAGAATATTTTCGGGGCTTAATCGCGTAGTAATTTATTGCTATTTTACCTCGACGTTTCAACGACGTTACTGTTATCGTGGTCACGAGAAGACATGGCTGGCACCCGTTCGCATCTTCGGCTGATGATGATGAGGTTTCAGCCTACCCTCAATCAGCCATCACAAAGCACTATTAGGGTTGCGACACATACACTGACAATGTCGGACGATAAGCCAAGCGACTTTTTTGTCGTCGAAACGACGAGGTAAAATAGCAATAAATTACTACGCGATTAAGCCCTGAAAATATTCTAACTATGTGTACAAGTCGTGAAAGTTTAAAATATGTTAAATACCATAGTATTCCGAATTTACAATTTTTTTATGATATGACTCCCTTAAAAAATAACTAGTGTAAGGCTAACCAAATTTAAGCAACAATAAAATTACAAAAAAATTGTCTGCTAATTGTCAGTTTATTTTATTTTTTATTTTATCTTTATTTTAGAAACAACAGTTATTTAAATGCAATACAAATTATATCTTATGTTCAATACATAGACCTCTAGTTTCTCATAATTTCAAATGCAAACATTTTTAAGGTAAGTTAAACATCGGTCGGAGAAGCGCTCCGAAACATAATCAGAAATTCCAACTATAAAAACAAAAATAGAAAAAAAACAAACATACACAAAAACACTCCACTAAAACGCTCATATCGTTCCAATTAACAACATGAATTATTTATTATAATCTAACACACAACACCACTGCCCATTTTTTAACAGAAATAATAATGAAGTTGATCCATTAGGTAAAATTCATAATAAGTAGTAGATAGATACCTACTTAATATAAATTAAAATACCCACTTAAAACTCATTATAAATCTTAGACTTGAAATTTTTCGTAAATTTACTTAAACATGGATTAAATATATCAACATCACTTAGCTTAGAATTATATAAGTCACAGGAACGCCTCAGAAAACTATTCCTTGTGTAACGAGTTCTACATTGAGGGATTGAGAATAAATCTTTTCGACAACAGCTTCTCTGTTGTTTGCGGGGTACTCGAAAATTGATTGCATGAAGTAACGCGGGGGAATCAACGAAGTTGTTTAAAATGTTAAATAGAAAAACAGAATGAAAGACATTACGCCGCTGCTCTAAGGGTATGATGTTATATCGTTTTGCTGCCGTATGATAATCCGTAAACATATGACCAGTTCTATAATCTAACGATTTCATAAATTTATTTTGTAATTTCTCTAGCCTGTCAATATGAAACTTATAGAATGGATTCCAGACAGTGCATGCAAACTCAAGTCGACTACGGACATAACTATTGTAAAGCAATTTATACGTAAGTGCATTTCTAAAGGGTTTTCCTACTCTCAGAATAAAGCCTAACTGTTTAAACGATTTACGGAGTATCTTATTAATATGAGGTATAAAGGTGAGCCGAGAATCAAGCGTGACACCTAGATCTCTTATTTCTTGAACTTTTTCTAGGTTCTTATTGCATAGTTGGTATCAAAGGTTAAGGTAAAAGGTTAAATCAAAGGTTATAGGATTAGCTCTGCGACTAAAAGTTACTACGTAGCATTTATCAGGGTTTAAAAACAAATTATTGTTACCACAGTATCTTTCAAAATTACCAAGATCGTTTTGGAGCAGACAACAGTCTTCGATAGTGCGAACTACTCTAAATATTTTTGCATCATCAGCATACAATAATATGCTCGAACTATCTATAAAATCGGACAATTCGTTTAAATATAGTGTGAATAATAAAGGCCCTAAGTGTGAACTCTGTGGCACACCAGAGGTGACTAATTTGGGCACAGATTGATAACCCTTAACCACAACTGCTTGGCTTCTATTTTTAATGTAAGATTTTATCCAACGGAACAGATCACCGTGTATACCGAGTTTCCAAAGTTTATTAAGTAGCGTATTATGGCAAATTTTATCAAACGCTTTGGCAAAATCGGTATACACGGCGTCCACTTGGTTTGTATCATCCATAGCGTTTAAAACAGCTTCTGTGAACGTTATCAAGTTACTCTCAACACTACGACCCTTAAGGAAACCATGTTGGTTTGGGGAAATTATACGAAAAACTACCCTAGCCAATTCATCGGAGACGATTTTTTCTAAGACCTTGCCAAAATGGCAAAGTTTAGAAATAGGCCGGTATTTTTCTATGTCTTGGCTAGATGGACCACCTTTCGGAATTGGGGTGACCTAGGCCACTTTCCATAATTTCGGAAACTCCCCTTGTACCAGGGATTTACGGAAAATGTAACTGGTTGTGCCAATGCCTTAGAACATCTATAGATTATAACAGGATGAATCCCATCTGGGCCAGCACCCTTATTAATATTAATTGATTTTAAGTATTTAAAAACCAACTGCTCATTGATATCTATAGAAGATATGTCCAAAACAGCACCAATAGGCGTATCTAAATCCTGAATCTTAACAGATTCTAAAGAGGAGTTTTCAAATACAGAATGAAAATGTTCATTAAATAGGTTGCAAATGTCGTTCCCTTCAGAGGCTGATGATCCTCTAGAATGCAGTTTGTGGAATTTCAGTACTTGAGAAAATTGATTTAACGTAGCTTCAAAAGAATTTCGGATTTTCTTTAATTTTTTGCTCTGAAAAGTCAATATATTTCCGAAAACACTCCTTTTCGACAATTTTCACTCTCCGCCTAAGAATTGAAAAACTCTCATAGTCCAAAGGGTTATTGTAAGTTTTCCATGCCTTGTGAAATTTATTTTCTCTTTCAACATTTTAATTAAGAGCTTACTATACCAAACCGGGTGGGAGCCTGAGTTTTTCACTTCACGACGTGAAACAAACTTTGATATACATTTATTTAAGATAGAATAAAACATGCCGACACATTCTTCTAATGTAAGGTCCATGAAAGTAGAATTCCAGTCCATATTAAACAGTTCCCGACTGATCTCGTCAAAGTTAGCTGAACGAAAATTGTATGTATATTTTGTAGCGGGTTTTAATGGTTTCTGGTAGTCCAAATGCAAGCTTATTTCAAGTGACCTATGGTGTGAGTCCTCGCAAGTAAGTGGATAAGCACTCTGCTTAACTGAGCAACTTTTATTACTGATTATTAGGTCAAATATGCGATTATTTACATTAGGTATTAGTTTAAATTGATGGGAATTAGTTAAAGACAAGAAATCTCTTATTAGCTGTTCTTCCAGAGTTCCTTGCAGTAACTCGGACGGAACACCTTGTTTATTAGAGTTGACCCAAATTGCATGAGTAATATTGAAGTCCCCAGTTATCAAAAATATATCTTGTGGGCAATCATTAATTAAATCACTCGCGCAGAAAAAACGCATTAAGTCCCTCGCGATGGCCAGTGCCATGCGGTATGTAAATACAGGCGATATTCAAGAAAGGACCATTAGCGTTTCCGTAGGCAGCCATAGGCAAGCTTACCCACTCACACTCAGCAAGCGAGCGCGGCGGGCATGGCCAGTCGCGTCTCACAGGTAGGTAATCCTTCAGAACTGCTATAATCACACCGCCTCCGCGCGCCACACCTGTATCGAGATCGGACCTATCGCATCTGTAAACAAAGTATCGACTATCGAAATACTCTCGGTCAAAAAAGTCTTCTGTCAACCAGCTTTCCGTTACACAAATAAAATCATAATTAGATTGGGATACTTGAGAGAGAAAATCGTGTAACTTTGTGCGTAGACCCCGCACGTTTTGATAATAACCTGACAGGGTTTTATGGACCGACATGATAGAAATCTGTGAAAAGTTTAAAATTATATTTACCAACAAGGTGCTCAAGTACATTTATATTTAGTTGATAAGCCACTAAGGCGCTTCTGCAATGACAATTAAAAGTGGTTGTAATATTCAATACATAGGTACTATTTTGTAATAATAAGTACACAATACAGTAATAAGCAATACAGCATGGTATCTCCACTGAAAATAGGCATTTTTTATCGGTTTTGCGTGTTTTGTAATTCAGACTTAAAAGGAAAGTACGTTTATTTTGTTGTTTACTTCGTACCGATACTAACGTTTCACAAACTATGGAATGTTTTGCAATATTTAGACTTATAAAAAGATAAAAAACAGTACTAAACGAGAGACAGATCACATAATAGGTAGTATTTTGTAATAATAAGTACATAATACAGTAATAAGCAATACAACATGAAAATAAGCATTTTTTATTTGTTTTGTAGGTCAGAGTTAAAAGGAAAGTAAGTTTATTTTGTTGTTTACTTCGTACCAGCACTAGCGTTTTACAAACTTTGGAATGTTTTGCAATATTAAGACTTACAAATAGATTAAATGCAGTACTAAACAAGAGACTGATTAGACTTGCAAGATATAGTAAACCTAAGCGAAAACATCACTTTTTCAGCTTCATTAAATCGGCTTCAGAGGCAATTACAATAGCCCTTGACTTATCATTTTTTCTCAGACTTATCTTTGCATTCCGGACCCATATATACTGGTAGGCAAGATCGTTTTTAAGTTTTCTGGCACTGCGTAGAAGAAGTTTGTTGGCCGGAGTGAGATGCTCGTTGATAAATATATTCTTTGCTGAGCCAGTAAATCCTAGCTGCGCGGAGTCGAGCGAGCGGCGAGCACGAACAGCTGCGAGCAGCTCGTCACGTACACGGCGCCGGGTGAAACGCACCACGATGTTAGGTACACTTGTCTGTGAGGGCTCTCCTCCTTGGCCGATCTCGGCCTCAGCCTCCACTTCCGTGCGACCATCGACCTTGACAGCAGAATATCTTCGGACACGCTGAATCGTATCGGCATCGAAATCATTGATCTTGCAGCCGACGAGAACGCTGATGTCATGAAGAATGTTATATAGATTTTCACCCGGCTTTTGAGGTTTGCCACAGATTTCTATATTATTCATCCGAGCATATTGTTCTCGTTTGTCGTTTTCGAGTTTAAATGTGGAAATGGTCTTCTCAGCTTCAATTAACTTTTTCTCTACGGCAGCCAGTCGACTATCCATTTGAGACACCTTGGTTTCTACATCTTTCCATTTAGAGTTCAGTTCAACCTTGAACACACGTGTGGACGTCAGTTTTCAGTGGACCAAAGTCTGCCCTAAAGGTTTTTAATTCACTGAGCACCTCGGCGAGCATAATGGTGTCATTTCTAGGGGTGTCAAATGGAGCAGGTGGGACAGCTGCAGCTGGTGTAACAGCAGCTCAGCTTGGGGGACAGCGCCGAGCTCCTTTTTTCTCAACAGAATAATTTCGATAGGTAACTTAACTTCCTTTATCCCCGCACATCCGTAATGCAGCTTTCCATGGCATTGAGTACAGTCCACGTAGTCGGTGACAAGATCCTTACATTTAATGCAATTCATATTGAAATCCGAGAATATCAACAGATCCGTACAGTAAAAGGAGGTAGGTGGATAAAATACACACCACGGCTTGGAGAAAATCGAGTAATAAAACCAACTAAAACACGAAATGCACTGTGAATCTTTTCAGTTTCTTTCTCTGAACGTGTTCAAAGATTCACTTTGTTATAGTTTTATCACACACAGAGACTTAGTTTCCTTTTACATAAATTCTTATACGGAGCACAACAAAAACGATGCGTACGCGATGCTACCCGCAGACTTGAACAAACTGAATTCATTTATTACTTTGCTACAGAGAAATAAAAAAAAATCTACTTAAAACTGTGAATTTTATTTCTATCTTATGATTCCCGAAAACTGGAAAAAATGCCTATCACTGCAACGAGAATAGTTGATATCCAAAATTGGTTTGCAACAAAAGAATATATCATTTGATAGCACTGAAAATAGAGCACAACTTCTACAAAAAGTAAACTTGCACAACTATGATCAAGCGTACGTATTGATGAAATGGCTAAAGGGAACGGGATTGCAGTGACTCCCCCATATCACAGTGAGCTCAATCCTATTGAGCTAAATGGGCTTTGTAAATGCTACATAGCAAGTAAAAATAAAAGTTATCAATTATATGAAATTAAATCATTACTTCCAGAAGCACTGACTTCTATCAATGCAGAGAGCTGGCAAAGTTGCATGAAACATGTTGAAGGGAAAGAAAAAAAGATGCGCCTATTGGACGGTATTGTAGATGACATGGTGGTGCAGTTTATTATAAATGTTGGTACACAATCATAAAAAAAAGCGAAAATTAAGAAATTTGTTTCCTTTTTTTATTTCTCTAATTTCTCACACTCCAAAATTGCCTGGAAAAATTTGCTTCCTACAACTTGTACACATATTTAAATGTTTAGAACCCCTGGCTCTCCATGACCTCTATTTCACCTTTTCACTTTTGTTACATGAAATAGACTACAATCGGATTTAGTTCAGTTAAGTTGATTAATTTTGTTGTAAGGTAGGTTTCCTGAGCATTAAAAGTATTTTTATTCTGTTAGAGTTTATGTAATCATTTGTAATTCTAAAAATTCGTTTTAGCGATACTTGTCCCTTCTGTTATTGTGTATCAAAATACAGGGCATGTCATGGCTATGTTACATGGAGGGAAAGTACTTTGAATATTTTAAATTGAAAATTTTACTAAAAAAACATGATTTTATTTTAAAAACCAAAATGAACTGCAACCGGGGATCGAACCCCCTACTCGAGAAAAAAATACCCTGTAGCCTTATCATTCTGATCGAAAGACTTCATTACAAGGATTATTTTTTGCTGCATAAAATAGTGTTAGAAATAAAAAGAAGACCATGAATTACAACGTTTGGTGTGACATTTTGTTCAAAAATTAAAAGCTGACATTAGCGTAAGGACTTACAACCGTTTAATTTTTATTGATTTTTTTTTACGTAAAAAAATTAGGTTATAACAACTATAATGTACTTGTCCACGAACTACAAGTAAAAATTGGACGTAATGTTCTGAATACCCAACACAAAAGAATAAAAAAATCAGCAGGGACCGAAATAATTAAAAAAGTGCAACTTTGTATTCAACAGAAAGGGTCTCATTACTAGCATTCAATAATTTAAATTGAATAGTTTGGAATTAAAAATTTTAATGTATTTTTATGATCTTGCTTTTATTTCAGATAATCAAATAATGTAAGCATCTAGTACACCTCGCCCTTGTACCACATTTTGAATAATAACATGTTATTAAGCAAAAGTACCTAATCCTTCGTATGAATCATTTCGATCGGTATGATAAAGCTGCAGGGTATTTTTTTCTCGTGTAGCGAGTTCCCCATCCAATAATGTCTTTAGTAAAAAATATTCCATCTACAATATTCAGGGTATAATCTCTCCATGTGGCAAAGAAATGGAACGCCCTGTAAATTTTCGGTTAGACGTTTCCCCGTTTCATTTCCAACTAACCTAGAGGTTTAAACAGCCCGCAGCTAGATTCTCTACTCCAATTTATTTAACTAAATCACTTTTATTTCTTCAGCCTCCACAAAAACCCCGTTGAGGTAGAACCTTACCATATCTCTCATTCCTCTATTGAAAATTATTTGACATCAGTATTCTCGGAATGGCTTCTGAAATATGTAACAAATTATCTAAGTTTCTGAGGGAACTCGTTAATATGTATTTTTAAAGATACTTAAATTGATACAAGACAAGTAAGTTGCTTTAAAAAATCGTCTAGTTTAACTACCGATTAAATACAGGCAATCAATATGAATACTATGGAAAACATCCACAGGATATATTGTATACTACGTAGGCAGTACGTACCACAGGATATATTGTATACTATGGCATGATGTAGTTATGTAGTTTATAAGAAGAGTATATTAAATAAGAAATTTATACACCTATATGAGTAGAGCATAGGTCTATAATTCTTAATAACTCTATTGTAAAATCTATGTCAAAATCAATAAATGTGCTTGATTGAATAATATTTTATGAGTTTAAAAGACTTGCTCTCCAGATGAATTTGTACATTTAATAGGTAAACGTGATTGAAAGAAAGAAAGAAAACATTTATTTAAATTGCCACAAATTAACACAACGGGAAAGATGAACATCAATAGTGGGAAGTAAAAAATTGACTGTTGTATAAACGTAAACGCACTGGCCAAGCCCTTCAGGCTAGAAACGCACACTGTTTCCTCATTTGACGTAGACATCCACTATGGAAGGATTTTTGCAAAATGTAATCCCCAAAGGAGTGAATAATGGAAGAACTAGAAACTAAAAAAGTCTACAATGTGTTGTGCTTACGAAAGTTTTAGTTCAAAAATGGAAGAACTCTTTTTATTTCTTAATTTCGGCGACTTTGGAGTTTTGGACTGAAATGATCTGGCAACACGGATTCCGGTTTCCGGTAGCGTCATCAACAGCCACGCACGCTCGAGCGAGAGAAAAGCGTCGATCGATTTCTTTTTGGCGTGGCTTGCGAAGGTGTGAAGTTGTGTTTTGTAGCACGTCAAAAATAAAGCGCAGTTGTAAAAAAATATAATTTTCTAGTTCGGCTTCAGAAAAAGCTGTTGTTTAAAACGATTACCGGGAGTTTTCTGAGAAAATGAGGCCACAAAACGGAGACGATGGTTTTGTAAGTATTTGCTTTGTTCGTCTTACCAAGATATTGCTTGCCGGTTTTTGTATTTTGCTATCCACGAAACTTAAAATACATCGAATACCTGGCTAAAGTAAATAATAGTGTAATAGGTAACTTATTATAACACATTGTGTGGTTGATGCGGCGTAGGTAGGTTCGTCGTGACCGGGGTCGAAGCCCCACGACGCACGCCGTCCGCCATTTTGTTGACGCTATGCTCTACTTTTAGGACGAACCCGAGGTTCACCGCAAGATATTCATCGGTGGCCTAAATTACCGTACTACCGACGAATCGCTGAAGGCGCATTTCGAGAAATGGGGAGAGATTGTCGATGTCGTAGTCATGAAGGATCCCAAAACCAAGAGGTCCCGCGGGTTCGGCTTTATCACCTACTCCAAGGCTCATATGGTCGATGACGCGCAGAATAACAGGCCACACCGCATTGACGGACGGTGAGCATAAAATCCTTCCTATTGCATCCATACATTGCCGCGTTTATGACCTCGCTGTAGTCCAGCTGTGTAAAAACTAATTTCTCACTTTCATATCGTTTTATACTTCAAATAGTGAAGACCCTGCTTGGTGAATGTCATTTAAGTTTAGAAATGTCTCATTTTCAGTGGGGTCAACAAGTGAAGCCTCTTGTTACCAAAACTTTCCATTTTATTTAATCACCATATGACATTATCACCACATGACTTTATCTTTCTTTGTAGTGTGGTCGAGACTAAACGCGCTGTGGCTAGACAAGACATCAAGAATCCTGAGGCTGGTGCAACAGTAAAGAAACTGTTCATTGGTGGCATCAAGGATGACCATGATGAAGATCAGCTAAGGGAATACTTCTCCAATTTTGGAACAGTACAGAATGTCAGCATTGTGACTGACAAAGCCACTGGAAAGAAAAGAGGATTTGGCTTTGTTGAATTTGATGACTATGACCCTGTTGACAAAGTTTGCTGTAAGTATTTTTGGTATTGCCTATCATTATTGTACCTATCCCACAATTTTGCCCCAGGATGGGAGTTTGTGTCCAGATCTGGCTTCTCTAATTGTGGATATTATACATAGATTGATCTTAGCTATACCTGACTCAACATCTTGATGTTAGCTCTGGTACGCAGGTCAATGTACAAACTGCTTAAATTTTTTTGCATTTTTATGTCTTTCAACTGTTTTGTTTCCGTCACATTATCATGAAATTATTTTTCTAGCTGTGAACGGTCCACATAAGATCAATGGAAAGCCGCTGGATGTGAAGAAAGCTCTTCCTAAAGATGGTTCTGACCAGAGAGGAGGTCGCGGCGGCGGCGGTGGTGGGGGCCGCGGCGGTGATAACTGGGGCAACTCTGGTCAGTACACATATAACGGCACATTGGGTTGAATGAACTTCGTTAATTCACCTTTCATGTGCCCCTTTACTTTACTTTTACTTTACTTCTGTTGACTTTACAATTATTATGATTTCACATTATTGCCTCCATTGACTCATTATGACCTTTTTTGATTGTTGCCTGAAGTTTTCCACACTTAGTGTTGACTACAGTGATGGCCAATGGCCAGTTGCTTTGTCTGTCGAGACATCTAAACCAACTGGCAACCAATTCTGCATTCTGATCTGATGTGTACACATTTTAACTTTAGTGTTTTACAGGTGGCTATGGAAATAACGGTGGTGGGGGCGGCTGGAGCAACTCCAACCCCTGGGACAGCAACCAGGGTGGCGGCGGCGGTGGAAGCTGGGGCAACCAAGGGGGCGGTTACGGGGGCGGCAATCAGAGGGGTGGCAGTGGGGGTGGTTGGGGCAACCAACAAGACTTTGGTAGCTATGGCAACCAGAGCTATGGTGGGGGCCCTACCAGAGCTGGCAACCAGCAGTATTCCAATAACAGAGCTGCACCCTACAACATGAACCAGGGAGGCGGCGGCGGTGGCTATGGTGGGGGCAGCTATGGAGGGAACGGCGGTGGGGGTGGTGGCGGCCGTGGTGGACGCTTCTAGACTCCGTAAGTATATTTTTTTTCACTTTGACAGTTCCATATTTTTGTCTTAGTTCTGTCTAACATGTGACATTGGCGAAATGGTAATAGTCAATCAGTACAAGTAGATAAAACAGAATTTAATTATCCATACCCAAAGGGTGTCAGATAGAATCTTCTTAATATGCTCACATCAGTCTATATGTAGGGCTTTTGTGAACCATACATTGAAAATAATAAAAAAAGTTACTAAAACTATTGGGTTTCCCCCCCATACATAACTAAATTTTTTTAATGATTCTTGTTTTCTATAGTAAAAACTACATGCAAGTGTCAAACTTAGTATGCTGATAGTACATTACCTATAGTACCTATATCAACAAACAATAGAAACCAGCCAAGAGTAAACTGAACATTAAGGAATAAACTGAAAGTTAATGAAAAAATATACAAATTTTACATACGTAATGTCGTAAATATAAATAATAAGTTCGAAATCCTCTGTGCGAGTTGCGCTTGGCTAGTTTTATATTTGTCAGATCCTCATCCAAGACATTTAAAACTCATTTACTCAGTGTCCCTAATTTGCATTTCCAATAATTAAGACAAAAACAGCCCTTCCTATAGTTTTAGGCGACTTTAATTTCCTCAGCACTGCATAGCATTAATTAGTTATAGGAATTAGCATGAGCAATAACAGTTAAGTGATTAATGCTATGAGGTAGCTAGTTGATAGTTGTTATATGTTACTGATAAAGGTTTTTTTTAATCTCTAGGTTTCGTGCTAAGTACACTAGTAAAGCAGTGATTACCGTGCTAGTGTAGGCAGTACGCTCCGGAGCACTAGATACACACATCACGGTCCACACTCAACTAGGAGATGACGTCAGGAATCCAATAGAACATAGTCGGAGCTCACATTTAAATCTCTCATTAATTATAGAAATACTGTCGTGTACTGTTGTGTGTTAAGTTAGCCTTCTATTTATTGTAGTACTTAGGTACTTACCGTGACATACTTTAAGGTTAAACTTGTGTAATGCTGAAGTTGAATTAGAGTTAGTATTTTTTAACAGATAAAGTACAATTAGGGTAAAAAACCCCTTTTGATAGTTGCTAGGCTTATGAGATCAATTATATATAGTTGACATAAAGAAGAAAAAACATTAATCATGATGAATTTCTGCTGATTTCTACAGTATTACATTGCAAAACTATGTTTTAATGTGGATCATTAGAGACATGCTCGTCGATCTTGTAGGTTAATTTGAAAGTGTAAGAAATAAACTTAATTATACAGAAATAGGATTTTATTCTTTAGATATGTAAATATTTTCCTCAAGTAACTAATTTTTACCTGTGCAGTCTATGTTATGAATAAAATCCTATACATAACACAAGACTAGTAAATGTTGACTGAAATATGAATATGATTGTAGTTGTATTGATTCAGGTTATGCGTGTCTCCAATAAAGTTAAGAAGCTATTGTAGATAAGGAAAGAAGTCAGTTTTATTTGTCTACCTAGTCTCTCTTCCACAATAGCTTACCCTCAAGATAGAAGTGCAGGGGCCAAAGACAGCGACTACGAAAGTGTAGGTATTGTTTATGAATACTTAGTTATACGAGTAGATGTTCTTTACACACTCCCTTAGCCCAAGGAAAGTTAACGATCATTCCCATCTTCTGCCATGCCCCTACACCTAGCAATTACCAGGTCTTAGCTGGAAACTAGATTAGCTGATGGAGGTTCTTGTCATTGTCACCTTTAGTGCTGTATGTTCCTTCTACCAAAGTACATGCAGTTCCATTGGTTAGTAGTTCCAGTATAATCTACATTCACACGACCACTTGGCCCCAGTGGGTTCTGAATTAATTACCGTTGCCTATTTGTTATGCAAACGAAACCCTATACTAGGCGATATCCTTAACAATTAAGTTTATCTTAGTGGATGATTATACTGCACTCAGTGCCACGTAAGTCGGACACCCAAATTATTTAAAAATAAAATATTGGTCCCCCACGGACAGATATACTTTGGTCCCCCACGGACAGATACTTCTTCTTCTTCAGGCTATATTATGTAGTCCACTGCTGGACATAGCCCTCCCCTAATGAGCGCCATAGCGCCCTGTCTTCAGCTTGCCGCATCCAGTATCTGCCTGCGGTTTTTCGCCGATCGTCAACCCACCTGGTCGGAGGGCGTCCTACAACACGTTTGCCGAGTCGCAGTCTCCACTCAAGAACACTCTTAGGTACTCCAATGGTTGTCGGTTCTTCGCGAGATATGGCCAGCCCACTGGCACTTCAGCTCGCTAATTCTCTGATCTACGTCAATAACTTTGGTTCTCTGTCGGATGCATTCGTTACCAAGAGAAACTCCGAGCATAGCTCTCTCCATCGCTCGTTGAGCGACTTTGAACTGTTGGACCAGCCCTTTCGTGAGTGCCATGTCTCGGCTCCGTAGGTCATCACAGGTAGGACGCACTGATTGAAAACTTTCGTTTTCAAACATTGCGGTAGAGATACAATGTTAACTAAAATCTAACCTGTTTTGTCACTCTTATCAAGACCGTGGATATGTATGGAGATGCGCGTATGTTACGACGTGACAACTGGGTGACATTTTGCGCATCTCCATACATATCTACGGACAGAGTGACGAAACAGTCACGGTGACAGAAGTAACCTTGCGCGCTTAGCCTTACACACAGGCAGTTGTGGACACCCTTCTTTCCTAGTCATCCCAGTCACTAGTCTCATTCATGTAGGGTTAGCTGCTACAATGGTGCAACTCAAAAAAACATGGTTTTTGTGTATCCAAATTCATTGAAATGCATGCAAGATTATTACCCTTTTTTTGTAGCAAATGGGTGTCTCGAAATTGCTATTTTTGCTATTCAGGCGTTTGATTAAACGAAGGTTTTGTATTTCTTACATTTTGATATCTAAGGGGCACTTCTCACTAGGAAAATATTGTATGCCAAGTAGTTCACATTATGTTGATTGTTGCAACAGCGTAGAACGCACACCGGCTCGCTGGACCGATTGAGGCAGATTACTGGCAGTGGCTGGATGAGGATGGCCGTGGCAGAAGGAAGTGGTGTGCCGTGAGGGCTGGCCTATGTCCAGCAGTGGACTAGTACAGGCAGATTGATTAATTGATATTAATTGTTCACCCATGATTACATTGAGGCACGAGGCTGCAGCCAGTGTGACCGGCTGGGAAACAAAAATCATATTTTCAAGATTTTGTGTAGGTACATACCTCGTGGAGCCACATGAAGCCACTTTTTCGACGCTTGCATAAATTTCCCATACTGATTACAATAAAGATAAAATACTCCTATAATAATCTCCTTTCAAACTCCATAGGAGGTTCAAAGATCATCGGAATCTATTGCTAATAATTTAAACCTGAAATGAAAGAATTCTTATTTAATTCTTTATTGCAGTAATTACATGAGTAAATGTACTCGTATATGGGCGTGCTTGATGGGAATCCTTCTCTTCCAGCAAACCAAGAATGTCGTATGTACTAGAATAATTCGATGAATTTCACAGGGTTGATATGATTTAAATCGCTATTATAATGAAGTGAACTATTACCAATAATTAATCATTGAATCAGTACTTTTTTACTGCGACCAGCAATAAAACTCAAGACTCGAGAGATTTCTCTTGTGCTATGTTTACATACACAGTTCTGGAATTCCCCGAAATCTAGTCTTCCTTTTGATCAGTTCGAATTCGAACAAATTGGACTAGTACATACGTTAGTTTTAGTAGACGGCAATGATGCAATTTAGTTTATTTTGCTTGCAAAAATATTTGAAAGCACATCCGATTATATTATATTGTTGACTCCATTAGCCAGATAAGAAGTCCTATCAACCGTGGGCGTTATTCAGATGGATAAGTAAGAAATAAAGAATACATTTATTGGAACAAATTAACACATCACAAGTACCTACACGTCGCGCTAGGGGTCGGTACAGTAAAGATCGGAATGAGTTGTGCCTACCCTGTAAAATCAGGGGTGGTAGGTAGTTGGAATTTATTTTTGTATCAACCACCCCCACCGGAGACAGGTAGAAAGAGGGCGAAGCAGCAAATGGGAATGATCGAAAGTTAATAGTTTATAATAGGTATGTTCTGTTTCAGACTACTGCTCGATTTGTGAGATGAACGTCATTCGCTATTCGTCACATGAGACAGACCACCTTAGCAAGAAGCCACAAGAGATATAGGCTGACTTTCGTTATTCGTCACATTATCGTAGTCGCATACCTACTGCATTGGTCACAATATGAAATTGACACATTCGTATTAACCCACATTCTTAGTTCAGTGTAGTACAGTTAGGAATAGAAGCCCCTTACTCCTTGTCATACCACTAATTCGTCAAGCCGTATTAATTTCTACAAATAGGTACGCTGCTTTGTGCCATGAATGCCATGATGCAAGTACAGGAACAGTTTTCGAGTGTGTGATGCTGACTAGGCAGTTCAGTGCTTTACATTGTATT
Source organism: Yponomeuta sedellus (assembly GCA_934045075.1). NCBI lineage: Eukaryota > Metazoa > Arthropoda > Insecta > Lepidoptera > Yponomeutidae > Yponomeuta > Yponomeuta sedellus. The sequence continues at coordinate 17,078,424 of OW203730.1, forward strand.
GCCTATGGGTCTAGGTCACTGCGCAACCAAATAATCACATCTTCTATGGTAAAAGTAAGTGATTGTTTTTTCAATTCAATAAATATTTGGGAGCAAATTACTTTAGATCTTATTTTTTGAAGCTACCCGCAGAAAAAAACATGAATCGGAAAAGAAAAAAATATATGTCGTTTCGGACATTGATTCTTTTTACCCAGTAAAGTCATTTTATCAACACCCTTCAGAAGAGGTTTCCTATCAACAAGTATCTCGAAATCTTAGGTACCTATGTCGGCAGTAATTGTACTACCTGCAACTAGCTACGTGATAATGTGACGAATAACGAAAGTCCCATATCTCTTGTTGCTTCTCGCTAAGGTAGCCTATGTCACATGTGACGAATCGTGAAGGTGACGTACATCTCGCAAATCTACTGCTCTAGATGTAAATAATTTTATAAACACGACGACGAAGACAAAGGAAAAAAAAGAAATAAGTAGGTATCTAATCTAGGATTTGCTCTTCCACGGCGTTTCTATTCCAAAAAAGCGTCACATTGTAAGATTTTATTTTTCAATTTAAGTGCAATTAAAGATTATATTCTTTTTAATGAACTAACCCGTGCTAAGGACAATTTAAAAAAATATATTTACAGGCTAATAATTCCACCCATGCCGGGATTCGAACCCGCGACCACTGGTTATCCATAAGTATTCTAACATTTTGTAAAAGTTTGTCAGTAATTCCCAATCCGTTTTGTCAAATCAATGGTTAATAAGTTACAAGGGTTCATGGCCGGTTGCAAAGTTCTCCGAAGCGCGGAGAACTTTGCAACCGTGGAGATCTTAAAACTAAGCGTTGCCGAGAACTGTGGTAGGTAAAGAGCTGATTTAATTTATAAAAATATAAGCAATAAACGATTGAACTTGAACTAAATTACGTGATCGCCGATATATCGCTCAAAAATTGTGGCAGAGATCTGAAACATTTTGTAAAAACTTCATTTTAATTTGTCAAAGACATTACACAAAAAACTCCTAAGTAGGTAGGCGCTATAGTAATACTAAAATCCTAAAAACACGCCATCGGCGATATCTCGCTGCAAAAGCGTTGGAGAGGTCTGAAACCTGGATCTGAAGTTTATTCTTGTGTTTACCTAAATCCAGTGGCCGATATTTATAAAAAACTGCGATATTTCGCTGAAAAAGCCTAGGAAATATTTTTTAAATCTTTAGAACAGAACTGGTGCACATAAAAAGATTCCTAGGCTTAATAGTTTAGGCGCTATGAGACTAAACCGTCTTGTGAAACAGAACAGCCACTAGTTTTCATCATGGAGTAAGGTGATCTGAAATGGAAGAATTTTGATTTCTAAAATGTTTATAAAAATAACGGCTTCAAAAGTGCTCGCATGACAGTAGTGAGTGACCCATTCCCTGTTGTAAATCAGTGCTACCAGCAGGCAATGAAACTGAAATTTGTTTCGGCAGATGGCGCTATACGTAATAAAAAAGAAAGTTTGTGGGTACAACTATGGTTATTTTGCTCAAAATCATGCGAAGGCTTCAAAATACATAAATATTTTTTTCTAGTTTATCTGTAAGTCTCCCCTGGACTGTACCTTAATTGTAAAATATTCCGTAACAATCCAGTAGGTTCTACGTTTATTTATTAAAGAAAATATGTGATTCTATCTACGAGTCTTAGGTATGCCGTAGGCTTCATGTGCCTCAGATGTTTGCCTTTTTTACACATAGTAAAGGGCCTCTAAATTCCATGTCCATCTAGCGGGGCACTTTTGATTCTTCCTATTTTTAAAGCAAACATATTTAAGGATTTTGCATGCCCCTATCGAAAAATATATCGATATCTATCTACCTACTTACCTATCTTCCTATCCTATCTACCAAATTAATCTATATTTTCGATACTTTTTTCACGCGTAAATATAATTCTGCATGGGCCTTTGAATCTAATTTGGCAATATAAATTTGCCAGCTTTTTCAAACATTTCCATCGACTGCGTCTCCTAATTCTTTGCGTAGATTAAAAATGTTAATCTAAATTCTCTTTATTTTTAAATATAAATGCTTTTACCCTATTATTTTGTATTTTTTTCAATAAATTGAACGGCAGGGACTATAACGTTGAGACAGAGTAGCTTACTTAGCATCTAGCTTCAAAAGTTGCAAAATCATTACTTACCTAGGTAGGGGTACATCTATCCCATTATGTAAGTTTATTTTTATAATTTCTAATGTTGATTTTAATTTTATTTTCCATGGCGAATCGTCGAACGAGCGTCTCGCCTCATGCCAAGATTTTATGGGGCAGGTAAGTTAGTGTTATTTTCTATTGTGTGCTACATAAAGTTGAGAAATACATTATTTTTTCAATAAAGAAAATAGAAATGGTTTTTTTGTTTTTCATTGAACCTTGATTACCTACTTAAGTCTTAATAATGGGTTTCATATAGTTAAAAGGTTATCAATTTGTGACTTCAGCGTTTTCTCTTACACGATCAACGCGTCGCACATTCGAACCCCGCCATAAAATGCGATGCTCCTAACTGAATGTTTGAAATTAAGAGCTATCGTCTTTTTGGTATTAGAGCGCTTTCACATATAGACGTTTTTGTCGTGCGACTGAAGCGCTGCGAAGCGAATCCCTTCTGCATAGACTGTAGCGCGGCGCCCGCCGCTAGCGACAGTCGCGCGTCAACGCGCGATGAACTTGGGGTGACTAGCTCATTTCCAATATGGATTCTAACGTAGACACATTGTTACTGCTGCTTCTTCTAAACACTTCTCTGCCAAAAAGACGAAAAAGGTACTAGATATTTAAAAGACGATGTGTAAATGGTGATAATATAACAGTTTTCAAAGCGATAAAAACGCTAAATGGTTTTTTCATTATCCGAATGCCCAAAAAATTTGTCTTCGAATCCGCTATTTGACGCGATAAATGAATATTTCCTATAGTATTTAATTCGTAACGGCGAAAACGCTATCCGCCATCTTGAAACCATCTAAAGTATGTAAACAAACATCTTTCAGCCAGAGCCAGTGGACATTGATTATTAGAGGACTTACATCAAAGTGATCTTCACATAAATACACCCGAGTTTCAATTGATAAAGAGTCGGGGTCTCTTTTGGCAAATTTGAGCCAAGTTTTTCGAATGTTAATTTCCCTGGGTACACGAATCCACAACTTCCCGGGGGTCTTTATTGACGTGTTTTTTTCATTCTCGAACAATGCAATAATGATAATTGGTATATTTTGGATGTAAATTTGAATGAAATCACGGTTGTCTTGTTGTTATTTCACTATGCTCAGAGATCACTTACAGAAAATTGAATGTCAAACTTTGTTAACAATTTTTTAACTTCAAACCATAGACAAAAATGGCTGACCGCGTTTTTGGCTGTTTAGGAAAATGAAGTTTTAAAATATATTTTTATGTTGCTTGTAGGTCCTCAAAAAATATACTAAAATATTTTTTGGTCTAATGGAAGAGTTATTTACCGTTTAAGAGTTACTTGAAAAGATAGTCAACTAGCGGATTTTTTGGACTTCAAACCATAGACAAAAATGGCTGACCGCGTTTTTGGCTGATAAGGAAAATAAAGTTTAAAAATATATTTTTATTTTGGTTTTAAAAAAATATACTAAAATATTTTTTGGTCTAATGGAACAGTTAGGTATTTACCGTTTAAGACTTACTTGAAAAGAGAGTTAAATAGCGGATTATGGCGTCTCCTTGAAAACAGTATCTACCTGTATTTTTTTTGCTATAGTTTTGTTTTCAAAACCCACAAGGCTGACCCAGATTGGATTTAAGAAATAAATTTCAGATTATTTTTTTTGATATTACAGTATATATTATGTAATATGCAACTTGCTATACAATACCCATGTGCTCGCATCACTGATTATGAATCGCGCTACTGCAGCGCGACTTACGCGCTAGAGTCGCGCGACAAAAACTTCTATGTGTGATGTGTAGCGCTCTTACCAAAAAGTGATCGTAACCACTTCTGAAATCTACTTTGGCGTCATCCTCTTGAACTTCTGCTATTAGGACAATCATAATAAGGTCGATATCAGCCAATTCGCGCATCGATGCGCGCATTCGCGCGTCAACGGGGCGAACTATTTCGCGTCGCTTCGCTTTGACTCTGCGCCAGTTTGAATTGAGCTTAAGATTCAGAATCGACTATACCAACACAAGATTCGATTCTACTCTAATGACCCGACTGCCATCGCCAGGACCGACTAATGACTTCCAGTAAAAAGATATTGCTATCTCACTAATCCATTATAGGTCACGAGGCCATCATCTTCGATATTGGTAACTTACTACAAGTAAGATTCTCTATACCTCGTGGACTCATTGACGACGTAAAACGAGACCACGAGGGATATACCTATTAGTTAGGTATCCCAATTTCTATTTCTCGTAGTCCTAAATATAATAATAGTAGGAGCTGCTATTATTATATTTTATTAGCTACTCCAACAGTAGAGCTATAGATTATTCCTCGTGAATCTATTGTACACATGACGGGATCACGAGGGATGGTTCTCTCATGGACCCGTTGACGGGACAAAATAGTGGAACCACGAGAAAACACCATCGATAATCGCTTGTGGCCTAGTCGAACCGAGTGATTGGAATCAATCACTTGAGTTAAGCGACACGGTCTCGTGACTACCGCTAGTGGCATTTTTCCGAGTGCTCCGTGCTTCGTAAGGCACGTTAAGCAGTAGGTGCCGGCTGTCATGTAATGGCAGTGGTTAAGCCATGTCAGAGGCCTTATGGGCGGCTTGATAACTTTTGACAGTAAGGCCCGCCACTGGTTTAGGTAATATCCTCCACCAGCCCGGACTTGGTCCCCGTGGTGGAAAATGGCCTTAACTTCCTGCGATGCTGGAAGAGACCCGTGCCCCAGCAGTGGGGACATATAAGGGTTGATATCGAGAAAACACCGCAACGCAGTGCCGGAATCAAGTGCCAATGATCGTTTATTCAATGTTCAATCAATTGGATGTAGGGGAAGGTGAGGTAATACGATCCCCGTAAGTCAAATGATCCCCCATATCGTAAATCAGAGACAACTAATGCTATCTATCCAAAAGCACATGAAACATGTTCCCCGCACCCCTGCCACTTGCCAGTTCCCTCTCCAAGTCTCATGGCGGTGTTAACGCTTGGCGTGATTTTATTTTAAAAAAATAAAAAAGTGCGTCTCTGATCTAAGGTACAGTGCGTTCACATTAACTTGACGCGTGAGAGAATTGGTAACAAGGACATGACATGTGAATTAGCTTTTGGACCTAATCGGAAGATGGTAAAACAAGCCCTCAATCCTTTTATTTTCCCCAAGTAATGGGAATGATTTCTTATTTAACATGGTAACAGTAAACATCTCAGTGCGTGCTCAGTGCTACCAATTCTCTCACGCGTCAAGTTAATGTGAACGCACTATAAGCCTGGTTTTGACTTTTCATTACTTTTAATAAGTTCGTGTTTATTAAAATGTTGTTTTATTTGCGGGTTATAATAGCAATCAGCTAATATTTAAGCAATGTTCGATCACCGCACGCGGTATATGAAATGAAATGAATATACTTTATTGCACACCAGGAATTACAATTTAGAAAATAAGAAGATACAGATTACATATTACAATTGGCTCAGATTAGATAGTACAATTGGCGGTCTTATTACTAAAAGTATATGAAGTTTATGTTTTGATTGATATCCTCATTAGTAGGTATGAGGAATTACCTCATTAGTATTTCTTATTTTTACACATCATGCCAAGAATTTATATCGATATCAACCCATGATTGTATGTCCCCACTGCTGGGGCACAAGTCTCTTCCTGCATCGTAGAAAGGTTAGGCCATACTCCACCACGGGGGCCAAGTCCGGGTTGGTGGATGATTGTAAGAGAGTAGCGGACCGAACTGTCACAAGTTATCAAGCCGCCCATAAAGCCTCTGACATGGCTTAACGACCGACCAGGGTCGCGCTGCCAGCGCCCCGTCGACTCTACAGCTGGGCCCCGTTTGCCTCCATCCTCACGGCGGAAACCCTATCCCGCCCCGTCGCCACGCCAGAAGACGTTGAGTGCCTGACGTCTGAGCTGACTGCTTGCATCCAAAACGCGCTTGACAAATCCGCGCGCACAGTTCCGAGCGGGGGGAAATCCACTCCTCTACCCGCTCGGATCATGAACCTGATCCGCGAAAAGCGCCGCCTCCGGAAGCAGTAGCAGCACTCCCGCTGCCCCCAGCTCAAGACGCGCCTCAACGCTCTGACGGCCAAAGTGACGGCGGAGCTAGATGCCAACGCCGAAGAATCTTGGGAGCGCCACATCGAGTCCGTGGGCGATGATACCCCCTCCGTTCATCGCCTATGCCGGCAGCTGTCGACCGAACCCCCGCCTGTTCGGCCGCTGCTGGGCAGCGACGGCCACCCAAGATTCAAGGCACAAGACCGAGCTGAAGTCTTCGCCGAGTGCCTCGAGAAGGCGTTCATCCCGAACCCCACCAACGACAAGGAGCACGTCGCAGCAGTCGAGCAACACCTTCGAGCCTACTTCGCAGCACCGATGGCCCTGGCTGAGGACCCTGTGGTTTTCACGCCCGGCCAACTGCAGCGGATGATCCAGCGCACCAAGCCAAGGAAAGCACCGGGCCAGGATCGCATAACGAACACGGCGCTCCGGCACCTCCCGCAACGCCCAATTGCGGCCGTGACGCGCCTGTTCAATTGCATCCTGCGCACCGGTCACTTTCCACAAACGTGGAAAACTGGCCTGGTCATCCTCTTGCCCAAGCCGGGCAAGAATCCACAGAAGCCCGAAAGCTACCGGCCCATCACGCTGCTGAGTACCCTCCCGAAGGTGTTCGAAAAGCTCCTGCTGCATCACCTGCTCCCGCGCCGCACGTCCAGCCTCGACCGGAACAGTTCGGGTTCCGGCCTGAGCACTCGACGACGCTTCAGCTCACCAGGGTACTGCACGACATGACGGTGCGCCTCAACAAAAAGGAGTGCACCGTTGCAGTACTCCTGGATATGGAGAAGGCGTTTGACAGGGTATGGTATGAGGGGTTGCTGTACAAACTGTCGACGTCCGCTGCCCCTCGACGTCTCATCGCGGTCGTGGCCTCGTTCCTGAGGGATCGCCGCTTCAGAGTGGCGGTGGAGGACGCCGTGTCCAAGGAGCGCCACATCTTTGCCGGCGTCCCCCAGGGAAGCTGCCTGTCCCCGGCCTGTTACGCCCGATACACCGACGACATACCAGTCCCGGAGGGCGTCCAATTGGCGCTATACGCCGACGACGCCGCCTACCTGGCGTCGTCCATGTCACCTAAGCACGCTGCAACCAAGATGCAGCGTGCCCTCGACGCTCTCCCCGACTGGCTGAAGAAGTGGCGTTTGTCGGTCAATGTCGGGAAGACACAGGCCATGCTGACCGGCCGCCGCCACCCGCCGCCGCCGCTCCGGCTGCACGGGCGGGTCATCGAGTGGCAGAACCAGGTGAAATACCTAGGGGTCACCATCGACCGTGGACTAACGATAGCTGCGCACGTCAGCGCAGTCGTCAACCAGGTGAAGGTGGCGCGCGCAAAGCTGCGTCCAATCTTCACCTCCCGCCTCCCTCTGCGAGCGAAGCTCGGGGTCTACAAGACCTATGTCAGGCCCCGCCTCACGTACGCTGCGCCGGCATGGTTCGCGCTTGTCTCGGAGTCGAATAAGAAGCGGCTCCGAGCCCAGGAGAACCTCTCCCTACGCACCATCGTCGGCGCGCCTCGCTACGTGAGGAATACGACGATCGCGAGGGACCTCAAGTGGGAGGAGCTGGACGCTTTCGTGGCGCGGCTGGCGACCGATATGTTCGCGCGTGCGGACCGGTCGCAGCTGCAGCACCTGCGCGGGCTGGCGCCACTGCACGCGCGACCGCCCGACAGCCGCGCCAAGCCCGTCCCCCGAAGCCTGGTCGAGTCCACGGCCAACTCGGTCTAAAGAAGACCACCTGCGAACCCAGTGAAGACCACCGCCTGGAAGGCCACCCATTGACCTGTCCGTAGCCGCGGACAGCGGTAGATCCCTCGGGAAGAGGGCCACGCCTTGACCCCGACCCTCCACTTTCCCCAGGGGGAAGTGTGAGAAGACCGCAAATAAAAAAAAACGACTGTCATTACACGACAGCCGGCACCAACGGCTTAACGTGCCTTGTGAAGCACGGAAGCACTCGGAAAAATGCCACTAGCGGCAGTCACGGGACGGTCACCCATCCTGCACCTGACCGAGCCTGAGAATTTGTATACGCAAAACTAATCGCCAAAATTGGTCGCAAGAACAAATGCAAAAGGCATTAAATGCTGTCAGAGATAGTATGCCTTACAAAACTGCTAGTAACGAGTTTAAAGCCCTTCAGCCACGTTCGTAACCAAATTTTCGTAACCAGTTACGAATGTGGACTTTTTATCGCTGTTTCGTAACCAGCTACAAGCCAGTTACGATCCCTGTAATGACATTGAAAATGCTTGGTTATGTATTTTTAATTTGCAAACCTTTTAAAAGTTTGTTAATATTTAGTTTTATTGATTGAACTTGAACATTTGGATAAGACAAAGTCATGATCAATAGCCACATTGATCCGGGACCGGTCGTCGTAGACGGTCACCTTCTCGAAATCGTTTCTGAATACACTTACCTCGGGCAGATTTTGCAATTAGGTAAAAACAATTTCAAGAGGAACCAGCTGGGCTGGGCCGCTAGTGGCATTTTTCCGAGTGCTCCGTGCTTCGTAAGGCACGTTAAGCAGTAGGTGCCGGCTGTCATGTAATGGCAGTGGTTAAGCCATGTCAGAGGCCTTATGGGCGGCTTGATAACTTTTGACAGTAAGGCCCGCCACTGGTTTAGGTAATATCCTCCACCAGCCCGGACTTGGTCCCCGTGGTGGAAAATGGCCTTAACTTTCTGCGATGCTGGAAGAGACCCGTGCCCCAGCAGTGGGGACATATAAGGGTTGATATCGAGAAAACACCGCAACGCAGTGCCGGAATCAAGTGCCAATGATCGTTTATTCAATGTTCAATCAATTGGATGTAGGGGAAGGTGAGGTAATACGATCCCCGTAAGTCAAATGATCCCCCATCGTAAATCAGAGACAACTAATGCTATCTATCCAAAAGCACATGAAACATGTTCCCCGCACCCCTGCCAGCCAGTTCCCTCTCCAAGTCTCATGGCGGTGTTAACGCTTGGCGTGATTTTATTTTAAAAAAATAAAAAAGTGCGTCTCTGATCTAAGGTACAGTGCGTTCACATTAACTTGACGCGTGAGAGAATTGGTAACAAGGACATGACATGTGAATTAGCTTTTGGACCTAATCGGAAGATGGTAAAACAAGCCCTCAATCCTTTTATTTTCCCCAAGTAATGGGAATGATTTCTTATTTAACATGGTAACAGTAAACATCTCAGTGCGTGCTCAGTGCTACCAATTCTCTCACGCGTCAAGTTAATGTGAACGCACTATAAGCCTGGTTTTGACTTTTCATTACTTTTAATAAGTTCGTGTTTATTAAAATGTTGTTTTATTTGCGGGTTATAATAGCAATCAGCTAATATTTAAGCAATGTTCGATCACCGCACGCGGTATATGAAATGAAATGAATATACTTTATTGCACACCAGGAATTACAATTTAGAAAATAAGAAGATACAGATTACATATTACAATTGGCTCAGATTAGATAGTACAATTGGCGGTCTTATTACTAAAAGTATATGAAGTTTATGTTTTGATTGATATCCTCATTAGTAGGTATGAGGAATTACCTCATTAGTATTTCTTATTTTTACACATCATGCCAAGAATTTATATCGATATCAACCCATGATTGTATGTCCCCACTGCTGGGGCACAAGTCTCTTCCTGCATCGTAGAAAGGTTAGGCCATACTCCACCACGGGGGCCAAGTCCGGGTTGGTGGATGATTGTAAGAGAGTAGCGGACCGAACTGTCAGAAGTTATCAAGCCGCCCATAAAGCCTCTGACATGGCTTAACGACCGACCAGGGTCGCGCTGCCAGCGCCCCGTCGACTCTACAGCTGGGCCCCGTTTGCCTCCATCCTCACGGCGGAAACCCTATCCCGCCCCGTCGCCACGCCAGAAGACGTTGAGTGCCTGACGTCTGAGCTGACTGCTTGCATCCAAAACGCGCTTGACAAATCCGCGCGCACAGTTCCGAGCGGGGGGAAATCCACTCCTCTACCCGCTCGGATCATGAACCTGATCCGCGAAAAGCGCCGCCTCCGGAAGCAGTAGCAGCACTCCCGCTGCCCCCAGCTCAAGACGCGCCTCAACGCTCTGACGGCCAAAGTGACGGCGGAGCTAGATGCCAACGCCGAAGAATCTTGGGAGCGCCACATCGAGTCCGTGGGCGATGATACCCCCTCCGTTCATCGCCTATGCCGGCAGCTGTCGACCGAACCCCCGCCTGTTCGGCCGCTGCTGGGCAGCGACGGCCACCCAAGATTCAAGGCACAAGACCGAGCTGAAGTCTTCGCCGAGTGCCTCGAGAAGGCGTTCATCCCGAACCCCACCAACGACAAGGAGCACGTCGCAGCAGTCGAGCAACACCTTCGAGCCTACTTCGCAGCACCGATGGCCCTGGCTGAGGACCCTGTGGTTTTCACGCCCGGCCAACTGCAGCGGATGATCCAGCGCACCAAGCCAAGGAAAGCACCGGGCCAGGATCGCATAACGAACACGGCGCTCCGGCACCTCCCGCAACGCCCAATTGCGGCCGTGACGCGCCTGTTCAATTGCATCCTGCGCACCGGTCACTTTCCACAAACGTGGAAAACTGGCCTGGTCATCCTCTTGCCCAAGCCGGGCAAGAATCCACAGAAGCCCGAAAGCTACCGGCCCATCACGCTGCTGAGTACCCTCCCGAAGGTGTTCGAAAAGCTCCTGCTGCATCACCTGCTCCCGCGCCGCACGTCCAGCCTCGACCGGAACAGTTCGGGTTCCGGCCTGAGCACTCGACGACGCTTCAGCTCACCAGGGTACTGCACGACATGACGGTGCGCCTCAACAAAAAGGAGTGCACCGTTGCAGTACTCCTGGATATGGAGAAGGCGTTTGACAGGGTATGGTATGAGGGGTTGCTGTACAAACTGTCGACGTCCGCTGCCCCTCGACGTCTCATCGCGGTCGTGGCCTCGTTCCTGAGGGATCGCCGCTTCAGAGTGGCGGTGGAGGACGCCGTGTCCAAGGAGCGCCACATCTTTTCCGGCGTCCCCCAGGGAAGCTGCCTGTCCCCGGCCTGTTACGCCCGATACACCGACGACATACCAGTCCCGGAGGGCGTCCAATTGGCGCTATACGCCGACGACGCCGCCTACCTGGCGTCGTCCATGTCACCTAAGCACGCTGCAACCAAGATGCAGCGTGCCCTCGACGCTCTCCCCGACTGGCTGAAGAAGTGGCGTTTGTCGGTCAATGTCGGGAAGACACAGGCCATGCTGACCGGCCGCCGCCACCCGCCGCCGCCGCTCCGGCTGCACGGGCGGGTCATCGAGTGGCAGAACCAGGTGAAATACCTAGGGGTCACCATCGACCGTGGACTAACGATAGCTGCGCACGTCAGCGCAGTCGTCAACCAGGTGAAGGTGGCGCGCGCAAAGCTGCGTCCAATCTTCACCTCCCGCCTCCCTCTGCGAGCGAAGCTCGGGGTCTACAAGACCTATGTCAGGCCCCGCCTCACGTACGCTGCGCCGGCATGGTTCGCGCTTGTCTCGGAGTCGAATAAGAAGCGGCTCCGAGCCCAGGAGAACCTCTCCCTACGCACCATCGTCGGCGCGCCTCGCTACGTGAGGAATACGACGATCGCGAGGGACCTCAAGTGGGAGGAGCTGGACGCTTTCGTGGCGCGGCTGGCGACCGATATGTTCGCGCGTGCGGACCGGTCGCAGCTGCAGCACCTGCGCGGGCTGGCGCCACTGCACGCGCGACCGCCCGACAGCCGCGCCAAGCCCGTCCCCCGAAGCCTGGTCGAGTCCACGGCCAACTCCCGTTTAATATATTGGTAACTATGATACGTCTTTGTTCACAACAGGGTTTAATTTCCTCGTGATACATGTGCACCTTGACATGGGAATTTTTACACACAACTTTTGTTACCTAGGAAATTCTGACATCTTGTATAACACTCTGCGACGCAAAAAACCGAGAGAACATTTTATGTACACCACATAATAATTATTTAAATGAAATATCTACTTTTTTCCCATCGGCCACCAGATGGCGTGAGCCACAAACCTCAATTTCTGATTGCTACTTTTGCTTTTACTACTTGCCACTAGATGGTGTATAAATCTTAACAAATGTTTACCATTGTTTTCAGTCAAATGAGCCGTAATAATCCCAGAGTCCGATATTCTTAAAATCTCTGTTTGAGAAGGTACTAATTTCCACTTTATTCATTTCTAAGAAGTCTCTATCGGTAGGTACTATCTTCCTTTGTACCAGTAATATCAGATATTCTGGTTTAGGTAAACCCGTTGACAAACTGTCCTTGAATATTTTGGACAAATTGAATCGGCAGATCAGATTATTTGACTAGCCGATTAACTGTTTGAAGCGAGGGCCGTAGATGATACGAGCATGTGAAGGATTCCACAACATTAATATTAATAGTAACGTTCATACAACACAATCACTTGACCAGGCCCTAGAGTCTAATACTTACATAGTTTTTCAAAAGAATGGTATAAGCAGGTTGGTTGGTTGATATTTTCCTCAATTTGGTACCTAGTCTAAAATAAAGCAATCAGTAGGTACAATGTTATTCCAGAGGTATAACCCGCGTAAATTAAATAGGCATCCCTCGCGAAGAAGATCGAATAGCAATCAGTAAATGTCATTCCAGGGGTATATAACACGCGCAAATTAAATAGGCATCTCTCTCTCGCGAAGATCGAATCGTGGGTTAGGTATACCATTGCAATGCGATTGGTTACAGACTATCGATAGTGTGAATGAAACTACCATAACCGAACTAATATGGCTCGGATCTATTGAACAACCGTGCATTTTGGAGACTCCTCGCACCCCTGGTCCCAAACTATGATCAGAAATCGAAGGAATCAAACCCACGTCCTCTGTGTTGGTACTCAAGCGCCTTAACGGACAGACCAACGAGGCAGTCACGACTGCATACATGATTGAAGTGTTAGAATCCTTCACTTGCGAGTTCAATAGCCTTAGATGTTTATGACAAAATCAACCCTTGTATGACGTTACTGCTGGGGCACGGGTCTCTTCCTGCATCGCAGGAAGGTTAGGCCATACTCCATCACGGGGGCCGGGCCAGTGGAAGATTATAAGGCAGTGGCGGGCCTTACTGTCAGAAGTTATCCAGCCGCCCAGAAGGTCATTGGCATGGCTTACCGACTGCCATTACATGATAGCCGGCAACAACGGCTTAAGGTGCTTTGCAAAAACTACCACGAGCGGTAGTCACGGGACAGTCACCCATCCTGCATCTGACCGGGCCTGTTGTTGCTTGACTCAAGTGATCGATTCCAATCACTCTGTTCAACTAGGCCACGAGCGCTTCAGACATAATTCCGTTTTATTCCAGAGTTGCATATTAAGTAGGTATAGGTACTTACTATGGTAGAAACAACATCATTACGAAAAAAGGAAAGATTTAAGTGAAAATCGGCATTTAAAGAAGGAAAAGGAAGGTAAAATTAACTAAAATGCACATTAATTAATGAATTATATTGGATCAATTAGATACTAAAGTAAGGGTACATTTATTATTACAATAATTATTATTAGTTAGGATGAAATAAAATGAATATACTTTATTGCACACCAGGAATTACAATTTAGAAAATAAGAAGATACGGATTAAGGTACAATTAATTAATTAATTAGGATGGTCAACTTGTGAACGACAGCAACAAATATGACAACAGGAAAACAAAACTATTATTATTCTTAACTATACTCCTTAACAAAGCTTCTAAATAAATAAAGGTAATAAATAAAACTATACCTATCTACTCCTAATCAAATATTTCATTTTCTTGAATTTTTGGACAAAACCTACCTACCCCTAGGAGTTATTGAGCTAGTCGTCATCTGACTTGACGAGCTTGCGAATGCGCGCGTCTTCGCGCATCGACGCGCGAATTGGCTGATATCGACCTTATTATGATTGCCCTGATAGCAGAAGTTCAAAAGGAGGACGCCGGCTGACACGCGTCTGCGCGCGCAGACGCGCGAACCCGGGCGACCCTTGTAAGCGAAGACGCGCGCAGTCGCGCGCATTCGCGCGCAGACGCGCGTCGCTAAGCGTTTCCAAAATTTCGCAACACAAATTCGTACCGTATTAACAAAGAAATAGAGATGAATTTAGAACAGTTGAAAAACGTGACGCGTCGCGTCGCTTCGCTTCGCTCGACTCTGCGCCAGTGTGAATTGAGCCTAAGAGTACAGACGGCGGCATTATCACTCAAAGTGATCTCTTCCAGACAACCTTTGGATGAAATGGACTAATATTAGAGAAGGAAGCAGAGAGCAAAAAACATAGAAAATGATAATTTCAAAAGTACCTATATAAATACATGCCTAAATAACTGTGAATAAATAAAATTATCAACAGATACATACAAATAATTTACATAAACAAAAATGAATATTATATAACATAACATGTTTTTTTTAAAAAACCCTATTTAGAGGCTAAAAATTTCACCCATGCCGGGATTCGAACCCGCAACCTCTGGCTATCCGTACCAGCGCTCTACCGATTGAGCCAATGGGCGACTCACGGCATCAGTGAAATTTCGAACCTCTTTACAATATTCTCTGTATTACGTACAGGCAGCGACATCTGACTTAAGCAAATTGCATTACTTACAGCCCCGACTACCTACTTTGCAGTTAGGTTTAACATCGGAACGATATCACTGTACCCACATGATTACACTATTTTTATTTTAATGCACTAACCCGTGCTAAGGAACAAATTTAAAAAACCTATTTAGAGGCTAAAAAAATTTTTTTTTTTTTTTTTTTTAGGTTTTTTAAATTTGTTCCTTAGCACGGGTTAGTGCATTAAAATAAAAATAGTGTAATCATGTGGGTACAGTGATATCGTTCCGACGTTAAACCTAACTGCAAAGTAGGTAGTCGGGGCTGTAAGTAATGCAATTTGCTTAAGTCAGATGTCGCTGCCTGTACGTAATACAGAGAATATTGTAAAGAGGTTCGAAATTTCACTGATGCCGTGAGTCGCCCATTGGCTCAATTGGTAGAGCGCTGGTACGGATAGCCAGAGGTTGCGGGTTCGAATCCCGGCATGGGTGAAATTTTTAGCCTCTAAATAGGTTTTTTTTAAATTTGTTCCTTAGCACGGGTTAGTGCATTAAAATAAAAATAGTGTAATAACATAACATTTCCATACAAGCACATACATTGCTTCTGGCCCCACACTAGGATACCCTGTGTCGTGGGAACCAGAAACAACGACATCACAAACATGTAAACATCCAAGACCTGGGCTAGGTAATTACATAAATAATTAACAAATTATACACTATCAAAGGACTTAAGTAGAACACAACAACAGCAGAACAATATTACAAAATTATATAATAACAGTATTACAGTGTAGTACCTAGTGAGATTGAAATCCTTTACCATAGCCTTAAAATGGGCAGGGAGTTAGCTTTCCGTACCTCCACCGGTAAGGCATTCCATAATCGGACTGCCTGCACGGTGAAGGAACAACGGTAGATATTGGTGTGATGGGATAAGATTTTTAGGAGCAGGTTTTGGGAAGAGCGAAGAGTAAGGATATGAGAGGAGTAAAGAAATTCGAAGCGCTCGCTCCGCTCCGGCGCTTCAGTGCCTGGGACATTGTTTAAGATTATGTAGGCTTGTCCAGCAATCAAACAATACCCAAAATAATCATGGTTGTATTCTTTTTCTGGTTGTGCAGCAAAATGTTCTCTATCTATACCTACTATCCTAACCACTTAGTCGGCCTGCTCACAGGAAAGACACAATACGTGAGGAGACAACCAAGCCGCGGGGTATAGGTACTAAGCAAATTATAAAAAAATGCGACTGCATAATTTCCATGAACCTGCAATGCCAGCCCACTATATCGCGGTTAGGTTACGTCGGTGTAGCGGAAACGCGGCGCTGGCCGCCCGTGATTTCACTTTCATTTTATCAGTGTGGAAAATCCGCCGCGGCTCGTTCCTACGAGGGGTTCAGAGCTACGAATCGTGTATGCCCTTTGACTCTTCGTAGGTATAACGAGCAACTTATAATTTAATTTCTATTTTGAACGCCACCTAAAAGATTATTTCATTCCCCGGAAGAAGCTTCTTTTATACAACTAAATGTATAAATGTATAAATAAAATAAATAAATAAATAAAATTCATGGACAATACGACCTAGATTGCAAAATTGACTAACCCACAGACAAGTACACTCTGCTATTCAATTAAGAATTGAAGTTTTATGAAAAATTACCCAGAAAGTTAGGTTCGTACCTAGGTTGACACACTTAGTAGAGTTCAGAAAGCGAAAGAAGTAGGCAGTATGTCTTTCAATGTGGATAGGTAGATCAGATAGTGACACATACTTAGTAAACCATAGTCGTACGGATAGAGATACTGTAGAGTCGACAACACATCAAGTTTTTCATTCTGGATGATTAAGCTCTTCGAATAAGAGCGAAACCTGGTCGGGCTCTTCCGACTAAGTTTCTTAACAAAGTATGATGCTGATGAAAGTTTTAGTTCCGAAATACATCAACCTTTACATATATGCACTGTAATCAGTTCCGTTAAGTCGACGTTTGCAACAAGAATTCAGTGGTGGAACTGTGCTGTCCTTTGTACACATATTGAATTTAATTCAAAAATTCTTAATGCACAAAGGCGAGCTTAACCTAACACATAATGCAGTTAATATTTTAAATTGAGCGTCTTCCGCGTGCGCGCCAGCACGCGCCAGCACGCGCCCGCACCGCATCCACGACAGCGACGCTCCGCGGCCGGCCGCCGCGATGGCGGTGGGGTGCAGATCTCAGCGCTCGGATTTTGGAGAGAAAGTGCGCGAGGTGGTGGACGAAGACCTCGCCGCTCGGCACTCGGGGCGCGCGGCCGCGGCCGCCACTCGGCTCGTGACTGCTTACGAAACAATGCCATTGGGCCGCCACCGAAATCGCCAGTGATAGCGGTGTGCGCGGAGATGCCGCGCAAATAAACAGTGTTAGGTAATATCTTCTGCACTCAACATCGGACGTCCGCGACCATGTGCCAATGGAGATCAGTGATAATACTGTTGGTGGTGCTTGTGCTGGGCGAGGCGAAGCAGCTGGGAGCTGGCGTAAACATCGATAACAACGTAAGTAAAAAAAAGAACTCACGAACTACAACGTCGGTTTTTGATAGCGTCTCTACATTTTCACTTATCCACTTACTAAAGAAATATCCCAGGGGTTGTATCAATAATTTTGCTAGCCATGTTTATTAAACAAATAATACTTACATACATATTATTATGTCTTGAACAACATCTATGCAGTTTATTGCACCGCACAGCTGAGCGCGGTGCAATGACTCGCCGCATGCACTTTTACTTTCCGCTGTCGTTAGCGCGACGCTTCTTGTATACTTACTATTTCTCTATTGGAAACCAGTTGCGACCGTAAATGCAGATCTAGTCACGATTTAGGGCTGATCCACGTTTGTTGCTGACTGTAATAGACAACTTTTTGACGAATGTCGGAATAACGCCTAGCCTTTTCCCTTCAATGAATTTCGAGGGTTCTCTGCCCAAATTGATGTTAGATTCGTTACCTACTTATTACTTTAGAGAAATATTTGGCCAATTATCAAACACGCAGCTCTATATGAAAAGCAACAGGATCTTAAATAGATAGTGATCATTTTTATCTCCTCTATCGAAGAAGTTCTTAGTAGGTAAAACATTCGTAAGGACTACACATTATTAACTAAATTCTGGATTATTCAAGTAAGTTAATCCGGGATTATGATAATATTAAGTAGGCACCTATTAGGTAAATATCTGATTTAACAGTTTCCTAAGTATCTACAGTAACATACCTAAAAACACCCTAAAATACAGTTTAGCTCTCAAGACATACATATGAAAATCCAGCTTTGAATAAAGCATATTATTATACTTAGTCAACACAAGCAATTTGATCGTCACATAGGTAGGATATCAGGTACAGTATGGTCTGAAACATAATAGGTTTATAACCACCATTGTCTCTACATACCCACGTGATACGCTGGAGAAACTGATAGCGACGGGATGAAATGACTAACGGTCTTATATTTATTAAAACACGTACCCTCTAAAACACTCCTCAGAGACAGGTTAATTATCAGTGGTTACGCCTTTCCCTTTAACACAGACTATTTAAACTGTCTCTAAGGAATCGTGTGTTTACAAATTCAACCGTCATTTAGTATTTAAAGATTTTTATCATTTGTTTAAAATAAAAAATCTTAATAAGATTTTTGGTGCAGCTTAAAAATCATAAGATTTCTTCTGAAGATAAAAATCTTAAGATGTTTTATCTCATTCAAAAATTCAAGCTACACTTGTTTGAGACCCCGATGGTTTCAAAGCGATAAATTGATTAATGGCCGTAAGAGCCTTATTTACAACTCACTTATTCTCCAAAAAATATTCAATTTCACTAAACTAAAAAGGTACCTACATATTCATTTTCGCGAAAAAACGTAAATACCTAGGTACTTACGAACTAACTAAAATTGTTTACACTGTTCTCCGATGGATCCATCTCATTAATTCATCTCAGACCGCCGGGCTTCTAAATTGAGTACACTATATTTAGGAAGAAGAAAAATAATTAACATTAATTAAAATTTGAACTGCCAAGGAAACAGGAAAACGATTTGCGGATGAACAAACAGAAGTACCGGAAGTAAGCAACAACAAAAGAAAATTAAAATTGTTCTATCTAAATTTCTCAAAAAGTAACGGAAAAACAGACATATATGTACTTAGGTATGTACATACCTACCTAGTGAAATATTCTATACAGAAACTGGTGAGGCCCTGATTATTCGTTACTGACTGAGCAGGGACCCATGACTGATTGTATATTCGACAGAACATGAACTCTTACATTATAATTGCAAACTAATAATAGTAATCGTTATTTATTATTATATCTTTGTTTAAAATTAATACTTTGTAATTGTGTTGTTTCTAATTGTATTGTTAATTGAGACTTTAGTTATTTTGAATTAGTTGTGTTATTCATTGTTGTAAGATTAACTACTGAATTAGGGACACCATGTAATGATAGTTAAGTTTGTTAAAATAAATATATAAGTCACCCTACATAAGTGTGTAGAGCGCACGAATATACCCATGTGCTGTGGACTGTACTCGGTTTGGTAGAAATTCCAATCAATATAACGAGAGACTTACAACCCTGCAACAAAGCAACTTTAATGACTGCACTAATTACGAAGGAAACGGATACGGTACTTTCGCTACTTACGTAAATAGTGCTTCCTAGATTCTTAGTAGTGTCTTGGTAGGTAAATACGGAGTCGTGCGAGGGCGATCCAGGAACATTTTTTTTCAGGCGCCAACTCTGAAAGTTCTATCGGATCTCTCGAGAACACTCTTTAGAATTCGGACCCTTGAAATCATCATCGAGAGTCCATTTTTTTGTGATTTGTAATTTTTGAAGTAAAAGTTGTTCACATCGGCTATTAACTACCACCATCGAGTTGATCTCTGATTTTCGAATATAAGGAAGTTATCGTTATAATTTTTAAATAAAAAGAAAACTTAAAATAATTTATTTCGTTTTATTACAGCAACAGAGACGTTACTGCGACATTCTTATAAGTTTAGGGATACCTGTATCAGGACGCATCGCTCTGCCATATTTATACTTAACGAAAGAAAAATAAACTATTTAGTTTACACTGCGCGCATTTTGAAATATGGTTCACTGTTAGCTTTTCTAATTTAAATTTTAGCGGCCATAAATTTTTACTAGGGTATAAAAATACTGGCCACAAGAATTAGAAATTTAATGCGTTATTGGTTTATGTTACAGATTAATGAAATTAAAGTAACTCCCACAGCAGGTAAAAGATAAGGACCTCCTTAGTATGAATTAAGAAGGAGGTCCGCATATTACAAACATCTTTATCACTGACCTGTTTTGTACATGTGCATTCTAATCAGATTTAAAAAAAATACCTACATGAGTTTTAGTGTTTTTAGTAACAGAGTTTAAATTAAAAGCGACTTGTAGGAGAGAAATTAGACTGTATTCGCTCTGTATTAAGTAGGTACGCTAATTATGTGGCCCCAGTTACCTATTGAATTTTATTAACCCATTAACGCCAAGCAATTAAGACCATGCATACTTACATATGTACCTCTTAAATCCGTAGCCGTCACAAGTTTCCGCTTGCGTAACCCCCATTTGGTTTTGCATTCACTTCCACTCAACCGCAGTTACGTGTGCTCTCAAAAATACAGCAATTAATGAGTTATCTGGCTATGTGGAACACACTCGATTGGAACCGTGTTTGTTACATGTATGTCCGGCTTGGGACGACTTGGCCTTTTTGGTTTTCCACTCTACTTTTAAACAGCACCTATACTTTAGCCTTTGTTTCTACGAGTACGTAATGAGATTATTTATACAGTGACTGTAAGACTGACTGAAAGGCCAGTCAGTACATGCAGAGCCAACTTAGCCGCGCGTTTCCTCACGATGTTTTCCTTCACAGTTAGCGTGTTGTATAGCTAGTGCAAATTCTTCAATTTTGTAGACAACCGGTACCTGATTATATAGCTGCCATAAAGACAACGACGAAGAGTTTTGTCAAAGTAATATGTAGAAAATAATAATAGAATAGTTATCCTAATAAGATGGTATCCTTCCCGGACAAAAGTCGACGATATTGGCGAAAATCTTGCCTATTTTCGCTGAGATACTTGGCGTGGGGCGGGACTATGGCGGGTGCATGAGAGTGAGAGTAAAAACACAGCCAGCTGATGATAAGGTTAATGGGCAAACCAGCAACCCGATGGTCGGTCGATATCGTGGATTCAGCGGAAGTTCCTTGGATGCAGATGGCGGGGTTGCGTGAGAGATGGTAGCTATATGGGTGAAAAGGACTAAAAACATCAGTGGGCAACGCTGGGCTGATGATTTATGAAGTTAGTCGAAATAAGATTCACATAGGAAGATTAGTAACACCATTTCGTGTGTGCACATTCATTTAGTATTTGGATATAGACCTCCACCAAGCGCGAGCTTTAAATTGAAATATGTTTTATTATTAAACGTACGTTACTTTCATTTTCCAGTCGCTGTTTACATACCTTACCGCTTGAAGTTGTCAATCCGCGATGGGCACGCGTGGTAATTAAGCCCATACTGTCCCTCAGAGAGTAGGCCAGTGCCGTGCAGTGGGACGTACCAGGTTATATAAAATAATAACAACGCTGCAACGAGGTGTGAAATAGGGGGATATCACTATTTTTATTTTTAATGCACTAACCCGTGATAAGGAACAAATTTAAAAACCTATTTAGAGGCTAAAAATTTCACCCATGCCGGGATTCGAACGTAATACAGAGAATATTGTAAAGAGGTTCGAAATTTCACTGATGCCGTGAGTCGCCCATTGGCTCAATTGGTAGAGCGCTGGTACGGATAGCCAGAGGTTGCGGGTTCGAATCCCGGCATGGGTGAAATTTTTAGCCTCTAAATAGGTTTTAAAAATAGGGGGATATCTTCAAAACAGTTAACTGGAGTGGGCATGGCATTATTATTAACTGTGCTTTGCCGTCAAAATAGTGACCTATAATAGTGACGGTCAATGCAGTCTATAACGTCCTTAATAAACCCGATGTGTGCGCCCCGGCATGAACTTTCGCAAGAATGGTTATGTTTAATGATAAAATCACACCGGAGCCGGTCTACGTCGGTGGCCCACGAAGTTGTCCAGAAATATGTCTACTCAGGGCAGACTAAACAACTGGAGAGTGGCAACTTTGAGCAAGAGGCAAGTAGGATTCAATTGGCTTAGGATGTGTTCGAAAAAGTACGCCAGGCTTACTCCCCAACTACTCCTCAGAGCCTAACGACAAAAGTCTTCGACCAAAGCATCGTGCCAGTTATACCCTACGGGACGGAAACGGACTGTTGAACAAGTCCACTGATACAAAGTCGTTGAGGATGCTAAGGAGCGGCCTATTATGAAAGTGTATTTGATGGATTACATCAGGAATATACAGTTGTCAAAAAAACTAAGGAGATTGACATAGGCTCTACGCATTTACTTCTTAAAGAAATAGTATTATTTGAGAATAAGTCTCAAATAATACCAAGTGATTATTCGGTAATGAAAGTCAAGCTGAATTGCTCCAAGGTTGAGTGCAGTCAAATGAAGAAAAGTAAAGCGGAAATAAAGAAAGCTGAAAGATCTCACGAGAAAGTGCTTTGGAAAGTGGTTCAGTTATATATGACCTTTGCGAATACCTACGAAATTATTTTGTTCGAGCTTCTGAATGATATCGAAAAATTATATCGATAAACTCTTATTTAAAAACTTGTCGATTCTTGTTCAATTGTTCGTGAACTGAAAGAGGTACTTCAATATCCAATGAGTATTACTTACTTTTCCAGAATATAGGCATAATTTTAGTTTAAATAGATAGATAGAATATTCTTTGTTGTACGTACACCAAGAATTACAAACGAGAGTTAAACAATAACAGTACAGTGCCATTGGCGGCTTTATTACTAAACGTAATTTCTACATAAATAAATAAATATTCATCATGGACATATTACACAGATCTCGTTAGCCCTATACAACGTACAACTAAATGACTTGTGTTATAGGTGCTAACTAAAAAAAGGTGCGATTTAATACATTAAATACATAGATAACATCCAAGACCGGAGACAAACTAGAAAAGTTCGTTTCCTAGTTTGACCCGGCCGGGGATCGAACCCGAGACCATCGGTTTTACAGCGTGCCAAACCGCTCCGCCACCGAGGCCGTCATACATACATACATAGAAAATTTATAAATAATAATCACTTTCTATTCCTTAAACATATAAGTGTTATTATTATTATTATTAATACGTTTATTGCACATACGAATAGCTAACAATGGCAGTGCGGCTGACTTAATGCTACAAGCATTGTGTTCTGAAGTTTTTATTATAGTACTACTTTTAGATCGCTAGCTATTCTACCTACCTCTACTATTTCACGGAGTTATGCTATATGTACAGAATTAACATAGAATAGTTAGGTAGGTACGGAGTGACCTAACGCTCTTCATTTGTTCCACTTAATAGATTATTCACGGGCGATAGGCGATTGTTTATCGGCCATGACTCCAGCATTGAACTCAGATCTCAATGGCCGATGATTGCAAGACTGGTAAACTCTAGTCCACGGCCAGGCTGCTATGTTTGCAGACTATTCGGAGCAGGTCATGGCATTACATCTTTCAGGTCTAACTTAAAAGTAGGTTAAGTGAATCCGATGAGTTTTTATTACGTCCAATGAAACCAATCACTTAAGTTCACGACCTCGACGCCCAAAAAACTTCCGATTGAAACCAATAACAGAATTGCGTGAAAGGTAACACAAATATACCTATATAAAACGCAAGTAATGATGAAACAGCTCTTAAATTTGCAAAATATTTTTGGATAACATCAGGCCGAGGAACAACGAGAGAAAAGTAGGTTAACACAGCCAAACATAGAAGCGCACGAGTCAACCTTAGCCTCATTAAGCTTTATGTCATCTGTTACTTAAGAACCAGATATTTCGCCATCGCATAGTTACGTAGAGGCCCCAGAGGGAAAGTGTATGCGTATATGAATTGCATATTCGACCGTAAATACGCCTATTACGTAGCCAGTGTGTGTCAGAGGCGACTGCGTTTTGTCGTGTATTTATTATTGTCAGCTGTATAGTTTATTGGCACAGAATGTTGTCAAAATAAATTATGGTTTGTTTGTTCTTACAGTAAACTTGATCTGCGGAGCTTTCCATTTACGTAGGAAGTGAAGTTGATTCACTTTTACTGTGTGGTCAAGTTTTTGTAGAATGGTAGAGAGGGCTTATAAATAATTGTAGCAAAAATTAAATTTATTTATTTATTTATTTATTTCGCAAATTAACATAATTACATTACAGCTTACGCTATTTCATAATTATTTGCGGTATATACTTAATCTAATTAAATAAACTAGCATGCAAACACCAATTGTATTGACAATTTAAATATGAGAATTATAATGAAACAATAATGTCATTCAAAATCCATCAGTAACTCATGCGCAATAAAATTTAAATAAATATTTTATTCGAAAAGCTATGGTTACAATATGTAATCAATACGTATTAAATAATTCAATTAAAATTAGATAAGAATATCGAAGGTAAACTTAATTAAATTTAAATTCTCCTTAAATTTTAATCCTCTTTCTCAGAAAATTAAAATCACTTTACTCTGAACCTAGCGTTGGAAAAGTAGCATTGATCGTAATAATACGAGTATTTCATTCATGTGCCTAGACAACGCGTTGATGTCTTTTACTTTAGTTGCAAAACAAAAGAACATCGCAACATTTGGTTCCTCGTTCATTAGAGCCAAATAAGATGCAGTTAGTTGCCATTGTTGCATTTTATCTCCACAAACAAAGAAATTTTAATGTCACACTAATGATGTTCTCATCTTGTTAATTGACGCTTATTTACTAACAAAAAAAACGGAATGCATGCTTTACATTACATTATGTTGACTGCATAAGGAGGGAGTTAGGAAGTGTGTAGTCATGTGAGAAGATGCCTCTCAATTAGAATTTTATTTTTTATATCCAGTCCAGAGGTAGGTATGTGTAGGTAAGTGATGCAAATGGATTACTTACCTACACATGCTTCTGGAGGAGATATTTACGATATCATTTACACGAGTGGTTGTAGAAGAAGGTACATAACATATTGAACGTTTAGAGTGAGTTTTAACTCGAGGACCAGAAGTGTAAAGAAGTCCGCGTGTAAACGGGAAATAATGTTAAGAACCGTGAAAGTGCAAGAGGTGTAAGTAACATTGACATTAACAGACTAAACAATAATGTTTTTTTTCCATTGCATAACTGCTCTTCAACCACAGATTGTGCCGAGAAAGTTTGATATGTTTTTGCAGGCCTTTGTTTACGTAACTAAATGCACAAAACGCAATGAAACAATGCTTTATGTAAGAGAGTTTCCGGGTTGCATGTGTGAAACAAATCACGATTGGCAAGGCTGCACAAACGAGGCGTTGAAATTGAGTCAAGTTTACCAAGTTGAAATAGGTGATTTTGTTAGTGGGTTATATTATTATAACACGCTTCATAGAAGTGGTCAATGTACCTTTTCTTTACGTTTCAGCTGGCGTTG
This sequence comes from Yponomeuta sedellus, assembly GCA_934045075.1. Lineage (NCBI taxonomy): Eukaryota > Metazoa > Arthropoda > Insecta > Lepidoptera > Yponomeutidae > Yponomeuta > Yponomeuta sedellus. The sequence goes on from OW203730.1 coordinate 17,103,985, forward strand.
GTAGATACAGTAGGTAACTGAATAAATAGCAGATCTGCTATCGACCATACTATTAATACTATAGTTTTGTTCATAAAATTCTCACCTAATATTATTATTCTCGACGAAGGCGGTGTGTTTTGGTCTAACAACAAGTAGACTTGTTGTTAGACTTTTGCAATGTTTTCCAAACATCACCTTGACACCAACGACTGAAATCTTCAGAGATGTCACCTGTTGCTTAGCATTAGGTACAATGAAATCTAAAACATGTTGAAAGCATATTAATATTACCTATATATTCGAATTCGAATACATCATAAAAATACAATAAAGTGTCATTAGTATGAACCACGCTAAGCAAACAGCTATTAAAGGAATGATAGAAAAAGTTTTTATGACACTTTGTGGTCACTATTTAACACAGTCGGCTATCCTGCAGCCTGTCTTCCAGGCTCGAGGTGTGGCATACCCAAACCACTTCACCAAAGGTAGACCCGGCCCTGCAGGAAAGGGAAAGGTGTCTATGCCGAGTAGGGGACTATATTCATGAGCTGGGTAGATAATAGAAGGTTAATACATCCTTTATGGGGCATTGAATACATTTCTAATAGGATCCTAAAAGATGTATTAAGCTTGCCAGAAAGGCGGTTCGAAGCATACTTTGTGCCAAAAAGGCTACCATAACATAACGGATTATTTAAATGACAGAAGTGTCTGGAATTAATGCCAGTTCAATGCATTAATAGAAATATTTTTTAGAATAATATGTAACCTCGGTTAATTATGCAATGTTCTGTGATATGTTTGTGTGCAATAAAGTACACTAATAATAATAAGTATGAAAAGACTGAAAAGACTAAGTTTGGAGTTTTTTTTGTCCATTTGTCTCCAAAATGATCTAGATTTTGAAATTGACACCTAGTTTTACTTGTAAAGTTCAATAAGTCGAAGTTTCTGCGTAACTTTAAATAAAATACTTTGATTTGATAGTGAGATAATTTAACTGCTAACCGTTTCACTCACACAAATTGCAAAGTGCATCATACAGATTGGGTTTTTAACGTGGTTTCAGGTGGCCCCGAACAACCGTTCACAGCGATTCTTGTTCGATGCTATCTTCGGCCTGGAAGTCCCTATTCTGGAGGAGCAGAGCGTGGAAGATGAAGAAGAAGACACCACGGTTAAGAACTGCTCTTGCGGTAAGTTAAATGCCTACTAAACTCATTTGTGTTTTCAATGTGAAAGTCTGGATGTCAGTTACGCATGGATGAAGTTTGGTAGATCGGCTACATATAAACAATAGCCTATGTAAATTATACGATACATTATGCGGATTCAAAGCGAAAGAAGTTGTATGAAAGAAAACTTTTGAAAGAAATAAGGAAACTGGAAATGAGATTTTTGATCACAAAGTAAGTGCGTAAGTGCGTTTATTGAAATAAAAGTTACAGCAGCAGGTGTTACATAATTAATTAATATACAGAAGAGGTGGGTAGGTGCATAATACACGGTTCAACGGCAGTCCACAAACTAGGCGAGGCCTGTATCTTGTAAAGGAAAATAATAATAAAATAATTCTGTTATTAAATTTGAATTAAAAATTATGCTTAAAGCTCTTGAAGTTTCCAATCTAAGGTGGTGATTAAGTCCATACTTTCTGTCTGAGAGAAGGCTTGTGTCCTGCTGTGGGACGTAAATGGGGAATAAGAACATGTTCTTGATCTTTGTAATTACGCATATTCCCGAACGTAGGTAAAATATGTCTTGCAGCATGTAGCAACATAGCATGTAGAGGAGCGACATTGTTCAGGTGTACTATTTGGAAATGATCTCAACATTCATCCTGTATATATTGTTAATGCCTTGCGTTTTCTCAGTAAACATCAAACACGGAAATATGCCACTTTACCGCTATCGATATTTCTATAATACTGGAATGCAGCCACTTTCTATCAACTGGATTTTAATATCCTAACAGGAAAATCCATAACGGAAACTGTTTCAAGTTCTCTCAGTTTCCGCTCAAGTAAATTGCATGTTTGAAATGATATAGATAGGTACTTGAAGTGCCTATCTGAAATCTTTATTCTTCCACCTCTAACGAGTTTGTTCACGTTCACTTTTAGCGTGCGGCAGAGCAAATCCTCTTCCTAAAACGATAAGTAAGAAGGGTAAGTGATCTGTATATCACCTGAAGTTGATTTCCTGCATGACTGGTATACGGAGCACCCTGTAGATTTAGATTATCTGTTTGTCCCTCTTTCATGTGTAGTTGTGTATCTTAGAGGATATCTGGTCTATGTAAAAGCTGTATCTTTGTTCTGTCCTATGTTTTTGACTATATACATATGTATGTCTACCTTGTTTGTATTTTGAGCTAAAACTTGGTGTTGTTTCTTCAGTAATCTTTACTTTTGTGATGTTTATGTGTTTCTTTTAGAATTGTGTGTATATATATTTCCGGAAATATCCATATTACGAGTACGTGTAATGTTGAAAACGCATGCCATCAGGTATTGTGAATTATCCCCTCGACATATGTAGATAACTATGTAATTAGTTGTGCTAACGCTTTTACGATTATTCATGTGTTGTCCAAAGTTGTGATTAGCTGATGATGCACAGCAGAATGGAAAGTTAAATCAGCCATTACTCACAACAGCGCGTCACATCTAATCATCATTGACGGTGGCAAAAAGTTCAAGCGAACAAAAACCTTCAGAGCAATTTGGAGAAAGTAAAAGTTTACTAATGTTCGTGAATTTCGTGATCGTGACCGCTCTCGGTATTATTTATGTTATCTTCTTATTTTTAGAGCAATTCGTGTCGGCGATGGACTTTTATTGCTCATTGTACGAGCACAGCTCTTTGTATAAATGGTATTTCCACCCTAGTATTGCTAACATATAAACAAAAATTACCTTTCTTCAGGCTATACTAGTCCACTGCTGGACATAGCCCTCCCCTAATGAGCGCCATAGCGCAAGGTTGTGCCATCATTGGGGGATAATGCCCATAATCCCCACGCTGGGCATGCGGGGGATTAATATATTTTTTTATTATTATAAAAATTACCTACCCTCTAGTATTGGGTGATCTGATTTGTATGTTACGTAGTAAATTCAAAACAGGTAAAGAACAATCTGACAATCGCAATTTCGCAAAAGAATTTTGTTACCTTTTACTCCGGTATTCTCAGAATGCGGTGGACCCAACCAAGAAAACAGGATCGTGGGTGGACTGCCGGCTGGACTCAACCGGTACCCGTGGATGGCGCGCATCGTGTACGATGGACAGTTCCACTGTGGAGCCTCGCTTCTGACCAACGAACATGTGCTGACGGCTGCGCATTGTGTCAGGAAGTGAGTAGAGGTTTTTACATAGTACAACCTGACCAAGACTTTTATATGAAAATGAAATCGGTTTATATAAATTGATGCACTAAAAAGTAGCACCTTTACTTAAATAATTATAAGTGCGACTTTTCAGGGCGTCAATATACCACTACCACTAATAGTACCACTTTGTACCATGTGTAACCTCTAATTTATAAGGAACACTATTCCCTAAGATACAGGTCTTGCCTAGTTTAGGGGATAGAAGACCGACACTGTGTTTGAACTCATGTTGTACAGCCTCTGCCTATTTTAAGTGTGTGCGTAATACTTTAGTCACTGTCTCTGTCATCTGATTGTATTTTTGTTTTTGCTATATGTACAATAAATAAAAAATAAAATAAATAAATATAGGAAATACAGATATTTACAGTACTTATAATACAAATATGTACTAATAATACAAATATGTACAGATATATCCAACTGTTACGCGAAAATATCTGCTGTGGATAAAGAAAGTTTTCTGAATCTTTGAGATCAAGAAGAGATCTAGCAAGCGAATGCTTACTAAGCGAAAGCCTACTAGCTTTTATCCTTATTTTTTACCATTTCTACCATTGGTTTATTTACTTCCAGGAAAATGTGTCTGAAATGTAATGATTGAAGACGTACTACTTGATCTTTGGATCTGAGTGCAGTGTTATTTAGTACTTTGCCTTGTGTCTTATACAGTATTATCAGGCTTTTCCATTCGTAACTTACTGGCCAGCCGAGTCATACGCACTAACTCACAGATCGCTAACCCTGGAGCATGCATGCAAATCCACACACATAATTTCCGGTTAAAGGAAGTACCTACAAGACCACAAGGATATTTTGAATGATACGTAGTGTATACGCTACATATCTGCGGGTGGCACGCGTGATAATTAAACATAAGATACATATGCCGTGCATTCAAATAAGCTGATTGTTATGTGTTTACGTAGATTCTACGTTCTTACAACCAGACCTGTTTCAATTTATAGTTTACTATGACAATTCGGTTCACGTTGCAAAGTCAACTTACAGCTTAACAAGTAAAGCAAATTAAGCAATGTGCATCGTGTTGTCGTAATAAATTACGAATGTAGTTTTATGATACTTGCCCCAAAGTTTGTTAAGGGTTTCACATTAATCACAATTCAGAAGTAGTAGTAAAACCTTCTGCTAAATAACATTAGATAGATAGAGAACACTTTATTGAACATAAACATGGAAATTACACAGATATATCTTAACATAAGCGGACAGACGGCAGCCTTATCACTAAAAGTGACCAGACAAGACATTATATTTTTTGCGCAAAAAAAATCTGATGCTAGGGGAAGCAATGTAAAAAGTCAAATTAAATATTGAAAATGGATTTTTTTGTGTAATGTTTTATGAAAAACGCGAGCGGGAAAGTTTGAAGACAGTACCAATCCGACTACGGAAATCTTTGCAAGATTGATCTCCAGAACTGCTAATAGATATAAATTCTGTCGCTTGGTGTATTTTAGTATTAAGTTATCTCAACAATAACACTCTCAATTCCAGTTTATCCTACTTTTATGAATTTAAGGAATTTTTGGATTTAATAGATTTTACTGTAAAAGTAACAATAAATTGACACCATATTTATTAAATACTCACCATTATTCATCTATATTTAAAAGTAGTTCAGGCGTTCTTAAATAGAAACATGTACATAAATAAGTTGCTAACATCATGACCCTTCCTTTTGGTTCTGACGTAGTCGGGTGAAATAATAAGTATTAATGTCCGAAAATAACAGAAGACATATAAAAGATTGTGATAAGGCTAGCAAGCACTTCTGTACGTTTACCAATGTTTTGTGGCGGTTAGCAAAAACGTTGTTTTACGAATACGTTACCTTAACAAATTACTGCACGCGACATTGCGTTTGGTCAACACCTACTTACTCGTTTACCTAAGTAGGTACCTCAAAACCCTACTTAGCATATGACTACATAAGTGCTTCCGTCTATGTACGAGTATCTCTACATCTAGGTACTATTATAGCTATAATCACACAATCGCGGTTTTCACTATTGTCTAGAGTCGATAGTATCTCTTAAACAAAAACTTGAAAATAATTCGGTTTGTCTGAGGGTTCAGAACAGAGAGCATCTAAGATTGTATATTCGATAGCACATCAACGATAATATTCTTTATCTACACCCAGTTACGGTATGGGCAACTTAGTGCTTTGGTGAGCTAACAGGAAGAGTCGAAAGAGAAAATGGTCCCACGGTTCCAAATCACTGTTTTCGCTCAATATCAGCTCCAAAGTGATAGATAGATAGATAGAATATCTATGTATCACTTTGGAGTGATAGATTCTTTATTGTACACAGAAATTACAGTAACAGAAATTATATTACAAATACAGTACAATTGGCGGTCTTATTACTAAAAGCAATTTCTTCCATTAGATAGATACACTAATAATCCTCACAATCGTCAACCCACACCACTCCACAGACTGAAACGGTCGAAGATCCGCGTGATCCTGGGCGACCACGACCAGACCATCACGTCGGAGAGTGCGGCCATCATGCGCGCCGTCACCACCATCGTGCGCCACCGCAGCTTCGACGCCGACTCCTATAACAATGACATCGCGCTGCTCAAGTTACGGAAGCCCGTCACCTTCTCCAAGATCATCAAGCCAGTCTGCTTGCCACCAAACAGTAGGTTCCCTATTGATAAATTGTGGTGTCTTACATAAGGGTGAAATTGCCAATCCGCGGTTCAGCAGCGCCCCCTGCGGACCAATTCCACCGAACTGCGAACCCCAACCCGCATGCCCAGCGTGGGGATTAAGGGCATTACTCCCTATGATAGCACAACGTGGCGCTCTTTAGGGGAGGGCTATGTCCAGCAGTGGACTAGTATAGCCTGACGACGACGCGTGGTGATTAAGCCCATACTCTCTCTCCGAGAGAAAGCCTGCACCCTACAGAGGGAGATGTAGGTATAGGATGAAATATTACGTAAGACTTAAGGGTCCATTACACAACTCGCGAAAAATATATCAGCTGTTCCATTCTAGTTGCCAGCCATTTTTCCCAATTTAGAAGTTTCTCCATTGTATCAGTTCTTTGCATTGACAAATAGATCTTGGCTTCAAATAAATATCTCTCTCTCTCTCTCTAATGTATATGGTTATTTTGTTACAAAGATGCAGGTTATCATGCATCTATGTTACAGAAATCACGCCATTCAAAAAAAAGTCTTGCTTCGTTTGCATCACGGTTCTACTTATTGAATTACTTTTAGATGGTTATGTATGAAACGGATCTCATCGCGATTATTTATTAGGTAAAACTTAAATAACTTCATTCCCGAAGTTTCGGCAGCGTTGCCATTATTTTGACTAACTTTAAACTTCAGTCCCTCCTCTTTTGCTCCAGGCATTGACCCGTCCGGCAAGGAAGGCATCGTGGTGGGCTGGGGACGCACCTCGGAGGGGGGGCAGCTGCCGGCGGTGGTGCAGGAGGTGCGCGTGCCCATACTGTCACTGCAGCAATGTCGCGGCTTGAAGTACCGGGCCTCGAGGATCACTAACAACATGGTGAGCAGTCAATGCAGAAAAATGACATAAATTTGGAATAACAAAACTATTCCTAAATAGGACTATACCGACATTTAGATTTAAAAAAAACAGTTTGGCAAATGATGTAATTGTGGTTTTGAATGTCTTCTTTTGAATAAAAAAATTATCATAGCATGAAATAAAAACCTAGATGTGCCCCCGGTACTGATACCGCAGCTATTCTTAAACGAAGATAAAGACGACCGAAGATGGAAGAGATGCACATGCATGTTCAGTATGCTCTTGGTACGAATAAGTATATTATTAGTACACAATCTATGGGTAGCTTTAGATTCTTGATGGTAGTTTAAAGTGGTAGTTTAAGTGGTTTAAAAATATCTGGTGAGAGGCTAGGTACTGATACCGCAGCTATTCTTAAACGAAGATAAAGACGACCGAAGATGGAAGAGATGCACATGCATATTCAGTATGCTTTTGGTACGAATAAGTATATTATTAGTACACAATCTATGGGTAGCTTTAGATTCTTGATGGTAGATTAAAGTGGTAGTTTAAGTGGTTTAAAAATATCGTGGATGGTAGTTTAAGTGGTTTAAAAATATCTGGTGAGAGGCTAGAGCTGGTAGAGTCCACGCTTTTTTTAGGCATAACGATAGACTCAAAACTGCAATGGGGTCAGCATATTGGAAAACTGTCGGGTCGGTTGAGTTCAGCAGCGTTTGCAGACAGAAAAATTTGACAACTTACAGACGTGTCGACGGCGAGGCTGGTCTATTTTAGTTATTTTCACAGTGTCATGTCGTATGGTTTGTTATTATGGGGACGGGCAGCAGATATAGAAACCATATTTGTCTTGCAAAAAAGAGCAATAAGAGCTATTTACAACTTAAACAGTAGAGGATCGCTAAGGGAGCGTTTTAAAAAAATAGGCATTCTTACACTGGCTTGCCAATATATATTCGATAATATAATGTATGTCCGAAAAAATATAACAATGTTTAAATTAAATAGAGACGTTCATAACGTAAACACAAGGCATAGAAACAAGGTTGCTTGTACTAAATCCCGATTAGCCAAGGTAGGCACATCATTTGTGGGTTACTGCGATCGTTTTTACAACAAAATTCCAGAACGTGTTCTATCCTTGTCTGAAAATAAATTTAAAACTTTCATTAAAAATTCGCTATGTAAAAAGGCATATTATAGAATAGACGACTATATAAACGATCCTAGTCCGTGGTAGTAAACCAATTCCACCGCGATTTTATTGTTAAGTATAACTAAGTATAACATATTTTATAATACAAGTGTGTACAGACGACGTGATTGCATATTAATAACTAAGTATATTATACATTCTATAACTGACAAAAACTTAACTGCAAGTTTGCTAAAGGTCATTCGAATGGTAGCGTGGTGTTCGGGTCATCTATCTCCCTCCAAAATGGTTGAGAGTGATGATGGCTGAGCACTGTGTTATGCTCGTGAACGAGTGCTGTTCGTGTGTCTGGCCGCAGTACTTATGTTTTCCCCTATTATTGTGAGACATTTGACTAATGCTTTGGCATTTAGGGTTGTTAATGGCAATCATGTAATCTTATTAGGTTTATATATGGCAACTGATGTATTTGGTTTTAAGATGATTTGAGAAAAGATGGTCAGAGTGGAGTTTTTTTTTTCCGGTGCCTTTTTCTCCACTACAATATGGCCCGAAGGCGGCGGCTTACATTTTACATTGTACATTGACATTCAGCAAACAGAATGTAAATTCTTTACGTTGAAATAAATTGATTTGAATTTGAATTTGAGTATTAGTATCTTAGCCAAGATGCTCCTGGTCAGTTCTAATATATCAGAAGTTGAGGGTTGAGCTGAATAAAACATTTCTATCTAAACCTTCCTCTTCTTCTTTGTCTTTGCCTCATCCCATTATTTGAGGTCGGCTCTCCACGTTCTTTTGCTCCAGGATTTTCTAACCTGGGTTGTTCGATATTTCTATCTAAACGTTATCGTAACAATTCCAAATTCGGCACTCCCGAAGACTACCGACGAGCATTTTTATTTTGTTACGGATACAACTCTTTCGTGGGCATTCTGTGTCCTAACTACATACTCAAGTCACTGCTGCAGTAAGTGGTACTGTAACTAGGAACTCTACATAAATGAAAGATGATTCTTAGGAGAATTGTCTTATTTGATTCCTATAATTTTTACCGCGTCCTGTCTCAAAACAAACCCAACAACGTCGTCGAGCGAAAGTGTAATTTGTATAGTTCTTGATGGCCAGCATACAATTGTAGCCCCGGTATAGTACAAACAACAGTGCAGCCCCATTACAGTACAAACTAGCGCAGCCCCATTACAATGCAAACAACAGCAGTTCGATCCATACATTTTCGTGCCAGTCGCCCGGTCGTTTCGCGAACGGGACGTTATGCGAATGGGACGTTTTTGCGAACGGGTCCTTATACGTCAAAATGAACTGAATAACGTGCTTGAATATGATAGTTTATGTGCTGTCGAGGGTATACCTACATTTCTTTCGCATATTTTGTTCTTCCTAATTTTCTTTGTCATAATGAATGTCGCATACTTATTTTGTTTTTTTCATAATGATACTTTTGCATAAACGTTCTTTGGCATAATAAGTCTTAAGAATAATGGTCTGTTATACTATATTCATTTTGACTATTGTTGTAACGCATATAGTCTTTTGTCCTTTTGTTATTTTACCTATTAATTTTCCATAACCACATATGGCATAAGTTATATGAAAATAAAGCTTATTTTACAATTTATATCTATTTACTACTTTATATGTTTGTGCTTGTATTACTTTACAATTTATTAAATTTTTATTATTGTGCTTATTTTAAGTTTGAATTACTAGCTATCGCTAGCAAAAACATTTTTTTTGATCTTTTAAATTTGTTAAATGCTTCTTGAATCTGTAAAAAAAAGTTATGTTAAGTTAAGTCAAATTATTAAAAAAGTCGTTATGCATTCCAATATAGACCCATCATTTTCAAAGTACGTTTAAAGGCTTACGTTTTTTTAAACGCGAATTAATTTATTCACGTTTTATGATAAAATATGGCGAATGCTCTAAGAACCGAAACGACGTCAACAAAAAATATAGACGTAGTGCGTAGCGTAGCGGAGCGCGTAGGAGCGTGTAAGGTAGACCAAAAACAGACTCAACTTTGTTGGGTAGGTACATATTGTAAAGTAAATTAAGTAAAAGTAAGAGTAATTTTTATGTCGTTTGATATTTGTTATGATCGTTATGCTATGCTGTCGTTATGCTTTTCTCAATCTATCCCTTAAAATATTATGATTTAGTATTTTCTAAGGTTAACACGAGCAGTAGACATAATTAAAACTGTTTTTAAAAAAATGTAATAAACGAGCATAAATCCGTATAAAAACAGTTTTAATTATATTATGATTTGTTATCCTTATGCCACTTTTATTTATGCTTGTCAAAATTATGTGAAAACAGTTATGCGTAGGTATAGTTTTATGGGTAAATATAAATTATGCGTGAAAACGTTATTCCTAATTAAATTATTACAAAAGTCGTTATGCGATCGAATATGGACCCGCTGTCGAGTGTACCTATATAACGTTTGTATTGTATACGTGAAACGTCTTTCCTCCAGTTGTGCGCGGGAAGAGCCTCAACGGATTCTTGTCAGGGGGACAGCGGTGGACCACTGCTGCTTCAAAGTGGGGACAAGTACCAGATCGTCGGTGGGTATCAGTCAATATGTATAAGGTCTAACAAAAATACGTAACGATATTTTCTGGAGTCAAATTTATCTTCCAAGCGTTATGTTAACGCTTTCTTTGTTACTAGAAAAAAACGGCACAGGATTGATATCATGTCTATAATTTCATCCTACTAAGGCAACTAGGATGAAATTATTGACTTGCCGCATCTACCGGCAGATGCTGGATGCGGCAAGCTGAAGACAGGACGTTATGACGCTCATTAGGGGAGGGCTATGTCCAGCAGTGGACTATATAATATAGCCTGAAGAAGAAGAAGACAAGTAGCGTTGGTATAACAAATCAATCGTAATAATGATAATATTTATTTTTAATAATGAACTTCACTTTCGATGATATTTAAGAATTAAATTCTTCTCAAATTCTATGGTACCCTCGAACATATCGTTACATATTAATTTTATCGTACATGAACAGGGTTGGCTACAACTTTTTATGAGTTTTTTCTAGCATTTTTACTTTTGGTTAGGCACGTTTTTCTGGATGCCGCGACATTGGTGAAGCGTGAAAAGCGGCAATTTAATAAAACATGCAACCCTCGATATTCCGAAGAATATAAATCTAAACAAATCGCAATATTTGTTTATGCAATTTTTGCTTTGTAAGTTTTTTTCTTGCATACAGTTGCATGAAACATTTCTCAATATTTGTGTAATCATGATATTAAAAACCGTTTGCGATCGATGAGTATTCTTTTTAGTAACTTTATTATTTTTTGCTTTTTGGAGATCGTGAAACCCTGAAAAATATACTTAAGGTTTTATTTTTTTTCCTAACTCTTATTTCTTCTTTTTTCTAAATGATTTTTCTTCTGATTGCGCAATCAACACTTTTCTATTAGAACCCTTTGATTTTATTGTAATGTCGTCCCATTTTGTCTACGAGGACTGATTGTCAAATAATTCGGGACTGATTGTCAAAAAATATATGAAGAGATAAATTTCTTCATATATTTTTTTGTTTTTGGATGGTATAATATTTAAAACTACGTTAGTTCAATCTAATTTTAATACAATCGGTAATATCGATATCGTTTCCTCTTATTTTTCTGTTTTTTTGTTTTGGAATACGGAATATATATCTAACATTTGGTACATATTTTTATGAAATCTTATTGCTCTCGTTTTCCAGGCATAGTGTCGTGGGGCGTGGGCTGCGGGCGGCCGGGCTACCCCGGCGTGTACACGCGGGTCACCAAGTACCTCCCCTGGTTGCGGGCCAACCTGCGTGAAACCTGCCTCTGCGCCAACTGAGCGGGGAACTCGCTGTAGGGTACTAGCGCGTCCATACAACTATACGTCCATACAAGTGACCTCGAAATCGTTCGACGTTTTTTAAGAGAACATTCAAACCATGATCTAGAAACATATAGTGCCAATTTTGAGAAAAATGGCACTCCAAAAAAACTTTTTGTTACCGAATATTTCTTCATTTATGTATAAACAAACAATATCAGAACGAAAAGTAAGAAAAGTGGAAAAAATAACTAGCGGTCGACCGTCTTATGGTCGGCGTCGGCAAATTCAATTGTTCTGGGTCTTGTTTACGCATATCAAACGACAGAAACTTAAACATTAACACTGTAGAAAATATTTTTCAAGGAAAGAAAATTAACAGTAATTGTATTATTATAACATATTTGTAAATATACGTGTATATTTACAAATATGTTATACAATTACTGTTAATTTACAAATAATGAAAATAATATTCTCTCAAAAAATTGTTAACGATTTCAAAGTCATACTGTAGTTTACAACGCAAGCACCACGAATGGCGGAAAGATATGACGGAAATTCGAAAAAAATGTCTACTCGTCTTTGGACGAGATGGGATGCTCATTTTTGTTGTATTTTTACACATAACATTTAATACTAAGAAGGCATTTGATAAATTTTTATGGATGTCCGACTAGGATAACAGCCCCACGGCCGCTGAGGTGCCAGTTCAGACACGCGAAGTAGGTGTGTTTGCTTATGTTGTGGTTATTAGTATCCAAAAATTCTGTGAAATACCGACTGAAATTGAGTGGCATGGAAAAATTATTAGACAGAGGAGGCCGACTTGAGGTATACTTGGGACTATGAACAAGAATGGTAATTGTTATTGCAGAAGAATTACCTACTACTTACTGAGAAAAGTACGATTAGCTCTTTGAGTAACGAACGATAGATATAGCAGTCATAGAACAGCGAATTTAATGGAAAAGTAGTTAAGAAAACATTCTAAATATGTATAAAACTTAGCACTATGTAAATAATACTATTCAATTTTACTTGTGCGAACTTTAGGTTTTTAGAATCCAGTAAAAAAAAAAGACTGTCGGTTTTATTAATTTGTCAGAAATGGACAAACGGAAATAGTGGTAAAATATAAGTAAGGGTCGTTGAAGTCTAGGGTGTACAAAAGGAGTGTTAGGTATTTATTACGAATAATTTTTAATCTTTTTATATTGGTTTTTTCGTTATCTATGTTTTACTATTTTAATTACTTTTAAGTTTACAATATTTTGTAAGTAGATTATATAGATTATTATTTGTAGTCTACTCGTATACGAGAATAGAGCTTATTTGTTGGATTAAAAGTGCCAATTCAACAAGTGTCATAACATAATACCAACCTTATTGTTACAGATATTGCTAGGTAGGTCGCTTTCGTTAGACCGCTTGCAGACCATGCGCAGTAGACAAACATTTCAAACAAAATTTATGGTGGTTGAACATATTTTGTTACAAACTTGCCCTTAACTGAACTGAGTTCACATATTGTTATGACATATACGGTCTTCTTTATAAAAAACACTCCATAAATGCCGTATACAACAGTCTATGGTGGCGACTTTGTAAAGAAAATACGTAACAACCGATAGTATAAACTGCCTGTGAAAATTGTTTTAAAGCTTATTGTTACAAATAACACCTTTTGACGGCAAGCGGCATCCTAGTTGAATTTGCAGGAAGCAAAATGTGTTTTCACGATGAAATTGTACGCGCTATACTTTAAGTAGTAAATACTGGTGCCTGACCTACTAGTAGCTACTACGCATAGTCCGCGTGCGAGAGTGTAATAAATGTTATTAAATGTATAGGTACTGTAATTTAAGCTTAGCAGTTTAAGTTTAATTTTAAAGTCTTTTCAGACAGGCCGGTGGTGCAGATTACCAGTAGAATTAGTTCGAGACACATTTAAATGTGCAAATGTTGCTAGGTACCTAAGTGTTCATTTTTGTACATAAAATTGGATTTGTAAGATAAATTAAGGTTTGAAAGGGAGAATTTTTCGAAATTTATTACATTTTGTACTTTCTAAGTGGAAGCCAAGATGGCTTGTTATAAAAGTAGAGATGAATGTCACTTATTTAAACGTTAGGTTAGGTTTTGGTATGTACTTTTGTAGTTACAGCTCGGCAACTTTATTTACAATAGTTTTGGATAACAGCAAACTTACCGTAAAATTATCACCTCACAATTATGAATATACTACTGCAGGGAACATTATTTTCTCAGTAAGAGATAATAATGATTTACAAGATAAGTAGACTTGTGTTGTATCGCTGAGTTGATCCGGGTTCTGTGGGATTCACTAGCGCCTCCAGAGAAAAAATCATATGATATTTTGATCATTTTGCAAAAAGCGGCTGAAAAATCTCTAATCATCGAAATAAAATGCAGGTATATGAAAGTCTGCATGTGTTTGATAGCAATGTCGTAAAGTAGACATTACGTGCAGTCAACTTCTAAGTTAGAGGCAGAATATTACAAGGTTATTGTTAACTTAAGGATTATGCTTTGATTACGTCTGGCAGGCTGTCTCGCTCGCAAAAACTAACATTTTTAATGATTGAAAAAACGTGTTTTTGGTAATTCTATCAAACCCAGATAATAAAACAGACACTCAATACAATTTCATAATACTCTACCTAATTTTTAAGGTTCCTTAGTCAACAAGGTTCCCTTAGGATTTCGCTATATTCGTCCGTCTGTCTGTCTGTCTATTTGCGGCTTATCACAGAAACGATTTGTATTAAAAAACTGAAATTCAACATAGGTACCTAATAATCACACAGACAAAACGGTACAATAGAAGCGTTTAAAATATAATATCTTACGATAGGTACATTGGATGTAATTTTTTTTATCTACTGCGTTGCGGTGTGTATAAAGGATTGGTCGTAGCGGGGGTGTAAAGTTTGCGTAGTATTCAATTAATATTTGGAAATAACTTTTCTTTATCAAAAACTGAGTAAGTAAATCAATTATTTGTTTAAAATGTCCATAATTTTATATCCTATCGAACTTGCAGACCACATTTATCAAAATTATCGAACTCATTTTTTATAATAATTAAAAATGTTACTTTCGCACAGTATATCATACTAAAAGCAACCTTAGCTATTGCTATGTCTAAACTATTTTAAACCCGCCGCCGTAATTGCTAGAGTGCAATTTTACTGTCTTCCTAATCTGACGTTAATTATAAAAACATGATTCCTTTCATGTACTCCTGAAATGCAGTTCAAAAAGTGTCTGGTAACGAAAAACATCAACTTAAACTGTACGTACTGAACTTTTTTTCTTACTTCGTTGTTTTATTTATTACGCCTATTATATGTCCCAATGCAGGGCACAGCTTTTCTCTCAGTTAGGGTTGGTTTTAATTACTACGCATGCCCACCGCGGATTGGCAATTTCAAGCGCCGAGGCTTGTGAATACCTCATACACTAAGGTTTCCTGACGATATTCACAGTTAATACCTATACGTACTAAACCTACGTATTTAAAGTGATTTAGGAATCGTGTTTTTATAAAAAAGATTGTTAAGTTTAATACCTAATATAAGATAAATCGACGCTCTTTAGGCTGTACCTGTGATACTTTCGTCAGGTAAAATAATTCAAGATTATTTATATTCGTTGCTCTCTTATAAATTTAGTATAAGAAGTAAATTTGTTTAATTTTTATATTTGGTTGATAGGTACTTAAGTAAACTTATTGTTGTTATTTTATAAATTCTATCTGCGAACGAAGAAAGTACCTTCCCTACTTATTTATGTACACTACTTACTTATTATTACACACAGATGCTTACGTAAACTTAAATCTGGATCCCGGAGGGTACGTACAGGCAGGGGTTTCCGAGTAATAGGTTTATAGAAGGAAAATTTCGTACAAATTTAATTGAAATTACTTTTCTGTAAAGAATATTCTATCTACTTGTTGGGACTATAAGACAGTTAAAAATTACTTCTCCTACAGAACCCTACGCTGCAGGTGGCCCGAAACGCACTTGGCCGATTTTTGTACTAATACAGCTACTGCAACGTATTAATGAGTAGGTATGTACTTACTTAATTTTCTACCTATAGAGGAGAGAGAGAGAGAGAGAGAGAGAATATTCTTTATTGTACACCATAGCATATATTATAAAACATGTAAAGATACAAAGTACAATTGGCGGCCTTATTGCTAAAAGTCATGTATGTTTGGATCACCTCTTGGCAACAATCACTGAGCTCAGGGGATTTTGTTTCATAGACTACATTTCATAGTTCATGACAATGAAACGTACTTTGCAATGTCGATTAACCCAGAGATTAACGAGTAGATTCTGCTGCGTTATGTACCTATAATTGTAGTTTTATGAAACTCTGCTCTAGTTGGTAAATCCTTTTACTACCGTGGAAACCTCGTTTGCCATCGATAAGTGAATGACAGCATCTTTATTTCAGATGAATTAAGATTATGGACGCCTTTCACCACTACTTAAATTTTAGTTACACCATACCTACTTAAGGCATATTTAAGAAAGTGGTGTTAGTCGAACTTTATTAAGGAAAGAGGTTAATTTATAAATAAATATATATTTAAGTGTAATGTTTTTATGAATAAATGTGAAGACCATATGATTGGCTTTTTTTACGAAAATAAAGAATTGTATTTAAATTTGGTTTGTTTAATTTGTTAGTAAGTACCTAATTAATTAATAACTGCTGCATATTTAAATACGCTGTTCTGTACTAAATTTTGATACCCGCTCCAAACGTCAGTGGTTTCATACTTCAGAATGTATGAAACAGCTAACACTTTTGCGATTTCAGAGTGGCTGTCATAAAGTTAGGATAAATGTGGAATATCTTTGTTGGCTTCTTTTCCACATAATCTATTAATTGTAAATGAAAATCCTTAACGATTCCCAGTCTGTCAAATTTGATACTAATTTGAAAGTTAGACGATTGAAATCACTCAGGAATTGGTTCGCGCAATTAGGCCCCTGACTTATCTGCAACTCTTAAAAACAGATGCAGTCGACCTTTACTTGCGTGTGTTATACCTCGTTGCGTCACGTGTAACTTTGCAACAAAATGGAAAGGTCGACATGTTGTAGGGCCGTTTTCATTGCAACAATATAGGAACAATTTAAGATTATCTATACTATCAAAATATACGTCCTGTCAGGTACACTTTTACACAATTTCGCTCGTGGTTAGACAATCCTATTTTTATTCATATACTAAAGGCTCAAGCTCTTTACCATAAGCTGTTTCTTCCGTATTAAATGTATCAACTGTCATCAATGTTTGGTATTTTTGTGTGAAGACTTCAATGCGTTGGAATCTTATAGACTATGGAATCTACTATAGAATCTTAAGAAATGGTGCAAACGAGTCCCAAGCGTTGGCTTAAGACTCGTTTGCACCATTTCTTAAAAGTCGCTTAAACAGCATTTTACTTAAGCGACATTTTAAGAAAGTGATGCAAATCGGCCTTTTTAGCTCTATGATCGCTTTTTTGTGTCAATTTCAATATGAAGTTTGAAACAAAACATAATATTGTATTTGATAGCATGACTGCCTGTCTGGTCCTGCGGTTAACGCGCTGGACTGCCAAAACAAAGGTCGTAGGTTCGATTCATAATGGCGGCCGCCGCTCTAGATCTGTACAAATGGCCCAAGTACCTGTGTACTTCCATGTTTGTGACGTTCTTTCCTGGTTACCATAGTACAGGCTATTCCAATTTAGTGTTGTGAGGAAGATTTTCAAGAAATTTCTTTTGTAATAAGTCCGCCTTGGCACGTAATTTTTATCACAAACCTGTTATTTAAGTTTTTTTTAATAACGTTTTCATTGTGCAATAAAGTGTAACAAACACGATTGTTAATATTATTTTAGTGGACCTACCTGAAAAAGGCTATGGTAAAATTACGCGTAAGTAGTACGTGTAATTTTACGCGTATGTACGAGTAAGTAATACGCGTAGGCATCTTAATTTAAATTACTTTAACATCCAAGCGCCGTTCGAAATGCTTATTCACTAACTGGTTTTACAAAATTACCTCGACAATGTTCAATTTTGGGTCTCCATAGAGGTCCAAAATTCCAGCGGATAAAATGCAAAAAGGCGCCAAGTAAGTATTGTCCCGGCGACTTCTTTGGAAAGCTGGCTAGTGTCACCAAGATATCCTTTCATTGACTGCAAAGGAAACTAGCCTCTGTGTGGAATGTATTAAAGGCTGCTGCATAAGGCTGGGGATGTCGAACATTTTGCGTCTCCACCTACTTTCAAACTGCAGACGTCATCAAACCGGTAGGAGCTAAAATTCCTAAAAGAAGTCTTAAGCTGGCTTATAAATGGCTATATTTTTGGTGATTTCTTGCTAAAAAACTTGGTAAGAAATACCAAGTTTCAGGAAGACTCGTATTGTAGCCCAGTAATCACTTTGGTTATTTATAAACCTGCAAACATTTTTGCCATATTAATTAGCCTACAACCTCTTCTCAGACATACTAAGTGCACACGAAAAAATCATTAAAATCGTTAAAATCATTTCAGAGGTCTTTGCTAAAAACACTGTGCCACGAGATTTTATTAATATTATGTATAGACTAGTAAGGCTTTTTTTTCTGTTTGTGCTAAATATACTTATCTATGATATGTCTGACTGAAATGGCCTACCTATTATCACGGAACTGATAAAATATTACAAACTGCTCTAAAAGGGGCTACGAATCTGAGCCTTACGACGATAAGCAAAAAGCCTCCGCGGCGACACTTTCACACACGTCCAACGATTTGCGCCGAGGCATCTATACGCAGTGTTTCCTTTCTCAGTTTGTGAACGCACGCGGCAAGTTCAAGAACGAAAGACGATGCGCGCGCAGTGCTTTGCAAGATTGGAATCTGAAGTTTAAAATTGGAATCGGAACAAAAATTACAAAATGTGCAGAAGTGGTGTGGTCCTGGCGTGTCTCGTGATTGTAGTAACTGGTTACAGGGTGTGTACATAACTTTTTAGTGCTACATTTTTTTTTAATTTATAAAACATTTGAGATTCTTTTTTATTACTTCTATAACCTCCTGCATAGTTTCAGACTTGTATTTTCCTTCAACCTAACCAAAGCAATTAACCATTTCTAATTAGAGCAACGATGCAGCCGAGTTGTCGACTCGAGGGGCGATCCCGAGGAATATCTTCGGAGGTATCTTCGGGAACCAGCCGCCGCTACTTGAGAAGAACAACCTAATAAATACCTGCAGTTGCAGTAAGTGCCGCCTTCTTCTATAGGTCACCCTCCTTAGTTTCACCCTCTAAAAATTCATTGGGGCGAAGACCCGGCCAATTGCCTATGTTTTTTTAAATCGGGCACCGCTACTTATTAAGAGGCGCTATTCTTGACACACTTCAATAATTGGAATTTACCATTTAGGTACCAAAAGTTTGGATCTATGACTTTCCAGTTTGTTTTGTTTAATATTTCATTTTGAAAATTAATATTTTATGTGATTTTTCGGCTTTTATGCTCGGGTGTTTGTCTCGCAGTCCCTTTTGATACTCAGCCGCACGAAGAGCCTCATTCCAGTGTTTTATAAGTTGCTCCAAGAGGTTTTTATTGAACGTCGTAAATTTCATAACTTTACTGTCCTGGTTTTATTTGACTCCTTAATTTCAGCATTAGCAGCACTAACTTCCTAAAGAATCCAAAATAAGTACGTAATAAAATTAAACACAGTATAAACCCGGACATTAAAAAAATACATTATTGTTCAATGCATAGTCAATTGGTTACTAGTCTGGCAACGCAAGACTGTCTTAAGCTCTGACACAGGTTGTTATCATGTGAATAAGAACATCATGTTGAAAATGGTCTAGCATTTCTTCTCTTAAAAAAGACAGAAATTTAATCTAAAACAGCTGCTGTCATACGCTGTATCCAAAATTTTCTTTAACGCAATAATTTCTATGGTCTTTCTTGTCGATCGATTTATGTGCACATTAAAATACTGCGCACTTAACTGCTTTAAAATTTTAGGCTGGCTGGAAGAAATTTCTGTTGAAATAAGTCCGCGTTTGCACGTAATTTTTATTAAATTGTATGTTATTTAAGCTGCTATTATGGTTTTATTGTGCATTAAAGTGTAACAAAGAACCAAACTGCTCTTGGCTATTTCATCCGGAACTGTCCTAAACTGTTTTTTGGCAATCAGGAAATCGTAATCATAAAACTGACTTGGGTAATTTGTGCAGACGGGGTAATTTGTGCCGTGCCTTTTACCTACATGCATGCACTCTACACTGTTCGCATTACGGGCCACTTTGCAACTAAAACAATGTGCTGTTGACTGTAGTAAATTAATACGCAGTGAACTATCGCTAAAAGTGAGATAGGCGATTATTTCAAAGAAACGGTTAAAGCTCTACTTATTCAAAAATTCGCAGAATGTGGCGAAAGGAACGAGGCCTCCCGAATTGTTAATGGCGTAGAGGCTGGCATCAACGAGTTTCCGTGGATGGCGCGCCTCAGCTACTTCAGGAAGTTCTACTGCGGAGGAATGCTCATCAACGACCGATACGTGCTCAGCGCAGCCCACTGCGTGAAGGGGTAAGGCTTTCGGGTCCGTTATTGGCCGGTTTTACATTTAATAATTACCGTAATTGCACAGCACATACTCACGACGTTGACGAAACATACGCACAATGGCTTCGTTAAATGTATGAAACTACTACTCCGACGATCACGTGCAGTTACTACGCTTATTGTTGTACCACCAGACATTGTACATTGGTAGCTGGTATACCAGTTTGCTACCAGAGGATCTATTCCCAAACAGTCATCTATAAACTAATTAGTTTGAGACAACTCCTCTGCTCTCAGCGTTACTAATGTATCCAAAATTGCGCCACAATTGATTGCTATAAGTCCGAAATCATGACTAAATAAACGTTCGAGTTACTAAGCCTCAATCTCTTTAAGTTAATCAGTTGAAGGTTTATTTAGGGTATATTATTAAATAAAAATACCTTGGTTGGCTAAGTTAGCGTCGAGAGATGTGGTTGAGTGATACCACAATGCTCGGAGAATGTAGAATTTCTAACGATATGTGTATTGCGACCTGATAAAAGTATCCAATCAACGTAAGACCCGAATAAGAGCTCGTAGAAAATGTTTCGTCCATAAGTAAAGAATGCTTAGAAATCGCAACCGCTGGAAGGCACTTTAGATGCATCCACTGAAGGAATGACCAAGCAGGGTCGTTCCTTCTGCTTATGGTAATTTCTCAAAGACAGCGGAGTGATATATTTGCGTATGTGTCTAGTTAAAAGCTGTTTGAAATCAAACAGGGAACTAAACAACAACGAATGCCATCAGAAGAAAGCCGTTGTGCAGTATACTTGCATTTTCTGAGGGCCTCTCTCCTACCAGTAAGTCCTTTAACTCACCACAGACCGTTAAAATGTTATGCAACAATGTCAAACAAAACCACAGAAAGTGTATACACACTTAGCCATACAGTGTGTGTTTGACACTGGTATTCATTGCGTGTTTGACATGAAACTTTAATAATTTAAGGGAAGTGGTTTTTCTTAGCAACCGAGTAGATCGGAATAAACCAAAAGATAGATAACACTAATAGATAATAACATTAGTCAATACCGAAAATTAAGGTTAATAGAAAATTAATGGCGGAAAACTCATTGACAGGTTTTCCAGATATTTGTACATTGTTTGATAAACACTATGTTTACTCAGGAAAATAAGATAGATCTATAGATAACATACGTCATTGGGCCTTGATTATATTCTAACTTAGGTACATTGTTCGAATTCATGTATTTGTTTATTCATAAACTAAAGGCTCACAATTTTCACCTCTTATTAAACTATTATTGAGGTTCACTAACCAAGTAAATATTGGCACACCCATAATATTCAGCTGCTGGTCCAAATACGGGGGATCGGATCGGTATTTGAAGATCGTTCACCTCCAAACCGGCTGGACGAGACTCCAAGTTTTAGGAGTTCAATATCCCCATTGCCCACTGGCAAAACATTCAGGTTCATAAATTAAGCTCTTCATGGCTTTTTGGATCCTTCCCATCAAGGTGTTATTGAATCTAAATTGAAACCAAATAAGATGCAAACACACGTTTTACCCCTTTTGACGACGGTGGTATTTCACAAAAATATCGTCAACCCTTCCGTGTCGTTAGACTATGCACCCGCGAAGCCTTGGTAAATACAGTATATCTATCCAATCGCAAATAGCGCTCAAATGGCAAAAGTCACGACGACTCGCGCGCACCGGTTGTGCAGGTATACTCCATAGCCATATTGAGTTTTATTTTATTTATTATACAATTAGCAACTTTATTCAACTAATACTTAAAGAAGAAAAAAAGAAGACGAAGAAGGAAGTACTGGAGCTGTAAGCTCTTTTTCCTTCGAGAATTAAGGGGTACGCGGTAGACATAAATAGAAGTGAGGCTAGTGAGACGAATTCAGAAGCGATTTATGTTAAAACTTCTGAACAAAAACCACTGTTATTATGGGATTAACTCTGAAATCACTCCAAAATATCATATTCCTAACTTACAAAATTATTAAAAGTAGATACTTTAACGAATGTATAAAATAACTAAAACATTTTTGCACTTTCTGAAAAGTTTCTTAATAAAAATGCTTTGTATTTATGAGTAGAACAACCACCTTAAAGTCTACTGGATCTTCCTGCGTAATTATATATTAAACGGGTCTAATCATGAGATAAAATATTTAATTATATTTTAAGTAATGAATAATCGCAACTAAACCCGTTACATAGTTACCTATATATATGGGTAGACCCATCGCGATTATATTATTAGGTAAAATGTTTGTTTACATTTTGAACTGATAACAAATAACAGCTATTTTTAAGTTATATGATACTTATTTAACCGTATAAGGTGGCATTTCAACACATCGAGTGAAAGCGAGAAGCAAGGATTTTAATGCTATTCACGACAGCCAAAAACACGGCGTCACTTTCACCTAATGGCTTTGTTAAGTATCGTATTGAACTCCGACACAATACCTCTTATGGGTCTGTTAAAGACTGTTTTATTAGCTCATGTAAGTTGCACTAAGTAAATTATTGTCACCTTTGCCTAATTGCACATTCAACTCTTTACAAGTTCTTATTTTGTGATTAGAATTTTACTTCGCGAATTTCAGTACATAATCTATAATATAAAAATGAATAGCTGAATGTGTTGGTAAGCGCAAATCTCGAGAACAGCTGAACCGATTTCGCTAATTCTTTTTTTAGAATATTCTTTGAAGTACGAGGATGGTTGTTATGGAGAGAGAGGTTGTTATGACAAGAATCTTCTGTGTGTATTTATTATATGTATTTATTCGTATGAGATTTTCTTTTAACTCGCGTACAGCGAGGAGATAAACCATTTTTATATACAATACCTACATGTCTATAGCCAAAGTTTATTTACTAGTACTCTTTACATTGTGTTAATTCTACTTGAAAAAGTGTTGGGGTTTTAATACCTCCGCGCTTGAAATTGCCAATACTCGGTGGGTACGCGTGGCAATTAAGCCCATATTCAGAGAAGGCTTGTGCCCTGCAGTGGGACGTATATAGGCTACATAAAAAAACTTAAATAGAGATAGATAAAATGTGTAAGCAACATGTAGAGTTTAGACTGAGGGCAGTTACGAAAATTTCATAATCAAACTTCAAACAAATTTTACGGGTCTAGTAATTCCTGGTCTTTGCCTGCTTACCATATTAGGTGATATCCTAATTTAGGACAAGCCAAATCTTGTGTGGTGGTTACTTGTTATGTTCAAATAATCTATTCTCGTTGTGGCCTACAGTGAAATCTCATTTCCGTAACGTCACAAACTCACAACGCTATCATTGTATTTTCAGATTCATGTGGTTCATGATAAGGGTGACATTCGGCGAGCACAACCGCTGCAACGATACCGTCCGGCCGGAGACGCGCTTCGTGCTGCGGGCCATCGCCAACCAGTTCAGCTTCAGCAACTTTAACAACGATATCGCGCTACTTCGGCTCAATGAGAGGGTCCCCGTTACTGACGCCATCAAGCCCATCTGTCTACCGCCTGATGATCGTAAGTGCACGTTGTCGCGTGACATATTTTGTGTTTGGGGGCATTCTTATTCTTTGGTCCTTTTCTCGGTCTGGGGCTGACACAAGGGCTTTCCATTTATCTCTGTTCATGACTAGGGATGATAGCTCCAGCCAAATTTTTCCCTTCCGTACTGCTCTTAGCAGGTTTAATTTCTTTAATCGACATACAAAGAAGATTAAAATAGTTTTCCCAGGTATTGAAGAAATAAACGGCGGAACTATGTGGAACTATTCATTTAATATTATAAAACCCGGTTTTGTCTAGTTCTGGGTAATATACCTAGCAAATACGAGATACTACTATACTATCACCGGTAGATAAATATTGAATAATGTCAAAACTATGTACTTACTAGGTCTATATTATAAATTTTATACTATAGACATAGTATGTAATTTTGACTTTATTCCATATTCACCTACTAGTATAGTGTAGTAGTTTTATACTACAAAAGGAAAAATAAGTAATCGCAAGACACGAACTGGAAAATTCAGGTAGGACGTCCAAATACCTTGTTCTAAATAAGTCTATTCGTTCTCAGAAAGCCTGTACGTCGGCGTTAAGGCTGTGGCGAGTGGCTGGGGGACACTAACCGAGGAAGGCAAGGTCTCCTGCACACTGCAGGAGGTGGAAGTGCCCGTCATGAGTAACGAGGAGTGTCGGGCCACCAAGTACAGCCCCTCTATGATCACGGACAACATGATCTGTGCCGGTTACAAGGAGGGACAGAAGGACTCTTGCCAGGTAAATACATGAAGACTTCATTGTATGTGAAGTCTAGGTACGTTTTTGAAAAAACAAAGCCCTGAAGACGGTTGTCTGGAAAAAATTTAAACATGTAAAACAGTATAATCTAGATCTACCTCGTAGCTGCGACCAAATCAATTTTGTGTTTTGTTCAGCGTTTTTGCTGACGATAAGATACCATTGTAAGTCCACATCCTCAAGATGGTAGGCAGTTTCACTAACTTAATTTCTTTGCACGGTTATTCGTTATACTGCATGATAGTGTCAACGAAGTAAAAGTCTGTAAAATATAACGATAGCTAAGTTGGTGAAGGTTGATGGAAGATCTTTACATGCGCGAACTCTACAAGAACTCCGTTACGTCGTCGTCGTGGTAACGACGCGCGACAGCGACAAAAATGTAAAGTTCGACCTGCTGTCAACTATATAATACACGCAGTTCCTATCAAGGTTATTTTTTTAAATCTGCCTGAATAAATAAGTGCCGTTTGGTACCTATCTTCTATCTTATTTTACACCTTACAACTTCGAAACGCACGTATCTATGAATCCCTTATGGCTTACACAAATAGTTAATGCCTCAATCAAAGTTGTGAGGCCAACAGAGAAATGATATTTGACAGACTTAAGAAAGAGGTTGACTGCGAACAGAATCATTTAAGAACATTGTATCTATTTCAGGGCGACAGCGGCGGCCCGCTCATAACAGAGAGAAAGCAAGACAAGCGCTACGAGCTAATAGGTAATGCATATTGATGGATTTCACCTGTCGGGTCCTACGGCCTCTACAGCGGGAATTCGAAATCGTTAGCAATATTGCTTCTTTTTGAAGAATTATCGGCCGCATCAGTAGTTCATGCTATTGTTCTTGTAATTCCATTCCCAATAAAATAATAACAATAAAGTAGTATAGAAACATCTTAATGATCTTAGGGTGAGTTTTGTAAATATTTGCAATGTCCAAGTTTTAGTTCGAAATTGTGAATCTCAATATTCTCAATTCAAAGTGGTAGTACCTAAGTATTGTTTTAGGCGTGTAATGTCATGCGCCCGGCGGCGCAGCCACGTTGACAATTGCAAGCACTCTGGCAGTCCCGGTAAAAAGGGCGCCAGTCGTGATTCTTTTTTAATAATTCTCATATCAGTATGAGTAAAGATGATGTACGTTCATGTAAACTACTTAAACTTTTATGTACTTCTTGTATTTGTAAAAATCTGGTTAGCTCTTATGATGGATGGGTTTCACATGTCGGCTGAAAGACTGAAACAGTGAAGGCACTAAATAAGTTTAGTTTTAGAATTATCTTACGTCTTGTTATGAAATCTAAAACTAGAACAGTTCGCCAAATAATTGCAATTGACATTTTCTAATTTGCAAACTTAAGCAGTGGGAAGCTGGATTGATTGCTGAAGAGCCGCTGAAGCATGTTTCGACTTCATTGACTGATGACTTCATTGTGTTCTTAATATCGTTACAATCAAACGTTTTAATCACAACACAAACTTTAAATCTTATCGGAAACCAAAGGCATTTTCGAATGGAGTATGTTCGAGGGTAGAAATGTGTGTAGTGCCTTGAGGGGTGATATATGTCCATGTAGTCTACCTGACTCTATTTTATTTCTTATCCTTCTATGGTTGTCTTTGGCTGTTTCATCTGAGATGATGCAGCGTCCAGTGGCACCATAACTTACACTAGATAGGTGAGGAGACTACTCGTACGCTTAAATATTGACAAATATTGACTTACATATTAATAAACAAAATTTCTGTTTGTGTAATTATTTTTATAATATGTCGAGCAGTAGACGTATCTGAGTTGATTTAACTGGAAACTGGAAAACATTTGGGTATGGTTGAGGGTTAAGTGGTGATTTAGCTAGTCCGGTCTAAGGTACGTACATAATATAGAGCGAGTTTTAAACTTAAATTTAGGAAAAGTCCTAGGGGCATTTGACAACTAAGAAAAGGGATCCGTGGTAGGTACTATAAGACTGAAAGAGTATTTTACAATGTAGACTATTGAG
This sequence comes from Yponomeuta sedellus, assembly GCA_934045075.1. Classification (NCBI taxonomy): domain Eukaryota; kingdom Metazoa; phylum Arthropoda; class Insecta; order Lepidoptera; family Yponomeutidae; genus Yponomeuta; species Yponomeuta sedellus. The sequence continues at coordinate 17,130,906 of OW203730.1, forward strand.
TATTGACGTAATGAAATGTTTGCTCGCCTTGCTTAGAAAGCACTCTTCCTTGCGCAAAAAATAATATCTGGTACAGTAGTGTAAAATATTTCCTAGTAAAATAAAATAAAAATATCTCTATACAAAAAAAACACATAAAATATTTACAAGTATTGACTAGTACTTGTTAACTCTTGCTATCTTTTGATTGTTTGAATGTTTCCAGGCGTGGTGTCGTGGGGCAACGGCTGCGCCCGCGCAGGCTATCCCGGAGTCTACACGCGAGTCACCAACTACCTCGGCTGGATACACGAAAACACACAGGACGCGTGCTATTGCAACGAGTGACTTTGAATTTGGAATGTACAGGAGGCTATTTCTCTTATAAAATAAAATAACTTTTATTATAGAGCAACTCGAAAAATGGAGAAGAATAATAATTCGAAACATAAAATGGCATGTGTATTTGCTTTGTAAGTGCAATTTTTTTCTGAATTTCTGAGTTGATCTCATGACTATAAAAGTTATTTGTATTGACATGTTGAATAGCCCCTTAAGATTCACCGGAGTTTCTGAAACATCTAGTAGTTTAAGTTGGACTCTTGTCGGTCACTTGTCATTTCAACTCTATTCCTTTGTAATAAGAATCCATTGTAAAGCTGGTAGTGGCCTATGGCGAACCAAGCGAGTGGCGCCTTTCTGCAACCATTTGTATTACGCTATTCGAGTGCATCAAACACTCAAATAGCGCGTACAAATGGTTGCAGTTTTAACAAATGTTTGATTTTAACAAATGCTTGTCAACACAACAAAACCTCTCTAAAATGTTATTTATTAACTAGTTATTAAATATTTTATTAAATTACTGGCAATATTTTTATACAGAACTCGAACACCGTTTTAAATGGAATTAATTTATTGCCATAAACAAACATGCATTACATAACAATAATATTGCTACTTCACACTGCCCTGGGCGGTAGTTAGTCCGTTATGCCTACCTGTGAATTTCGTGAGTAAGCCTTTTATGTCGTTTTTATTTTACGTTTACAGATGTAACCAGAACGACATAACTGGGTATTTGAAAGAGAAGGCCACTTATCTGCAGATTTGGGTACGCCCAAATTTTAGTGTTTATAATATAGTTACTTAGGTTGTCACTAAGTAACAAGCGAAATATGGAGCCCACTGTTTCAATGGAGCAGAATTACGAGAAACTTTCTTTAGTCCCACTATCTACATTTACGTTTATAGATACGTTGTAGATTCATTATTTAATTATTTAATCGATGTTTAGTAACTAATTTATCAGTCTCCAATTTCCCTTGTTTATTTCATGGCAAACTGTAGAATGTAAGATTTATTATTGTTTTATTTAACAGACAACACATTAAACTGTAAATTTTAAATGCAAAGTGTCTCGTTACGTGACTGAATGAAGTGCATGGATATTACGGTTGAGGTGCTGTCGGTTGACTGTACTAAAAGGCAACTGTATTTGTACATAAATACCTAATAATAAATAAGGATCAAAAATATAATTAAAATATTGTCTAAAACAGTCTCGCACCAAAGTTTTATTTTCAAAGGAAGGCATTGCCCTTTTAATGACTACGTTTACACATCGTAGTATAAATTCGAGCTGAGTCTCAACAATATAAAGATCAAAATGCCACTCATCTCGTCAAATCGTTTAAGTATCGGGAGGTCATTGATCTACGCGGTCATTGCCAAAATAAACATGTTCGTAAAGCCTCCGAGAGCGTTAAAATGCTAATCCACATCGAAATTTTACAGACGGCATTAACAGTTAATGAAACGAGACTGCTTTGACGATGTAGAATTTTAGTGGCCCAAATTCTTCAATCTCTGAGATCGAAGGTATCGGGTATTAAGACTTTGAACTCGGACATGCGGAGTACATCGGTTTATTTGCATTCGGAAATTTAAAATTTATTTGTGTGTCGTTTTTATTTAATTTACATATTTTTTGTTAAGCAATTTGTGAATAGTGTTTATGATGTGGTTTTACGTTGCATTTATTCTCATTGGTGTGGGTTTGGGAGACACATTGAATACAGTGAGTGACATAAATTATGCATATTTTTGAAAATATTATTTAAATATCCTTGTCACGCATGTAGCTAAATGTATTATTTATGCTTTTAAAGGACGGCTTGGAAATTTCGGAGTCGTCGTACGGTGTTCGATCCCAGCGTTATTATGATGAAAATCTTCCTTCTTGTCAGAATTGTGGTAAGTTGCACGTTGTATTATTTTGTGTTCACGTATATAGGTTTATAAAAAGCTACGATAGAAATTACTGCAAATATTTGCTGTTGGCATATTTGCTATACAATAAGTTAATTTTATGACTAAATGGATTTTACCATAATTTGGCACACAGGCTAGGCCCTGGATGAAGAATATGCATCGTGAAACTCATTATATCATCTATTGTCGGAGCAGCATCTTCCACATACTCCTCAAGTACGTTGACAGCTAACACATCACGTTAAGCTTTTCCGGTGGTCTATCTCTACCTCATGTTGCCTTCTAGGGGTTTTTTTTATAATAATAATATTAATAATAAATATTCATGGATATATTACACAGATCTCGTTAGCCCTATACTAAGTGCAACTAAATGACTTGTGTTATAGGTGCTAAACGACGATAGATTTAATACAATAAATACATAGATAACATCCAAGACCCAAGACAAACTAGAAAAGGTTCGGTTTTATAAATTTGCTGTGACTTCGTAGCAAGTGGTCCGGCATTTATTCACTACATTTGATATAGGTACATACAATCGTTGTCAGCATTGATCTTCCCTCATATCGTTATCATCCCTTGTATGTCCCCACTGCGGGGGCACGGGTCTCTTCCTGCATCGCAGGGAGGTTAGGACATACTCCACCATATATGTATATATTCCATATATACCCTCATATACTCACTTTAAACCTATCCTTTCGCTTAAAAAACTTTTAAAAATTTAGAAAGATATATATGCGCGCGCTAAAAGTGCCCTTTAACTTATACAACACTCGCTATATATATATATATATATAGGTAGTTAGGGCACGGTCATCCATCCCGCAGCTGACCGCGCCTGTTGTTGCTTAACAAGTGATTGTATATTTATTTATAGTATGCGGTGAGCGCAACGAGGAGCCTCGTGTAGTCGGCGGATTGCAGTCAAGTATGAACGCTTTCCCGTGGCTGGCTAGGCTACTCTACCACAAGTCCTTTGGCTGCGGGGCGTCGCTCATAAACGACCGCTTTGTCGTCAGCGCTGGTCACTGCGTCAAGGGGTAAGAACACACGCCTATATTGAGTTTTTAACTGTACTAAATTATCAAATGTATCAAATGTGGAGAAACCCGAAACGCCATTAGCGTTTAATACAATATTAATCAATTTTAAAAACCTATTTAGAAGCTAAAAATTCCACCCATGCCGGGATTCGAACCCGCGACCTCTGGCTATCAGTGCCAGCGCTCTTTCCAACTGAGCTAATAGGCGACTCCCCATTTTTATGGGTTTTTAAAATTGTCCTTAGCACGGGTTAGTGCATTAAAAATAATATAATATTAATAAATTTATCGAATGCTGTCCCCTCCTGCTGAATACAAAGTGTGATGGATATTCAGAATAATACGTCTGAGTTCTGCTTGTACTCGTAGCTCGTGGACACTTTCATACTGGTTCTTGTAAACTAAACTTTTTACATAACCCCACAAAAAAAAAATCTGAACGAAATTTCACTTCAAATGTTAAAATTAATGGTCTTCCTTTTATTTTTGATAGAATGTTATTTAGCAAAAAATAATCCTTATGATGAAGCCTTCCGATCGGTGTGATATAAAGCTACAGGGTAATTTTTTTTCTCGTGTAGCGGGTTCGATTCTCGGTTCAACCGTGTAATTATTTAAAAATCTATGAACGCAGTTTAGATTGTTTTTGAAATTAAAATAATGTCTTCTTTCAGTAAAATGTTCCATCTACAATATTAAAGCTACTTTCCCTCCATGTGGCATAGCCGTGGGGCGCCCTGTATAACATATACACGCACGCACACACTCACATACACACATCAAACGTGACATCTTGTTTATTTTGAATTATTATTATTGTAATATAAAATTTTAATGCATAAAAATTTTGCACATAGGCGAGCTTAATGCTATTTAACATTATCTACCAGATAACCTACATTTTGGAGACACGATTTACAGTATTAAATATATTAATAAATTTTTATATTTGTAAGATATACAGGCAGTTGTTTTATTTCATTGCTAAGCGTTTTTATTTATTAATACATTTATTACACATAAGTAAACACAATTGCCATGCAGCCGATTTAATGCTACGAGCATTTTCTATTAAGATTTATTATTGTAATTAAATTATGTGTTTTCGCTGTTGATGTCAATAATAAAATAAAGAAATAATATCGCGCATGACACGGACATGCGGTGACCATATCGTCCTGTGGTTCTGTTTTACTGTGAATGTACTTTACCGCAATCCTTTTACTTAGCTCTGCCGATATGAGGCATAATATGTGTAAGGCATAGTAAAATGTGGTATTTTTAGGGGATATCTGATACGGGACAGTGATATTGAGACACCTAATTGTACGGCACAGTGCAGTAGGTATTTCGTTTTTGCACCCATATGTGTACGTGAAAAGTTACATAATTAAGGCGCCGAAATGCATTTTAGCTTTATTTCCTTAGCATTAGTTTAAGGGATATCCAAAGAAAATGGTAATGTGACTTACTTACGGAAAACCAGGGTTCTAGTCAGTTTTCACTTCTGATTCTGTCCTACTCGGTTATTATGGGTGTTGAGTTACTGGTAAATACGATATGTTTTCATCTCCCCATCTCGAAAAGAATATTTTTGATCTCCTCATATCTAAATGCAAAAGCCATTTTTATCCGCTAGAGGATTAAGTAAATTAAATTTAGAACATCGTGTGCACTATGTTTGTCTACTCAAAACAGCATTAAACGAATTGACTTCTACCTCCATGGTGCCGAATTTATCTAACAATCTTTTTTAAATTGTTAAAACTCAGACTCTGAACCGTCTTGGTGTACTTTTATGTAATTTGCTTTGCGTGCGCCACTTTATTTTCAGGTCATATTGTTCAAACTTTTGTATTGCATTACCTATGACATTTCCTCGCTGAGGTGGGGATGAAAAGTTACGTATAGCATGAATGCAAAATTTTTTCATCCCGTGCTCTTTCAATTCCCGCGCTTACAATAACTATTTTTTTAAATCCTTCGCCTGCTCGGTCATCACAATTGAGCACGCTTTTGGCTCACAACTTTACACTCTTGTGTAACAAATTATTCTTCTTCAGGCTATATTATGTAGTCCACTGCTGGACATAGCCCTCCCCTAATGAGCGCCATAGCGCCCTGTGTTCAGCTTGCCGCATCCAGCATTTGCCGGCAGTTTTTCGCAGATGGTCTTCCTACCTGGTCGGAGGGCGTCCTACACTAGGTACGTTTGCCGAGTCGCGGTCTCCACTCAAGAACACGTTAACTCCAACGGTTGTCAGTTCTTCACAAAACAAATAATTATTTCTTTTTATTCCAGCTTCATGTGGTTTATGTTTCGCGTAACATTCGGCGAGCACGACCGCTGCGTCTCCGCCAGCCAGCCCATCACTCGCCACATCACCCGCGTCATCGCGCATAACTTCACACTGTCACACCTGACGAATGATATTGCACTGCTTAAGCTAAATGAGCCATTGATCTACTCACACGTTGTCAGGCCTGTGTGTTTACCTGCAAATGACGGTAAGTTGCCTTTTTAGCCTTTAAACGTCCCACTGCAGGGCACATTCCTTCAGAGAGAGTATGGGCTTAGTTACCACGCGTGCCCACCGCGGATTGGCTATTTCTATATGTTATACTATTTTTATTTTTAATGCCCTAACCCGTGCTAAAGACAATTTTAAAAACCGATTTAGAGGCTAAAAATTCCACCCATGCCGGGATTCGAACCCCGACTCGAGTCGCCCATTAGCTCAGTTGGAAAGAGCGCTGGCACAGATAGCCAGAGGTCGCGGTTTCGAATCCCGGCATGGGTGGAATTTTTAGCCTCTAAATAGGTTTTTAAAATATTTCTATATGTTTCCTATAATTTGTGGCCAATCCTATAATATGAGGGAATTTCAAACGTCTCAGACACTCTAGTTCTCTCACGATGTTTTCCTTTGCCGTTAGTGGGTGGTATTGCAACTATAACTTCACAAATGTACATTACTTAGAAAACAAAGTCATTGGTACATGCCCGCACTGCGAATCGTACCTGGGGCTCTCGCTTCCGAATCCCTTGTTCAACCCACTTGGCTTTCGCCGTTAATACATTTCATTACTCTTCTTTATTTCATTTAAATGTACAATAATTTAGTAAGGCAATAGATATCGACTTTTATTCTTCGTCCTGCCTTTGTAATGGTTTCAACATCAACTAGTGCATAGGCATTGTTCATTTTCCAGAACTCCCTCTCTCACTTACAGATAACGAATACACCGGTACAAAAGCTACCGTTTCTGGCTGGGGAGCCACGGCGGAGTCGGCCAAATGGTCTTGCACGCTACGGGAGGCTGAAGTGCCCGTACTCAGCAACGACGCCTGCCGCAATACCAGTTACAATGCGACCAAGATAAGGGACGTCATGTTGTGCGCCGGATACCCTGACACAGCGCATATTGATGCTTGTACGGTGAGTGGGTAAGAAGAAGAGAGAAGGATTTGTGCTTAGAACTGTCCAATGGGTCTGCACATAGATACGTCACTTGTTGACTGACTTTTACCTATAATTTCCGACTACTTCACTTAAAAAGAAATGACATGAAATGAATGAAATGTATTTCGGTTTATTGTAGTAGGTATATGGCTAACGAGATCTGTGTTGTCCATGAACATATTATACATATATATATATAATATAATATAATATAATATAATATAATATAATATAATATAATATAATATAATATAATATAATATAATATAATATAATATAATATAATATAATATAATATAATATAATATAATATAATATAATATAATATAATATAATATAATATAATATAATATAATATAATATAATATAATATAATATAATATAATATAATATAATATAATATAATATAATATAATATAATATAATATAATATAATATAATATAATATAATATAATATAATATAATATAATATAATATAATATAATATAATATAATATAATATAATATAATAGAAGCGCTCGTGGCCTAGGCGAACCGAGTGATTGGAAACAATCACGTGGTTAAGCAACACAGGCGCGGTAAGGTACGGGATGGGTGAGCGTCCCGTGACTACCGCTAGTGGCATTTTTCCGAGCGCTTCCGTGCTTCGCAAGGCACGTTAAGCCGTTGGTGCCGGCTGTCATATAATGGCAGTCGTTAAGCCATGTCAGAGGCCTTATGGGCGGCTTGATAACTTCTGACAGTAAGGCCCGCCACTGTCTTACAATCCTCCACCAACCCGGACTTGGCCCCCGTGGTGGAGTATGGCCTAACCTTCCTGCGATGTAGGAAGAGACCCGTGCCCCAGCAGTGGGGACATATAAGGGTTGATAACGTAATATAATATATATATATATATATATATATATATATATATATATATATATATATATATATATATATATATATATATATTGATGTATATATATATATCGATGTTGATAACGTAATATAATATATATATATATATATATATATATTATTGTATTTTCAAGATCGACGACTTAAACTCATTTTTCGTCACTCTGAATGAGTTGACTTGACTATAGGTTGAAAAAGAATAGTACTAATAAAGTATTACAATGTCTGTGTATATTCTAAGAAATATGTTACATCATGCGCATGATTAGCGACTAGTGTCAGTAGTTGTAAAGCTATAATTTATGAACTACAGTCCAATCAATGTTAATGCTGCCTCGATAATCTACAGCATAAACCGATCACAGACTGATTTACCTACTCACTTAATAATCAGAACTTTAAACGGATTGGTTCCATTTTTTGAGCGTGAATTTGTAGGAAGCAATCTTTATTAGTAAGTGTTGGTCGTAAATTAAGGCCGTTGTTATGTCGGGTAAGCTTTCTCGCTCGCACCATCTAATATTTTTAGTGATTGTAATAAAATTAGTATATACATACATGTTTTAGGTATATGCAGTCTGACTGTTAGATAAATAATAAAAGTACGAACAGGTTGGACATATTTTTTCCTATCCTGTGCCAAGTTCATTGAGAAAATGTTTCTAAAATTGGAAACAACTATTTCATATTAAAAATAAATTAAAGTAAAACAAAAAAAAAACAGTATAATTGAATTGTTTATGTAACCCTTACACTGCAATCATCAAAAAATTCTCATTTTATTACCAGCATGCCCGAAGTAACAAGATGCTCTTGTTACTTCGGGCATGCTGGGTTAAGAACTTTTTTAATAAACACTGGCCATAAAATCCAGAGCCCTCGTAGAAAAAAAGTAGTAGAGATCTAATAGGATTCTGTGCACTTTATTATTAAATTCTCAGGATCATTGTTTGGTCTTATTTTTTTATTATTTTGCATATTTTTGTCTTAATTTTTTAGCATGCCCAAAGTAATAGAAGCATTAAGAACTTTTTTTAATAAACACTGGCCATAAAATCCGGATCCCTAGTAGAAAAAAAATCTTAGAGATCTAATAGCGTCTTATGCACTTTTTTATTATTAAATTCTCAAGAGCATTGTTGGTCATAATTTTTTAATATTTTGCTTATAACGAATTTATATTTTCAATTCTCATGTTTCAGGGAGACAGTGGCGGTCCATTAATAGCTGAAAATAAAGAACACGCTTATGACCTTATTGGTAAGTACCTACGACTTTATGATCATTCTATAATCATTCTTCCATTGTAGACAGCCCAATGTCCAACGCTTACTAAGTATTTTCGAGTATAAAGACAACAAGCTCATAAAAGTTCCTGGGAGCCAATTCTCACTTCATTGGCAAATAATTCGTATACGACTCTAAGGCTTATGATGCTGAATAATACTTAAAAAGTCGAGCGACAGCCAAAGTCTTTATTCTGAACGCCATGTTAGATTGAATTCCAATGAGAAAATAAACGTCTAATGATTCTTATAATGTAAAAATGTAATAAACGAGCATAAATCCGTATAAAAACAGTTTTAATGATTCTTATCTTATTTTTATGCGACAAATGATTTATGCGACAAATTATTTTTATGCGACAAATGACCTTCGAAGATTTTTGCGTGTACGCTTTCAATTCGCATGGGCAAGAATCGTCTCCCTGATCTAAGCCGTGCGTGTCATATCTCTGTAACTATTTTGCGTGGGTACACTTTAGATAAAAGCAAATGGTCGGCTAGTCGAATAGTCAATAGTCACGGGGTACTAAAACGCGGCCAGGATCCGACTAGGTGGGATAACGAACTGCGAAAAACTGCAGGCAGATGCTGGATGCGGCAAGCTGAAGACAGGGCGCTATGGCGCTCATTAGGGGAGGGCTATGTCCAGCAGTGGACTAGTACAGCCTGACGACGCCGACGACGACTAAAACGCGACAGACCAAAAGGCCTGAGACTATGACGTCAATCCCTCACGTAATGCCTTATATAATGTATGAACCATTTAAATATTTGAGTAATCTCGAAAGTTATATTTTTATGCATCTGCAACCTTATAAGAAAACGTTTACATTTCAATGAAATAATTAAATGTGATATGTTTTTTATTGTTATATTAACTTTATATTTCACATTTTGTACTATCTCAAAAACCCTGTTAATATATTTTTATGGTTTTAGTTTGAAATTTTACTTGTTTCTGGAAGTCTTATAAGGAATAAAACCATTGTCACTCCAATCTAAGTGAGACGCAAGATCCCCATTTTATTTCGTTTGCAGGAATAGTATCTTGGGGCTACGGATGCGCAAGGAAGGGCTACCCCGGAGTCTACACTAGAGTCACCAAGTACTTGGACTGGATCAGAGAAAATGCTGAAGAGGGATGTTATTGTAAATATTAGTATTTAATTAAACTGTGACACATGTAATGTATTGCCTCGCCATAAATATAATATTTGCCATGAAAAACCGTGTTTATCTCTTTCCCGACAGGCGAACAAGGGAAAAGCCTAATAAAATCAAATCTTTTATTTACAAACAGTTTAAGTACTAGTGACATGAATGTAATGTATTTAAGTGTTATTAATTTATGGAAAAAATTGGCACGTGCACAATCATAAAGTTAACTTAAACTAAACAAATCCACAATCGTATCGTCATAACTATATAATAATAATATGAATATAATAAACTTAATGTGGGTAGGTAGGTTTAAAAAAAAAGGTGGCCACGTAGCAGGTTACTGACCCTAGATTCTAAGCCGTATAAGCCCTACAATATAAACCTATCCAGTATCAAACCTTCTTTGCGCCAATGATATAAAAAGCAAGTCACGTGACGCGACCATTTATCTTTCATTGTAGTGTAATACACTGATAGAACTAAGCCCTGGTATTCTTCGCAGTGTTTCTTCGCGAGGGAAACCTGTTTCGCGAGAACTATGAAGTATTAGGGTCTACACATTATTAATTAAGCAGAGTTCGTGATTTCTATTTATTAGTCTAGTCATTAAAATATTTTGTCCTGTTGTGTATAGGTGTTATTACTTTCCTTGTCCTGTGTAGAACTTTATTATAAGATATATATAGGTATGTTTATAGCAAATTAAAAGTTTATGTAAGTAACGGTATGTAAGTGTATTATTGTTAAGTATAAATATGTATCAATATTCAAATTTGCACTGGCTACCCGTCTATCTAATTTCCAACACCAACTTTCCATCGTAAGGTTGTCTGGAAGAAATTGATTTTAGTAAAAAGGGCGTTGTACTATGTATATTTGTAATTATTTTGTAAGTATTTGTTGTTTTTCAAGTGTTCAATAAAGAATATTCTTATCATAAGTTAATCCGTATTCAAATGAGTAAGATATTATGGTATTACAGAAGAAGATTGATGTTTAATGGTAATCGATCTCGAGTGATAGCGGATAGGTGCAAGTGTGACTACTACACATGTACAATATGACGTAGAAGGGAATTGATGGATACCACTTATTTATAATTTTTTGCTACTCAAACGTATGGAGCAACCAACTAATTTTCATAAAGTAAAACAAATGCTTTCAAAACTTTCTCGCAGGCGTGCATTCCTGCCAGGGTATGCCTCTATGCATAGTAATAAGGCTGTAGTCCAAGATCGTTTGCTGAGGTCATTGAATCCCGCGCAGCATCCCGTTCCAGCCATTTAGTCGTCTCTTGGTATTAGTCGCAAGGACATAGCTCCTTGGAACAAAATTAGGCTAGGTACTTATAGTATTGTTTCTAAGAGTATTTTAAGAAGATATTGATTACGATATCGGTTGTGTGTGATATGTTGAAATTTTTGTTCTGGTCGTGTTTATTATGCGTAGTTGGTTTTGCGGTAAGTTCATTATTACAATGATAAATAATAATAACGTTCCCACGGCACATTCACTTGTCTCAAACTAGGGTACCCTGTGATACAAGTATTGTTTTAAACATAACGTAGAGACGACCTGTTATTTGCCTACCAAAGTAGCATGATTGCGTTACATAAGTAGTCGTTTGTTTGTTTATTTAAGGCTGGTGCATATAACATAAGTGATGGTACGGAGAAAATGGGCGACGACGATTATGGAGATAAACGCAAGTGTGACTGCCGTAAGTAACTATAAAATCAATTTTCAACTTGGTCACAATGTCGATATCATGTCAACCTTTACACATGTACACTCCAATCAAGTTAAGGATGACTTTGAAACAAAAATGTAAAGTTTGACCTGCTGTCAACCTTTATATTTTTGTACAAAGTCCCACCATAAAGGGACTTTGTCTGCTCTAACAAAAAGTCTCGAAAGTTTCGCAGACTTCTGCTCGCCTTTTCGCTTTGAAAAAAATTAAAGCAGGTTACAAAAGCGGTGGGCAGAGACTGGAAGAGAAGAGCCGAGGATCGGGCTCAGTGGCGTGTCTTGGGAAAGGCCTATGTCTAGCAGTCGACTGACACCTGCTGATTGTGATGATGGTGATGAGATTAAAATTAATTCTTGAAAAAAAAAACATTTTTTTTAGGGCAATGTCAATAAATACCTATCTATCTCTAACTGTGTAGGAACCCTTGTGAAAAAGTTTGCATTATGCTTTGTACTCATCAACGAAGGATATTCAGCGTTGGCTACCGCACGCTCGTTGGCTTTCGAAGTTATGACGATCATTGGCACTTGATTCCGGCTCGCATTCGCAGTCTGGTCATAGACAACGACAAAATTTATAATGCTAGTTTTATACAAAATATATAACGAGCTAGCATGGACAAGAAAAAATAAACGAAAGTGGGAATGGTGGGCAACCACATATTTTAAGAAGTAAAAAGATTACAGACTCAACGGATATTCATTGTTAGAATGATTCCTTAGGATCCAAAAGGAAGGTTCTTTTGTGTAGATCGATTAACTAAAACATTTCATTAGGTAGTCCACTCCTGGATTTTCTCCATAATTGACGGGAAAGGTAAGACGCCTGCACCCTTCGCGCTCTCTCTTTGACTGAGATTTCGTTCGTTGGCCTTCGGTTACAATCCACCTAGATCGAGTTAGATCTAATGGAAACCCAAAAGGTGGCACTCGTTGGGCCGGCCGCGCCGGTGTGTACGCAGCATTAAACAAATCAGGGAGCTCACAATAGACCAAGTTTTTGTATACTTGTCAACTAGAAAAAGGTTCCAAGTTTCTAATAGTAAAGTAAGTTTATTATACATGAGGTCTAAAATCCTTAGACTTCCTTGGTAGAAACTTATCAAATAGGCTACAAATATAATTAATATTCGTATTATTATCTAATCTTGTGACTTCGCAGGATGCGGCGAGCGCAACGAAGCCTCGCGCATCGTAGGTGGACATGAGACGGCCACAAACGAGTTTCCGTGGATGGCGCGACTGAGCTATCACACCAAGTTCTACTGCGGAGGGATGATTGTCAACGATCGGTTTGTCCTGACCGCTGCTCATTGCGTGAAAAAGTAACTAAAATGTATTCTTCTTCATTAATATGTATTTCTCCAACGTTGAAAGTATTGCTCTCCGTTGTCTCTCGAACCCGAATGGCTGTTGTAGCCCAGCCCGGGTAGTACGACGATGCTAGTCGCACGTTTTAAACGTTGAAAAAATTGCGTACAATCATTGTCAAAATCTGAAATTTTACCGCCACACAACGCGTGCCTCGTGCCATCGCACTATCTCGTGATTAACTCTGCAGAAGCCATTATACCAGCAGAACACTACGTGGGTGTTCTGTCCACACGCCGTGCTTCCATCGCCGTCCCCCTGACGGGACCCGCCCTATCGCGACTAGACTTGCCACTTGACATAAAAGGCCTGTAAATTACGAACGTAAATAAACATCTACCGGACTGGTCTGAGGTGGCTAGGTGGCTCAGGACCGAAAATTTCAATATACGAGTAGTTGTGGGGGAAGTTTTTGTCCACTAGTGGGGCATAAACATAGAAGATACCAAAAAAAAATTACGTATTTTTTATAATCCACAGCCTGATGTGGTTCATAATCCGTGTGACCTTGGGCGAGCACAACCGCTGCGACCAGTTAACTCGACCCCTAACCCGGTTCGTGGTGCGAGTGCTGGTCCACGAATTCTCCTACCACACCTTCCGCAACGACATCGCCCTGCTGCAGCTCACTGAGAGGGTGCCGATCTCGGATATGGTGAAGCCGGTGTGCTTGCCCCATAATGACGGTGAGAGGGATATTTCATCATATCAGGTTGCCGTACATTTGTATAAATAGGCTGGGTGTATTTCCATGTTTGTGACGTCCTTGCCCGGTACATAACACAGGGTATCCTAGTTTGGGACCATGGAGTCAATTCTCACTTCACTAGCAAATAAGTTGTATACGACTCTTAAGGCTTATGACTTGGAATTAAACGTTAAAAGTCGATCGACAGCCAAAATCTGTATTCTGAACGCCATGCTAGATTGAATTCGAATGAGAAAATATATGTCTAATGACTCTGCCGTGTTATCTTGTCTTATTTTTATGCGAAAAATGTCTAAGCCTTAATATTTTGCGTCTACGCTTTCAGCATGGGTGAGAATTAGCCCCCAGGACAAGTGATTGTGATGTGTGCAAGTTATTATCATTCAGGTACGGTTGACTTGACTGCTTGACAGCATATTAGATTTTCAATCGTTCTCGTCCCAAAGGCATGTAATTTAGTATTTTTGTACAGATTAAATTTCAATATTATTTGGTATATACTATAAGGACTTATAGAAATTCACACAAAAATGAATCCCTACCTACCTGCACGCTATATTGTTGTGTGATAGGCAGGTACTCGTTTTTGGGTGGAAACGTTTTCCTTTCTAGTTAGATAGAACTATCTCTTTTTAATGGAATGTAGTTCAAAAATCCTACCTGACATTCATGTTTGAAGTCTCTATCTAATGCTCTGCCAGTAGGCTCCATTTTCTAGACATCATAATGTTGCTAATCATCAGGTAAACGAGACTTAAGTATAAATGAATAAAGAAACTAGCTGTGTTTCTTATTCCTTTCTCCCCCAAATTGTTTTGGGAAAACTTCCAAAACTACGTTCGTAGCCGATAACCAAAACCGTTCACCGCAGCGAAATAATAAATTGATATCAGGTCTAAAAAGTGTCCGCTTCACAGTAACACTTGTTGCAGAAAACACGTACGATGGCTTAAAAGCCATAGCAGCGGGCTGGGGCTCTATCTCTGAGGACAGAAACCACTCCTGCGTCTTACAAGAGGTCGAATTGCCAGTACTAAGCAACGACGAGTGTAAGAAGACGAAGTACGGGGCTCCCAGTCCTACGATCGCTGACGACATGCTTTGCGCGGGTTATCCGGCCAAAGGGAAAAAGGATACTTGCCAGGTAAAATTTCCCTTTTACCTCTGTGGTAGACATTATTCTTTTTAGGACCCGGATACACGAATGGTCCTTGGAATCGCCCGTAAACAGCTGTGAACACTTTGTTATAATCCTGCAAACTTCACGGCGCGGTTTCCTGTATATCGAAATATAAGCGGAACAGACGTTCGTGACTACACAACCCATGTCAATGGGTCTTACAGTTCTTCGAAGATGAACAATGGCATTTACATATGGTTCACTGGGGGCTAGAAAATGTAAGTCATAAGTAAGCTGAGAAGGGGGTCTAGGTGCTGGATACTTCATCATTTTCCAAGCGGTCATGATAGCGTATGTGAGAGTTGTCACTTCGACGCTAGATGTTAAAGACCTGTTTTTTTTCCAGGGTGACAGCGGAGGACCTCTAACCATCGAAAGAAGTGACAAGAGATACGAATTGTTAGGTAAGTAAAAATAGTCCTTTGATTTATCTATCTTTGATCGTTATGTCCGCATCTTTATTCGCATGGGCGTCGATATCAACCCTACCCTACAACCCTTTATGTCCCCACTGCTGGGGCACGGGTCTCTTCCTGCGTCGCAGGAAGGTTAGGCCACACTCCACCACGGGGGCTTAGTCCGGGTTGGTGGACGATTGCAAGACAGTGGCGGACCTTACTGTCAGAAGTTATCAAGCCGCGCATAGGCCTCTGACGTGGCTTAACGACTGCCTTTACATGACAGCCAACCAACGACTTAACTAACCAGCAACTAGCGATAGTAACGGCACGATCACTCATCTGTATCTGACCGCTCCTGTTGTTGCTTAATTCAAGTGATTGATTCCAATTACTCAAATAAATATCTTTATCTTACTCGGTTCGACTAGGCCACGAGCGTTTCGGGTGGGCATCGAATTAGTTATATGGATTTATGTGTTTCTTTTAAAGTCTTCGGTATATATGTGGTGAAGGGACGACTGTCGAATTTGTGATAATTGCGACATTCTGCTATTTATACATCCATACACTACACTATTCAAAAAACTTGAAGTATTTGTGGTATTCTTTCCAGGTGTGGTGTCATGGGGCATCGGATGTGGCCGTGTGGGTTACCCAGGAGTCTACACAAGAGTCACCAAATATCTCTACTGGATACGATTCAATGCAAGGACTGGCTGCTTTTGTTCCGACTGATATACTATAGAATTTTACTTAGTACTTAGAAAAGTCTATATTCGTAACCTTTCTGGGTGAATCCAACTGTAGTACTATCACACAGCCTAATAAATAGTACTTTTTAAGGTCGTAAGAGTTTATCTATATGTGCCAAAATTATCAGCAATTTAGAGCCCGCATAGTACAGAAATGAAAGTTAGTTTTTGTACCGAAACTAGATTTCGATAGTTTGATGTGCCAGTTAGTATGAAATGCTCTTTGAATCAGCCAAAATGTTTGCTATAACTTTGATATTTACTTCTTATTTTGTGCAATTTTCGGTAAGTTCTTATAATTCACAATATTTATTTTAGTTACACTAGCAGTTTTATACACGATTTGTGATGACAAATATTATTACAGTCCTGTTTTCATGGATCCAATGGATTAGTCGGAGTTTTATTTGGATTCCAAAGGATTTGCTTCTGCCGTAAGTACCTATACCATTAATGTCCTTTTATGTAAATATTAATCAACGTCGAGACTTAAATTTCCGTAGGGGTTGCCATACGTTAATTTGTACTGTGGACATCTGGTCAACCTTTACTTGGCTAAATAGATGATGATGTCGAGAGTATTGGATCAGGACAAGGCTAGTGATTGTGTGAGTTATAATTATTCTCGTTTATCTAGGTTGTGGCGTAGCCCAGAAGAACATCTTCGAATCAGGAAGGTCTGGTCGTCTTCTGGGAGGAGAATCGGCTGCGCCGCACCAGTTTCCGTGGCTTGCTGTTGTAAATGTTGGACTACACAGCTTTGGTGGATCTTTGATCTCTGACGGACACATCTTGACCGCTGCTTCTCCTTTGTATGGGTGAGAAAAAATTAAGTAATTTTAGTGGAAGGGAGGGAAAACCCTTTCATGTACCGTTTCATTTCTTCTCCTGAGAATCAATGGCAAATGAGGTCCGACATGGTACTCGTACTGATAAAACTTACCAACCAATTTGAGGACTACGCTGATTGATGTCCAAGGTTCGGCGTCCGTTCCGTACAAGGCTTAATAGGTATGACGTTCGGTGCCTCTCATAGCCTGTGATTGATTACTAAAGTTTATGAAACGATGAACATGGAGTCAACCTTTACTTTTTGGTAGTAAAGTGGGCCATAACATTACAAAGTAGATTTATCTTTAGGTATAGGCGTTAATACGAAGAACATCTGAATTAAATTTATTTATTATCCAAAACCATGTATCAATGGTTTAGCAAATAAATAAAACTTTACCATAAACAATTAAGGGAAGCTACAAAATCGTGAAAAATATATCACTCCAACGAGGAACATCAGATATTTTTAATGTTGGTTCTCATTTTGGCGCTTAGATGCCCGCCTTTTCAGTCAGTTGTGGATGAGGATTTCGTCACTTTTTTATGAAATTTAAGTGCTAACTGTTCTTGTTGTAGAAGATAAAATTGAACCAGTTTTGAAAAGAATAAATGTGGAGTTCCCTTGTTGGCTTCTTCTCCACGTAATTGTGAAACAGCTTTGACGTCGTTAAAAATACATTTAGTTTGTTATAGTGAATAAAATTTATGAAATTGAGTTTGATATCTTTCAAACATAACAGAGATCCTATAAGAATTCTTGATTGAAACAATATCACCAAAGCAAGATGTGCTTTTCAGGATTTCCGACGCAGCGGTTACCGTGACACTAGGAGTCCACGATCGGTGCGTGAACGCCAGTGATCCAGGCCTTAACATTGGTGTAGATTCAATACTACTGCACCCTGCTTATTCTCCAACCAATAAGGATAACGATATAGCCTTGTTAAGGCTGAGGCATACGGTGCCTTTTAGCAAGTTCATCTCTCCGGTCTGCATGCCATTTTTTGGTAAGGTTAAATTATATAAAAATCTATTCGTTTTCTGGAACGAATGACGGAAAAAAAATGGAAATATTTTTAACCGTCAACACTGACCTCTTTCGATGCACTTTGCCTGTAAAACGAGGTTCTTCTTTTTATGTCTCTTCATCATTAGAGGTCAAGTCTTAACAGCAATTTCTGTTCAGTGCACCCCTGAATGTATCCTTGATGTTACGTTGAAAAACCCAAAAGATTGGAAAAATAATATATCGTGAAACTTGGAGTGAAACCTTATAAGTACTCTTTTTCACGATATGTGAGCTAACTATGGAGTTTTCTTTACTGATCTAACTCATTCCTTCGTGACAGGTTCTGAAGAAATAAATCAAGTGGCCTGGACGGTATCCTGGGCAAATGATGTATTGTCTACATGCACACCAAGATTCCTTTCTCTACCCATAGTTGATCGATTGACGTGTGCTAAAGTTATGTTGAATAGCCATCTTATTACTCACGATAAGGGGTGCTTGGGACCCATCGGAGCCAAGAGTATTGTTTGCAAGGTTAGTCACTTAGCTTATGTGTTGTTAACCGAATTTAATTTTAGTTTTCTATATAACTACATAGAACTCCGGCACGAATCTTGTATATATTGTTATAATCACCAATCCGTATCTGTTTTCAAGTATTTTAGTAGGTACTCAACGCTATCGACTTCATTAATAATAAAAATCGACTCTTGTATGTCCCCACTGCTGGGGCACGGGTCTTCGTTAATAATATCACAGAATAATATCATTGTGCCTGCAAGATAACTACAAATACCTTAGTGTTGTACTAAAGATGCGTGAAATCGTAGTTTTCTATTATCCATGTATCACAGATGGACCAAGGAGCCCCAGTTATGACGCGGTGGTCATCCAATAGCCGGTTCAGAGTGATTGGCGTGACGTCACCGACTTCCAGCTGTGAGGACAGCACCACGCCTCAGTACACCAGGGTCATCGACCACTTAGCTTGGATCTATCTGCACATACGCTCCGATTGCCAGTGCTTTTAGAATTGCAATGTTACTTTGGAAACAAGTCAATCTAATGATTGAGTTAAACTATGATTTCTTCCTAACACATCTTCACTTTAAGTCGTGACAACAGAACATTTGTTGAAAAATTACACAATCTGTATAATTAAACCTTTATGCTATTTGAACTTTATTTGCAATAGATCAAAACAAATCACAGCTAACCTCGGCTTTATTTTGGAATAACTTATTGTAGATTTTGGCCTATTAATATGTAAACATGTGGCTAATTTAAATTGAACGTGTGAGACATGAATAAAAGGGTTTATTTTAATTTATCTTTATTTTATCATATAATATTTGTAAGAGTGACAACAATTAACTGAGCCAGTTACACATCAAACAACATCTACATATTGACCTTATCGAAAACTAAGAATACTTACATCTAATTAGTCGGCGTAATTTAGTTTAATCATAGGCGTATTTTGCTTATGAGATCTGACCCTAAAAAGCTATTATTTGCAACACCGAATCCAAATAACATGTATTTATGCAGTAACCCAAAACTTTGGTTGAGGGGGGGGGGGGGGGTTACAGCATTCTGGATTGGTAATGTTATTTACCCTATTATTTACTGCAACGAGTTTAATGTAATATCTATCAGGAGGTAAAAATCTTGCTTCTGTGACTTAGTAACATCTGATCATCCTTCCATTTTTCCCCCTCAATTACCCTCAATCATAAATTGTCGTTAGTCTTGAATACATCGTCTTCGTGGAAAAGTGGGAGGCCCTCTTCTTTTAGACTGGAGTCAGGATCGTTGTATTTTGCAGTATAGAGAGGGTTCAATGGATGTAGAAGAACGGGGGCAGTTACTGCTGCTCTGTCATCATCGTTGCCGTACTCGTAGTGGGTTCCGTCACCGGTTCGTTTTATTCTATTATTGACCTGAAAAAGGACATAAACACAAATATTAGGGAGGTAGAGACCAGGATTTGCAATTTACCAAGATTCTGACAAACAAAACTCTTCCTCTTCATACACATAAAAAAACGTATAATAATAATTATCAGAGAAACTAAAACACATGTTAGTTTCACCATTTCAAATAATTAGAATGGCCATACACAAACAAAATGTTTATTACGTATACATTTATGAAGTGGTATAGCAATACCACTCGCTATTAAGAACTTCACAAAATGAAGGAAAACATCATAAGGAAACCTGAGTGTCTGAGATGTTTACATTCCTCAGCATTTGAAATTCGCGGCAATCCGCGTCGGCATTCATGCTAATCGAGCCCATACTCTCTTTTTGTCTGAGAAAAGATAGGTACTTAGCCCTTGCATTGGACGAAAATAAATGAAAAAGATTGGGTCCCGTAATTCGTTAATTGCATCGACCCAAACAAAAAAACGTGTTATATTTTCTGGATACATATATTTTATGTATTTCTGCATGTCTGTCTGTCCGCCTATGCGTTCGTCTGTTGGTTCGTTTCTACTAACAGTAGAGTTTTGTTGTAATAAATATAAGATTTGTAACAGAGATAAGCTCGCCTTTGTACATGTTATGTCTTATGTAATGTCCTATTTAATGTTTCGTGTGCAATAAAGTATAATAATAAATAATAAAACATTATATTTTTTAAGATTTAACAATTTACATAATCGCCAACGTACCATTTCCGGGGACGCTGTCTTCAAATCGTATGCCCAGCCGATCGTCTCGAAGAACCGGATTAAAGAAGCAGACTGGTTGAAGTGCATAGTCAGCTCCGCCGCCTTGTAATCCCAAGGGAACGCGTGATGGTAATTATGCCATCCCTCGCCCAGCGAGATCATTGAGACAAACCACGATTCTACTGGCTGTAGACCTCTATAAAAACGAATCATTATACATTCCAAAGTGTGTTGTGAAGGTAAAGTGACAGAAAATGGAGGCGATCATTGATCTTGCTATTTTAATCCCACTGGTACAGGCTTCTTCCTCGTAAGGGCTAGACTTCACAGACTGATGAATAGTTATACAAATGAGTGAAATAACATGATTAAGGGCCGTTTCGAAATTGATAATTTCACTAAGTAAATACTTAAGTACTAAGTAAATACTTAAGTAACGTGACAGATCACGCTCTATGCTGAAACTCTAAATTCGGAGAGACAGCACTACAGTTAAGTATTTACTTAGCGACATTCTCAATTCAGAAACTGGCCCTATGTATGTTTTGTTGGAGCTGTTTGTAGTCTACTAATAAATCGAATTCAGATGGTGAAGTGAAACTCCTACAATTTAACTCGGCACCTTGTGTGAAGTCGAGGTACTAGTTGGGAGGCCTATTTTATTCGCAGGGATTAATTCGCATTTGAATGACATTGCAATGCCATTGTTTACTACCAGTACAAGAAAATACCGTCAAATAACTGGCACGGCAATGCTGTGTATTTAGTAGGCACAGGTACTTCGCCAGTCTCAATCTATCTGTTAACATATGTGTCTCGTCTCTGTTTATTTCTGCCTTCGACCCATACGGGAGATGGCCTACCTACAGAAATGTGGTTTTTGTCGGTACACTTTCTTCATCTATCGTCCTCACGGAGTCTTACTAGTTATTTCTTCTTCTTCTTCAGCCTATATTAGTCCACTGCTGGACTAATATAGCTGGACATAGTCCTCCCCTAATGAGCGCCATAGCGCAAGGTTGTGCCATCATTGGAGGGTAATGCCCATAATCCCCACTCTGGGCATGCGGGTTGGGAATTGCAGCTAGGTGGAATTGTACTGCAGGGGGCGCTGCTGCCCACCCCCCGGTTTGTGTCCCTTAGTCGCCTCTTACGACACCCGCGGGAATAATTTGGGTTGGTGCTATTCTCTAGGCCGACACCACACTGCATTACTAGTTATTTACGTATGTCTTAATTTTTATTGCAACAGTTCAAATAGAGAGTAGCTAAAACGAATAAAAGTATTAAGTATTGTAGAGTTGTAAGAATTTTCAACAGTAACCTGGATAGTAAAAATAGCCGTTTCAGAGGCAAAAAAGTTCTGATTTTTATTGCCAAGTACGTACAGATGGCACGGCTCATAATAGTAATTATAATTAGGTAAAGCATTTAAATCAGCGTAAAGTTCTAGCATCTAGGTACGTATTTAGACTTATCGTCAATCAGTGATTGTAGTCGATTTTAAACGCGTATGGTTGTTTGAAAGCGATCAATCAAAGTAATTGTAAAACGCATACCTACCTATAAAGCCTAGCATGTGGTAAGAGTTAAGGAGATCACCGTACAAAATAAATTCTCGCTCTATCTCTGTAGTTAAATTTTTACTTTTTTATTACAGCGATTATAAATAGAAAAGAGACGAACCTTAACTAGATTACTTCCAACCTATCCTACTACTATACCAAGTTACCAACTCGATACTCGCACTCATCATCCCAGTAGTTGTTGGATCTATCTATACATAGAGGACCATCGTGGTATTACCAATTTGGTAGTGACGATTTTTTTATATTACTTAACAAGGTGAAAAAAAAAAACATTTACTCACTTATCATACGGCCTAGTCCCATAGAGATGCGCCAGACTGTTGACCAACCAAGTTCCGTTGAGCTGCATGATGTAGCGTAAGAAGTAAGCTATGAAGACGGAGTTGTACCAGGACTCTCCCCAGAAGTGCACGGGAATCCAAATGGGAATCAGTATGGCGAAGACAAGGTACAGAGGGTAGTAATATCTGAAAGATATAAAAAGTTAATTAGGTTTAAATCGTGGTAATGGATCTAAATACCTTCAATAGGTAATAGAGCTAGACCTTTATTTGCATTTTTTTTCTCAGGTTACTAAAAACACAGAAGAGATTGATCAATCGTTTAGAAGAAATTAACAATAATTAGGAATATAAAATCAATAGAAATTCCCATAGTCCTGATGCGGGCAGTTCAATAAGCATGCTAACCGAATTTTACAATTTTGTGCTTTCTGTATGATTTTACCTGGTTTACTTTGTGTATGACTGTATGTGTGTAATAAAGTATAAAGTAATGGTACCACGCTTCAATTAAATTGACTTACTACGAAAATGTCGGGTCTAACTTACTTGACAAACTATTGTTCAGTTTATAGCGGGGTGTTCGGCATGAACTCACTTTTTCTGGAACATGACCATCCAGTCGGCCTGCAGGTCGCTCAAATCGATTTTCTTTCCTAGCTCAATGACGTAGGGGTGCTTTTTGGTCATCAGCCAGCCCATGTGAGAAAAGAAGAAACCACGCTTCGCGTTATGAGGGTCCGCATCGGTGTCGGAGTAGCGGTGGTGCAGGCGATGGTCGCGACACCAGATGAACATTGAGTTCTGAAAGGGGCAGGGGTTTGGTAGGATTATGATTTCATGAAATGGTTTGTATGGTTTTGCGTAGCGTAAATTTGGTATAAGAAAAACATTTTCGCTTTGCATTTGCAATGTTACGGATCTGCGATACAATTAGTAAATAATTTCATGCATCTAAAGTTACGTCATAGAATAAGACACGTAGAAAGTATTGTCAACTTGGGTTACCTATTTTCGATCTTAGAAATGGAGTAGATATTCTATTTTTAAGATCGTCAACGAAATTAATTCTCGATATAGGTATAATTGTATCGAGTACGAGTAACTCAGATTTACCTTTGGAAGAAAATTAATTTACTTTTATCACTTTATCACAAAATGTAATAATAATGTAAACACCACATTTCAAATATTAACAAACAAAGGACATTTGTATTGGGAACCACCAAAGCTTGTCACCAGAGGGTGATTAAAAGCGAGCATAAGTTATTTTAGTTTTAGTTTTGTCTGAAATAAATTATTAAATTGAATTTTGATTTCAATGAAATGAAATGAAAAAGTTTTATTCAAAGTAGCGCAGAAGCTGCGGTTTAATGAACGTCACAATTGAAACTAGGTGTCCATTTCAAAATCTAGATCATTTTGGAGAAAAATGGACAAAAAAAACTCCAAACTTAGTCTTTTCAAAGTCCTTAATTAACAGAGATTACAAAATTATTTTAAAACATAGAACTCATGCATTGTACTGGCTTTAATTCCAGACATTATTGTCATCTAAATAATCCTTTATGCTATAGTAGCCCTTTTGGCACAAAGTGTACTTTATACATTTTTTTAACCGCGTTACAGGCAAACTTAATATATCTTCAGGGATTTTATTATAGAAGCGTATACATGAAGGATGTATTAGCCTTTGCCAGTCTAAATAGTGGGAACGAAAGTTTATGTTTATTTCTAGTATTTACATTGTGTTTGCTACCCAAAGTTTTAAAGTTACTGATATTTTTCCTGACGTACACAACGTTTTCATAAAAAGCCTAGCAGTTGCGACGTCAATTAGCTCCCTAATTCTTTTAACTGCATATGCTGCTGAACTAAGCCTATTTGCTATTTTTTTATATGAGGACCCCATTGAAGCTTTGCATCAATTGTGATACCTAGAAATACAGTTTCATTTACAAGGTCTAATTTGTCATTCCCCAACATAACATTGCTGTCAACAGCTTTGACATTTGGTAGAGTGAACTTTATACATTTTGTCTTCTTTGAATATAGCAATATGCTACATAGGTGAGACACAGCGAAATATCTCGGTCAGAATTTCGGAGCACATACGCTGTATGAAAAACCGAAAAATCGATGGCTCGGCGGTAGCAGAACACGCGTTAACCCAGGACACAAGTCACTTTATCCGCTTCTATAAGGCACAAGTATTATCCAAAGACAAGTTTTATGTGCCACGAAAAATGCGCGAGGCTATTGAAATAAGTCGCCACCCGAATTTCAATAGAGACAGTGGATGGGCTCTTCCACCGGCCTGGAAACCGGTTCTACGAAAGTGCAGTGATAGTGAATATCGAAATCGACACTGCAAGAACGAAGATGTCGTGAGCTGTGTCTGTGCCATCATGCCTAGTGGCATTGACGACGGGAAAGCAGTAGGCGCTGCGGCGCAAGCCAGCGGGAATCCCCCGCAGCCAGTGTCGGCACCCGCCCCACCTATCTCGGCGCGGGTGCGCCGCGCGCTTGCCCGTAGTGTGAGACGAGCAACCGACGACGCGAGCTCCGTCTCTGCTCACCATGATTAAGCTCTGCGAATCGGAGCGAAACCTGGTCGGACTTTTCCGATATAGCAACACCCGTAATTAAATCCGGACTAAAAGTCTACAATATGCTATTGGTAGTAAACCAATTAAGTACCCGAGAGAGAGTATTATTTGGATTGACAAGGTCATTTTCTTGTCTCTTAATTTTTAAAAAGAGTGACGTGTCATCTGCGAATACTATCTCTGACATATTTTGAACCATGAACGGCAAATCATTTACATAAATGAGGAAGAGGAACGGCCCCAAAATAGATCTCTGTGGCACTCCTATCTTGACCTCCGACCCAGAAGATTTAGTTCGATTTATTTCAGCTCTTTCAATTCTTCCTTCTAAATATGATGTCATAAGTTTTAGGCTATTCCCGTTTATACCATAGTGCTTTTGTTTTAAAAGAAGTGTTTTATGGTCCACGCAATCAAATGCTTTCGACAAGTCAGAATACGCCTATAGCATCCTTGCGATCTTCCCATGCACAAAATATATGTTTAACTAACATGACGCCGGCGTCCGTTGTAGAGCGCCCTTGTGTGAATCCGAATTGCTGATCATGGAGAAGTTGATAGTTATTGAAGTGTGTAAGCAGTTGACCTAGAACTATCTTCTCAAATATTTTACTTAAAACGGGTAAAACCGAGACTGGTCTGAAATTTGTGGGATATCACCACTTTTAAATAAAGGAACGAGCTTACTTTATTTAATTAGATCAGGGAATATACCCTCATCTAAACATTGGTTAAAGATTTTGGCTAAATGGGGTGCTAGGGTGTCGATTACTGAGCTAACTACTATTCAAATTCACGCAAGATAGTCTTGCGTTCGAAAATTCCTTCGTTGATGTGGTCATCAACCCCTATACCTGTTGTCTTAAATTTTTCAACGAAACGTATTTAAATATCAGAATTCATCACAATGACACATCAAATTACTGCATCATCGAATTACTGAATTATTACTTGCAATAATAATATACTATTGTGATAATTAAATACGTTTTGCTGGCAACTTTTAGGGACAGATTGTGGTTGAAGATGGATTTACCAAATCAATATTAGCAATAGTATTTTCCTTATCAAATTTCATTTCAAGATAAACATAGAGTATAAAAGTTTTGGTAACTTTTTAACACTTAACTCTTTTTAACAAATGGAAAGAAGAAACGTAACGTCAATATGGACGTCGTTACGGATTCTATTCTGAAGCATAGGCCTTCAGGAAGAAATCTGAGACGGAGTATTATGTTGACGTTGACGAATATAATTGTAAATTAATTATTTTGTATAAAAAGGTTTGATTTTTAAAATATTGTTACTTATTTTGATAAAACATGATTTGAAACTTATATACAAAGCCATTTATTTTAATTAATTACATGATTTATTCCTAGGTGTCTTCACTTTTCAACGTTTCTATCGTTATCGATGGAGAGTTAGGCCCTAGTCAGTAGCGTTTGACAGTAGAGCCTGTACGCACCTTAAAATCGGTGCATTGATAAACGTAGTGCCATCGCTTTTTTTCTTATCGAAGGTTGGTTAGCGAAAGCAGGATAGCATTACTGTCGAAGGTTTCTGCGAAGTTACTGCTACCACAAGCCTAACCTAACCACAACTTACAGGGTGGTAGTAAATTACTAGAATTAAAATTGTTTCTTGGAACAATATAGAGTAGATGTACTTTGTGTCACTGAGCACTGGCTACTAGAGTCTCAAATGATTTTTTCTGTACATAATTATGAAATAGCCAGTTGCTTCAATAGAAAGTCGGCATTGCACGGGGGATCCTTGATTATAGTAAAAAGTAGTTTAAAATATAAACAGCGGAAAGATATTTGCAGACTTTCTATTGAAAAAGTAGTTGAACTATCATGTGTTGAACATATTGTAGTAAGCGTATAGAGGCCCCCCGCCGGTGACTATAGTTTATTTGAATCAGTACTGGAGGATGTTTTAAAGGTAGCTTCAAGTGGTGGCAAGAAAGTTATAGTCTGTGGAGATTTTAATGTCGACTTGCTGGTAGACTCCACTTTAAATACCACATTAAAACTTATTTTCAAGTCTTTTAATTTAGTTAATATTTTCTTAGAGCCTTCTAGGATTACCAAAAACACAGCCACATGCCTTGACAATGTATTCTGTGACTTTGAATTTTCGAATTATTGCACAATAAATTGCTTAAAGTCAGACCACAGTGGTCAAATCGTACACTTTGAAGCAGATTTAAAACAAAAAGAACAAGATATAATTTATCGGCCCATGACAACAAAAAAGTTAGATTTATTTAAAAGTAATTACAAAGTAGCTTACCTTCTCAAAATAATAAAACCCTTAATGCAAATGATAATTATGGAGATTACTTCAAGGTCGTCACAAATAGTTTTGAAAAAGTTTTTAAATTGAAAAAGTTATCATCAAAAGGGAATAAAGTAGGATTTAGTGAATGGGCT
This sequence comes from Yponomeuta sedellus, assembly GCA_934045075.1. NCBI lineage: Eukaryota > Metazoa > Arthropoda > Insecta > Lepidoptera > Yponomeutidae > Yponomeuta > Yponomeuta sedellus. The sequence continues at coordinate 17,158,622 of OW203730.1, forward strand.
ATTCCCGGTATCCGGAAAAGTAGAGACACACTAAATTCACTGTATGAGAAAAAAACATACACATATGACCCCAGCTTCATACAATATGTTAAACTATAGGTACTTAAAATTATTTAAGGCCATCTGCCACAAAGCAAAATGCGAGCACATGAAATCCAAAATCCTTCAATTCTTCTAATAAATCTTATACAATTTGGGCTATTATGTAAACCGGTAAATCCAAATTGGGAGATCGCGAATTTTCAATTAAAGTAGATGATAAATTAATAATCTTAAATGAAGACCTTGCAACGGCTTTTGAGCAGTTCTTTACAAGTGTTCCAATTGTAACGACAGCTCCTTTAGACTCTTCTCCAGCTCGCGCTGAAAGTATTTTAAAAGACAATGTCCCCCCATGCGATCACGATTTTTCGTTTGACTATATTGAAGCCCATACAGTGATTAAATCGTTTAAAAAGCTAAAGCTTAAAAAAACTGAAGACCTGTGGGGTATGTCAGTACCTAATAGTAGTTAGCTCAGTAATCGACACCCTAGCACCCCATTTAGCCAAAATCTTTAACCAATGTTTAGATGAGGGTATATTCCCTGATCTAATTAAATAAAGTAAGCTCGTTCCTTTATTTAAAAGTGGTGATATCCCACAAATTTCAGACCAGTCTCGGTTTTACCCGTTTTAAGTAAAATATTTGAGAAGATAGTTCTAGGTCAACTGCTTACACACTTCAATAACTATCAACTTCTCCATGATCAGCAATTCGGATTCACACAAGGGCGCTCTACAACGGACGCCGGCGTCATGTTAGTTAAACATATATTTTGTGCATGGGAAGATCGCAAGGATGCTATAGGCGTATTCTGACTTGTCGAAAGCATTTGATTGCGTGGACCATAAAACACTTCTTTTAAAACAAAAGCACTATGGTATAAACGGGAATAGCCTAAAACTTATGACATCATATTTAGAAGGAAGAATTGAAAGAGCTGAAATAAATCGAACTAAATCTTCTGGGTCGGAGGTCAAGATAGGAGTGCCACAGAGATCTATTTTGGGGCCGTTCCTCTTCCTCATTTATGTAAATGATTTGCCGTTCATGGTTCAAAATATGTCAGAGATAGTATTCGCAGATGACACGTCACTCTTTTTAAAAATTAAGAGACAAGAAAATGACCTTGTCAATCCAAATAATACTCTCTCTCGGGTACTTAATTGGTTTACTACCAATAGCATATTGTAGACTTTTAGTCCGGATTTAATTACGGGTGTTGCTATATCGGAAAAGTCCGACCAGGTTTCGCTCCGATTCGCAGAGCTTAATCATGGTGAGCAGAGACGGAGCTCGCGTCGTCGGTTGCTCGTCTCACACTACGGGCAAGCGCGCGGCGCACCCGCGCCGAGATAGGTGGGGCGGGTGCCGACACTGGCTGCGGGGGATTCCCGCTGGCTTGCGCCGCAGCGCCTACTGCTTTCCCGTCGTCAATGCCACTAGGCATGATGGCACAGACACAGCTCACGACATCTTCGTTCTTGCAGTGTCGATTTCGATATTCACTATCACTGCACTTTCGTAGAACCGGTTTCCAGGCCGGTGGAAGAGCCCATCCACTGTCTCTATTGAAATTCGGGTGGCGACTTATTTCAATAGCCTCGCGCATTTTTCGTGGCACATAAAACTTGTCTTTGGATAATACTTGTGCCTTATAGAAGCGGATAAAGTGACTTGTGTCCTGGGTTAACGCGTGTTCTGCTACCGCCGAGCCATCGATTTTTCGGTTTTTCATACAGCGTATTGGCACTTTGTTTATATACTTCTAATTAACTTATTAACGTGTAATAAGGAACACAAAACACAATCTAATTGAATAAATAACTAATAAAACTACAGAGCTGTTTTCAATACAAATAATACCAAAGTGGCGTTTAGAGTTTATAATATTTGAAAATATATAACGAATTTATAAGTAAAAACTTACCTGTCCAGCAGAAGTTTGTGCAACTAGTAAAAGAGCTTTCAAGATCGGCCTGGCACTGAAGGTTCGGTGGGCATAAAGTCTATGAGCGCCAATTGTGATTCCCTCAGAAGAAAAGTAGCTGTACAAGATGGCTGAAAATATATTAACAATAAATAATACTTGCAAAAATTAAAATAGGAACTTGAATTTGATACACTCGTAATTCTAGAGTTCTACAATTATATTATTTTCTAAGGTTAACACGAGCACTAGACATAATTAAAACTGTTTCTATACGGATTTATGCTCGCTTATTACATTTTTACAATTTTCCGACGTTTCGGCACTTTTACAGGTGCAATTATATTGAAAATATTTTCTTCTTTCCACACAATATTGAATATATATGTATATATTTGTATGTAGATAATGTTTATGTATTTATTGTATTTCATATTTATTTGTTTTTATGTTAAATAATATTCCCCTACCATTTTTAAGTTAATACATAAAATGGATATAATTAGTAAATTTCATATTGTTTAATATTGCACTACCTGCTAATTTTGTCTCTAAAACTTAGGTTAGCTGGTAGATAATGCTAAGTAGCATTAAGCTCGCTTATGTGCAAATTTTTTATGCAATAAAGAATAATAATAATAATGTAAATACGTACTCCAATAAATTAAATTCCATGATATGAGACCCCTTATAATAAGCACCCAGCCCCACAGGCAAGCCAAGTGTAACACTAAAAATCCGATGGCGTTTCCCCAGACAATTTGGTGTTTAAACTCATAGTCTGTACCAATTGTTTTAGCGGATATCAATGTGGATTCAATTGGCGATTTTGCACAAAAGTTATCCTTCACTATTCTTTCACTTATGGCTGAAGTATCACTCCCTTTATTTCTCTTATTAACCGTCATATTTGATGACATATTTGATGCAAAAAATCTTTCAGCATTAACTGTCCGATCACTCTCTGACGATTAATTAGTCTGAGTATAGTATTGCCTTTTTTATAAATCCAAGTGTGTTGAATCTCAACGAATATTGAGCAACTATTGTAGACTTGAACTATTTTGATATTCATTGCTCAATTGTTTATCGGTCGTATTGTACCTTTGGTGACGTGTGTTGTGCGTATGGTTACCTTGCTAAGCGTGAATTTAACATTAACGAGTTTACTTCACCGTAGAGGACCAGTAGGTAGGTACAAGAAAATATTAAATACAAACCAGCAACTTTATGAATGTTTCGCGCTTGAGTGAAGGGTTTAATTGACATGCGCGTGATTCCATGAAAATAGCAGAATATCTGGCATGCTTACAAAAGTGCTTAAAATGTTTTAATCAAAAATCCAGTTGATTTTTCAATTTACTGCCAAATAAATCACTGAAGCGATGCCACCTGCTTTTTCTGTCCTCCTTTCCTATCGAATTTACCGATAAAATAAATGATTATGAAACTAGCTTGGCCGTTGCTTTGTTTTTTCATTAAAATCGTGAGTTATAGAGAATAGTCGGATATTTTGTACAGTATGTTACGTCTGAAAGTGTGCACAGGATAGATCGTTTGAGATAATGACAAACAAACAAAAATGGTATATTTTTTGAAATTTTAATGAGGTATCGAAATCATTAACATTTATATTTATTTTAGGTACATGGCAGTGTAAACAAGTCATGCGGTATGTATTTGAATACTTTCAAGAAGTTCAAGGTTTTGGGTCGATAAGTGATATAATCACTTCCGTGAAATAATATTTGCAACATCAGCAAGAGTTTCAAACTTAACTTTCAGTTTCAATTTTTTTAAGCTTTCCTCTTTTATTAATTTTATCTATTGCTGCTTGAAAGTGGTATAATCGAAGAAATGGTTTTAGCGCATTCTTAATTCATACACAATAAAAACAATTAGTGGACTCGATACGATGAATTAAAATAGTACATTACACAACTAGGGTGGTAATACAAAGAAAGGCCGAGATCGTAGAAGTTTGCGGCCCGAGCTGCAAGCGAGGGACGTAAATATGCGATCGAGAGCTTTCTTTATTACCTCCCGTGTTGTGTACATCTTTTTATGTCTACACTTAAGCACTCTTTTTATGTCTACACAAAAGCCGAAAGCGGCTTTTTCCGCACGCTGCGCGTACGGAAAAAGCCGCTTTCTGGCCAAGTGTGGCATAAAGAACATTGCAAGTGACATTGCATCGTGTTTTCAGAATGCGGCATAGCTGGTGCGAACCGGCGCATCGTGGGTGGGTCGACAGTCCAGCCCCATGAGTACCCATGGATGGTTGCCCTCATGCTGGGGCCGAAGCTCCATTGCGGTGGAGCCATCATCACTGATCAGCACATCTTGACCGCTGGACATTGCATCACGTTTGGGTTAGTGTGTGTTGTATAATATTAGTTACCGAATTCAATATTGGCCTTTTTTGCATCTACTTAATGAGATGATTTATACAGCGTCCAGTGGCATCTTCACTCATACTACATGGGTGAAGGGACCACTCCGACGCTGTAGTGCCTGGGACATGGTTTTATAGATGGTGTAGGCTTGCCCAGCACCTATACCATCCTGACAGCTTAGTCGGCCTAGCCCACAGGAAAGACTAGTCAATACGTGCGGAGCCAACCAAGCCGCGGGTTTCCTCACGATGTTTTCCTTCACAGTTAGCGTGTGGTATTGCGACTACAAATTCGCAAATGTACGTAACTTTGAAATTAAACAAAGTCATTGGTACATGCCCGCACTCAGGATCGAACCTGGGGCTCTCGCTTGGCAGTCCATGGTTCTACCCACTGAGCTACCACCGCTTCAGTTACCGAATTAGTTTGTCTTCATTAAGATTGAACATAGGAATCGCTCGAGGCCCCGGCCGCCTGAGTGATCTTAAACGATCACGACGGTTAAGCAACATGAGGCGATAGTATTTCTTAATGATTCGCGATACTCATACATAGTTATATATTAAGCGGGTCTAATCACGATTATTTATTAGGTAAAACATAATTACCTTAATTCTCGACGTTTCGGCAGCGTCACTTAATAAATAATCGTGATAAGACCCGTTTAATATAACTAAATATTGGGCGATATAGTGCATGGATGGCTGACCGTCTATGACTAACGCTAGTGGCATTTTTCCGAACAGTTCCGTGCTTCGCAAGGCACATTAAGCAGTTAGTGCCGGTTGCCGTCGATAGATGGCAGACGTTAAGCCAAGTCAGAGCCCTGAAAATCGGGCGGCTTGAAATCTTCTGACTGTAAGATCAGCCACTAGCCTCGCAAGCCTTCACCAATCCGGAATTGGCCCCCGTGGTAGAGTATGGCCTATACCTTTCTCAGAGAAGAGATCCGTGACCCTTGGTGGGGACATAATGGGTTGATAGCTATAGGAACATTGGTTATCTATTATGACTGGTGGGATGCACTGACCTTCGATACATCTAAGATGGTGCAGCTGAATTGTACACATTAAATTTAAAAGAACACAATAAAAGGGAGATAGATTGATATGAAACTTCAAGAGATAAAGAGGGTTATGAATATCTCCCTTGAGTCACAAAGATTACGGAAGTAAGAAGTGTGTAAAGAAAATCAATGAATTTAAGACATTTTCCCGTTTCAGAGTTCATTTTAGAGACCTGTCGGTGTACATCGGCATGCATGACCGTTTGGATAACCAGTTCCAAACACTGAAAGTCGTTGAGGGTGTGAAGCACCCCAGCTTTACCTCCAACGCGGTTCGCGACATCAACGACATTGCCGTGTTGAAAATGAATAGGAGAGTCAAATTCTCCGATACTGTACGCCCCATATGTTTACCCCCTGAAGGTTTGTAGTATGGTCGCTAGATGCTTAGAGAAATTCACTCTACAAATTGCTAGATAAGTCAAGTTACTAGACAAGTGCCGCCAACGGTATGCTAAATACCCTCCGTTTCTCGTAAAATAAAAATAGTTTAATCGACTATTAATAGCTGCCAATTAGGCAAATTGCATACCAAAACAAAATACTGATTGATTACGAATAGATTGATAGATCGTTTACATGAAACTAGGGTTTATTTTGCCACTTGTGAAGTAATTTAACTTTAAAGGTCAATAAAAGTTTGTATGTTTCTTATTTCTGCCTTATTTTAAAATTGAAACAGGTATAGGTGCTACATTGATTATTTAGCACCTATATCTGTAAGTACGAGTATCACTTAGGTGAACTTGCGCCACTTTACTTCTTCTTCTTCAGGCTATATTATGTAGTCCAATGCTGGACATAGCCCTCCCCTAATGAGCGCCGTAGCGCCCTGTCTTCAGCTTGCCGCATCCAGCATCTGCCTGCAGTTTTACTTAGACGGGCTCCAAATCATTAACTAAAACAGATCTTCATACAAAATTCAACTGAAATAGTAAATACTAAATAATTATAGTAAATTATGTCAAATTTAAGTAATGGTACAAGTCGGTCTAAATGAGTGAAATGATGAAATAAAATCTAAAGATTTACTTAATAAAAAATGCTGTTAGTTATAATGTGAGGGCTTTCTGAACTTTTCAGGTTTTTTTTTATTTAATAATTTACCTATCTGCAAATTAGTATTTAAAAAACTACTTCCAGAACTGGACTTCACCGACCTGCCCCTAACTGTATCGGGGTGGGGCAAGACGAGGCAAGGCGCGTTAACGTCATCGCGGTATCTACTAGAAACCAATGTGCACGTGATCGATGGAGAGAAGTGTCAGAAGTCCAACATTTACAAAGAGAACCTGGTTCCGATGTCCATGATGTGCGCCTATAGTCTGGGCAAGGACGCTTGCCAGGTATTTTTTAGCTATATATATACCTAGCTGCTCTTGGAAACCTATTTGGGTTATTTGGGCAATCGTTATTTTTAGTTTTCTGAGTTTTAAAGGTACAATATAAGAAAAGGCTTACGGACAGTTTGGTACGCTACATACCTAGAGTAATTTAAAATAATCCACAAATCTGCAAATCTGTAGGTGCGGTCTTAAATACAAACTTTACGTGCGTTCATTGACTTAAATAGGTAGATAATTTGAGTAGCCGCAAATGTAGGGTTTATTAGCTGTCGTCCACACAGCCGACTATGCCCTAACCTCCCTTGTTTTGTTTACTGATTTATTTTATTTTATTCTTCTTCTTCTCTTCTTCTCTTCAGGCTATATGTTAGTCCACTGCTGGACATAGCCCTCCCCTAATGAGCGCCATAGCGCCCTGTCTTCAGCTTGCCGCATTAATTATTTATTTATTACTATTACGCATTATTATTATTATTACTATTTTATAAATACACGTGTGGCAAGAGTTATTGTAATTTGTAACAATGTTTGCTTCTTTCCTTGGTGAGGGCGGTGGAATTTTCTGTAGTTAGGCCTGAGATTTCCGTAAAGACTCCTTGTTTCTTTTATACTAACAATCTTTGAATCTACTGTCAGTTGATTAATGCGCTTAGAATAAAAAAAACCTGACAGCTGTTAATCGGGGTCTAATTACGGGCACCAAATCCGGGTCGGATCCTAACGTTTGCGATAGCACGTTAGTACGGAATTTGACAGTTAGATGATTGGAATCGTTCAGGTTTAGTGCGCGCAATATAGTGGTAGTAGAGTAGTGGATGTTAGAGTACAAGAAATAGGTTATAATTTGAATTTAAATAGAAAAATGGTTTGTCGCAAAAAATACAAAAATAACTTAAAATAGACTAACATACTATGTTTTTTATATAGTTGCCTTTATTCATAACGAGTGAACAACTTGGTTTTTCCGCAGCAGTATCTACTAGATAGTTAGTTTAAATGAGAAAGTCACCCACTAGATAAAATGTCCATGTTTCAGGGTGATAGTGGTGGTCCGTTATTCGCAACTCACCCGAAAACCCATAATAAAAAGTGGTACCAAGTTGGTAAGGTCGCAGTCTTTAAAATTGAATCGATGTAACATATTAGACACGGACTTTATGTAACGTTGGTTTTCAGGCATTGTTTCATGGGGCATAGATTGCGCCAAACCTGACTACCCGGGTAAGTAAGAATTTCAACATATCGACTGTGATCTGGCAAAACCTCCTATCTCATTTTTATGGACAAACAAAACACTAAACTTTTTGTCTTCATTGCGTCATAAAGCCGAGCTTTACCGAGCCTTATTGTTAGATATTGACATGTTTAAAAATTCACACGTAAATTGACTTCATTCAACTTCTCGTATCGTATTTGCCTATGGAATATAAAACATGTTTTTCTCATCACTGTAAAGTTGACAAATTAGAGATAGGATGATTGCCAGATAACAGTCGATATCGCCATGGAGAACAGAACGTTATGAAACTTCATAATAGATGGCTATTTACATCTTGGATATCATGAAACTACAATTCATGGTTTACCATGACGATGCGATGTGCATTGCAGAGCCGATTAATCCACAGACTGACAAGTATAGGCTGATGACATGCCTTTCCACATGTTGTAATTACTGTAAATCGGCTACGCAATACGCATAGAGTTGACGGAAACGCGGTTAAGAAAAAAATCTGCCATTAGGCTCTTATCTAGCGTCAGGTCCCCTGCTCGTGTCTTTCATCAAACTATACAATAAGTACATAAGGCGCGCCTCTCTCTGTAGAGTAGTATTACACAAAACAATTCGTTTTCCACACGTGAAACCACAGAACATCTGTGCATGAAACAAATTAAATCGGCCAAGTACAAGTTGGGATCGCCACCGCGAGCTCCGTATCAGCATAAATTTATAATGTGGCAATTTTTTTTTTCTGCGGGATTTTTCAACTGTATGCTTATTAATGTGGGTCACGACATAGAGACCTTTAGAATTCAGACAGATAAAGAGACGTTGTAGTCATAGTAGTAACAATGTTTCGAGCATTAAGAACGGGTTGACATGAGCCGGAGACTGATCTTAACGGGTTATTAACGTACACGGTCTTTTCAGGAGTCTACACAATCGTGTCAAAATACATCAAGTGGGTGAAACAGCAAGCTAAAGATGGAATGTTCTGCGGGGCATAACATTATGAATTAAAACCAATTAATTTAAGATTGCTTAATTTATGTATTGACTTCAAAAGATGTTCAGAAAGACAGTAACACATACATTTTTTGAATTGATTTAAGTTGTAAAAGTTATTAATATGGTGTTACGCTGTGTGAGTTTAAAAACTACCGAATATAACCTAACAACAAGTTCTGGGTTAAGGTTTTTTATCGCGCATGGCTTCATCCCCCAAGCCCTACTTGTAGGGGGCAAGTGGCTGCCCTGTAGCCCTCCTTCACCGTTTGTTTCAGAAGGATACTTTTATCTTTTAATAAATTTTAGTATACTTCTTAGCGTGTTGATGGCAAGCATTGTGGTGAAAAGTTTTGTCAATCAGTGTTATGGACTCGCTGCATTTTTGGTATGAAAGTGTGGAACCATTTTTTTTATTTCTCTGAGAATACACTGTATTTGTTGTATGGATTTCGAGTCTCAATCAGCGGGTCCATATTGTACATGATACCCAATAAATCATTACAAACCTGCCAATAGACCTAGCAGTATTGCTAAAAGGATGTAATATTGAATGTTACGCATGCAAGATAAAAATAACAAATACTTCGGCATTTTCGTTCTTTTTCCGCACATGTTTTTCATCTGTTGTCGTAAAACGAAAATGAGATGATAAGAGAAACGTTTTTATTTCGCGTCCGGTACGAATTTCTCGAAGAATGTCAGTAACCTGCCTATAGCTCACTGATATTACTTACGCGTAGTCAGCTAAATGATTGACAAAATCTTTACCTAACCTTATGTTTACTGTTGAGAATTTATTACTTTTGTGGTTGTGTGAAGGTGCTTATTCTTTATCGCGTGGAGAATCTGAGAATATTTAATCTTAGCTGGCAGTGAATAAGCGTCAAGGTTTGCAGACTCCGGCCGACAGCTGGCTGGGAGAGTAGTGCCATACTATAGCCATGCTTCTAATCAGTACACTTATAATATTTTTGGAAGTCACGAAGGTTAGTAATGAATACGTAATAATAATAATCTAATAGATAGATAGACGTCTTTTTTCCACTCCTAAAATTTTTAGTGATAGGGTACTAATAATCGGCATGTGGCAGATATAATCAAATCTGAAAATGTTTTATAATGTTATTTTCAGGTCGTTCCAACTTCCGCCCTAGACTGCAGTGAGTAAAGCGTCATATGTTTTATAGTTTGCAAACTTGGGTTAAAGTAAAAATTAAATAAGTACTTATTAAGTTTATTAAGTACTGATTAAGTTGATGCTGGATGCGGCAAGCTGAAGACAGGGCGCCATGGCGCTCATTACGGGAGGGAAGGAAGAATAAGAAGAAGTTGATTAAAGAGCTACAATCTTTAGCAGAATTCGGTCCAATCCATTGTTAAGGCAAAGATTACTTAGAACTAGTGCAATACAACACTTTGTGCCACGTAAGTTTACGTGACTCTACGAGTATGTCTACGGTTAAAGAGCAGCGGGTTGAATCTACTTATCTACTTGAAGAGAGATGTTTATACTCGCTGAAGAAAAATAAATCAGTGCCCGAACTATTTTGATGAAGGGAGGTCTTACTTAAACTTATCACTATACCTACATGTATAGATAGAGAACACTTAGAAATCATGAAGAAAGATTCAACTGTTCCGAACATTATTTACATTAGAATTTTTCTTCGTATTTTTTAAGTGTTCTCTATCTATACTTACATCTATGCAATTGTAACTTTAAGTATTTTATCAAATAAGTTATATCTGTATTCTATACGATCGTAAATATTAGGGGTATAACTATAATGTTTTGATACAGTATCTTTCCTACATTTTTTAAACCAACTATGTTCATCTCACAGTTTTATCCAATGCAAGGATGTCTAGAAGAGATTGCATGTAGCGATACGGCGGCTAATTGGTTATGGCAAAAGTTAGATAATTATGTAAAGCTTTTGTTTTAATTGCGTATACAATAAAGTGTCATGTAAAGTGTAACGCTCTTCACTAGACATTAAGAGAGGTAAATATTACTAGATTACAACCAGGGTTCACCAATCTTGTTCTCAGAATGTGGTCGGCCGTCAGATAGTCTTGTATCGATGAGGATTGTGGGGGGCAGGAGAGCTGAGCCACATTCCTTCCCTTGGACCGTGGCGATTATCAAGAGTAACCGGGTGCACTGTGGTGGCGCCCTTATCACCGACCGGCATGTGCTCTCGGCTGGGCATTGTTTTAAATGGTATGTGTCTGGCCGCAGCACTTAAAATAAGATAAGAATATTCTTTATTGTACACACCAGAAAATAATTACAGAGTACAACAGTTTCAAAAGAAGAGGTTACCTTATTGCTGATAGCAATTTCTTCCAGACAATCTTAAATCGGAAAGATTGCAGGAGAAATTGAGACTGGTAGTTGGTGCTCATCGAATACTTATTAACGTTATTACTTACTATGTTTTCCCGACTTATGTGAAACAATTAACGAATGCTTTAGCATTTAAAGTTATTAATCGCAATCATGCAATCTTATCATACGTATAGGTGGCAACTGATGTATTTAAGATGACTTGAGAAAAGATGGTCAGAGTGGAGTTTTTTTCCCGCTGCCCTTTTCTCCACTACACTACGGCCCGAAGGCAGCGGCTTTCACTTTAATGTTATATTTTGCTTTGACATTCAGCAAACAGAATGTAAATTCTTTACGTTGAAATAAATTGAATTGAATTGTAGATTATGGAAAGGGCAACTGTTTGCCTCTCGTTCATACCTATAATATTGCCGTCTGTATTGTGTGAGCAAGAGGCAAGTTATACTCGTACAGTCCCTTTCTTAAACTAGCCGTGCTATGACTTATTCCACCTTGATCACTTTAACCAGTGCATAAATAATCGTGACATAACGTTACATTGAGTTTATGTTTGGGATAAGGAACGTATCTTTATGTTTCATCTAAAAGTCCGTGAAAGGTAGTGCCTATTTATGCTGCAACTTTTTATTTAGTCCATATGTTATTGAAATGAAAATGGTAATTTATAAATCATAAGTCTCAACTGTATTCGGTTATGCTACCTATTGCTTCTGAAGTATTAAACTTTACCTACACTACTCAGCAGAGAGGTATCCCAGAGAGATAGGGACTATTTCATACAACTACAATTCATAGTTTACTATGACAATTTGATGAATATTTTAACAATTAAACTCAAGTAGATTAACAAGTAGGCTCTGCTGCGCAATGTACCTTGCATTATTATAAAAAAACTACGAATAGTAGTTTTATGAAACTTGTCCCAGGGGCCGAGTTGTCACTTGGTGACAATCCTGAAGATTCTGATCCTGACCGGCGCTTGAGTGCATGCAACGACTTATGTGATGATGAAGCAAAATTTTCTCAGGAAATATTAAAACATGTATGTATTTGATATTAACTGGTGTGTCTTACGAAACCAATTATGCCATCCAACTGAGTCATTGAAGCGCGGATGTAGATGACGCTGAAATGTAGTTCACAATATGATATAAGTGAAATTCCTGTTTTTGTTAACTACTGCTCAAAACGAAACAGCCAACTAAAAGACTGTAATGTATGTAAATCAAATTCAACAAAACTTTAAATTATTAAATTGTAATGCTCTTTATATTTTATTCAGCGAAAAACTGCCGGCTGATGATGGCTGCGGCAAGCTGAAGACAGGGCGCTATGGCGTTCATTAGGGGAGGGCTATGTCCAGCAGTGGACATAATATAGCCTGAAGAAGAAAATATTTTATTTATAAATAAAAGTAAGTAGAGACAATGCATGGGTCGGTTCGGAAATTGATTTGATAGATGTGTACCTACGGTGCTAGCTGTTGCTGAAAACATCTGTCTTTTTCAGTCCTTTCGTATTATTCTTTGACCAACAGGGATGAGTTCAGAGTAATGGAGGTTCTTATTGGTCTGGACAACTTGGATGATTTGACAAATGTCTTCAAACGAAACATTTCCAACGTGGTGATCCATGAAGACTTCACTTCATCGGCTGTACGGGATGAGAACGATATATCTATAGCCACCATCAATAAACCGATACAGTTTGGGGATACAGTTAGTACTATTTGCTTACCAAAGCCAGGCAAGTATAATTTCGTCTCTACAACAAAAATCCCAAGTTTTATTGTTTACCACTCTGACATAAAAAACTGTAATTGTAGTGCACAAAAGTTTAAGAAGTTTAAGAGCTACTTTTGGACTCAAACAAAATCACAGTTGTAAACAATATTTTAAAGACAACCATATTTTGACATTATCTTTAATATACATACCTACTTGAAGAAACGCTATTTGTAAAAACTAATCCCGATATTTTCAAACGAGTATCACAAGGCAGTCTGTATCTCTATCAACTGTATCTTTAACTTCAAAAGACTTTTTGGTTCGTTAGAGTTAAATAAGTAAAACTGTCACATTAGGTACATACAATACTTTAATAATTAGGTACATAAGTTTGTCCAAAAATTCAAAAAAACGGAAGTGAAACTTTATTAGTGGTATTATCGAAAACTAAAACCATTGAGCAAAACCTTACTCTTATATTTCTAAACTTTTTGGATAGGTACAGTAGGTATAAGTTTTTTTTTATCTCTACGAAGGTCTCGGCAAAAGTTTTAAATCTTTTTTAAATTTTCATGAAAGTGTCTGGCAAAGAACCTTTTATAAAATGTACATGACCGCCCTCTGATCGCCTTTGAAAATAATTGAAAATAAGTTTTTTTAATTATAAATTCACGTAACGGCATTTCCAATTCTAACACCATTCAACCTTTTTGTAGAACTAAATAAAATCTATTTTTAGGCCAAAATTTTGGAGGATTGGTCGGCACTATAGTCGGATGGGGACGATTGGGGGCTCTGAAGTCTTCATCAAGGGTGCTGCTAAAGGCCAGTCTCCCGATCCTTTATGACAATGACTGCTTCAGTTCAAAATTATCAGAGCATCTCAAACCGACTATGATGTGCGCTTTCTCAAAGGGAAAAGACGGATGTCAGGTAATGAAGTAGGTAATCCATATAATATATGTTTGTGACAAAGAAAAGTATTTAGAAAATTGCGTATGGTACCTATCTCTGATACTTATCAAGAAAAAAAATGTTTTTTAATTATAAGTTCATAAGTATTTAATTTATTCCGCTTGGGTCTAGGTGTAAACAATTTAGTTTTTAAATGCTACGAAAATCAAGAATTTGAAGGGATTTATATTTATGGAATTAATTTGATGAATGTATGTTAGTTCCATCCCATATTTTAACAATTTCAATCTACAGTGTGTTAACATGTAGACCCACGCTGAATGAAGATAAAGATAAAGATAAAGAAAAATTTATTTCGGGTTTGTACTCAATCACACAATTAATTACATAAAAATATTAAATACGCCTTTACAATTACTGTTGAGAAATGTTTACATAAACTTATTCACTAAACCCGAAAATGGACATAGCTCAGCTGGATGCCGTCTGGAGTAGACTCCAGAGGGCGCTGATTTTCAGCTATCCCCATGCCACTGACTGGTGCTTATCTATCATATATCAATTATATAATAACATAAAAGATACATAACATTTTCCACAATGAAAACGACGGAAATGAATGGACTGTATGAATGCTAATGAAAACGTAGAAATCCTCGTAATATTATGATTTAATTAAAAGAAAACATGGGCAGAACCGCTAACTACTTGACAACTAAAAAATATTTCAAAACAAAATCCACTGACATAATTAATTCTTTTTTAAAACCGATATAAAAACCAAACAGCGAGGAGTTCGCCACAAACCTCCTGAGACCCTGAAACCTCACACGATGACATAGACTTTGAAAAAATCATGAACGAACTCATAAACACATATTTGAATTTCGCGGTGTTTGGGGCATGGACGAGATGTTGCCACACCTGAATTAATATTATTTTTTGTGGTTTCTTTACGCAATTCTTTCATGGCGACGGTAAAACTGTATTTGAAGGAGCCATCATGCCGCGCGGTGAGTTTTTATATTTTTTATCCAAATAAATCAATAAAGTTTCACTTTTGCTTGTTGTTTTATTGTACAAAACCGTTAGAGGTAATATGTAGGTATATTTGGAAACCAATATTTCATACAAATCATCAATTTTGGCTTTGTGGGGTAGCCTTTCTTTTTTATGTCCTCATATGATCACTTTCGTTCTCAACACAACTCTTGGTATGCTTATACGCGCTCACAGATGACACTCGTTCTAAAGATTGGTATTGTTTTTAGGTTTGCAAGATGATATTTTCCATTGCCTGAATGAATCTGATGGTGAAACTTTATCAGACAGCGAAAATGAACTGGTTCTACCTACTCATTCTAGTGGAAATTACAGTTCGGATGACGAAGAAAGTTAAACCGATACTGAAACAATTCAAGATACACAGATCTTCCAGCAAAGAAGGCAGGGCAAGAGATTTTGAGAACCAATTACTAGAACGTAGAATTGTTTAGATAATTTGTTGATCTCAATGTGATTTTCTATTAGAATTATGTAATCGTACGATAAAAAATTTGATTTGTATGATTATAGCTGTAAGAAAATAAAAGGCTTTTGAAAACTAAAGTTTTGGATGTTGATTTCAATAGGTATATAAAGTGTTTTATTCTACTCGCACCCAAATTTCGAATAACTTTATATGAACTCTTTATGTCCTCATACGAGAACTGACGCCTAGCGTCCTCATATGAGGACATTAGATAAATGGAGAAGGGGAGAGGGGGGATTTTTAAAATTATTTTTCCGGGCATCACACTTTTATAACCTTTCAGAAAATAGTAGTTTGTTTTGACATTTTTGAAATTAATTGGTCTAGGACTCAGGAGGTTAAGTTGATTACCTGTATTGGGAGAGCAAATCACTTACAAAGCCGCTTATAAGTAAATATAAATGTGCTGTCTACTGACTGTAACTTTTAGAATGATATATAACTATTTTTGGTTCATTTCTACTTGTTTACAACAGAAACTTTATTTTACAGGGTGACAGCGGTGGACCATTCGTAGTTTTTGAACCTGATGGTAAATATGTACAAGCAGGTGTGTCTCTTTCCTACCTAAACTACAGATTTTGGTTTTTAGGTTGTAGAATAGAATTACATAGGTAATCATTTATTTCAGGAATTGTTTCGTGGGGTATTGGATGTGCTGATCCTAGTTACCCTGGTATGTACCTACATCAATAAGCTGTCATAATGACTGTATGGCACCGACTTCTATGTTGAATATTGACACTGGTGATATGATATAACTTTTAAATGGTAAAGTAAAGTAACGTATCGTTTATTCATGAACATGGGTATTTAAAATAGTTCTTTATATACAGTTTCAGTGCATTCCATGTGCTGCCCATCTGGTAAAGTCAAAACGTAGCCACCGATTATTGAAAGTGGCTAGGAATCGTCTTCTTGTAAATTAACTTTATTTCCTTTTTCAGGAGTCTATACTAAAGTCGCTGACTACATCGCATGGATATATAAAAATTCGGAGGGTGGTCAAAGGTGCAACGAGTGAAGAAAAACTTAGCTACAAAATGTTTTTTTTTATTTATTCAACTTTTGATCTTGTAAATAAAATATATATATATATATATATATATATATATATATATATATATATATATATATATATATATATATATCAGTCGGATGGTCATAGAACTTTATTTCACAATTGATTTAATTTGTTTATGTTTTATGCCTCTTTTGTGCCAACCCAAAGCCTATCAGAACTAATTACCACCTAACCCTGAAGAATTTCTAATGTCTAGTTGTCAATTTCCATGAATAATTGCTATCGCAAACATCAGGCTTCCAATTGGATTTGGACCAAGCAATACAGGGGAGCGGATTTTCTCCATCATTAGCGTGTGGTAGCGATTCAAATCCACAAATGTACGGAAACTAGAATACAAACCTATTGGCATCAGCCTGTATCGAGCAGTTGACAGAACATCAATCTGTCCAATGGTATCCAAGCACTGTTACATTAGGGCGACTGAAAACATAAAGGTTGGTGGAGTGTTTTCTGGCGGTCCCATTATTTTGTCCCGTAAACGGGTCAACGAGGGATATTCTATTCCTTATAGTATTTTCTAAGGTTAACACGGTACTAGACATAATTAAAACTAGATATTCTATTGTTGTGTCGACGTACCTACATTGTATGTGGGAAAAACAGATGGATTTCAAAAAGCTATTAAAAATTCCACGTGATTATATATTTTTTATTAATGCACTAACCCGTGCTAAGGATGGAACGTTGTATATCTTTACAAACAATAATAAACTCTGGAACGACTTCAGGTGTGGTTTTATTTGAGCTCCTGGGGATGCGCGTGTGATGAATGGGGTCGTGGGTATGAAGCAGCAGCAGCAGTTCGACGATTGTGCACTCGTATAATCGTGGTAATCGTACTCGTATTCGCACTCGCACTCGCAGCGTAGTCGCGGTGGGTGGGTGAAGCAGCAGCAGCAGTTCGACGATTGTGCACTCGTATAATCGTGGTAATCGTACTCGTATTCGCACTCGCACTCGCAGCGTAGTCGCGGTGGGTGGGCAGCGTCGTCTCGGCGTATCAAGCCGTGGGGTGACGTTGGGTTTCGTTATTATCGTTGGGCGCCATTGTAACATTGTATATCATTTATAAATAATAAGAACTGGAACAACTTCAGGTGTGGTTTTATTTGTAGATTAGTAAAACAGAAAACTGGATAAAAACGGATAAACGGAGAAGCAGGTAAAAAGGCAGATCTGGTCAAAGGGTAAAGTAGAAGTGATGAAAAATGAGGGAAATCGAAGAATGTGTGACGTAATTTAAATATTTGAAAATGATAGATAGAAAAAGAAATAAAAATGGTGTGAAGAGGTTTGCACCGTTACAAGGACAATTTAAAAACCTATTTAGAGGCTAAAAATTCCACTTTATTAAATATCAGGGAAATAAAACACTCGGATGTTTATTTTAATCAAATATGTATTCTTCATAAGCATTGAAGTATGTAAGCAAGTTACACAACTTGTACTTTCTTCTAGTTTCATTAGAGATCTTTTTCTTGTAATTATCTACTGTTCAATCATTAAAACTAAATATTAACAAACTTTTAAAAGGTTTGCAAAATTAAAAATACTTAGTCAAGCATTTTTAATGTCATTACAGGGACTTAAACCCCGTTACTAGCGGTTTTGTAAGGCATACCATCTCTGACAGCATCTAATGCCTTTTGCATTTGTTCTTCAGACCAATTTTGGCGATTAGTTTTGCGTATACAAATTCTCAGACGCAGTCAGGTGCAGGATGGGTGACCGTCCCGTGACTAACGCTAGTGGCATTTTTCCGAGCGCTTCCGTGCTTCGCAAGGGAGGTTAAGCCGTTGGTGCTAGCTGTCATGTAATGACAGTCGTTAAGCCATGTCAGAGGCCTTATGGGCGGCTTGATAACTTCTGACAGTAAGGCCCGCCACTCTCTTACAATCATCCACCAACCCGGACTTGGCCCTCGTGGTGGAGTATGGCCTAACCTTTCTACGATGCAGGAAGAGACCTGTGCCCCAGCAGTGGGGACATACATGGGTTGATATCGATATAAATTCTTGGCATGATCTGTAAAAATAAGAAATACTAATGAGGTAAAATGATAAGGTTGGCTGGAAGAGATCTATGTTAGAGATAAGTTCGCCTTTGAAACAAATTTTATGTAATGTTATTTCGTTTTTACTGTTTGCAATTTAGAATAAAGAAAATGATTCCATGGATCATTTCAAACTCACAAAAAGGGATCATTTCGCCCCAAACATCAAAATCAAAGATATCAATCAAAACATAATCTTCAAATACCTACCGCGTGCGGTGATCGAACATTGCTTAAATATTAGGTTATTGCTATTATAACCCGCAAATAAAACAACATTTCAATAAACATGAACTTGTAAAAAGTAATGAAAGGTCAAAAACAGGCTTACCTTCGATCAGAGCCGCACTTTTTTATTTTTTTTAAATAAAATGACGCCACGCGTTAACACCGCCATGAGACTTGGAGAGGGAACTGGCAGGGGTGCGGGGGACATGTTTCATGTGTTTTTGGATAGATAGATAGCATAGCACTAGTTGTCTCTGATTTACGATAGGGATCATTTGACCTACGGGGATCGTATTACCTCACCTTCCCCTACTAATGTAGTTCGGGTACCTACTTAGTTGTCAATAGGAGATAATAGAGCTGGAATTTACCTCTGCACTTTAAATTTTTGTTAGTTTGCGTAAGTTATAGGTATTTTGTTAATAGGAAGAGAAGTTGGTTTTGATCGAATTATAAGTTTCTCTTGCATATTTTCTAATTGAATTTAGGTAGTACCTACCTAGGTAGTGAGACGAGTGGCATAGTAGTAAATTGCTTTATAAAGGGTTCAGCATGTCGGGGCGCAAATACGAAAATGCTGCGTTCCTTCCGTAAGTTATTCGTTCATTTTTCTGTATCGGGAATGTTCATGTTTATAGTAATATCAAGCATTCAAGCCTCTCTTTGTAAAATCTACCGTTACCAGTATGTACTAACGGTAGTAGCAAAGAGTATATAACCACTACGTTTTAAGCAGAGTGTTCAAGCTTCAAACAAAAAAATGAGTAATAGATAATATTATTACGCTATAAAATCGCGAATCACTGCCATTTCATTTTGTGTTCTCGTAAGACGTGTATTTTTAATCAAGTAGCATAACAATCAGCTATTTCTCAAACTTAGATGGAGATGGCGCCCCACGACAATTTTGGTTCAAGTAGTTTTTGTAGTTTCAGGAGAGATGGCGTTATAAATTTAGTTCATATCCTGGAAATAGATGTCACTAAAGATAAAGTGATTTCAGATAATAAGGATGCCACACCTAAGTCCTTTGCCTGAAATAAATCATATTTAGGTTCGTGCATGAACGGGGCTTTTAAAACTACTTTTATACAGTTAAATATTTTTTAAAACAATTATCTTACAAAAAATAATTAGGTATTTTATTTTATTAATTTCTTTTAGTTCGCTAAGGGAGTTCGTTCGCGCGTCACAAGTGATAGACACACAATTTATAGCTCCGTCGATTTAAATCAAATCGTGTTTAAAAAAGCGTCGTCACCGATATCCATTGGCACAATTAAGTCGACAATAATATTCTCTCTATAATAAGTTATACCACACTACAAAATATATCCGCGTTAGTGAGATAACATCAAATTCATCTCAAGTTCGAACGGTAATCCTCACATCTCCTACCCTGCGCTGCCGCTTGTTTTTGTTGTTCCGTCTCATCGGCGAGCTGAGCGGCCACTACTCGCGATCCACGGCAGCTACATTACACCGCGACGACCACGACCCGCGGCAGACGGCGGCTACTACTCAGGATCTGCGATAACAGTGTGGCTGGGTGCGAACAAACTTCGAGGTACGTTTTAACAGCTCAAGCTTAAGAAAGACCGGGATAGCAGATTAATTCATTACCTAAAAATATTGGAGATTTTAACCACACCACGATGATTTGTACAATATGCAACAAAACAATCATGCTAGGAGAGCAAATAGTATGCGTAGGATGCAAGGGTCATAACCACTACAGCTGCCATAATATAACGAAGGCATGCTTTTTACAGAACAAAGCCAAGTTGTTGAAAACATGGCTTTGTCCTAGCTGCTCACAGATCACTCAGCGAAGACCCATAAGAGACGACACCCCTATACGTAGGCCTCACGATCAGCAGAAAGAAAATATCTCTTCCGCAATGTCGGAAACACAACCAAAACCATCCCAAATAGAAGGAAAACCTGAGTCGCAAGATGACAAACAAGAAAAAAAATCTGAAAATGTCACACATAGAAGAAAAAACCATTTTACCTGTGATTCTGACTCGGAAGACATTAGCTATTTAGGAGATACAATTAACAATGAAAATTCAGGGACTACAGGCCTGCAAAAAACAATAACCCTGGAAATCTTAAGCGACTTAATCACCCAAAAACTAAAGGAAAACAACAAATCAATAACAACACAAATTCAAAAAACAATGCAAGAGGAATTAAATAAAGCTATTAGCAGCATAAGAGAGGAATTCAAAAAACAATTTAAAATAGTGGAGATACAAAACAAAGAAACTAAAGATAAAGTGTTACAACTAGAGAATAAAATAAAAATACTTGAAAATGAAACTGAAGTAATGAAGAAAGAAATTAAAAAAATAGAAGAAAAAACATATCATCAAGATGTCACAAAGACATGTGAAAATAGCGACAGAAAAATTGTGATATACGGGCTGAATGAGATATACAAAGAAAATGAACGAGACCTCGACAGAAGAATCATTAACTTATTCCGAGAATTCTTCGACATAGACCTGCATGGATATATAGAAGAAACATATAGGATAGGAAGATACATCAATAATAAAACCCGGCCACTTGTCATTGAACTGATCAGCAAGAGAATGACAAAATACCTAAAGGAAAATGCACACTACTTTCAAGGAACAGATATCAACATAACAGAACATCTAAATGAGAAAGACAGAAAAGCACGAAATATATTAAAACAAGAAATGCTCTTAGCAAGAGCAAACGGATTACATGCAGTGATACGAAACAACAAATTATTTATTGAAGGGAAACAAGTCACCAACAACGAAAACACAAAAGAGACACCGACAACGACAACTTCATTTCAAGAAAATAGATCAAAAAGCAGCAACGAATCCCAGCAGAATAATAGAACATTTCATTGATTCAGACAATAATTTTGAAATAATGTTCCAGAATCTCCAAAGCCTCTACAACAAACAGGATACCATGGAAGCTTTTATGGACAATAATCGAAACGTATACAAGGCATACGGAATATCAGAATCTTGGCTTACCAAAGAGAAATTAAAATATATACAATTCAACCAATACAAAATTGCAGCCTCGTTTTGTAGGGAATTAAAACGAGGTGGTGGTACATGCATAATTATCAAAGATCATATCGAAAGCATTGACAGGACCGATGTAGCTAATTTGTCAGTAGAATATGTTATAGAAGTCTGTGCTACTGAACTAATAGAAGAAAATATTTTGATTGTAACGATGTACTGGAACGGAAGAGAGGAAGAAACATTTTTTAAACATTTAGAAAAAATACTCCATCACATAAATAATAAATACAATAAATTAAAAATAATATTAGGAGGTGACTTTAATATTAACATATTGCAAAAAAATACAAAAACAAATAATTTCTTAAATTTAATGAAGGAACATAATTTTTTTCAACACATAAATCACCCTACACATGTAACTCCATCTATATCTTCATGCATAGATTTAATATTTACAAACTTCAAAAAGGGAATAACACATACAAAAGTAGAAGATTTTGGACTTTCTGACCACGCCGCAACAATTTTAGCCTTACAGACATCTAGGACGAGCGTTCAAATACAATGGAACATAAAAAAAAGATTATTTCATAGTAAAAATATAGAAAATTTCAAATCTAAGCTAAAATCAATAAACTGGCATGATACTATAAAACAAGATAATAATGTTAATGAAAACTATAATTCTTTTAACGCCACCTTACTACAAATCCTAAATGAACAAATCCCAATACAAAATATCAAAATAAATAAAATATTTAAAAAACACTGGCTAACTATAGGTATTAAACAATCATGTCAAAACAAAAGATTACTAAAAATTTTTTCAATGCAAGCTAACAACGAAATAATAACCAAATATTATAAACACTACGAAAAGATTACACTATTTTTATTTTTAATGCACTAACCCGTGCTAAGGAACAAATTTAAAAACCTATTTAGAGGCTAAAAATTTCACCCATGCCGGGATTCGAACCCGCAACCTCTGGCTATCCGTACCAGCGCTCTACCAATTGAGCCAATGGGCGACTCACGGCATCAGTGAAATTTCGAACCTCTTTACAATATTCTCTGTATTACGTACAGGCAGCGACATCTGACTTAAGCAAATTGCATTACTTACAGCCCCGACTACCTACTTTGCAGTTAGGTTTAACATCGGAACGATATCACTGTACCCACATGATTACACTATTTTTATTTTTAATGCACTAACCCGTGCTAAGGAACAAATTTAAAAACCTATTTAGAGGCTAAAAATTTCACCCATGCCGGGATTCGAACCCGCAACCTCTGGCTATCCGTACCAGCGCTCTACCAATTGAGCCAATGGGCGACTCACGGCATCAGTGAAATTTCGAACCTCTTTACAATATTCTCTGTATTACGTACAGGCAGCGACATCTGACTTAAGCAAATTGCATTACTTACAGCCCCGACTACCTACTTTGCAGTTAGGTTTAACATCGGAACGATATCACTGTACCCACATGATTACACTATTTTTATTTTTAATGCACTAACCCGTGCTAAGGAACAAATTTAAAAACCTATTTAGAGGCTAAAAATTTCACCCATGCCGGGATTCGAACCCGCAACCTCTGGCTATCCGTACCAGCGCTCTACCAATTGAGCCAATGGGCGACTCACGGCATCAGTGAAATTTCGAACCTCTTTACAATATTCTCTATATTACGTACAGGCAGCGACATCTGACTTAAGCAAATTGCATTACTTACAGCCCCGACTACCTACTTTGCAGTTAGGTTTAACATCGGAACGATATCACTGTACCCACATGATTACACTAATTTTTTTTTTTTAAGTGCATTAAAAATAAAAATAGTGTAATCATGTGGGTACAGTGATATCGTTCCGATGTTAAACCTAACTGCAAAGTAGGTAGTCGGGGCTGTAAGTAATGCAATTTGCTTAAGTCAGATGTCGCTGCCTGTACGTAATACAGAGAATATTGTAAAGAGGTTCGAAATTTCACTGATGCCGTGAGTCGCCCATTGGCTCAATTGGTAGAGCGCTGGTACGGATAGCCAGAGGTTGCGGGTTCGAATCCCGGCATGGGTGAAATTTTTAGCCTCTAAATAGGTTTTTAAACTACGAAAAGATACTTAAAAAAACTATCGCAACTGCAAAAAAACTGCAATATATAAATAAAATTAAAAAATCTAATAATAAAACTAAATGTATGTGGAGTATTATAAATGAAAGAAGTAACAAAAAATTTAAAAAGGAGAAAAATAATATAACCTTACAACTAGACCAGACGCGAATTACAGATCCGAAACAAATAGCTAACTTATTTAATAATTTTTTCTCCTCGATAGGCAACACACAAGACCCTAAGAAACCCGTTCGAAAAGGATATTCCGTTATTCAACCTACGGAAAATTCAATGTTTCTAAGACCGGTAGAAGAAAAAGAAATTTTTAAAATCATCAAGAACCTAAATGATAAAAATAGTCATGGCTTTGATGAGCTTCCCCCATCCTTAATAAAAAAATGTGCAAAAGAGCTAACTGAACCGTTCACTATGTTAATAAATCAATCATTCAAGGAAAGCATCTTCCCAGATAAACTTAAAGTAGCTCTAATAAAACCATTACATAAAAAGAACAAAAAATCTGACCCTAAAAATTACCGACCCATTGCATTGTTACCCACAGCGTCAAAAATTTTCGAAAGAGTTATGTTTAACCGTATCTACTCATTCTGTGAAAAGTTCAAGATATTTGATGAATGTCAATATGGTTTTCGGAAAAAAAGATCTACAATAACTTCTTCTTCTTCGTCGATACGCTCCTGACAGAGCGGTCGTGGCCCTCACGAAGTATCTTTATCTGTGGCGGATGTTGCTCGCCTCACGATGCCTTGCCATCCCTTTCGGCTCCATGTTGCTTTAGTGCATTCGTGCAACGGTTTCCCAACCGCAGATTTTATTTGGTCGGTCCATCGCATTGGTGCTCTTCCCCGAGCTCTAGTGCCTTCTACCCTTCCCTGCATCACATTTCGTTCAATGGAGCTACCATCTCGCCGAGATACATGGCCGAAGAAACGCAGGATTCGACTTTGGACCAAAGTCGATAGACGCTGTTTGATGCCGAGCTCTTGAAGAATGGAGGCGTTGGTACGAAATTCAGTCCACGATATTCCCAGCATTTTCCTCCAGCACCACATTTCCAGAGCATCTATCTTCTTTTTCTCAACTTCCCGCAACGTCCACGTTTCCGCAGCGTACAGAAATATGGGGAACACAAGCGCACGAACAAGCCGGGTCTTAGTGGCTTTTGTGATGTTGCGGTTCTTCCATATTTTTTTGAGCTTGTCCATTGCCGATCTAGTGATAGCCATGCGACGCTTTATCTCCTCTATGCATCCACCGTTGTTTGAGATCAGTGCACCCAGATAGATATATGATTGGACCACTTCGCAATTCGCGATTTCAGGATGTTCGGGTGAGTTATCGTTAGCTCGGTCTACAATCATCATCTTGGTTTTGCTGCGGTTGATCTTCAGCCCGAAATTCAGGCTAACGTGTTCCATTTTGAGAAGGAGTTCTTCCATACGGATTGCACTAGTTGCAAACAGTGTGGTGTCGTCTGCGTAGCGCAAGTTTGCGATCGTTTGGCCACCAACCGAAACGCCATCAGTCCATTCGTCGAGAGTAATCCGCATTATTAGCTCGGTATAAGTATTGAAAAGTAGCGGCGAGATAATGCACCCCTGGCGTACACCTGCACTAGGATGGAAGTTGCTGGACATCACTTCGTCTGTCCGGACTGATGCAGTACCCTCTTCGTACAGCTTTCTGAGCAGGTGCACTAGATGTTTTGGTGTTCCCATTCGCATTCTACAATAACAGCAGTATTTAAATTTATTCAAGAAGCATTAGAAATAATTAATAACAAAAAATATGCAGTCGGTTTGCTGCTCGATATGTTGAAGGCTTACGACAAAGTTCAAAATAAAATCCTTTTGAATAAACTATATGGCATAGGAGTTCGTGGAGAAGCACACGCATGGCTTGCTTCCTACTTAAAAGACCGAGAACAGTCAGTAAAAATTGAGTTTCACAACTACGAGCTAAAACAAATTGAAAAGATAAGGCCAGAACCTATAATTGTTAATGCATCTATTCCACAAGGCAGTGTTATTGGTAGTTTATTATTTTTAATATATATCAACGATCTACCCAAAATTTTGGACGACTCATGTATTTTATTCGCGGACGATATCTCTCTGCTCACATCATGCCAAGATAGCACAATTATAAATTCAAAATTACATACTATGCTTTTTGACACGAATGAATGGCTAAATAAACACAATTTAGAAATTAACTTCCAAAAAACAAAAATTATTACTTTCCACCCATATCAAAAACGCTCATTAAACATAGATATATCGTTTAATGGGTTTAAAATAGAACAAGTTGATAATATATCATTGTTAGGATTAATTATAGATAAGCACATTAATTGGAAAGCACATATACAAAAAATTAAATCAAAATTGTCATCCTTCGCATACGGTCTTCGAGAAGTAAAAAAAACAACTAATGTGCAAACAGCCCTCTTAACTTATTACGCATACGCTTACGCCTGGCTGTCGTATGGAATTATAATGTGGGGTAACAGTACAGACGCACCGCAACTCTTCACCCAGCAAAAAAAATTGGTTAGAATAATGGCAAATATAGTGAATACCGACAGTTGTAAACCATATTTTATAAATTATAACCTACTTACCTTAACATCTATTTACATATTAGAAATTTCAAAATTTGTCAGACAACATAAAGAACTTTTCATAAAAAAAGAAGATGTTACTATAAGACCCATAAGACACAAAAATAAATTGTTATTACCCACCTCTCGAATGCAATTACACTCTTCCAGTACACTGGTAATGGCTATAAAAATTTATAATAAACTCCCAAATCACCTGAAAGAATTAAATAACGACTACAGTTTCAATAAAGATTTAAAGAAAATACTAATTTCAAAATGTTATTATACGATAGAAGAATATTTAAAAGATAGTATAGATGAAATGAGATAAATAATTGTATAAATGTAACTTTATAAATATAATCAATTAAAATTGTATGATAATTAATTAATCAAATTAAATTTAAATTAATGTAATACATACTTTTATATAGCACTTTAAAATGTTGCGTGCCCTACAGGGTCCACAAACATCTTATCAAATAACTGTTAAGTTATAATGTAACAACCTTGAAACTTGTGGAATGCAATAAAGTATTGAGTATTGATACCTACTGATGATGACGAGGACATTGATATTTTGTTTCACTGATATCTTATTATTCCGCACAAGATCAGGTGGGTGTTAGATTATGAAAGATTTAAGTGAATAAACATTTTGATTCATACGTTAACATTTTAATTTTGCATATTTCGTAAAAAGTTGGCATATTTTCGACATCGATCTCGCACATTTTGTAGTCTGAGTTGGCAACACTGAACCTAACCTAGCAAAACAATGGTAGCCGTGGCGTCTGCGCTCGTAAAAGTAAATAAATCTTTTCTTTGCGTCTGCGCTGATACATTTGGCTCCTGTTTTTTATTTAGTTTTTGGATTGCTGTTTTCCGTTGAGTTGAGCTATTGTTCCTCCGGCTATTACATCCAGAAATTGCGTTAAGAAAAAGGACTCTGTGTTGGTACAGATACAAGGAATTTGAAAGTCGACGGTGGCTGTGCACTCCCAGCACAGAATTAATAAATTTAATATCTCAGATGCAAGACATCATTGACCACATTTTGAAAAAGAGAATTTAAATAAACCAAATTTAAAAGAAGTCATTATCATTAGAACTGCCTTGATTACACTTGTAGATTTTAATTTTATTCAGTGTGTGGAACATTAAGAAAAAGTAACCGATTATTTAATCAATACGGTGAGCAGGTTTTTTATCTTCCACTATTGTAAAAATATAAATAAGATTTTAACCGGGAGGAGGGACGTCGATGAAAATGAAAATTTTAAATATCAAATAAAAGCCAAAAAATACAATCAAAAATGTTTTAAAAGAAAGAAATAAAAAATTGATTTAACTTGGAGTTTTCTTTATTTAAAAACTAGAAAATAAATCTACAAATAATCAATTTTTGAACCTATACGGGTACCTATATAGCGTATTTGCGTATAGCTATGTTTATATGGTAATGTAGTAATGAAACTTGATATCAGATGGCGCTAGTTACGCATTACCGATTTTATAGTCGGAGTTTGGTCTCTATTTAGGTAATGTACTCTGTGGTTTTAAGATACGGGACCTCCTTACATGCTTTTGTAATGAGTTTAGCCCCGTTAGCAATACCATCCAATAGAGCAAAAATGCAATGTCAAAAGTAAGTGCTACCAACATAATAACTTGTCTGTGCAATAGAGACGTCCACTTACATTACTACATTTATCGATATCGATAAATTATCATCCAGGGGCTTCGCAGTTAGCCTAATAAAATTAATAAAAATCAATGATTTCAATAAAACGACAAATGAAATTAGTATTTTATTATTTATTATCAAATCACAATAATTGTGGTCAAGGTCTATTGAATTTATTTCAGCAGCTATTTGGTTTTTCTTTAGAGGTGTCCAATCTGAGCGAACTTCATCAATCGGTGGTTTGGATGCAGGTGCTGAAATCGTAAAAAAAGTTAAGTTGAGTCGTTATTGATTATTAATTTGTTGGTAAACTATGCTACTCACCGGGATAGTTCTGATAAATATGCTAAGATTCCAGGCCACAATAATTGTGGTCAAACTCTACTGGACCAATAGCAACAGCTGATATTTTGGCTGCTGTACAAGGTGCTGAAAATGATAACACTTTGTAATTTATCAAAGTAAACAAACACTAGTTACAAAAAACATCAGCGATACATGAAAAGTCTACGTACCAGAGTTGTTTTTTGAAGCTCGACAACTAATAGGTTTTTGTATAACTGAATCTGAAAATAAACAATTGCAAGAATAGTCCGAAGAAAAATAAATAGTTTGTTCCTGTTTACCACATAACTGCATAATTGACTATGTAACTATCAAATGCATTTTTATAAAAAAAAAAATTAAGTTAAAATTAGTAAAAAAATATTTTAGTAATTCCAATCACTAACCAGTTTCAAGTGATGCGACGTGGCTACGTGGTAAGGAAACTCAGCTAGTAAGTAATCAAGAAGAATAGGCGCATTTATAAGTAGAGAAGGTACAGGCTGTACCCTGTAAAAAAATGTTTATCTAAGTTATGTCATTTATGTATTAAGACGTAATAATAATATTGCGTTCTAAATGACGGAGCAAAATACATTAAAATGTTCGACGTAAAGCAAGGCGTATTTTGTATTTTATTACATAATTATTCATGAAATGTAGTGAGTGTTACAGTATAACACAACTCACCATTTCTTTAATCGGCTTCCTTTTTCAACCGACTTCAAAAAAAGGAGGAGGTTCTCAATTCGACCCGTATGTTTTTCTATGTTTGTTACGCGATAACTCCGCCAATTATTAACCGATTTGAACAAATCTTTTTTCGGCGTGTAGGTAATACCTCAAGGTGGTCCCATTTAAATTTAATAATAAAATAATTAACTTTAAAAAAAAAAATGTTGGTTAGTTTTTTTTGTGTTCACGCATTTGAAGTCGGTTTTATTTTTTTGTTAAAATGTTTCGGCCGGAAATGATCTCTACAAACATATTTATGTTGGTGGAGTTTTTCGATGGGGATATACGCAAGATCTTCCACAATTTTCACCCGTTGTCTGCATCTAAAAATAAAAAAACACATTCAATGCAGCCACTAATAGTGCACGTTGAAACATTGTTATGGCTTACAGCAATTCACCCGTCGTACACTGAGTAGTAATTCTGACCAAGGTACTTATCAGATATTTTTTTATCGATATTGAATATGTGTATGGCACATCACTATGACATTGAAACATCTTAATATTTTTCTCATAGTATATTAATTACGTTATTTAACATAATTTATGATCTTGCTCTTGTGCAAGATGACAAAAACTGTAGCCAGAAATACTTACCGGTCTTCATCCCTAGGAAATTTACTCGTAAACTTTCTTTTGGTACCTACCCTTTGACCGGCTACATCTTATTTTACAAATGGTACAAGTTCGACACCATGCGATCAGTGCCATTATTAAAAGAAAATCACTAAACACTGTACAACAAAATACACACAGCTAGATATTGAAAAAACTTAAAACACAAAAATTTTAAACTAGAAAACTTTCTAATATGTGCCGCGTTCCGCCATGACATTTGTTCATTTGTTGAGTTTTCAGTTTGACAGCGCAAAGAAAGAGTAAGTAGTATTATAGAGTGAGACAAATATATGTCCGCCATAATAAGGTCCACTTGTGCCAAGACTTGGAGTTAAATAAATAACTCGAGGTTCATTAACTCAGTTTTAATTTTTCAAATTTTAGACTCACAGTTTATATTGCACCTGTACAAAATAACCCAGAGTCAAGTAACCCGAGTGTATTGTCATGTTCATTCATTCTTTTTACATCCGGCCAAATATAGTAGGACGAATGCTGAATGATTTAAGTGTACTTCTCTCTCTCGCTCTGCAGTACTTTGAATATGTCTATTCCTTTCTGTCAGATTTGAAATGACATTGGTTCTAAGTCGCATTCAATTCAATTTTGGTAATATGGCAACTAGCCGATGTCGACTATTTCTGCCAGAATCACGTCTTGACATTGACACGACATGCGCATATAGACCATAATACAGCAATAGAGCATACAGAAACTTAAATAGAGATTACTCTGTGGAGGCTTATTGTGCGGCGGATATACGTTACAAAATCGGTATTATATAAAATGTTTATAGTACAAACACAAGGTAGGATGAAGTTAAATATATTATAAGGACAAATAATAAAATATTTATAGAGCATACATAGACAAATTATAATTTAATTTCATTTTCCCCAATAAATTTAATTAATAATATAGCTAAATCAGATGACATATATGTTAGCAGAGAAACGAAATTAATAGGGAGTGGGATATCGATTTTCGGAAGAAACGTGTATAATTCTAAAGATCGGTCATTTAGGGAGCAGTTGAAAAAAATGTGATCCAGGTCACCCTCCTCAAGGCCACAATCACAAATTGGACTATCACGCACTCTAATCTTGTTCAGAAAAACAGGTGTACAGCAATGGCCGATCCTAAGCCTACAAATTACCGAGACCACCCTTTTTGAGACTTTTTTAAAGTAGAAAAACCACGGCTTAGTTCTGATCGTCGGCTGGATAGCAAAAAAGCGGGAAGCCTTGAATAAACTAGTCTTCTGCCACAGGGTTAGCCAGGAATCAGAGAGACGTTGCTTTGGCAGGGAAAGTAAGTCGTAGGGATGGTGCTGGAAGTGTTTTCGGTCTACTTCATGACCGCAGGCATGTTTAGCTAGTTGGTCTGCATTTTCGTTGCCTACTATACCAGAGTGACCTGGTACCCAAGCCAGAACGACCTCGAGATTTTTACTGGAGCAAGTCAATAGAGTCTTTTTGATATCTAATACGATACGGCTATCTAATTTACATCTTAGCTGATTCTGATTCAGGGCCTGAAGGCAGCTGAGGGCTAAGTCGCATTATAATGACTGTTGTTTACTGTCAGTCGTCCTGTCTGTCTTGTCATAGTTGTCATTGGTTTGGTTTTCATTGTTGTTGCGTGTGGTATTATTTAAATTTTACAATGGACGGAAAAATGGAAAAGAAACCTCGGGTACGCGGCCCAAATTTCACAAATGAAGATAATCTGCTACTGTGCGACGTAGCGAAATTTAAGCAGATAATAGACGAAAGAACTGACGGAGTCATTTTTGACATTACTAACCCAGAGTTAGTTGACTGTTGTTAATGATGTTAGTAGATGGCGTTAGTGCGATCAAAAGTACGTTCGTTTCCTCTATTCATGTAAATAATAGTTGATTAAAAATCCAGCATCCTATTTCAACCAGTAGTAAAATTAGTTTTAAATAGCTAAAATGTATTTCAGATTGTGTTAAGTCCTTAATAATAAAAATATAATTAATTATCTCGACAAAACATCTTTTGTAAACTGATCGGTAAGGTTTTATTGTATTCGAACCTCAGAATAAGAACTAAAGCATAGAAGGAGCGTTATAAAACGAACACCTGACACATGTCTGTCTCGTTAGTTTGAAACGTCGCCAACCACGTGTTAGACAGAGAAAAATATAGTAGTGTGATGTTTTATTATTCAAAACAAGTCAAGTTGGTTACCTTTGGTTACCATTATGCTACCGAATTAGAGATGTTTAGAAAATAATAGCTTGTAATAGGCTGCCAAGTAGGTACCTTCAATTTGTCAGTGTGTTAGACAACAGATGTTGGAGTGCGTTGTCTCCAAAAACCTTGTGTTTTTTGGGTTGTTTTAAGACAATCTGAAGTGGATTTCAGTGGATATTCGTAGTATGGAGTATACGTAATACATCGGAATGGCTTGTGTGATATTGGGATGTAAAACCCATTCGGGAGAAGAGAAAACAAAACCACCTTCATCAGCTTCCATCGGTAAGACTCAATTTTGTGTAAGTACTTTATAGTGGTTTTTTCCCTTGAATTTTAACTATGACCTACTGAAATTGCAACATAGCTTTAATATCATTTGAGAATAGTGTTTCAAAGTAATAAATCATGAGTATAATCAATTTAATCACAGTAACAAGTTTGTTGTTTATTTTAGGGCGATAGGGATTGGCGTTTCCACTCCCTCAGTGAAAAAGTTATCGATACTTACTTAGTAAAGAAGTTTTTTTTATTTGTTGTGTTTATTCCATTATATATGATAATTAACTTTTGAAAGCTCGATTCAGTAACGTTCTATGAAGTTACCAATTTGATTGTTGATGATTATTGATTAATATTTTTCCTGTTTGAATCTTTTCATTGCATTGATATATTTATAGATTTAGCATGATAAATTAAAAAGCTACCAAAAGGGGTTTTGATATTATTTTTATTTACAATAATTCCACCATTCCATTTTATTTACTTTCATAAAAGGACATTGTCCATTTTGGGCCAAACGTGGACAGAATGTAAGAGAAAAATCGAAATGACCCCTGATTATGATTAATTTCAAAACGAATATTTTTGCTTATGTCGTTGTAAGTAGTGAATTATTGGGAAGTCTATCCCACTCTACGTTCGCACCACCACCGCGCTTCGCGCGTTGATGGTGCTCACTTGAGTGTGATAGCCTTCCCAATAATTCGTTTTTGACTTCCGTTCATTCAAACAATGGAAAGTGAAATGGTTTTTAATTAACAAAATAAAAAGTCAAGTTGATAGTGTTTGCCGGCACTTTATCAATGACGATGTTAGTGGTAACACATTTGCATTAAGATGAAATTCGTTAAACAGAAAACTTCACTGACTCTTGGAAAAATAAATGTAGGTTGTAACAAAGTTACTCTTCGTCACGGAAAACTTTTACCTAGTAATATCCGTTGCATAGTCTGTGGACCGTCTAACTGTGGAAAAACAAACTTAGTGATAGGATTACTTTTACATCCTGACGGCTTACACTACAGTAACGTCTACCTATATTCAAAAACTCTTTTCCAGCCAAAATACATATTTTTAGAAAGGGTCATGGACTTAGTTCCTGGAATCGGTTATTTTAAATATCAAGACAACGAAGAAGTTTTAAGTCCTGATAATGCCTCTCAAAATTCTGTCATAATATTTGATGATGTAGCTTGTGATAATCAAAATAATATTCGTGATTATTTTGCTATGGGTAGGCACAAAAATATAGACTGCTTTTACTTGAACCAAACATATAGTAAAGTTCCAAAACAATTAATCCGTGACAACGCAAATCTGTTAATTTTATTTAAGCAAGATGATATAAATCTACGTCATGTATATGATGAACATGTGAACACTGATATGAGCTGGCTGCAATTCCGAGAAATGTGTTCCAGGGTTTGGAAAGATTCCTTTAGCTACTTAGTCATAAATAAAGACTGTCAGAAAAACAACGGTGGCTACAGAATGAAATTTGATACTTTTATTAATGTTGATAATTGAAATTGATAAATAAAGCTTCTCAATCATATACCTACCACTTTCTTATTTTCCTTTTGAGTGAAAAGTTGTACTGTTTGTAAAAATGAATGATGAAAAAACAATAAAGCAGCAAATAATTAAATCTGCTGAGGCTGTTAAAAAGAAGTTTCAACGCTTAAAAAATAGTAAACTAGATTCCGAAAATGCATTGGAGTCTATGTTTAAACCAGTAACTGACCCATTAAAGCAGCTAGCAAGAAACCGTACTAATGCAGGAGAAAATTTGGGTGTTTATCAGGAAAGCGTGGAAGAAGACAATTTAATACCAGAAATTACTCTTTCAAGGAAAAGAAAATTATCTGAGTCAACTAAAGTATCACCTGATACACCGCAACATGCATTGCGTGATACACATTTTGATCATTCTATAAGTGACTCGGAATTGGACCAAATCTCTAAGAGTAACACGAGTGATTTATTTTTTGAAACAACTTCTGATGCCGCTTCGACCCCAACTCCAAAGTCTATATCATCGTGGTCTTTATCATCGGAAGTGTTCAAAGATATACCTTACGGAATCAGATTAGAAAATGGTAAACCTATGATTGGATCACAGCGTGTTATCATAAACGACAATGAATTTAAAATAGGTGGACAGTCGTTTAAAAGGACAAGAGGACTAGACGAATTACTCTACCAAAAAAAACCCGATTTGAGTATAGTCACTGAAGATGATAAACAAAATTATAAGTTCATATTATTGGTTACGAATGCACATAAACGTAAATATGATTCCAATCAACCAATAAATAGTAACAGGGGATTTAAGTACTTGGAAATTATAAAACCTTTATTAATTTCACCTTCAGCAAAATCCATTAGCACTCCGAAGGGAAAAGGCTTGTCATTATTTAAAGAAGTTGGTAAACACGTTGACTACATTTTTTGGAATGATCCAAACGAGTTAGTCGAAACATTGAAATTATTATTAGCTTCAAGAGACGCTGGTAACACTGGATTAGATGACGAAATATTATCAGTTATGAAAGAACTAAAAAAACGTGGGATTTAATAAATACTTGTGCAAACTAATTTATGTTTTATTATAACCGTAGCCTTCTCTTTGCTTACATGATGAACATTGATAAATTTGGACATCATGTTCATAAAAGAATGCGTGTATGGGACCCTTTAGAATTTACTCCACAAAATAAAGCACTTATTCAAAATGAAGTAGGTGATTACGATTTAAAACAAAGAAGATTAAAAGGATTGAAATTAGCGGTTGATAATGATGAAGCTGTCAGTAAAGAGTATCTCGATCAAACCAACAGCTTGTACTTTAAAAAAGAAGATTTTCTCGCAGAGCTAAGAGGTATAAAAACTGAAATTAATCTACTTCAAAAGCAGTTGAATCTTAAGTGCTCTAAGGTAGACGTGAGTAATATGATAAAAAATCATATAGTAGACCTAAGAGATAAACTTACCCAGCCGACATGAGTAAACAAGGTGTTGTTAATGAAATTCATAAAGCAGCCAGACGAAACTTCCCTCGTCGTTCAGTTATTCTTAAAGGAATTGATGATTTATGGCAAGCGGATTTGATTGATATAAAAAAATATCATAAAATTAACAATGGATTTAAATTTATACTGGTTGTTATTGATGCCTTTTCTAAATATGCATGGACAGTTCCTTTAAAGAGTAAAACAAAACATGAAGTAGTCCTAGCTTTTGATAAAGTTTTGAAAGAAGGACGAGTACCCGCAAATTTACAAACTGATATGGGTACGGAATTTTATAACGACATATTTCAACGCCTTATGAAAAGACGAAATATCAATCATTATTCAACTTATTCATCAAAAAAAGCATCAATAGTGGAAAGACTCATCAGAACTTTAAAAACTAAGCTGTTTAAACATTTTAGCTTTGTCGGAAACTATAAATGGATAGGAAAATCTTTATGTGATGTAGTAAATAATTATAATGATACTGTTCATCATACTACGAAATACAAACCATCTGAGATTACTGAGTTAAACCAATCACTCGTTGCAAGGAATATACAAAAATGTAATAAATCTTTACCAGTAAAAAAATATAAGTATCATACAGGCGATGTTGTTCGTATTAGTAAGCACAAAGGAGATTTTCAAAAAGGCTATACACCAAACTGGTCCACTGAATTGTTCACGGTTTCGAAAGTAATACAATCTCAACCTACTACTTATTACTTAAGAGACCAGCACGGAGTTCCGATAAAAGGTTGTTTTTATGAATATGAACTTCAAAAAACCGCATATCCTAATATTTATTTAGTTGAAAAGGTCATTAAAAAGTCTGGAAATAAGGTTTTTGTCAAATGGCTTGGTCTCAACCAAAAAGAGAACAGCTGGATTGATAAAAACAATATTATAAATAGTTGAAGTATATTATACTAATTCAAATAATTTATTTCTCATTATCTACCTAGTAATGAAAGGGAAAGGACTCATTAATTCGCTGATAAATAATTTACCAGTAGAGTTACACTTACCAGGCTACCAGTACTGTGGTCCAGGTACTCGCTTACAGGAACGTTTGAAAAGAGGCGATAAAGGAATTAACCCTTTAGACAACGCATGCATGCTACACGATATAGCTTATTCAAGATATTCTAATTTGGAAAATCGTCATAAGGCAGACGTACAGTTAAAAAATATGGCGAAACAAAGATTAAAAGCAAAAGATGCTAGCGGTGGTGAAAAAATTTCAGCTTGGTTGGTAAATAAAATAATGAAAGCAAAACTTAGAACAGGTGCTGGAATTAAATCATTTAAATCTTCTATTACCAAATTAAAATCACTTCTAAAGAAAGCAAAACCAAAAAATAGCAAACTTGCTATGGAGTTGGCATATTTAGCAGCGAAAAAAATATTTCATAAAAATAATCACATTAAATTACCTAGAGTTATTCCTATACCTAAAACTGGAGGGATACTTCCTCTTATTCCAATTTTTGCCGGACTATCAGCGTTAGGTTCATTAGCCGGAGGTGTAAGTGGGATAGCCAAAGCAGTAAATGATTACAAGTCGGCTCAAAAAAATCTTGCGGAATCAGAGCGCCATAATAAGATGATGGAATCTATAGCCTTAGGTAAAGGGTTATACATCAAACCTTACAAAAAAGGTAAAGGATTATGTGTACAATCTTCAAAAAACTAGATTCGCGGTTACCTAGGAGAGCTCTAAGTAATGTTGATATTTTAAATCACACTCACGACATACCATATTTTCGAGGTGTTTATATGAGAGATACTCTGCCAAGTAAGCCTAAAAATATGGAGTGTGGCATTGTAAACTTAGATATTTCAGTTAATGATGGAACTCACTGGGTAGCCTATGTTAAAGTAAACAATTATGCAGAGTATTTTGATAGTTACGGCTTAAAACCACCTCAAGAATTATTGACATATTTAACTAAAAAAACCGACATATATTATAATTATGAAAACTATCAAAAAAGTAATCTTTATAACTGCGGGCACTTATGTCTTAAGTTTCTTAAAAAATTCTGGAAAACATTTAAATTAAAGAATTGATCATGAATTTCGTCACTATCACAATGTCGTTCACGCTGTCAATTACTGGTTGTAAATCGTCTTTGACAACAAATTATTCACCAGCTTTGCAACTTAGCGGTGAATATGAATGTGGTCTTGTGTTTTTTTCAACCTTCAACTCGATACCTAATGTAGACAAAAATAACAATATGTTTTATTATGGTGATAGTAAACATATTGAAATTCCGGAAGGGTCTTACGAACTGTTGGATATTAGCGATTTTTTGAAGTCTCATTTAAGTGATTGCACATTTTCGTTGCTCTGTAATAATAATACTTTGAGTACAAAGATATTTTGTTCTAAAGACATTCATTTTGAAAAAGCTGGTTCAATTGGTAAAACTTTGGGTTTTAAAAATGAGTTACTTAAAGCCAATATATTACATGAATCTGTCTTTCCGGTTAGCATTCTTTCTACAACCATCGTTCGCATCGAATGTGATATCGTGAGCGGATCTTACATAAACGGAATACCTAGTCATATTATTTACGAATTTGCTCCTAGTGTACCGCCAGGGTACCGAATCATAGAAATTCCGAAAAATTTGATTTATTTTCCGGTTAATCAAGACAGTGTTAGTGAAATTAATATAAGAATTTTAGACGCAAACAATAATTTAATTAATTTACGAGAAGAAGAACTACAACTCTATTTACATTTGAGAAGAAAATGATTGATTTCATCAATAAAAGGTTTGAACCCCAATGTAAAGTTCCCAGTACATTACATACGGTGCAACAGCAACCACCTCCAAAAAGACGAAAGTTAACAAAGCAAAACAGAGATTTTTTGAAATCAATCAAACTCATAAAATGAGCATTTTGAACATATTAGATCACATCGCTCATGACAATAGCATTGAAAGCTATGAAGTTCATTCATATAAACCGTACATAAACAGTTTTAACAAAAATGATGAGATCCGCATACCTATTAATCAGCAAGACATATATGTTTTACCGTCAGCGAGTACACTATACATAGAAGGTTCAATCACGGTGTCCCGTTCTGTTGGAGACAAAAAAGAAAAAGTCAGCAGCATTGAGCTGATTAATAATGCTGTGCTATTTCTTTTTCAAGATATTCGGTATGAGCTTAACGGTGTAGAGATAGATAAGATAAAAAATGCTGGAATAACGTCAACAATAAAATCTTTGTTATCGCTGAATGAAAATGAATCAAACATGTCACGATTATGGGGCTGGGATATTGATGGTATAAAAAATACAAGTGGTAATTTCTCTGTCTCAATACCGCTTAATAAGGTTCTTGGTTTTGCTGAGGACTACACTAAAATTATAATGAATTGTAAGCATGAGTTGGTACTTCTGCGTAGTAATACAAACCTTAACGCGGTGAAATTATCTACTAACGAGGTTTTAGAAGACATTGCTATAAAAAAAATTGTTTGGAGAATGCCTCACATAAAAGTATCCGACCGTGAGAGAATAAATTTGTTGAAATGTTTGGAAATGGACAGAAATATTGGTGTAGCATTTCGCAATTGGGATTTACACGAATACCCTCTATTACCAAGAAGTACCAAACATACCTGGTCAATAAAAACTACATCGCAAATGGAAAAGCCACGGTTTGTCATAGTAGGTTTACAAACTGGACGAAAAAGTAATGTGAATTCAGATATGTCACGATTTGATCATTGTTACCTACGCAACGTTAAAGTGTTTTTAAATTCCACCTATTTTCCGTATGAAAATTTGGATATTAAGTTCTCAGAAGATAGATATCTATTAATATATGAGCAGTATGTTAGATTTCAACAGACATATTTTGGTCGTCGATCAGCGCTGATGAGTTTGAAACAATTTAAAGAAATAGCGCCATTGTTCGTAATTGACTGTTGTCGTCAAAACGAAACATTGAAAACAGGTCCAGTTGATGTTCGTGTAGAAATAGAGAGTGACTTGGAAATACCTGATCAGACTACAGCTTACTGTCTTATTTTGAACGATTGTGTATTTGAATATAAACCACTTTCTAATATTGTAAAAAAACTAACATGAGCACAGATATATTTTTTTTGGATTTGCAAGGGTTTCGTGACTATAAAAACAGGTTTATTGTCAAGGAAGTAGCCTATGCTACAAAAGACTATACTCAGACTTATTTAGTAAAGCCACCCTATCAATTTTCAAAATTAACAGATAATGAAAAAAAACAAGTAAAATGGTTGGAAAGAAATAGAGGAATATACTGGCGAGAAGGGTTTGTAGATTATAATGAATTTAAAAGGATAATAAAACCTGTTTTAGAAAAAAAAAATTTATTTGTTAAAGGTTCTGAAAAATGTGATTGGGTGAAAGAGTTATCGCCTAACTGTAAAGTTATAGATATAGGTCTAAAGGAATGTCCTAATCTGAAATCAATATTTGAAAGGTATCAAGGTAGTGAGAAATTTTGTTGTTTTAACCATCAAAAGTGTTGTGCTTTAAAAACAGTGATATGTTTAAGAAAATGGTAC
Source organism: Yponomeuta sedellus (assembly GCA_934045075.1). Classification (NCBI taxonomy): domain Eukaryota; kingdom Metazoa; phylum Arthropoda; class Insecta; order Lepidoptera; family Yponomeutidae; genus Yponomeuta; species Yponomeuta sedellus. The sequence continues at coordinate 17,198,764 of OW203730.1, forward strand.
TATGATAATATAAGTAATGGTATATAAGTATTTACATTTAAAAATCTAAACTTTTGTAATAGAGGTTTACGTTATTTTAAATGAATAAAAATTTTCTACTTTTTAAATCATGTTTTATTTATTTTATTTCAATAGTATTTCTTGTCAACAACACGCAGTAAAGATAAGTCCAACCAAAGAATAAATCATACGTTATTATCTCAAAATAAAAAACTTTATATAATAAATACACATTTATTAAAAAATAAACCGCTAATTTGTAAAAGACATCATTTGGAAACAAAACAAGTGTACACTGTATACAAATCAAGTAATTACACAAGCTCCTTACATAGAATGGTTATTACAAATGGTTTTTGAAATTTTGTTCACCAAATTTTCCGTTAGGTCTACTATCTCGTCTACTGGGTCCATCACAACGTACTGAGCCTTAAGAATTATACACCCACTACCACTTGAACCACGGTCTAAATCGATGACCTCTATTTTCACGAGACGATGTCCGGGTCGCGGCGATTTGGATATGACGGAGGAAGTTGTAGCATCATCGTCCGCCCGACGTTTTTTCGATGACCTTAGTGTGCTTTTCTTGTTTGAGGTAAGTTCAGGACTCGGCGGTCGCACCTCCTCGACGTCACTATCAAACCATTTTTGACCGTAGTACTGTGGTTCAATAGTTCTAAAAGGTTCAGCCAGGATCTGAAAAGAAGGAAAAAAATAAGTAAGCCATTCTAATTAGAATGGGTAATTACCCAACCAGTTCGCATCTTGCAGTGAAAGAAAACTTACCGATTGAGACATTTTGCGGCAAATTTCTGTTTATTTTGAGGCTGGTCTGACTCTGCTGCGTGTTGTTGACGGAATGACTTAGCTTCGATGGTACATCAAAAGCAAAATCCCTATGCACAAAGTGCAGCGTCAATAATTTTGAGGACGTCATGTTTTACAAACCAGTATAGACTTGCTTTTTGCTGACACAGACTCGCGCCCGTAATACTGGATGACACGTGCTTGCGTCCAACATGTAGGTCATATTTTGGTTGTGCTTGATTGCAATAATTTGTTTTTCACTAGCGGATATTGAATAATATTTTTATCGGTGAAGAAAAGGCTGTTGAAATAAAAAGAAAAAAATCCTTGGTATGATATTTTATTAAAAAATTTCAAATTACATTTTAAGATCAACTTACATATTTACTAACTTATTTATGCGGAGAATATTTTAAATTACAAGTAGGTTCTTTACTCTAACATGTTAAATAAATGAACAGATCTTGATTTCTTATTAAAACTATTGAATGTATTATTTTTCATTATTCTTAGATGTACTTACTTATTTATACATAGTATATTTAAAATTACAATTAAGTACTTAACTAAATTACATAACTTAAATCACCAGATCGTTAAAAAATTAATTTGCTACCCCAAGGTATTGTGCTAATTTTATCAGAGCGTATCAATCTTTTGTCGTCATTGTGAGATAGAGCCACTTTATTAACGCTTCTGGTGAATAACTCATGACGGATGGATTTGAACAAAATATTTTTTTTGCGGATGATATTATTTTTAAGAAGTACAGATTTATAGTCTGAATCACTTAGATCTCGAACTATGTATGCTTTAACACCTTTAGCTTTTTTTATAAGCCTATCTTCAGTTTTTACACAGTACAGTTTAGACCTAAGACCCACGAACTCTGTTATTATTCGTCCACCCATTTCATCCTTGAATAGACCCGGCACCTTTTTGTTAATTAAAGGGAGATCATATTCATTTTGAATGCTGTAATTACTAGTATCAAAATATTTTATGAAATGAGTTTTCAAATCGTGATACCAATCATCTGATTTTATGGAATAAATAAAACTATCAGTATCTGTGTAGCACATCTTAACACTATCTTGATAATATGGCTTTACAATATCGTAATGAAAACGGTACATATGTGCTTTAGATAGCTCAAGTACTGAGAACCCGATATATATCGGTTTATCCATGACAATTCGTTTTGGTTTCATTTGAACAGCTACTAAGTTCTCACTAAAAACAGAGACGCTGTGGAAATTTAGGCTCGCAATAAGTCTATCGGCAGTCGATTTCTTTTTGGTTTTGTTGGTCGTATCACTCCATTGCTTCAACAAGTGTACGGTAACCCTAGACTCTATATTTTCTAGTGTTTTGCCGAATACTGAGTTATTCAGAAGTTTAAAGAAATCTTGTTCAAACACTGATTTAGCTTCTTGACGAAGTTTTGTATTAAGGTCGATATAACTTTTAAGATACGAACTTTGTTTAAATGTAATAGCGCGATGAATTTTTCGCAGAATTAAACCATGTTCTAAACATGTTTTTAAATGTATGTAGTGGATAACGTAATTGTATTTGTCATACAAATTGGGAATCAACTTTTTATTTTTACCTCCCGGTGGGATACATTTCTCAGGACAAAATGGTAAGTCATCGTGCTCACTATGTAAATGATGAGGATAAGTCAAATCTACTTCGAGTATGTAGCCGTAATCCGCCTTGTCTTTTATTGATAAAATATCAAGTTCGTCAATTTCGCATTGGTTGAGGAATCTGAAATTAGACTCAGGTAGACTTTGACACATGCTATATCCATATAGATTATTGCAATCTAAATATACGATGTAGGAATCTTGTTGCGAGGGATCATATTCCTGCATAAATTTGTGATTCGCTTTAGCATGGCGATGGGAGCACATAACTATTCCTCCTCTAATTCCACTTTGAATCATACGAATCATGGTTAAATCATTTAAGAGTTCAAGTTTAACGCCGGTTTTTAATAACATAGCATCGAATGACAAGCTAGGTGCAGTGATGTAAAATGCAGGGTCCAGCTGATAATGGACTTTACATGTCTTACGAAAACTTTCAAAAATGTCCGTCAAAATCAAAACATCAGTTTTGAGATACAAATCAGTGTATTCACCTAAGTTTTGAATTTTGAATTGTGTCCAAACTGATTTAGCATGTTGGTAATCTTCCTCGGAAATGTGTTCGTTGGTCAAGGAATTGAAAAAGTTTGACATATCGGGTAGACTGTCTTCTAAATAAGTCTTCCAGCTACTCATGTAATTATAAGGGTATACACCTTTTCGCGTTAAAAGATGAAAGTCATTTTCTTCAGGGAAATGCTTCTGAAGACACTTAAAATCGTCTTTTGTCAATGTTTTAGCTAACTTTTCTAAGCTGGTTCCCAAAAATTTGAATGAATCTGTAAATCGTAGACGAATGTGTTCTCCATCACCGACAGGCAAAAACTTTGTGAAAGAAATATAGTTTTCCTTAGATTTTGGAATTAATTGTATCTTTCCAGGAAGTTCCCCAAGTTCTTTAATGAAAAGATGGCAATCATATCCTGATAAATTGTGAAAAAATATTGGAACAAAATTTGGTGATTTATATTGCAAATTACAATGAGCGTGGGCCGCTCCGCGGTAGTGGGAGGAGATGTGACAATGATCTTTGACTTTGTCATTCCAAAGTAAGTGGTTACAAATATGACAGCGCGTTGCTTTTTGAAAATTTTCATTGTCTGACTTTGTAAAAATCATTGGTCTAGTGTTATTTAACGAATCGTGAATTTTTTTACAATCAGTTTGTAGAGATTGAATGAACTTTGAAACACAGTCCTTACCACGGTAAGAAACGAATCGGTTTTGAGTTTCGTCAACTGAACAAATTATATTGTAAGCAAAAGCAATCGGTATATGACGGTGTAAGTCATTTGTATTAGCAACATTTGGATCGGGTTCACAACCATGTACTGGTTGCAACATTGTTTCAAAGTCTGCATAGATGACATAGGGTACATCTTGTTTTTTGTCATAATTTTTGAATTGAAGAAATGAGCCTTTTACGGGCAAAAAATATGCCGCTTCACCGCAAACATGGTCGGTTAAGTCTTCTTGAGATCGGAATAATGACAAACATGTATCACAAAAAAAAATATTTCCATGATGTTTGGTAATTTGACTTCGCACGAGACGGGGTAGATTTTTAATCAAACAATAATGAGATGTATTTCCGTTTTCAACAAGCAATAAATTTATATGTTTTGCTTTTTCATTAATTGATTCAGATTTGTATATTGGTCCCACAATAAATTTGTTGTCGTTTAAACCGTACACATTTACAGTTATATTCGGATTATTTTTTTCAAATATGGTAATATCTGCGAAACTAACCGGAAAGTTCATGTTTTCGGTGTTTAATAGACCCTGAAAGTGTGGGTAGGACGACACCCGTTCAGGATGGGTCTTTGTTGGATTTAAAGCTGCTGTGACACACCAGAGAAAACAGTATTCATCTTGGTTTTGAATATTTAGACAAGCTTTTTTGTTCTTTATAAATTGAGGTAGAGCGATGTGTTTGGACCCGCTAAGTGGTTGATATTTATTTATGTTAATCTCAAAATGAGAGTTGTTCAAAAAGGTCCAGCCGGAGTCCCTTTCCTGAAACTCTTCCATTTTTTTCATCAACATGGATTCTGTGTCAGAGAAAATTTTATCAAAATCGTAATTGAAATGGATAGCAATATTTTTGGTTGCAAAGGATTTCATCTCTTGATTGTCATTGCTCACCATCAAGAATGTTGAAAAAAGTTCAAAGTTTACTTTGATACTTGTATGTTTTTTTAGTGATTGATCTAAAAGCGATTTCATTTTATTTCTTATGTGGATGAAAAATAAAGGCGTAGAGTAAAGCTCCTCACCTTCCGGCACAGTTATTCTATAAGTAGCAATTCTACTTTCAAATGCGGAATTAATTTTTTGCACACCATCGCCCACAACAATAACAATATCGTTATTCTTATGAGAATTACTTCGCAAATGCCCACTCCACTTTCTCTTATCAACAGCTACTTTACATACTGAGCAAAATGGCATTTTCACGATCTGTTGATTAACTAACTAGTGAGCAGGTACTTATAAGTGTATAATGTAAAAAATACGATCTAGCCTACAAAAGTTCCACTCCAGACTACAAGCCTTTTCTCAGCGAGTATGACCACAAGCTTCGAGGTAAGTATATACTCAGGTTTCCTCACAATATTTTCCTTCACGTAAATGTTTAGCAGTAGGTACTCCAAAAATGCAAAATTCACACCACGAGATAAATAAACCTTTAAGGTTTAAAAATTTACTGACTAGCAGTAGAATAGTATAGGTACCTAGTTACGGTACATGTGCAAAGTATCAAGCTCAGACAAATTAACTAGTCAGCAGTAGTTTTACCTTTACCTATATCTTACCTCAAGCTATACCTTTACCTCTACCAATACCAATAAACCAATACCAATATCTGTTAGCACTTATAAGTACCTGCTATATGTTATCAACTGGGTAAAAATAAAAAATGTAGGGAAAAAATTAAAAATATTATAAAATAAATTTGTCTTAGGTGGCTGCTTTAATTTTACAAATATCAGGGTTATAAAAAGTCGGTGAACTGTCCTCAAAGAGTATGCTAGCCTCTTTCACGAATCGATGCAGCAGCTTCCACTGCGATGAGCCTTCTTCGAGGTAGCAGTTCAGTCGAAGCAACGCCTTGGTCCAGCGGGTGTCCTTCGGAGTGTCCTCAGCGTCGCGGCGTGCGTATACTTTCACCTCCACGTAGAACTCGCCAGACGTGCTAGCACCGCGTCGCTGGTTGCCGTTGGCCACACGGTTCACGACGAACGACGGCAAGGTCTTCGACTGCAGCACAACTTCGTTGTATTCGTCGTCGTTGGAGAGTCCGAACACATCCACAGTTTTCAGCCTTTTCTTCTGGGTTCTGTGCAAAAAAAAAAAAAAAAACTTAGGACACGCAGTAAAATCTGAAATGCTCACCACCAGGGCTCCTTATTGTTATATCATTAACGGTTACAAGGTTGACAAACGGGCATATCCCCGTGCTGTACGTTAATCGGCGTAAGGTTATTTTTTTATTAACAGAGATTGCTTGAAAACGGTTTAAGCAGGTTAAATGGCGCTATTACCTTGCGTTACTGCTAGGCGTATTTGATGCAGTTGCAGGCGACTTCCTTTTGCTTGCTGTAGAAGCCGGCTTCTTCTTCGCAGCGTCAACTTGCGCGACGACAAATGATTCGCACTCAGAATCAGACCTGTAAAGTAGACACAAAAAACAAATTAAACATCTTGCAATATTGATAATAATTAAGTGAAGTGGTTACACATTTTAAAGATGTAAATGTCAGAGTCGACTCGCTAAGGGTGAAGGAAAACATGGTGAGGATACTTGAGTGTCAAAAACCTCAGCGCTTGAAATTACTAATCGGCAGTGGGCAAGAGTGGTAATTAAGCCCATTCTCTCTCTTTCTGAGAGAAGGCCAGTGCCCTGCAGTGGGACGTATATAGGTTACATAAAAAATGAGAAACCGTCTGGTAATACTTACTAACATTTTACAATGAGAAATGGATGCTCAGGGGTGAACAGTGACAGTGGTGGCAAAGGCGACAGACCAACTTTGGTGACAGCAGCGCGACGGCGATGTGGACAGGGCGGGGTGGCAGGGCAGGCGGTAGCAAACGGTGACGGTGGGCGGCGGCGGCGACGGCAGGACGGGCTGCGGCAGTGGGCAGCGGCGGTGGGCGGCGGCGGTGGGCAGTGGGCAGCGGCGGTGGGCGGCGGCGGTGACAGGGCGGGCTGCGGCGGCGAAGAAGAGCGAGGGCGGGCGGTGGAACACGGCGCGGTTGGCAAGAGCGAAGGTATCGGTACCACGGGGCTCAGCTGAAGTTGATTGTTCGCGGCGCGAAGAAAGAAATGAACTATGGCAGGACCACCGTTCACCGTTTTATACGAATAAAAACTAAAACGTGTGCACAAAAAACATCGCACCAAATTAAACTTTATTGCTTGCATGTTAAGAGTGTGATATAAAATTAATATGAAACACGCATACAACGTTGTGTAGAACAAGTTGCAGCCTAAGCGTTTATTTGTACCTAGCCGGTGGTGCAATCAATATACATGTGTGACCTCAATTCGAAATTTAGCGACACGTGTTTATCAAACCCTATATAAAAACTTACCCCATTTATAATGGGATGATTACCACTAACAGCTGTTATACCATTCCACCCTAACATTTTTAGCGAAAAACCTATTTTTGAGAAAGCAAACCATCGCTTTACTTACCTTAAAAGCTTAAAAGTAAAGCGTGATATTTTTAGTATATAGCAATGAAACTATAAGTCAATAAAACATAAATACCTGCGACAAAAAATAAAGCCCTTAAAAAGTGGTAAAAATACCCTCTGCCTACCCTTTTGGGTCTTGGGCGTTTATCTATTGTGTTGTATAATTACGCTAACATATTTTGGACAGACTTTTATTTTTGGATGTATCATGAGAAGTGGCAAACCATTTTCTTTGCCTGAGCAGCGGGACATATGCGTATGTTTATGCACTAAGTATGTAGTAATAGCTGTAAAATAATAAATCAAAATTTGACTCAATGATGGTTGGAACGTGGTACACTGCTCGGCAGATAACTTAAACAAAAATCCGCGCAGTCAGGATGAGTTTACGATGGAAACCTTAGAGCAAATATTTTTTTCACTATTTTTTAGTTTGTCTAAAGTAAAGTAAGAATTTTTGGCCAAAATTCCACTCTCTCTGTCTCTCTCTAATAAGATCATAAACACGACTATGAGAAGTTTAAGTTATTTGGTCAAGACACTTGTCGGGTACTGTACGAGTTACTATGAAGCACACTAATTATGAGATGTCCCTGCCTTCCTCTAAGATACTAACATATTATTTAATGTTAGGTGTTGTAATAGTATCTATAATTAAAAATACTGACGTAGGATTGATGGATGGTAAGTGGTAAATTATTGTTATCACCTACCCTCTAGGTGACGGTGTGTGTTATTATAATAGCTATGTCAAAATAAAGTTCTATATGATAAATAGATGCATCGGGCTCAGTGCCGAACACTGTGTCTGCCTACTCCTCTGAGATGCAGGCGTGATTTTATGTACTTTGTAGTAAAACAAAAATAAGTCGATACTAATCGATATTGGATGGATCGCGAGCAGTGGCAAACCACGGTCTCAGCCTACCCCTCTGACATACAGGCGTGAGTTTATGTCTTCTGTAGTAATATTCGGTATAATAAGAATATATGTAGAATAACTATTCGAGAATTGGTGGATCGAAGCAAGTGGATAGGTTCATGCAGACAATGTCGCGGGCAACAGTTAGTTATAAATAAAATACCTAGGTGACGCTTCTGGCGGACGTAGAATATCAAATGACATGACGCGCTCCATGTAACAAGAGCTTTCGTCGCCGCTGCTTGCCGACAATGAAATTATAAGTAATTAGGTATTATTTAGATTAAAACTGATGACAGTCAAGATTTTCATGTGAATAAAGTAGTGATATTGTGATATAATAGGTTTCGGTGGTAGACTCCAAAACAGAGGTCGTGGGTTCAATTTCTATAGAGTATATTATTTGTACAAAGGGTTCCAGTCTAGGTTTTTGCTTAGTCGGCTCCACACCACACGTATTGACTTGTCTTTCCTGTGGGCTAGTCCGACTAAGCTAAGGATGGTATGGGTGCGGGGAAAAATAGCCCAATCTAAACAAGGCACTGGAGCGTTGATTGGTCACTTTACTTATCTAGTGTGAGTAAAAAGAATGAAGAACGCTGTGTAAATGCTTAATTTGTTTCTTGCCTAGCTTAGGTCAGGGTTTGCTTAGTTTTGGATCAGGCAGGTTATATAAAGTTTCGCTTTCATCTACACAACTGACCGTACGTGTAAGTTATTCAGAAATTAATTATAACTGAACGAACATGTATCAAAACGAATTATTGGGAAGGCTATCACACTCAAGTGAGCACCATCGCCGTGCGAAGCGCGGTGGTGGTGCGAACGTAGAGTGGGATAGACTTCCCAATAATTCACTACTGTTGTATCAATCGACATTTTAAACAGTTACAAACTAATAAGAATTTTATCTCAAATCCAGTCTTTATTTTGTCAACCCGCCTTGATTTTTATTTCAGTGTTGCAATTTAAGGAATACAAATTGCACAGAAAACAATATGGAGTTTCTAATGCATCGCGTTTTAGTATTATTTGGGTAAAAAATAATGCACACTAATGCAACGGCATTAGAATACTTGCTAGATTATGTCGTATTCAATTATTGGTGTGATAAAATGATTAAAAGAAATAATCTCGATTTGAGGGTAAATTATTTATTTATGGCAACACTAGACAAAAAAAAAGTGGTTTGAATTGTCATTGTCACCGGCTAAAAAAACAAAACGATTCATTCATTCAATGTTTTTGCTGTTTCTTTGCTTTTCGTGAATATTGTTTGTTTTATTACTACTTTGGCTTGTTTAAAATGGATCCCGATTGTTCGTTTATTGATGACCCCGGCTCAACTATGGATTTCGTACCGGACTTACTTTGTGGAAGGCAAATAAAGCAAGCAAATCATAGGACACCTTGCAGCAAAAAACTCACAATGCAGGTATATTGATGCAAATTAATTACTGTAATAGGGTTCTTACTAATTCATACTACAAAACCTACTACTTAGTTTTAATTCAATTGACTTCACGTTTGGCCAAATCGCCCATACAAAGTGGACAATGTCCTTTAGAACTTGTAATAAGATAGGATCTTATAGAAATATATCTTATAGAAAAGGAACTTGAATAGTTTTCACTGCACAATCTACGTGTAGTAATATAATAATAATGTAGCGAACAAATCGCATCACTATTGTGAAAAAAGGTGTCCAGTACTGGATTTTATATTTACGGTTTGCTGTCAAATTAATAAAGAACTTCAAGGTCGTCGATCTGTCATAAATAAAATTAACGTTTGGACTGATTATGGCGTGGCGTTTAATTAATAATTATTTATTTCAGGTTACCCGAAGATAGCACAATGCAACAAATGTGGATAGACGTCATGGCTTCACGGTCAAATTGTTATTGAACAAAATCGCGTACGTTTGCAGCAGACATTTTGAAGAAGATAGCTTCATTTACAAGATTAGGTTAGGACTTTATTTTTTAACAAAGACTGTTATTTAACGAACAATAATTTCATATAAATAAATTAATTTGTATAAGTTATCTACTGATTTATAAGTATATTTACAAATAGCCAGAATTGTAATGTTTATATTTCCATACCCCTTTCTAGTAGTACTAACCAAGACTATCGCTGGATTAGAAGGACAAACATTAAATGTTTTTTTAATTTTTCTTATTATTTTATTTTACGTATTTTGTAATTCCCTGTGTAATTTAAAGGCACTGCTCTGGTTCCTGATACACAGGTTACCCTTCTTCAGGAACCAGGAATTTTAAAAAATGTGAGTGTGACGCTGTTTGTGCAATAAATTATTTAATTAATTTCCGTAAAAACGTCTTCTAACTTTTGTCAAATAAAAAACAATCTATCACAAGTTATTGTTATACTTCTTTTTCTATGAGCTGCGCTCTAAAATTTTGAATGCACAAAGCTCGCTTTCTAGGTATGGTTAGATCGAGGAAAATTTCTTTATTGGATGCAAATTGAACTTGTACAAATAGAAAGTTTTCTGTAGTTTTTTTCAGCTAACCTGGGCTCAATGTCATGTTGTACATACATACAAACTTACATTACATACCAGATTTAGCAATTACAAGTTACAACCTTAGTAAATCAAATATATAACAATCTCACTGTGCATGTTATCGAACTCTTCCTTAATGGGTTCACCGATTTTGATGAGTTTGTGTATTTGCAACATACAGGTAAGTGAGAACAAGAATTCGGAGAGCTGAGAATTTATCGTAGGGTTAATAGATATGGCACACCAACGTTTGCCAGCTAATACCATATAATATTAATATGGACTGCTATATTTTCAGAATTTTTAGTTAAGGAATAAATAATATCGACGTTTTCGTGTTAAATGTCCCATCCATGGATTTGTACTTTTGTCTATGACCCCCTATATAATTTCTGCAACCTAGTACTATTGTAAAATTTTGAGTATACGAGTTGTCCCTTTCTGGCACAAAGAATCATCGTAAGAGTAACAAGGAAAGCTATTCAATAATTACTTTTTATTTTACGGCTCCTTCTATGCTTTAGTTCCTAATCTGAGATTCGAACGTTATCATAAATGTCAAACTGATGTAATACTACTATTTTCAAAAGTAGTTCTGTAAATCCCTTACTGGTAGCGTTGTCTCTTTTACACACGCCAAAGATACTTACGCGAGAAGAAACCAAATATTTGATCAGACAACATAAATTTCAGCAACTTATTCTTGCATTGCAATCAAAATTCATTCATTGAAACAAAAATCAACTTTCTGTGGTGGTGTGGTGATGTGTTTCTGATTATCTTCGGTCTTTGGCCTACATTAGTTAGTCTAGTTTTTACTAGTTACTAGTATAAAAAAGCTTAGTGGCGTAGTTTTATTTTTCTAAGCCGTGACTATGAGTAAGTGATCATGCCAGGTATAAGAAAGTATCGTCGCGATACAACCGAAGTCAGCTGTTGTCTGAAATATGTAATTTTTGGCGTAAATGTACTGTTTTGGGTAAGTAAAACACGTACGTTTGTTTTCTTTTGATATCTGCCCTAGTCCAAAGTATTGCTTCTATGTTATTCAGGTCTTTTCATCAATTTTTTTGAATGTTTTTGTCTCTGTAAAACAGGTCATGTTTCGAGTCAAGGCTATTTTCCTATATTCCGAAACAACAGAAACTAGAGAGTTAAACAATAAAAACCTTCTAAAGACATATAAGGTTAAAGAATTAAAGTGGAATACATAGAAAACATGCTAAATTGCATGTCATGGACTCAAATGAGGTCACCATTGTGTGTAGTACCTACTTACTGAGGTGTTTGTGCCTTAACAGTGGTACCTACCTACTCTTTCATAGAGATTCCAGACAAGTATTTTATTGCTGTTATCAAGATCTATGTTTAGTTAGATTTTTATGGGTACATTTCTTAAAATACTAAATAAGAAAAAAAAAAACTGTATTTTACGCTTTTATTATTTCATAATTTCCACTGTAAATAACTTTCCTTTAGCACGTCTTTTGTGAAAACCCAGTAGCAAACCACTTACCTTTGTTTCAGTTCATTGGCCTTGTGGTACTAGCAGTGGGAGTGTGGGCGTGGACGGAGAAGGACACTTTCAACAACCTTTCCCGTTTGACCAACATAGCGCTTGACCCGGCATTCATTTTAATATGTGTTGGTGAGTAAATAGTGAGAATTGTACAATTTCCCATTTTAACATCTTACAAAATGTCATATTCATATTGTTACTGAGATGTACCACAAAATGTCATGAAAAACATCATTTGAATATATACTGTCTTACTACAAAAAATTAGGGTGTTGAGCAAGTGTTACAAAATATTTTTACCACAATATTCATGACGGGTAAGACCTAGACACGGCTTAGACATGGTCCATATTTAGACACTAAAAACTATTGTTTAACAAATATAGCTTAAATATGCTTGCATTGTGGTAAACATATTATGAAATACTTGCTCAACACCTGTCTAAATTTTTTATATGTAAGACGGATATAGTTTACTAGCTCGCTAACCATAGTTTTACTATATTAATTAGCCTACAACCTATTCGTAGACCTACCAACAATAAACAAAAAAGTTCACCAAATTGGTGAATCTACTTCAGCAATCAATCTATAACAAACACAGTGACATGAGATTTTTCTAATAAGATTAGTTGGATAGAATATAAATAAAACCAAATGAACTATTTGGGCAACAATGTAGCCTCTAAAGTTCAAAGAGTCATTGTCAATTAAAGTACAAAAATGCAATTAATTCATGAATTTATATTGTTTCTTCAGTCAAGGTTCCATTGTTTATTGTAATGAATGGGAGCCAATCAGATGAACTTAGTTAATTGTAACACACTATGTGTCATGTGTGTGTTGTTATCTTTTATTATCAATTAATTAAATTTAAGGAGAACCCAGCATGGGAGTTTAAAATATCAGAAAATTACTATATTTCATTGATGGTACACATAAATAGGATTAATAATCTGCATAATTTTAATTATTTAGATTACACACCAGGCAAAACTGTTAGCTATAAATCTCTGCCTGGTATGCAATAATTTAAGGGATTTTCTCAAGAGTCAACTTCGATGACTTTAAAATATATGTTCTCTCCTCCTTATCGTCGGCCTGTCAAGACTCTTTAAAGATATCTTTTAACAGACAACCCTATGACCAACAACAAATGTATTTTCTCTGTCATCTCAAATGTTTGCCGCATTTGATTTCAGGAACAATAACCTTCATCATCGGATTCACCGGATGCGTGGGCGCATTGCGGGAAAACACCTGCCTTTTGGCTTGCGTGAGTACTATGTTTCAAATTAAATTGCCTATGTAGACCGCAGCAGTGCGTTTAGGCTGTATAAATGTATCAATATTTAATTTTTATTACAACTGCATATTTTGTTATCAATATAATCTGATCGTAACTCAGAAAATTCGCTGTGTGGTGTCGGCCTAGACAATAGCACCAAACCATTTTTTCCCGCGGGTGTTGTAAAAGGCGATAAAAACGAGGAGCTGGGCAGCAGCGCCCCCCAGTACAACTCCACTGAACTGCGATCCCCAACCCCCATGCCCAGCGTGGGGATTATGGGAATTACCCGCAATGAAGTCACGACGAAGCCAATGGCCCCCAGTTCCCGGCCGCCTCGCTATTTCTGGCCATGGCAGCAGCCATGGTAATTTGGGGAGGGCTATGTCCAGCAGTGGACTAGTATAGCCCGATGATGAAGAAAATTCGATATTTTTGATTTGAAGCTCAGTAGAAGTTCCTGGTTACATGCCCACTTCGGGCGTGCTTCGCCGCAAAAGGCAAAAGATTTAAGAAGTGAATGTCAGTCCAGCTAATTAATGGCTTTGATCAAATAACTAGCAGTGCGCGTCGCAGATAGGATTGCCAGATTGAGGATGTGTAAGGAGGATTCTTTCATTCTACGTTTTCTCCTCCAGTCCTCCTTTACCTACCGTATGCCCTCCTTTTGTTATAGTCGATAATTCGTGCTGGAATTAAAACTCGGTGGAGTAAAGGTAAAGAGTGAAACAGACTATGGGGTCAGTAAAATCTTTAATTGTAATTATAATGCAGCTTTAAATACTTATGTCATAAGATTTTCATAATTATTTGTCGAAAAGCCAAGAACTTGTTGCAAAAATTTACATCTCTGCTGTGTAAATATGACGATTAAACAAAAGTTTTTTTTTTTATTAGTCATGGCTACACAGCCATGACTAATAAAAAAAAAACTTTTGTTTAAACCCACTGCTGGGAAACAAAAGTTAATGATATAAATGTTATTACTGTCCTCCTTTTATTTTTGTAGATAATACTCATTTTAAGACTCACTTGACTTTATTTAACATAGTACCGGAGCGCGGCGGCGGCGACCAGGAATGCGCGCTTGTGGTCTAAATGGGCCTTAAAATTTATCAATTTAGTCTATTTAGTTTTAATCTGTCTTCCTCTCAGAATAGCATTTATTTCAATAGAGAATAGTGTTATTTGGACTCTTAGATTAAATACCTACTTGTTTACTCTAGATTTCATGTAATCTTGTTCAAGTTTGATTATTTTATCATCGTTTCAGTACGCGGTATTTCTGGCGCTATTGCTGTTAGCTGAGATGACTGTCGGCATACTCGGATTTGTCTTCAAGGACTGGGTGAGAACACCTACTCTAGCTGAATTAAGAAATCCTATGCCCGCAATGTTACTACATACGTATAGTCTGCTAGCTTTTATAATATACCTCGGCTACTATCGGATAGAATCGGATATATTCGTGAAATAGAAATACCGGAACTAATATGACACTTAATTTCACATAACTTTTCAAAATAGTAAAGAAAAGTTTTAATCAGAGCAGGAAGTAGTATTACACTCGTGTGCTTGCTGTGTAGTGTCGGCCTAGAGAATAGCACCAACCCAATTCTTCCCGCGGGTGTCGTAAAAGGCGACTAAGGGACATAAACCGGGGGGTGGGCAGGAGCGCCCCCTGCAGTACAATTCCACCAAACTGCGATCCCCAACCCGCATGCCCAGCGTGGGGATTATGGGCATTACCCCCTATGATAGCACAACGCGGCGCTCTTTAGGGGAGGGCTATGTCCAGCAGTGGACTAGTATAGCCCGACGACGACGACGACTTGCTTTCGGCGAAGACCGACGCCTGCTCTAGAGCTCGAGGTATATAAAAGCTAACAGATTTTCTGGGAAGATTTTTTTTTATCAAATACTGTTAATTTTTGTTACCCAACATTGGTAGAGATTTGAGCAACAATGTTGTTTCCTGCTTTGCCACTGAATTATTTAGTTAGGGGAAACGGTTAGGGAAAAGTATAAAATATACGCCACGTCAGTGTGAAATGAGCAACTGAATAATGTCTTGTGGAGACAAATATTACCTCTACTCTCACTAGTTCAATTAACAGTTCAATTGATTGAACTAGTGAAACTTTCCAGTATTAGCAGTTCAATGATTTTCTTTGATTTAACTAGACTGTCAGCAAAGTGTCTGATGGTGCTTCAGTCATTATTGTCACGTTTTTCTATCACTAACTGTACCTGTGTATAATACACAGCAGTCTATATACGTTGCACTGTAGAGCACAGGGCCTTCTATCAAGGAAAGAAAGTATGGGCTAGAACCTAGAACACCATGCGTGCCCATTACGGATTGGCAATTTAAATTTTTTGAACACCTCATGTACACAGGTTACGACTCGCTTTCGTCGTTAGCGACAAATGTGAATAAATAAAATAATGGTTTATTTCGAATTCAAAAGCGTCAAGATCCCGTTTTGCATTAAAGTAGGTAGTATACAACCTGCCTACAGATTTAGTAGTTTATAAAACTATAATTTCCCTGTAGACTTAATATTCTATTTAAGTACTAAGGACTTACTAAATATCCCTATTTACTTTGGTATCAACCCTTTGTATGACCCTGCTGCTGAAGCACGGTTCTCTTCCTGCATCGCAGGAAGGTTAGGCCACACTCCACCTCGGGGGCCCACTGGAGGATTGTAAGAAGAGTGGAGGGCCTTACTGTCAGAAGTTATCAAGCCGCCCATAAGGCCTCTGACGTGGCTTAACTACTGTCATTTCTTGGCAGCCGGCACCAACGGCTAAATACCCCTAGCGAAGCACGGAAGCACTCGGAAAAACTGCCACTGGTGGTAGTCACGGGATGGTCACCCATTCAGCACCTGACCGCGCCGGTTGTGGCTACCTACTTTAGACCATATGCTGTGCCCCGCGTTGTTACCTGCGATTTATCGATTTTTCCATAGGAATAATATATTTTCCTGCAGTAAAACGTAACCTATGTGTTAATCCAGGGTGTCAGCTAACTCCATACCAAATTTTGTTAAAATCGCTGCAGCGACTTTAGATATGTGTGAACGAGTAACAAACATACACACTCACAAACTTTCGCCTTTATAATATTAGTGGGATGCGATGTGATTTTACTAAAGTACTAAAATTCGCTGTTTTGGTTTGATTCTCACAGATCAAGCAGCAGGCTACCTCAGGCTTCCAGAGTTTCATCACGCACTACAGAGAGGACCCTGACCAGCAGAACTTGATCGACTGGATACAGGAGGATTGGGTAATTACTGCCTGCTCTAAGCTTATTGCAAAACTAGTTTGGATCCCAATTTGGACAAAAACGATTCGCTGCTGTATTCGTCATAGCATGAATATGATTCGGTAAAGACACTATTTTGCACACCAAAATGTTATTATTGATGGTCGTTGTGAAAACTGTTGAGTCGCAAAGGTTGAAAGACCCACCATCAGCAAACCTACCTTTCAGTTAGGGCCGTATAAACGTTTTCCGTATGTGTTTCCCACGGATGTGTTGCAATTATTGCCTACTCTAAGCTTATTGCATAACTCGTTTGGATCCTATTTTGAGGAAATCGATTCGTTGCTGTTTGCGTCATAGCAGGATTCAGTATTCAGATTCAGTAAAGACACTATTTTGAAAACCAAAATATTATTATTGATGGTCGTTGTGAAAACTGTTTAGTCACAAAGGTTAAAAGACCCACCACCAGCAAAACTACTTGGCCGTATAAATGTTTTTTCAAACAATACCCCCAGCTCCAATGCTGCGGAGTTGAGGGTCCGCGTGACTGGGACCGCAACGCCTATTTCAACTGCTCGAGCGGGGCCGTGGGCTCGCGCGAGGCCTGCGGAGTACCCTTCAGCTGCTGCCGGAATAAGCCCCAAGATATCATCAGGAACAAACAGTGCGGCTACGATGTTAGGAAGAGTTCTTTTGTGAGTAAACAATATGTTTTAAGCGACTGCCTAAACAAAAAAATAAGGGGTTTCAGGGATCATAATATGAAATATACCGAGGGTTAATTTACTGGCGCCGCTCCCGATATGTGCACCATCGACAAATTTTTCCCCTCAAGTATCTTGACTGGAAAATCAAATGCTAGGAGTTACCGAAGTTAAAATTTACACATTTTGTGTTTTTGTGGATTTTCTAGTACCATATTCCGGCTATTTATTTTTAAGGAGCCTTTTAGCCAATTTAGCTTTCTCAATCAAGGTGCTGATAGACTGCAGTATTTACGTGTAATGCGTATTCTAGCAAATATTAATTATGAGTAAAAACTTCCAAAACAAAGGTTTAGCTACTGGGTAAAACGATCCCCGTTTTAACCAGTAGCTAAACAGCAGTAAATCACCTTCGAGCTTTTTGTCGAGCCGAGAAATAATAAATTCATTGCACCGTTTGGCCCTACATAATATTTTGCTCTGTTTATTGTTCAGTTCGACAACATTAGTAACAGCGAATGCTATATGCTCAGGTCAATCATAACAGTTGGAAAACGAATTTGAAGTGTTAGCGAACTTGATTTCCCAGCAAATTTTTATGCATAAAGTGGTTTGTTTCGGTGTCTAGTATGCGTAGATGTCGGGTCGGACGTCAGTATTTTGACACCTTGTGTATTTGTCCATTTCCTTTATTTCCTCATAACATTTATAACGTCTCAATTAACTTCAGTTTTAAAACGACTTCGGTAGCAGAGGCAAATAGCTCGGACACCAAAATACGTTCGGAACCTATGCATCCGGAACCCCTGGATCATATTTGGAAATGATCACTGGATAATTTTTGTTTGAGTTAGGGATTATACCTGGGCGTATCCCGGATTGTTTCTTTCTTCCTTCATATTCACTTTTGAAGTAACTGCACTCACCTGCAGTTCTAATTACGGACTACAAGCCTCGGTTACTCACACATTAAGATTTTTTTTGTAAGCCAAAGTGCCAGCTTTGACGCATTATTAATGTACGAGGCAGTGATCTATTTCCCCTTGCAGTCTCAGTTATTAAAGAGGTACGTTCGTATATGAGGATATATGCCACATTCTAGTAGTAGAAATTTCTTTATCAACCCTTTATTTTAAGGTTAGGCCATACTCCACCACAAGAATAGCAAGAATTTGTCTTGGTCTGATTCATGTGAAAGAAAAGTCTATCTTCCATAATCGTATTTAGGAATAAGGTGAGTCAGGACGAAGCAAAACAAAATGACATTGTTTTTTTAAGATTGAAAGAAATTTATGATTTGGAACACTGTCAGTCTTCGAAATCTTTTAGATTATGACAGTATAGTCATAGTCTAAAACGTTTCGAAGAGTCACTGTGTTCCAAATCATAAAAGGAAACATGCATTCACTTTCATATCTTTATTTGGGTACGAACGATATCTTTGACAGATCTGCCTCTTTATTTTGTTTGAGGCGTGTGGTAAAGAAATATAAAGATAATTTTGATGCTTTCACAAACACAGTTACTGATATTTATAGCGTAGACTTAATGAAATATCTTTAGACTTTTAGGTACCTGCCAAAAGAACTGAAATGTTTCACTAAATAAACTACAATCAAGCTTATTTGAGATTATCTTCACTTCAGTGGCATCTCTGAACTTGTGTCAGGCTTCTCTAAATAATGGTAATATAGGCGTCCAGCATTCGCTACCTTTGTCGGTCTCGTCCGATAGGTTGCTCGCAATTTTTGTGGGTATGTAGGAGCGTTGACGCACCGCGTCCGATCCAAGTACTAAGGGCGGTCAAACATCTCGCCCGAGTTCCATCTTCCTGAACCGAAAATATATCTAAATGTTTATCTACAAGCCGGTGACGTGCGAGCGCAACGATATAAACCAAAATATTTTTTTCCTAAAAACTTACAAAGGTAGAGACGGGGCCGTGTTTGTTTTTACTAGTGCGTATTCTATCCAATATGTACTCGTAAAAAGCACGGTCACGTGAAGGCCGATAGGCTGGGCAGACTCTTATATTATAAACCTAGGGTGTTATTTATAAAAACACGATTCCTCTAAAACACTCCTCAAATGCAGTTTGCAAATGCTACATCTGTGAATGACTTGTAAAAGCATTATATACTGAAGTCGTGGTGCACTTCGCCGGCATGTTGCAATTTGGATAGTCCTTAGGATATTTTGGACATTCAAGTCTCGTTAGCGTTGAGGGTGGGAAGCCTTCATACTTGCTTGGATTTCGATCGGACGCAATGCGCAAGCGACACCCGTGTTTCCCACTGATGTGTTGCCCCTGACCGTCCGCGGTAAACGCTCTAAACGGGCAATACGGGCGCAGCAGCCGAGCGAGCACGTGATCCACGAGCGGGGCTGCCTGCGCGCCGGCGAGGAGTGGGTGGAGAGCCACCTGGTCCCCGTGGCGGCGGCCGCCGTCGCCACGATG
This sequence comes from Yponomeuta sedellus, assembly GCA_934045075.1. Classification (NCBI taxonomy): domain Eukaryota; kingdom Metazoa; phylum Arthropoda; class Insecta; order Lepidoptera; family Yponomeutidae; genus Yponomeuta; species Yponomeuta sedellus. Next base: position 17,218,643 of record OW203730.1, read on the forward strand.
CTGCTGAAGGTTCGCGCCGTTATGTGTAGATGGCGCTAGTTGCACACTCAGTTGTTAAATTTGCATTTTTGTTGTACCGTTGTTGGACGTATTCAAGGTCTACCCACGTCACAACTTGCATGGGATATGTAGGCTTCACAATGTCAATCTAATATAGTCCTTACACCTTTGTGAATAGAGACGACACGGTGAAGCCTGTCAACAACTGATGGCCCGTCGACCGACGAGGAGACGTGTTTTCTTTTGCACTCGTATTGCAGTCTCTTACCTTGTCAGAATTTAAAAAATCGGCAGTTTCCTGGCCCATTGTCGCATGGATGGACCTTTATTTATGTACCGTGTTAACCGGCAAGGTTCTCAATATGCCTCGGCACGTAATTTTACCAAAATGCAACGTAGGCACGTAAATGTCATATTGGAAATATTTTCGGGCATGGTATAAATATCGTACCCTATAATCGATTTGTCGATAAACGTGCCTACCGAAAGTTAATATGCGACAAGTTGTTCGGAAGAATTGTCGAAATTTTACTTTCAGTCGTCAAATTTAGCGATAGATTGTTTATAAGAAAAGTGCGCGTTCCTCTTGGAATCCAGGTGGAGGTAGTGACTCTCAGGGCTGTTTTATCCAATAATTTAGTTCTTTTTACACTGTTGGCATTTCAATTGGAGCGCGCAAATCTTAGTAGTTGTTTCTCGTTAAGTGAGCACTGTTTCATTTTTGTTTTTATTTCTTTTGTTTGTAGAATTATGAGATAGCAAAGATAATATACGACAAGGGATGCCTCGAAGCCGCAGAAGAGTGGTTTGATCATAACTTGTTGATTGTAGCCACGTCAGCTGTGTGTACCGCTTTCGCACAAGTAAGTTGATGCTTTTTATCGTAATATGCACCATTATTTGATCTCTGTTGTATAGTTGATAATTAGAAAGACCTTTAAATTATGCTAGTTGATTTTTACAGCGTCTAGTGGCAGTTATTAGCTACTGTAGATAATGGAAGTATAGTGTCTTGGACACACTATATTGATTTGTCAGTAGAATAGCTAATTTAGCCAAAGCATCGCTATATTTTTTTAAAAATAAAATAACCTCTTGGAAATGTCGATAAATTGTACAATTCCTATAGGAAATAAGTTGTGTTGGCTTATTTGGGTTTATATTCGCCTACTGTTAGCAAAAGGGCAATCTGTGAGCATCGTTTGTAACTACAATAGCCGCGCTACAGATAGAATGTATATGAGCAAAGTTAATTGGGTGCCTCACTTCCTTGTTTATAATGGCCCTAGTATATGAAGGAAAACATCGTGAAAAACCTGTGTTTCTGAGTTGTCCTTTTATTTACCCCAATGCTTAAAAAAGTCAAACCGCGATGAGACAATGGTTAAGACTACATATACACTCTGAGAGGAGGCCTGTACCCTGCAGTGGGACGTTGCAGGCTTTGATCGTTATCAACCCTTGTATATCGCCACTGCTGGGGCACGGGTCTCTTCCTGCATCGCAGAAAAGTTAGGCCATACTCCACCACGGGGGCCAAGTCCGGGTTGGTGGAGGATAAGGATAAGGATAGAAGGATAAGGCCTCTGACATAGCTTAATGACTGCCATTATATGACAGCCGGCACCAACGGCTTAACGTGCCTTGCGAAGCACGAAAGCGCTCGGAAAAATGCCACTAGCGGTAGTCACGGGACGGTCATCCATCCTGTACCTGACCACGCCTGTTGTTCCTTAACTCAAGTGATTGATTCCAATCACTCGGTTCGCCTAGGCCACGAGCGGCTTTGATCATACGATACCTATCCTATCATGCAAAGATTATGTTGTCCGAATAGATTAATTTGTGGTTTCTCCCTTCTAAGTCATACTGTGTGATGACGGTAGGCATAGCCTCGACAATTGTTCCTGGTAAGTTTTTTTTATATGTCATACATTATTTCCGGCACTCACGTCATGTTTGTCGCATCCAGATCCTCGGCATTTGCTTCGCGCAAAACCTGCGCGCCGACATCTTCGCCCAAAAGGCGAAGTGGCACTGACAATCAGCCTCTCCTGCCGCCGTGTGACGTCACCAACGCCACGCCGCTCGCGACCCCTACAGCGCCCTCTACTCGCTCACGTGACCAACTAGTTCCGACGTGCGCGGGGAGATGGCGCCACCGACTGACGACTTTGTTCACATTCCGTAAGCTTTACTGCGAGTGCATTTAACATTTATTTGAACGTTTTTCGTTGCCTAGCTACTCTTATATGTGGCCGTTTACAACATACCAATACAAATATATTCATGACTTGATAAAAAATACAATTCATCCATATTTTCTAGTGAAAGTATTGATAATAACAGATTAATGGTGACCCTCAAACTACGTGAGGGCTGTCCTCCGAGGGCAATATAAAGGCAATAATATTACCTGCATGTTTTTATCCATCTAGTAAATGTGACTAATTCGATCAATCTGTAGTCTAGATAAGCCCACAAACAGTATATATTTGACGTAAGTTGTATGAAAGAGTTGTCAAATGTTACCTACCTGTAGGCCCTAGTTATAGATTTATTAGGAAGCGGCTAATGATCAACAAACGATAAAAAAAAGTTAAGAGAAAAGTTGTTATCATTTTGCCTGTAAAGATTTTGAAGAATTTTACACTGATCTGTACTTTTTGAAATATTTTGCTGTATTTCTTATGTATCTTGAAAACTTGGACGTCTCATGTCTTTTATCGCCTTCCAAATTCTTCCTTTATAACTGTCACACTGATTCAAAGTCCATTTCAACGTGTATGCCAAGTCTTCTTCAATCGTGTTCTGACTGAGTGTGTTCAAATGTTGTGGCGTAAGATAGCCTTCAATGAGCTGTGAACATTTTTGAGGTGTTGTTGAATCGTTTGAAAAGATTTTGAGCTCAATGTTGTACTGTAATTTGAAATAATATTACGAATTATACGAAATGTTGATGTAAAATTAGCCATAATAAATTGGCATTTAAAATATTTTGTGACTTAGCAGTAATTGTAACAGGAATGTAGTGTTACAAAATGAATTGTAAATGCCTTATATAGAGTCGATTATAGCTCGCTCCCTCAATCATAAATCTAAAGGGTGTTAAAAGAACACTATGCATACTGGACAAATAAAATGGATTAGATTAAAATTTTCAGAGAATTCATAAAAAGATGTTTAAGAAATTAATAAAATCGAAGGCGCATTCATATAGGAGTGCAAGTGAAAGCTTATTTGATTTACTCTGACTACATTTTGTTTTTTTTTTTGGATAATACAAGATGCATTTCTGCAAAATACGTTAAGAGTCCGTTACCGTTGATTTCTTAGGTAGGTTAATAAGTGACTTTCAGGGCCGAGTTTCATAAAACTACAATTCGTAATTTATTTTAACTATTCGCGGTACATTGCGCTGCATATTCTAGTTGTTTATCTGTGGGATATTCGGCTTTGCAATGTACATCGAATTGTAAACCATGAATTGCATTTAGGCCCAGGGAAACACAAGTTTACTAGCATCATTCCAAAGATATAATGTATAGGTACTAAAAACATATGCACCTGGAACGAGTATAGCGCTCTAAACATATTCAAAATCCAAACAAATAAGATAACAATATAATTTTTTTGTACACTAAAGCACATGATATAAAAAATTGCAAATAATACACAGTACAATTAACGCTAAAAGCAATCTCTTTCGGACAACTCTATGGTGGAAAGTTGCTTATTTTAGTTTTTTTTATTTATTTAGTAATTTAGTTTATTTTGTTGTCTGGTATGCATATTTCGGATCGGATGTCTTTTAACACCGCACAGTTGTGGTAAATTTATGTAATTATTAGATACTAGACGATACTAGACTTAATAATATCTGTGTTTGGTAGCTAGGCCCTAGATGTGAGACATTGTCAATACTTCACGTGTGTAAATTTATGTGACATCACTTATTTCATTTCAAATCACCTGATGCCGCTCTGATTTGAGTTATTTATGAGATAATACAAAATAATAACAATAATAAATAAGTGCTTTAAAAAAATTGCTTGGGAATGCGAAAAATAAAGTGAATCGATAAATGATTGATCGTACAAGTTGGTAGGTCTAGGTCGCGAGTGATTGCAGCAGGAGAAAAATAGCTGACAATATTTTAGTAACTAACTATAAATTAAAGTACTGTAATAACAATTTTAAGCAACATATTATTTAGATGACGTAATACTATTGTAGTCGTAAGTGCATTATTAATTAATTAGTAATAGTACACTATTGTAGTGATAAGGCAATACTCAGCATGGAGCGTAATAAATTAGTCTGGCGTTACTGATTGTTGGCAATGCTGAAAACAATAACCTAACAACATATAGGTAAAGGTGTACGAGATGATCCCGAAGGAAAAATGCTTGTACGTGGGATCCTCAGAAGGTTTTGCGAAAACAAAATAAGGGGTTCTGTAGGTATGAAAATATTTTTCTATAGAAACCTTTCAAAGTGCTCTCTACCAGCCTCTACACAAAATTGTAAGCGATAGAACTATTTTTCTAAACACTTTTCCAACCGCCACGGCGGCGCGCCGCTGCGAATGCAGTTTCTGCTATCGTATTGTAGTACAATGACCATTACGTGAACGTGGCAATTTAATTTCACTGCTGCTTTAAGTCTAAATACTTCTTCTAGGTGACAGTGGTTTTAAAAATTACGTCACATGATACATGTGTACTGTAATGCACAACAGAATCGAGGCTCTACTCGAACGCTAACAGCGCGTCTTCTCATAATAGTGTCCCTTTGAGCAGATTTCTTTAATTTAATTTTAAGTAAGGTCCAGGCCTGTCAAGAGGGCAACCTAGGAATTAGACCGGTGTGCTGTCCAAAAATTCCGTCATTTTGAACGCAGTGTGCGGGGCCGCGTTGTCAAAGATAAAATCATCTTGCTGGTTTTTTTGTACTCATAACCTGTAACTACTTTTTTAACAAACGAAACTGACTTGAAAAAATATGCAGTAAAATAAGAATTCGATAACATTCTCACGTAACTTATAAACAGATCTTGTGATCGATGAAATCTGACATCGATATTAAGAATTCCCTAAAAATATATTTACACACTTAGGGACGAATTGCCTTTTTTGAAACCTCTTCCTTTCCGATGTCGGTTAAATATATAAACTTTCGACGGTTGCAATTTGTATCAATCAATTAGCCCGCATTCGTCCACTACTGGACTAGGGTGGCGAGTGGCGTGCCTTGCCGGAGGAGGGGAGGAGGCAAGCCACTTCCTGCTTCCTGCACTTCCACCAAAAACAAAAATTCAAATTGTGCATTACCGAAAGCATAGTTTAAAATCAGTCATCGCAATTAACCGCCTGCTATTAAACTTGAATGATTTAAAACCGTTCCTTTAAAAAAACGTAGATCCACAATTCCACACAATTAATGCTTCTCAAAATATAATATTAAGTAAATCTCCGAAAGAAACTAGAAGGGATTGTTTAGATGAAATTTCGTAAAAAATTGTGTAACGTAATCCCGTTGTGAATCATTAGTATTATTTTTCATAAACATGAGGTTTTTTATATATTTTTAAATATTTTAGTTAGATATAGATATAATTTTACTTTCAATAATAAACATTGGCATCATCCAATTACCTAGTGCTTGTCAAAATATTGTATGCGAGAAATGTAAAAAAAAAAATCCGAGGTTTTTAGGTGACATTTCGTAATAATATGCTTAGTAATCTCATGTTATTTTTTTTATATTTTACATATTTGCACAACTATAAAAATGAAATTTTACTTTGAATAGTAATAATTAGTAGGTACCTACTCAAAACATTGTATTCAGTAAATCTCAAAACAGTGATGTATCAGTGGGTACGGTGATATCGTTCCGATGTTAAACCTAACTGCAAAGTAGGTAGTCGGGGCTGTAAGTAATGCAATTTGCTTAAGTCAGATGTCGCTGCCTGTACGATGAGAATATTGTAAAGAGGTTCGAAATTTCACTGATGCCGTGAGTCGCCCATTGGCTCAATTGGTAGAGCGCTGGTACGGATAGCCAGAGGTTGCGGGTTCGAATCCCGGCATGGGTGAAAAATTTTTAGCCTCTAAATAGGTTTTTAAATCTCAAAAACTAACTGAAAAGTATTATTTAGGAGACATTTTGTAACAATATGTGCAATGAAATCTCGTTGTGAATTGTTGGTATTACTTAACGTAGTAAGCATCTTAGCGATTAATTACACAAACCTATAAATTTTAAGAAAACGTTATCATAGATCATTATCACACGTGTTTTTTTCTTTAAAATGCAATCTCTAGTCGTTTGTACGATTTGACTGAGGCTGTTGGGTGGTTGTACCGAACGAAACTGGATACTTGTACAGGTATTGAGTACTGAGTCTTATCTTACTAGATTGCGATCAGCTATAAATGAAGCGGATCATCTTACTTTCATGGATCGCCCCGTACACCTTTCCCCTAGTCATATTTTGCCAGACTCTACGTAGCCAGTATGCTTCTCAAAATATTGTATTCGGTAAATCTCAAGAAGTAACTCGAAAGTATTATTAGTGACATTTGGTAACAATTTGTGTAATGTAATCTCGTTGTGAATCGTAAGTATTTTTTTACAAGCATAGTGTTTTAATATCTGCACAAATTTTATAAAAATGGTTTTGCTTTAGGTATATAATAATATTAGTTTTACTTATTTTTAGATCAGATTAATTATACAAAACGAATGTGTAACTTTGTAAAAACGTAAAAGGGCTTTTTGAAATACTTAATAAAATTTCTATTGCTTCAGAAGATTTCGATCACTTGAATCGCTGTAACAATAAGAATAAATTATAATTATTAACATTTTTAATTATATATGTAATTGAATCAATCGATGTACGTGACTGCTTTACAACGTGTTCATGTAAAGGAAGACATCGTGAGGAATCCTTGGATGAGGTACCAAAATGACAAACCTCACTTGAAATCCCCAATCCGCGGTGGATGGGAGTGGTGATTAATTATATTTATCTCTCTTTCTCTCTCGGAGAAAGCATGTGCTCTGCAGTTGGACGTCTTTAAAATAATATTTTTATTAAAAAACAGAGATTTTATTTATACCCAATATCTTAAAACTGAATGTCGATTTACGCTTCATTAAATTATAGTATTATTTTCTATGGCACCCCTAGGTTGTGTTCATTGCTATAACTGGCTGTGCCCACACTGCACTGAGTCACACTATTGACACATAATAATATGTCGATCCTTTCACTTGAAAAAACACTGCCATAGTAACGATTTACCAACGTACAGTGTGTCGCAACGTCTTTGAAATAATCTGACCCATAGAGTAAATAACAAAACGACTTAATCTGTGGGCTGAAACATGCACAATGTTGCTGGGCTTCGTCCGCCTATTTTCAGTTTTCCGGTTGATCACACAGAAATATCTCTGTACAGCTAAAACATTCATTGTAATACTAACTTCTACTAACCCGGCGAACTTCGTACGGCGTCAGAATCGATATTTATATTTTTGTGTTTATATGCCTACCATGTTTCAATAGTTCTTCTGTTCGGGTAGAGTCGAAGCTAAAAAATAAAAAAATCACAATTATAGGCTCCGCCGTTCTTGACTTATTAATGAAATTTACCAAGCTTTGATTTTTTGTGAATGTCTCTACCTTTGTTTCGACGATCTTACTCATAAATATGTTTCAAATCGACTTACTGGATGTTCCTAGAATAGGCGAAAGATAAAATACATTTATTTACTTAAATTTACCTACGCACTGCCTTAATAAAATAACATAGCCTGAATTTTGTTTTGTATAACTTTTTGTAACTAGGCATACTTTAAAGTAAATCAAGTAGAATAGAATAGAATAGAAAAACATTTATTCAAATACCACAACACACATAAAAACTTAAAAATAATAACATGGCCAGTAAAAGAACACACTTCAGGTAAGAAATACCAATAATTACAGTAATTTTATAGAATAAATGCATACAGACAAAGTGAGCTTAGCTGGTGGAGGACCTGTGTGTCATGGTACCAGAAAAGGTTCTAGACTCAGCATATGTCCCAGGTTGTCAGTGGACAACCAGTGACGCTGGTATTCTGCTGGAACCTGTTTAAGTGACGTACGAACAATCAACGCAAGCATTTGTAATAGAGAACCAAAAATACCTGTCTACGTTAAAGCAGTGTTGAAATTTATAAATGTATGGTGAATTGGTAGCACGATAGATTATAATTCTTAAGAATGAAATAGACAATAAATTATTTTGTTATTATTTTGGGACAACAAGTCAGGAAATAGGACACAGATTAATTAATTGTTTCATATAGATAAAGTCGAGCGTTGTGATGAGAGTAAGTAATATACAATGTCGATATAAGTAGCTCTGCAAGAATAACATTCAATGCCATAAGATGTTAGTAGTATTTCGGATTATGTTCTGAGTATGCTTGAAATAACGTTTTGAATATTATTCATGAGTGTTCAAAGAGATTATAACCTGAATGCAATCCCCCGAAAGCGATGGACGGTGTTAGAATTATTTTAGCATAATATTGACTATGTAACAGTTAAATTTATTATGTAGAGGTTTTCGTATTTAATTACTGTTGTTGACAGAAGTATTTATACCACATTACATTGGAAAAAAGTCTTTTTATACCTATGAAAATAAACGTAAGTGTAGCATTGTTTTGTTTCATTTCATTGTACCTGTAAGCATCCGCGACTCCGTTCGCACTGGATAGATTGGATTAGATTGATTAGAATTCTCTCAATCTAAGAATCGATGGAAGCACAAATTATTCGCCAGCCTCGGTGGCGGAGCGGTTTAGCACGCTGACTGTGCAACCGAAGGTCTCGGGTTCGATCCCCGACCGGGTCAAACTAGGAAACGAACTTTTCTACAGTCTATTTATTCTTACTTGTCCAATTTAGTAAACAAGATCTACCCGTAAACTGTAACTTTTTAGTCCAAAACTGCCATATTTCCATAAATGAAGTATCTTGGAACACTCTTTTAGATAACACGCTGCCAATTTTATAAACATAGTTCATGATAGTTCATGAATTTGCGAGAAAATGTCTAGTTTAGGCATCTAATCTCAATTTTAAGGTTAGAATCTTGTTTACTAAATTGGACAAGTAAGAATACTTAAATAGACTGTAGTTTGTCTCGGGTCTATGTATTTATTGTATTAAATCTATCGTCGAGTTAGCACCTATAACACAAGTCATTTAGTTGTGGCCTAACGAGATCTGTGTAATAGGTATGTCCATGAATATTTATTTATTATTATTCAATGTGACCCACGCTTGGGTCACGTGGCTCGTTGTTTTGTAAACATTTTTGGACAGTTCAATATTAGTTGACTGATAAATCGAAAATTTAAAGTATTTATACTGTATACCTACCTGTTTCAAAAAGTGCAAATAAATAATTATCTTATCTTATCTTACCTACATCGAGTGGATCCTTAGTTACTTCCTGTCCATCAATCAATTCGTCAGTAACGTTACGTCTATTTTCTGTATTTGTAGTAATCCAAGGTATATGATGATGAAGGATAGATTGTGTATTTTTAAGATTCGATAATATATTATGTCCCAGATGTGCAAGAAGTGTCTTTGTCTGTTTGCTAGACTTCGTGAAAAAGACTGTTATCCGAAGACATAACTTTATTTCTGTTTCATTGGAATCATTTTATATTAGGAAAATAAAGTATTAATGCATCATTAACAGCAATCTCTGATAACTATACCTACTGTGATACCAATATTTCTTTCGCAATGTTTCTGTGGGTTTTTTATTTAATTCAAAACTAGCTGTGGCCGCAGACCCGACTTAAAACATCGTCTTAAAAGTGTTTAACTGAATTCGAACTTTTATAAATAGATACGGTTGTGAAACGGTTTCAATGGGAGATCCGAGTGCACAAGTATGTCAACTTTATCTATTATATATCAGAGTCATTGTATGGTTTCAATGTTAAAAACCTATTTACAGGTTAAAAATTGCACCCATGCCGGGATTCGAACCCACGACCTCGGGCTATCCGTGTCAGCGCTCTTTCCAACTGAGCTAATGGGAGACTCACCGGCATCAGTGAAATTTCGAACCTCTTAACAATATTCTCTGTATTACGTACAGAGAATATTTTTCAATGTTTCATCGACATCGTTAATGCTTAATTGAAGATAGAAACACGCGTAGAATTCTTGATCATGCAAGTATAAATAAGTAGCTACTAGGTAGGTAGGTACCTACGTCCTTTAGGAACGACCCCCAGAAATACCAACTTTTATTCTAGCGACATTACTGTCCAACAATTCACTATTATAGTGTCTCCCACACGTCGCCAGTGTTATTTCGTCGGTCGTTCGATGCATGAGACACGTGCCGCGTAAACCCTAATGCCGCGCGGACAGGAATGGGCATTTGTGTAGCTGAGGGGTCCTGGTGACCCCTGTATTGTAACCCTTACTTTTAACGGCAAATGGCCAGAAGTATCTTGGCGTAAGAGCATTATTTTCAGTTAACACAGGGCACGGGCAAATGGACTCCCGCGGCTGGGCTATCGTAAAGTCAGGGGTGACGGCAACCGCTCTCTGTTTGTCGCTAAGTGTAAAATAAGTGTTAACCCTGCCAATGGCATTGTTAGACCGAGGGCTGATCCTCCTTTATTTGCTTGCTGGGTTTAGAAGTGCAAATAAAAGCAGGTAGTCTTTACTGAATTAGTATTTATGTAAGTACAAGCTCGTGCGAATTGTGTACCTAAGTGAAAAACCAACTACCTACTTAGTTGACAAGTTGACCAACTTCTCCCTATTTGACCACAGCTGACCATCAGCCCTATTTCACTACAGCCGACACCCTCATCCATCTCTAAAAAGATAGATTGCAACCAGTTATTTCCATCTAGGTAGGTACCAGTAAGTTATTGGAATAAAAAAGATATACAGTGGTTAAAGACGGATGTGTCCACTATTTTACACATAAACACAAATTGAAAAACTGCCACTGAAACTCACCTAGAGCCCTTTTATTTGGCTGCGGTTACGTCTTCCAAAGACCATTTTAGCGAGCGTTGTTTTTGTATTAATTAATATTTACATGTATTTTAAAACACTATTCCTTAGATAATGGTTTTAGAAATAAGGGCAAAAAATCTATAAGGCAGATCTATTACCTATTATCTACCTACTGTTCTCTTTCTTTAAAAAATATTGTTAATGAGTTTCAGGACTATACGGCAGGAATTAATAAAAATATGTATTATCTACTAATCAAAATAACTATGTACAGTCTGTTAGCTTTTAGAATATACCTCGGGCACGCAGAGTAGGCTTTGGTTTTCGCCAATTTTGGCCGGCTTTCGTACTGATGATCCAGTTCTCATTTCGAAATTAAGTGTCATATTTGTTCCGATACATCTATTACACATATATATTCTATTCTATCCGATAGTAGCCGAGGTACATTCTAAAAGCTAACAGACTATACCTACATGTGTTTATGTGTGAAGATAGCTGCTACTTCTCCTACGGTCTCATTAAAGAGTAAAGTAGGTATGTGTTTTGTGGTAGGTTGTACTAATACACATTAACCGTAAACCGGCACAATCCGTAAATCGACAGCCCGCATTATGGCCGGTTCCATTTGTTCAAACCTCGAAAATCTAGGCATTAGATAGCGATTGTTATCGCCCCATCGACCCCGGCTCGCATTGGAGTCTCATTTTCGTTATTAGCAGGCTCGAATCGATTGGATTTCTATTTCAGACTGCCAGCAGTTGTGTGGTTCAAAATAGCGGGGTCGTGTCGTGTCCGATCATCCGATGACAAGGAATTAGGTGGGTCCCTGCTTCCTAAATAGGGTGACCGCAGTCTACTTACCTACCTATCTAATTTAAAATGCTTCTTATACAGACCACATTTGGTTTATTTGCTGACCACGTGTTGATGTTTATTTTTAGCGATAAAATTTATCGTTTCCTGATTTTTGTTGCTGATATAACTTTGTTATTAGATATGTCCAAGTGTCAGGCGATGATGAAAAGGGTAGGGTGGCAAAGAGACAACTAAACGTATTGGCTTATTAGAGGCGCTGTGGGGTGCTAACTGACGCCATCAATGAAATAAAAATCATAACTTGTTTTATAATAGGTACGTTTTTACCAAAAAGTGATTTGATATACCTACCTTGCTGTTGGCTAAATTTTATCACGTACAAATATACGTGTCAATATTAAGATTTCAGGTAGGTATCTACCTATATCAAATCAAAAAGATTTTATTCAAAAGTACCACAGAAACTGCAACTTTAGGTGGACTCGACTTTTCTCAGACTTCCGTTATGGCTCCCGAATCGAACGACAGAAAACATTGAATTAATTTAGTAATTGACTGAGTATATTCTTTTTAATGCACTAACCCGTGCTAAGGACAATTTTAAAAACCTATTTAGAGGCTAAAAATTCCACCCATGCCGGGATTCGAACCCGCGACCGCTGGCTATCCGTGCCAGCACATATCTAAATAGGTTTGACTGCCTCGTTGGCCTAGCTGTGTCGCGTCTGATTACCATGCCGGAGGTCTAGGGTTCAATTCCCGATGGGGGCCGACATACACTTGTACAAATGGCCTAAGTCTGGGTGTATTAGCATGTTTGTGATGTCCTTGCCTGGTCACTAAAGTACAGGGTATCCCAGTTTGGGACGAGGACAAGTGATTGTGGTGTGGAAGTTATTATTATTAAAGGAAGTTACTGGGATAGAGGTATAGTAAAGCGATAAGACCGCCATTTGTATAAAATTGTTTGTTACGCTTTATTGCACAAAAATTAAGATACAAAAAAACAACTTAAATAATAGGTAACCGTCGATGTAAAGGCGGACTTATTTCAAGAGCAATTTCTGAAATGCAAGAAATTATAATTGTTATAATTTTCTCTATCTCGAGTGAATCTATTCTCGAGTTCTCTATCTATCTATCTATCTATAGCGTCTCATCTTCTTATTCGAATGAGGGTGATCAAGCCGCCGTTTTTGTTTTTGTCAGATAATTCCTTGCAGATGTCTCGCCAATAGCAAGCCAATATCCAATTCTATCTTGTGATATAGTATATCACAAAATCTTGTGAGGTACGGAGCCCCGACTCGCTCTTGGATGGTTTCACTAAGTCATGGAATTCACCGTGTAAATTTTAAAACCTATTTAGAGGCTAAAAATTCCACCCATGGCGGGATTCGAAACCGCGACCTCTGGCTATCCGTGCCAGCGCTCTTCCAACTGAGCTAATGGGCGACTCATCGTCATCAGTGAAATTTCGACCCTCTTTCACCGTGTAAATACTGGTCCCGCCAGGACGAGGGACGGTCAGGCCCTACGTCCAGCAGTTAGCGTCGGCAATGTCATTTGTCACCGCGTGCTGGCAGCGCCTCTTGACACGCCGATTACATCGTGAGCGCCCAATCCGATCGCAGTACACTGTGCAGGAGTTACAGTACCTCGTGTTACTATCAATGCCGTAACTAGGGTTATTTCATCTTAAGGCGCTTCGGGGTGGTTACGTTACCAATGGAAAAAAATCATAGCTTGTTTTATAATACGTTTTTATGTAAAAGTGAAAATGAGAAATCCTAACAACTGTGACCACGATTTTTAGAACCTACAGTCTAGAACTAGGGTCAATAGACTAGGGCTCTTACTAATAAACACCGCATAGCCTGGTATAGTTACACAGTGTTTTGTTCACGTCATTTGAAGGTAATTTTCAGTTTGAAGAAAAGAGACAAAACACTGTATAGTTATACAATACTTGGTATAGGTATACCAAGTATTGGTATATAGGTATACCAAGTATTGGTAATACAATAATTACCAATACTTGGTATAGTATACCAAGTTTATTAGTAAGGCTGTAAAACTTTAATCATAACTTGTTTTAATTATAAAACAAGTTATGATTTGTTTTCCATAGGTGGCGCTAGTTAGCAGTCACCCCGAAGCGCCTTAATGGTACTCTAAGGAGTAACCAAAAATAAAACCTGCCCAAGTATTTTTTATATTGTGTTTTTGTGGAATACCGAGATTTCAGAATTTTGGCATTGCCTCCAAAAATATTAATAATACTTTTATTCACGTGTGACACGTCGATTTAGTCCCACACTTATTCACAAAAATACGAGGAATCAGTGAAAATTCTTAATTTGTAATTGTAGCATTAAATTTTTTGACAATGTTGACATTTTTTAAAATGAAGTATCATTAGTAACCATAGTGAATATTTAGGCCTATGCCACATGCTTTCATCAGTATGAGCCGATTTTACAAATGTAATGAGATTACGTGAATACTGTGGTTAATGGTTTGACACAAAGCTGGGATTGACCACTGTAGGGTGTTCAGATACTGCGGGACACAGCAATAGGTGTACTCACCCGGCTATGTCGAGAACATGCGACACGAGCCAATTCCAGTTGAGTATTGGCTTGTCACTTTTGTTTGCTGACTCGGAAAATTGGCACAAAAATAGAGTATCCAACGCCCAAGTAGCACCCATCTCATTTATAAGCCAACCAGCCCGATGTAATGGAGCTAATCAACCGGCGATGCCGGTTTTTTCATATCAGCGCCTAAAGTGGCTTGTAATAGATATTTTGCAACCCTTTTCATGGCAGCAAATTCTTTCGGGCCATTGTTAGCGGCATGTGGGTTTCAAAGGGACAAAGCGTTAGGCCGGGCCGGCCCGGTCGGGTGTCAGTCGACGCCTCGCAATAAATCAGAGCGCTCTGACCCGCCTGACGGGACACGATTAACGTCGAATTAAGGGATCAGCTCCGAGGATAAAAATACATAAATGTACGATGAACACTGCGCTGCGGAGCGTGATGAATTTGTTAATAACAGTTTATTATAATGAAAGTCCCCGGTAAGCTCAACCGCCCTTTTCCATCCTTTCAAATCCCTAAAAGGTACTAAATAAGTACTTGCGAGACTCAGCCGTCTACTTTCAGTTTGTTACACGAGGCAATCACTTTTAATTACTAGAACACACTGAAAGGCACATTACGTAACGAGTACCGGCGTCATTAAAATACAGAAGGCTCCGGAGCTAAAGTTTCAAAAAGGAATAATCGTGATAAAAATATAACACTGCAAAAGGCGCAGCGGGCTGTTGAGACGGCAGCGCGGCCAGTTTAGGAAGCACCCTGCGGCCTATTGGCGACGGTGTTTCAGCATTGACGCTGTTGGGATAAAGCATGGAGGACCGGGTCTCCGCTGGCTGGTGGTCGCATAAAGCCTAGAGAACGTGAGAAGAGTGCTTTTGTCCGTGTCGCGCGGAGCGGCCGCGACCGAACGTTCATTTGCTGAAAGCTAGACCTTAAGTGCCGTCAGAAATCCGCCCATTTCCATCTCACATCCACCTTCTCGTATTAGAATACGGAGGAGAGCTACGGCTGCGAGAAATGCGAAGGCGTAAAATACCAAACTGAAGCAGGTGCAAACTTTCCGAAAGAGTTGTGCTACCTACTTTTAAAGCTGCGAATTTTAAAGTCCAAAAATGAGATTTGCTGCGTCCGTTCTCCCGAATGTATTACCATATTTCCATTTATTTTTAAGATGCAGTTACGTGGGCTGTACAGTTTCATGAGTTTATTTTTAAACTTTATTGTTCTATCTAAAGTAGCTATCATCTCATAACAACCTTCTCAGGAACTAATAAGACTGTTGAGAATTTATGCGTGTATCGGATAGCAAACCTACCTCCCGTCGTCCTGTCGGCTACACTGACAGCTTGGAAAAGTAACCTTTCAGTTATCCAACCCAGTTTTGTAGTTCCCTCGGTAATTAGGGGTTCCTTACTAAGTTTTAAATGAAAAAAATAGTGAGCTATTTAAATACTCACTTCGCGATTTGTGTTTAGTTTTCTTTCACATGATTATATTATTTTTAATGCACTAACCCGTGCTAAGGACAATTTTAAAAACCTATTTAGAGGCTAAAAATCTACCCATGCCGGGATTCGAACCCGCGACCTCTGACTATCTGTGCCAGCGCTCTTCCAACTGAGCTAATGGGCGACTCACCGGCATCAGTGAAATTTCGAACCTCTTTACTATAATCTCTGTATGTAGCACGAATAGCCAGAGGTCACGGGTTCGAATCCCGGCATGGGTGGAATTTGCCCATTGTTACTTTTCAAAATAGGCAAATAACAATCTAATGTTTACATTTATTTATATACGAGTATCTGCAGATATTTTTTAAATACTTAATCACGTACTAGTTACAAAAAGTAGTAGTATGATGATGAAAACTTGCCGGTTTTAAATTTATCTTTCCACGTTACGTTCCGTGAAAGTGTTGAAAGCGGCTAACCTACAGGTCCCTCACATTTTGTGCTAAGCGCGCGTGATTGACTAAAAATCCGCATGCGGGAAAAAATATAAAAAGCCTCCCAGTCATTTGTTTGCCCAGTATTCCACCGGTGGCCGCTCATTCCCAGCCTTCGTGTCATGCGCGTCTGTTGATAGACAGCTCTGTCATAAATTCATGATGCGCGAGACTTACCTGTCAGTTTTGGCGCTTCTGGCACTCTCCACCAGGGCCAGTTGCTCCGACCCCGTTGGGAAAGATGGCTTTAACTTTTACAAAGGTAAGAGTGTGGATGGTGTGAGAAAGGTTTGATTAAACTAATTAAAAAAAGGGAGATTATGATAATAAATGTTAGTAACCAAAAAATTATGTTTTTTCAATTGAATTGAAGAATATTTGGTGGTAAAAACGAGAGCCTAATATTAATGACTATTTTCTTTCAGATAACCTTAAATTTTATGGATAATGGCGGCATAAAATGGTTTATTTGTGTAAAAGAAAAATGAAACAAAAATACTTTATTATTATGGGTCAATAATAAGCATCATAAATCACGCCAATTATTAATGAAATAACAAATTATACAGAAAACTTTCTCTTTGTTGAATACAAGAACTTCACTACGATGTTTTCAGTGACCAATTTGATTTTGACGGAAGAACTTATAGGTTTTAATAACAACCCTTGTAGTATTTTCCTATGATGGAAAATAAAAGAAAATATTAAAAAAGAAACTGTACCCAAACGCAAACCATTCGTTGCAAGCATAATTCAAATTCTAAGAACAGAAACAGGTAACTCCTAACTACCCCAGTTGACTGTATCTGAGGTAGTTAGGAGTTATCGGTTTCTGTTCTGAGAAATTGTCTTCAGTTTGCATCGAATGGTTTGCGGTTGAGTTGAAAGTTCGATACAAAACATATTGAATTTGGTATTATGAAATGTATCCTGATTGCAGACTACCTTCGCGGGCCGCGGTCGGACGAGGCGATCCAGGGGCCAACCGGCCCTGATCGGATGCTTTGTAAGTTTACCATATTGAGTTCCTATACGCTAACAGTTTATGTTGTTAGCGACGATATGTACATAGTACTTTAAGAGCGAATTATTTATATGCTACAGTCAAAACCCTTAATCTGTCAAAACTAGTTATAACTGCTATAATCAGTCAAAAGTACTTTTGTCCAAAGCTTCGGGTCAGTAACATTTGAAATACCTAATGGTAAAAACACCTAAAATGATGCATCACTCAATCTGTGACAACAAAAATATAGGTGCGACGAAGCGCGTAGCGTATAGCGGAGCGTAGGTTGAACATGTAAGACCGAAAACTAACTCTACACTGTTGGATGCATATTAGAATTTTGATTTTAGCAATCAAAACTAGTTTTGACCGTTTAAGAGTTTTGACTGTAACATATATATATTTACAGTAGTATATATTTACAGATTGTAGTTTGAAAAAATCACAATCTAAATAATATCACAATGATTCTTGTAGGTACGTAAAACATCAACTCCAAATTGATGTAGTGACGTGCTTCAGGAATTGTTAATTTTAAAAACCAACGCAATTCTAGCAGAGGGTACGTCAGAACAGAGATTTTAAATTATCTGTTTTAAAGCAGAAACCGTGTTACCTAGTGCTATTTGAATTGAAAATAACTAATGGACTATGAAATAACCAATAGATTTCTCGCAATAGTGGCTTGTGGAGTGTCTCAAGTGTAACTGATGTTGTTTTCCCGTAGATTTTTACCGGACTCCGTTACAACTGTACCCTGGCTTGTTACCATCTGCAATGGAGCAGGAATATAGGAAACGTACTGGAAATGCTTTTAAAAGTGAGTTGAACCGGTAAATAATGTATTTTTCACTACTAATACTCGGAAACTAGGTCTTAAGTTGCAGCAGGAGCGGATTGAAAGTAATATTTTTCAGTCCTAAGGAGGATCGTTTTTAACTGACAGCTGGATATTTATAAAAAAATGTACTATTTTCACATTTCTGTTAAAGCGTGTTCCAAATTTCTATACAGCTACTCAATTTCACATACAATGAGGGCAATACTTTCCTTATGTTTATAATGAAAAATACAGTGTTTGCCTCGGGTTAAAGACTTATTTAGACCCATAGATAGGTACTGGCGTATTTAGACCCTCGAACTAATGGCGCCTTTGCTACGCTCGGACGCTCAACCCCGTTTCGGTACTAAATTGATAAGTACCTTTCACCTCTAAGAGTAACAATTTGATATTACTTTTGTCCAATTTAATTTATTTTTGTTACAATTTTAATAACTACCTAAAGCTAACTTTACATTCATTGTTATCATGACTACAGCTGCGTCGTTAATTGTCCGTATAAGATTGATTTAACTATAATGTCTTTCGGCCTTATTTATAAAAACCCGCTGACTAAAGAATTGTCTGTGGTGGAGATTTTACAAGGAAAAATTCAATGAAATGCACCTTAGACTGTCTTAGTGGACGTGTTTTCATAAATAAGGCTGTTTATCTATAAAGGGCTTCACACACAGCAGCTATAATGTAAAGATGTACATTATAGCACGATTCATCTCATTACATATTTCCATAGAAATCGTCAGGAGACCACACACGACAGCTATAATGTATATTTTTACATCTTCGAATCTTAAAATGCAGAGCGATACGAAAATATACATTTATATTTCGTTACATCTTAATACATCTCAATACATCTCAATACATTTCCGTATATCGCTCTTCGAAAAGGATGTTCAAAAAGTTTCTGTGATAGACAGAGAAACACACAGTACAGTGTGTTTTAGTCACTCAGTCAATCAGTCTGTTGACAGTTGAGTTCGGAAAAGGTTGATCTTGACTCCCGGAAATAATCACAAAATTTTCCGTCAGATAATTCATCAAATATTTTAAACTCTCCGTAAATTTCCATATACTTTATGTGATCTTCAATCCACATCGTTCTGTTTTGGCACATGTGGCATTACGGGCGTCAAAATCACAATTCGAATCATCTTCTGATGAACTATCTAGTAGATCTAATAGTAAGTAACTCAACGGGTCCATAGTATTATAACATTAAAAATAAGAACACCCTTTATAACACTTTAGCAGCTGGAGAGTGTGTCAATCGGGACGTATGCCAATGAAATGAAGGGAAAGATACATTACATTACCTGTTGTGTGTGTGATACATTAAGATAATTTAAAGCTATACATCCCGGGATGTAATGTACATTAATATACATTATAGCTGCTGTGTGTGATATAGATAGATCGCTACGTGAGCAGAGTAAGCCCAGACAGCTGGGCGAAAATCGACCGGGTTGGCAGTAAATGGCTGTAAACAGAGAGGAGCTAAAGGGGAGGCATTTGCCCAGCAGTGGGACACAATCGAGGGTAGGTATATAAAATTCTTAATCTTCGGGATTATCTATTAACACTGGGAGCGTATTAACACTCTTATAAAAATATATACAAATAATAAGATTTATTCGCTAATTATTTTTCGACAATAAAACTAAACTTGGGATTAATATACTAAATGAGAAATCCGCGCGCTTTCGTTTACCCTCTCTTTTTTAAAATTTACTGAATTCTCGAAAGGCAATCAGAAGATTTCACCTTTAGGTCAAGAGATGACTGATTGTGAGCCAAAATACATAGGTCTTTTAGTTTAGATGATGCCTTCGTTTGTGTGGAGTTTCAACGGTGCATTATCACGTTGTCTTGCACCCTCGTGATCCATTCCAGGTCACATGCTAAATAAAGACATGTGGGACGAACGGGTCGCAGGAAACAAACGCAGTTCGAAGGCAGCTTTATCCCTGATGATGGGGAACAAGCACGTTCCGTATTTCACGTAAGTATGCAAAACTTGTTATTACTTTTTTAGATTTTAATTTATATTTTCAGCGGAATCCGATCAGTTTTTTTAACACCGAGTTCATTTGCGTATCTAGGATTATTTATGGACTTGCTGACTATTTATGAAAGCTTTGGTCTGCCACACTGAAAATGTATTTAATATATACATGTATACAGTAACAAAAAATCCTGAATTGATCAATACACCACATGGGGCAGGCACGGCTCTATCTACGCCAATGACTGTGATTGACTTCAGAATTATAAGATCCCAGATTTTAGTTTTCCAACAACATACTTTGAGATAGCTCTAAGCGGTAAGACCGGCAATTGTATAACATTACTTAGATATCAGAAATCATGGCTGTAATTTTTTTTTCTGGTAGTGTTCTCAATCTATCTTCTTAGCTCAATCATTTACCAAACATCCAAATACTCTCTTCATTGACTATCTTATGTCTATCGGTGATCCTCATCAAAATAAGAGATAAACGCGCAACAAATTTATTCTTTTGTATCGAGTACGCTAACCGCTCAGTAATTTAAAGTGTTGAGGTAAAGTTAGCAATTTGAACTTCACAGAGTCATTGTTCGATGCTCGGAATCTAATTGGAGATTGATTTAATCATGATTTGTGTTTGTTTTAATCTGTTGTTTTCCACTGCAAGAACATTTAGCAGAATTAATTAATATTTATTTTCGTTTGGTTTCAGCACTGAAAATTCATCTAGTGACTTTATTGAAGTTCCGATGGAATAAGTTATTGTATAAGTATATTTGTTTAGTTGTTAAAGTTACTTTTCATGTAAGTAGGTACGTTGTAAAAGTGCAGCATCTTTTAATGGTCTGTATACTCAGATATAGTAACAATGTAAAATTAAAAGAGGTAAAAGTACTGTGGAAAACTTATAACATTTTAAACTCCTTCCATGTGATCAAATAAATAAAAATTGTATCCTTATCGTACTTACATCGGATGCTTTTCTATCGCTAATACTCTCTGTGTAAATCTTGTTAACATTTCGTATTATGAATGCTATATGTACGTTACTGTAATCAATTAGTTAATAAACTGTATCTATTCTACCTATAAATAAAAAATAATTGTTTAGTTTCAGTTGATATAAATATTTACGATTATAATAAAATAACCACCATTTATCAAAATAGGAATTGTAAAGCCTAAAAAAATACAATTAAATAGGACATTATAGAGTACGACAATTTCTTTTCACTACCTATTATACACCTTTTCAGGTATAACTTGTAGGTACAATCGCATCTGACTTATCCTTTACGTTTTGGGCTTTGTGCTGTTGTTATATTAAAGGCATAACAAAGTATTAATGTTCGATGTGCTGTGATGTGCAATACAAACTTTCAGGGTTAGCTTTTCGTTTTTGCGAACCTACATATTGGTATTTCTTAACGTCTCGTTTATATTATTATATTAAAGGGGTCTAATTACGAATATTTATTAGGTAAAACGTTACGTTATTACGTATTACCTAATAAATAATCGCGATTATACTCGTTTGATATATAACCTACCTACATAGTGAGTGTTACATATTGTATAAGGAACCCTTTTCTTAGTCACACTTATAATAGGCCGATTTTTACATATTGCTTAGCTAATAAGGAAATCACTGAACTATTTGCCTCTCGCTCACACAATTTTACCGACAATATTGCTTATTCTAATGCCGGCGCCAGATAAAATTCAAACAAGTGATCACATAAGTGTTCACTGTGTGGCACGGACATTTTGTTACTATTGTGACATATAATGTCCGTGCCACAATGTGCACACTTATGTGATCACTTGTTTGAACTTCTGATTGGCACCGGCATAAAGCAAATACTTCTCCAGCACCTTGCTTTTATTTACAGTGACGTACCACCGTGGTCTTTTGGGCTTTTTGGTGTTACTAACAGCTCAATTGTAATACTATTTTTATTTTTAATGCACTAACCCGTGCTAAGGACAAATTTAAAAATGTTTACCTCTAAATAGGTTTTTAAGCTCAATTGTAATTTGGAGTGAAAATTACGAAACTAAAAAGGAATTTCTCTGTAGGACAGTCGATAGCAAGTAGAATTCTATGTACCCGTTCCAAATTTTATAGAGTGCATGAATAGTATTTTCTAAGGTTAACACGAGCACTAGACATAATTAAAATTGTTTGTATACGGATACATGCTCGTTTATTACATTTTTACAAGTTTCCGACGTTTCGGCACTTTTTCAGGTGCCGTGGTCCCGAATGACTGAGGTGACAGGCGTCTTAGAAAGCATTAACGGTTAGTTTACTACCCTCGAAAAAAATTACAAAAGTAAATTATGAAGTTACGTTCCAAAATAGGCAAACCAATTATTTTTTATATAAAATCAACAATATTGATTATTAGTAGGTACGAGTAATTGAAGTTAAAATTAAATTTATAAACTAATTATTTTACATGAACTTAAAAATACTGATTATTAATTGAAATTAAAAAAAATTACTCTACAGTCACACTTCTAGCAAGAGGGTCTCATGCACTTATTCCCATGCTACCGGTATGTTCCAACCACGATCTCTATTAAAATTTGGATGCCGGCGGATCTCTATTGCCTCGCGTATCATTCTAGGGAAGAAACGGTCCGGGACCACGGCACCTGAAAAAGTGCCGAAACGTCGGAAAATTGTAAAAATGTAATAAACGAGCATAAATCCGTATAGAAAGAGTTTAAATTAGAGTGCATGAATGTCAAGGTCAAGGACGTGGCGACTCTTCTTAGGCTTACTAGCAACACTTATTAGATGACACTTAAATAGCCTTTTAAATTGACTTTTGGGGTTTAAGTAGCATTTTACTCAAACTCTTCATACAGTTTGAGTAAAATGATACATTCAAGAAATTAGTGGAGTGTTAGCCTGTGAAGCGATGCTGCTCGCTTATGCATTCTCTCCGGGACAATGTTGTAAACTTTTGTCGGGCGAGCTCCGTTAAACTTAAACGGAATAAAGGTAACTAGTTATTTGATTTGAGTGGAATTGAAAATTCTGCCCGTAACTGTACGGGCGTGCGTTTGCTTAGCACACACAATATTACATAACAGAATGTCGGCTCATACACCTTGTCTCAAAATTTATGCGGAGTGAATAATATTGAATTTATTAGACATTGAATTGATTAGACCCGTTTGATGAAATGTGTGCGTTATGAATAATTAAAAGTTACTATTTCAAATTGTTAAACAAAATTTAAAGGGACGTTCTTACCATGACTTTCCTCTAGAGGAACCAATAAAATAAAAACAATAACAACAGGACTAATAAAAAAAACGCGTAAGGTGTTAGTCGGACGCGCGCATAGAGGCTTCCGTGCCACGATAAATATAATGCGTATTATGATTAGGTATGTTGGGTTACTTTTGTTATGCGTAGCTCCTAAAACTCGTCAGCTACAGATTGTCATCAGGTTTTTCTGCATCAGACATTAACTATTGAACAGCGCCGCTAGCGCTGTTTAACAGTTAACTTAAAACACCTGTGTTCACTAAAACTGGACATTCATGTATGTTAGTGAAAAAGAGCTCGTATTGAATTTCTATAAAGCCCTAAAATTAAAAATCTCAGAACCAAAGTTATTGCAATAATTCGATATATTATTATTAATAAATTCTTTATTGTACCAGTAAAGATAGTACAATTGGCGGGATTAATATTAAATAGTATTTTATTCTAGCCAACCAACTGTATGTAGTCTAACTATGAGTACAAAAAGACTCTTTGACAGGGGTGTTACGGGAATTGCATTTTTTAAGAACCATATTTAGGTAGACATTGGTTCTTCTAAAGGACATTTCTAATAAAGTACACCTGAAGCGGATCTTCTAATATCTTCCTAACTAGCAGCAGGTGACGCGAATTCTGATTCAGCTAACGAGTAATGAATTGAGTGGAGCATAGTAAATTCTCTCTGACGGTAACTCTTTAAATGGATAATAAAACGGCTTCGTCTTCTAAAGTGCACGGCGAAAGGATTTTGAGTGGTGTGGTTAGGTGTTTGTCATTGCGTAGATTGAATGGGATTTTAAATGTTACTCCAAGGTACGACCAAATTGTACTGAACAGCTTTTAACTATAATTTCGTAAAACTAATAAACTAATAAATCCTAAACAGAAATATCTCTAAATAGACATCTTGTAGGCTTTCTTTACACATTCACACGCACGCACACACCCTTATACGCACGCACACACACACAAACACACCCTTACACACCAACATACATACTCTTTGTTTTTTCTCATATTACTTAGTTTTAACTTAAATATTTTTTTTGTTTTCTGTAAAAGTACGATAAATTTAGAGTATTATAGAAGTCTGTTGACCTTAATAATGTAAAATGTATTTCGGAGGAGCACTGCTTATCCTAAATCCACAGGTTTTAGCCTTTTTTAGGGAGCAGGTTACCACTGCCTTAGTGATAAGGTCACTGTAAAATGTTTTTTTAAATAAATTATCTTTTATCTTTTTTTTAAATTGACATTCCACCTTTATGTTATTTCTACCAATTAACGAAATATATCTTATTAAAATATGCTTCCCGAAGTCGCCTCTGAAGACCGCAGTAATCCGCCGCAACCGCTAAGAGATCTTTCATAAAAACCCCCTATATCCCTTATGAGGGTCAACAGGATATCAGTAAGTTAAGTGGTACTTAGTAGTAAAATATGGGTCAAAGAGTCTTCGTTTACTTTTGGGCTAAAAGTACGTACAGCCGAGAGCACATCAACCTTTACACGCGTCACACTCCTCAGTGGTGATACGGGTAACTTCGCAACAAAAACACAAAGGTCAAACATGGTCAACAAAATGTCGATGACGGTGTAATAAACAGCACATCAACCTTTATGTTTTAGTTGCAATGTCGTCCGTAAAGTAGCAGAGTAGAGGGCTCGGGTAGCTATAGCTATTTCTTCTTCTTCTTCAGGCTATATTATGTAGTCCACTGCTGGAAATAGCCCTCCCCTAATGAGCGCCATAGCGCCCTGTCTTCTCCCTCCCTGCCATAGCTATATCAAACGGCTCTAATTTGAGAAAGGTAAAAGATGTAGGTACTTGTTTATTGTAGTAAGCGTGTAGGCTGGAAAGTGGGCCGAAGTACGCAATACGCATAGAATAATGTGTCTTAACAACACACTGCAATGTGCTTCTCACCACTCACTTCCATTTGAAAGCACCCCGCATATGAAAGTGCTCTATCCTCAGGATGAATAACTCAAATGTAGAATGCATAAATTCTGCGTTTTTCCTGTGAATTCGCCACAAACGAAACGGCTAAGTCGACTGTATTTGCCACACATATTCCGATAGCGTCAGTACCTACTTATTTAGCCGACGCAGCCTATGCAGGGTATGTAGTCTTAGCGTGAGAGATTGCGATTTTTTCCAATGCTATGGTTGAGAAGAACGAATGACCGAGGACTAGCAAACAACAAATAGTGGTCTGGTCTCGTAAATTCTGGTCTATCTCTTCACTGCCTCCGTCATCCAGATAGATAGATAGATAGATAGAGAACTCTTTATTGCACAACCACAAAAATATTACAACCATGATTCTTAAATCTAAGTAATGTTATACAATTGGCGGTCTTATCGCTAAGAGCGATCTCTTCCAGACAACCTTTGGATGGAGTGGATTGCATGAAGAATATAGTCGGTACGTGGTGCATGTACATAAATAATTAAATCGAAAATATATTGATAACAAACAGCAAGGGAGTGCGAGAATATAATTACTTTTATTTACCTACGATATAATGTACATATATTTAAATAATAATATACATAGACACCTAAAAAATAAATACATATCCAATTAAATACATATAGGTAAGCAACATATACTTAAATAATAATATACATAAATACCTAAAAATAAATACTTATACAATTAATACATATTTAATAAGCAACAGTTTTCCAGTTTATCCAGTGAGATAGTGGGATTTCACCAGCGCCTTAAAACAAGCCAAGGACTTTGCTTTTCTCACTTCCACGGGCAGATCATTCCATAAATGGACTGCCTGAACCGTGAAAGAGGACCCATAAAATTTTGTTCTGTGGATGGGAGTTTTGAGGAGAAGGTTTTGGGATGAGCGAAGAGTCAGGCTATGGGAAGAATGGAGAAACTCGAAACGCTCTTTTAGGTAGGATGGGGTAACTGGGTTGAACAGAGTGCAATAGAGGAGAGAAAGAATGTGAGCATTCCGGCGGAGACGAATGGGGAGCCACTTGAGCTTAGTTCGATATTCAGAAATATGGTCATATTTGCGTAAACCAAATATGAACCGGATACAAAAGTTTTGGAGACGTTCAAGCTTATTTAGTTGCTCCTCTGTGAGGTCTAGATAGCATATATAGTTAGCCAGATAGCCTTTCTGGCTAACTATAAATTCACCAATGTATTGTCAACGATGGTAAAATTCTGTGAAAAATACAGCGTGTAATTAACGTGACGCAGAGAAATTTTTTAGGGATCGATAATTGAAACTTTTAGTACAAGTTAGCTAGAGTAAAATTCTTAATTATTTTTTATCGAAATTTATCTTTGGTCAAGTCGATCGGCACTAGGTGGTCTGAAATGGAAGCTGCCGCGAACCACCGTCAGAAGTGGAAACCTGTGGTTGAGGCCCTATGCTCCCCTAGGAGTTAAAGGACCGAAGAAGAAGAAATTTATTTATGAGAGTCGCGATTTAAGATGGTTGAGGGTTTCACTAAATACAAAGAAGCAGTCATATACGTCCCACTGTATGGCACAAGCCCTCTCTCCGAAAGAATGTACAGGCTTCATCATCTCCGCGGATTGGCAATATTCAGCGCTGAGGTATGTGAACACTTCAGGCACTCAGGTTTCCTCACAACGTTTGCCCTCCATCCTAGAGGTATTGCGACCACAAATTCTGAAATTTATGTAACTTAGAAAATTCAGGTATTTACATGTCGGCACTTGAATTAACAGTCAAGTCCCGGCGAGGGGTAACCCACTTCTTCAAGATTAAATGCTATATACAACAATAATTGTTATTAAATGAATTAAAAACTTTTTATCATTAGAAGCATATAGCCATTTTTGGTAACTTGTCGTAACCGTTACGACACAGTGTCGACTCTGGCTTTTTAACGACACATAATCTCGTCGCCTTTATGTAATTGTGCAGTTGCCGCAACCAGAAACGGGGAACAGTCGACACAGGAACATTTGGTCTCAAATTTACGTCGCCGTGTCGTAACATGTTACCATATTTTAACCAGAGTTCGCATTATTAATTCATTCATTCATTAGCTCATTTCATTTGACTTGTGTCACTTGTGTTGTGAGATTAAGATAACGCCATCTTAATCGAGGTAAGTAGAAATAGTTTTAATGTTTTATGCTTTTTTTAATTAATGGTTTTAAAATCGATACTGTTCAGACCACTTTCAGGATTACCCTTATTTAAATTACACGTTGTGTACAAGACAATCCCAAAGCTTATTGAAATTCCTTCCGCACATTTCTCAACACAGTGAAAGATTCCATCGACCACCGATTGCGGGCCCGCTAGGTCGATAGGGTTAATATCGTGAGTGGTGAGTCAGTTCAGTAACTCCATTCTGCGAGGTTGTAGACTATTTAGACTGTGAAGGTTCGCTTTGTGTATTTATTAGAGTCCCGTGTGGCTCTCGGGACTCATAATTTGGATGTCTTTAGAACGGTGAGCAGCGGGCAGCACATTACTTTAGCTAGACAGTATGTTGATTATGGGCAAGGATCATGTTGGTGACGTATAGTGTAGGGTTGGTAAGGCATAATGCGTTGGGCTAGCAATGCGAGTATACGTTAGTAAACACTAAGTTTTTAGGATCCGCTAGGTCGAAGGGGTTAATATCGTGAGTGGTGAGTCTTTTGAGTTATTCCATTCCGCGAGGCTATGGACGATGTAGATACTGAAGAGTGCCTTGGTCCATGTATTAGGGTTCCGTAAGGCTCTCGACACTCATCATTTGGATCACGTAAGAATGGACTAAGGGATATGGGCAGTGGGTAGCAGCACATTATGTAGACTAGAGTAGAAACACATCTACTGGGATCACAAACCCACCTAAAACTACGCCTCAAGCACTACAACATCAGAGTGGTCCATTCACCCATCTAGTGTGAGTGAAGATGCCACTGGACGCTGTATAAATCATCTCATTACGAAAGGCCAAAGCGCAAGCTCAATACGCAAAGGCCAATGTTAAACGCACCTACCCAGTATGTTCATTATGGACAATGAAATGCAACTGAATTCGTCTCATCTTGGTAAAATAAGGTTAGCGATGCATAACGCGTTGGCAATGTGCCTATGTACTTGAGTGGCTTGTTGGCCTAGCGGTATCACGTCTGTATCATTTGTAGAAATGGCATTTGTCTGGGTGTGTTTTTACATTTGTGTTGTCCTTACCCGGTTACCATAGCACAGTGTATCCTTGTTTGGGACCAGGATACGTTATTGTTGTTGTGTTTATGTTTTTTTACAATTCTACATACATCACAAGGACAGATGAGTTACCAAAGCCAAAGCCAGTCAGTATATCTATGAAAACATTATGTACGTCATGAAAATTATTAGTAACTTTAAAACTTTGGCTAGGCAACACAATGTAAATACTAGAAATAAACATAAACTGTCGTTCCCACTATTTAGGCTGGCAAAGGTTAAAACTCCCTTCATGGGGCATTAGTATACGCTTCTTTAATAAAATCCCTGAAGATATAATAAGCCTACCTGAAACGCGGTTCAAAAAATGTGTTAAGTAGACTTTGTGCCAAAAGTGCTATTATAACATAAAGGATTATTTAGATGACAATGATGTCTGGAATTAAGCCTGTACAATGCATGAGTTCTAGGTTTTATAATAATTATGTAAACTCTGTTAATTAAGGACTTTGAACAGACTAAGTTTAAAAATGTTGGTCCAATTTTTCTCCAAAATGATCTAGATTTTGAAATGGACACTTAGTTTGAATTGTAACGTTAATTAAGCCGCAGTTTCTGCGCTACTTTGAATAAAACCTTTTCATTTCATTATATTTTATTTCAAAATGAGAAAAGTCATAATATTTTTTTTCAAAATGAGAAAAGTAATTGTTAACTAGTTACCGTCTAACATCCAGACCTCTGCATATATCTACTGTAAAGCGGCCGTTGTTGTCAGAGTTTTATTTCTACGCTTTTCCATGAGAAGCTTTCTCTAAACGAGACTCGGGAAATACCCTTGTTTTAGAAATAGGGAAAGGGTTTTCAGGACCGGGTTTTTTTTGTTGTACAACCCTTTTGGCAATAACATTAAATGATTGTGCGTTTTTATTTTTATTTTAAATGTCTTTTAATATAATGCTACAATTACAAATTAAGCTAATAAGTGTATGTTTTACAACTTTGGTTCTTAATACAATAAACAAAACATCTAAAGTAAAACTAAAATAATAACTAAACTAAAATCTAATTAACATAAAGTAATAAAAATAAATACCTATAATTTACAAATAAAACACTTGCCCCAGGTCAGTGTCCCTCGGCAGGGAGCCCAGAATGTTGGCAACATTCACCCTTTGGATGGCCAGACTTATTCTCTGGCCGAGGTATGCGCCAGCCCTCCGGTCCCCCGTGGCGTCGATGAGGCGCGTTGACAGCTCTTTAAAGAGCGAACGCGCCTCGGGGCCCCACGGGCCCAGTGTCTCGACCCCAAACGGCGCAAATATGTATTGGTTGCCCAATGTTGCATATTTCCGCCGTTTGAGGCCTTCCGCCGCCCCGGCCGCTGAGCCAGCGGCCCTTATACTCTGGGAAACATGGAAGGTGCTAGTGTGTCGACGCAGGTTGAGTCCCACACCAACGGCCTCCCATGTTTCCAGGGTATTGACGTCATTCCGTCAGGCCTTTTCCCTTCATCTCGGAAAATTCCCGGAGGTTCCAGCATTGCTTGAACTCCGGATGTAGCGAGGGCCCTTCGGATGACGTCATTTAGCGCCGCGTGCCTCGGTAAGCGGCCAGCACTCCGTTGACACGATAAGCCGTGGTGACCCATATGGTCGACGTCAGCGCCGCAGGGGCACTGATGGGGCACAGTGATAGCGCAACCCAGGCGCAGTCCCACGGCAGTGCTGAAAGATAAGTTATCAGCGTGCCAATTGCCACTGATGGATGTACCTGCAACCAATAACCTGACTCGCGCTCTGAGACAGCAAGGAGGCGGGCTCGCTCTGGGTCGCTGACACTAGATTCAACTAGTTGTCTTTGCGTCAGCTCACAAAGCGGCCCGTCCCACTGTCTCTGCACTGAAGGGTCCTTCGGTGGGTCGGTGGACGGGCAAACCAGTCTCCATGCCTGCTTGGCTTCCTCACAGCATGAGACCTCAATCGTGCCCAACATTATTTAGATGTGGTATAAGTTTGCCTATTCGCCGTTGGTAAATAAGTGATTGGTTACGTGTTCTAGAAGAATATTGATCATTTTATTCTTTTCGTGCGTCTCTCGATGAAGATGGTCGTCGAAGGTTGCTCGTTCGATGAGACGAGAAACGATTAAATATATCTTCCTTTTGTTTAATGCATTAATTAATATTTACTTATCTTATGCTTAATTGATTATTTTAAATGAATGTTTACTCTGATATATTCGATCAGTAGTACTATTATTTAGTATTCATAATAATATCTTTAATGTCTAATTTATATTGTGTGAGGAAATAAAGGATTATTATTATTACTATTATTATTATTCCTTTTGTGAGCGTCGCTTATCGGCTGTCGTGATAGTTTGAAGAAGTTAGTCCCGTTAATTTGAACGAGAGTTAATAGAAGAAGATCAACAAATAATAGACTCAACAAAACTACACATAGGTAAACTGGTACAGTAAATTATATCGTAATGATATAATTAAATTACCTAATCAATTGTATTTTCAAATTTCTAATATATAAAAACCTCGTGTCACAGTGTTTTTAATGGAGCTCCTCCAAAAGTGTTTTACCGATTTATATACTAAAGTCGTCATACCACTTAAAATACGTAATATTCTATTTCACTTCATTAATTCACTTTATTTACTTATCTGTTAACGAATCATTCATAGAAATTGTTTAAATACCTATAGCAATCATGTCCATCAAATCACTAGCTCGTTATATGTCATTCATTAATCACAATTATTTCCAAATGTCAACCCCGATGATCAGTTTCCAAGCACAGATTCAAATGCTATTCCAGCCAAGCGTAAAGTTGTCCGTAATTACTTAATTACATTTTAACGAATCTAAAATGAATTTCTCGAGTTTTGAATCTATCTCGCTGTAAAATTAATAAAGGACGTGCGTAGCGTCCCAATAGCCAAAAACGCGGCTTTCCCTATAATTTTGTTGGTACTAGCCAATGTCAACAATACGAATGTATTTTTTTATTTATTTTGTACTGACGACTTTTTACCGCAGCAGAACTACGAGAGTTTCAAAACGATCAGTTTGATCGAGATGGAACCACCAAAAGTGAAATAAAAAATAAGGGATATGAATATGCAGGTGGACAACCTAGGTACATTTCGATGTGTCACAATGTAGAATTTGGGTCCCACCTAAAGTAGAAATGCTTAATAGTTAATGCTCAGCAGTCAAGTTGTTTATTATAATATTTTATTTCAGTTAGATGGTGACGTCTTAGATAAAAATATGGGCTGTATTTGGACGCGCCCACTCAGCCGGCTGTTTCCGTAATTTATTGTGTGTTATTAATTAATGCGGTCAGAATGATATTACCAACGGAAAGTTGGCTTAGGAAGTTTGCGTTGCGGTTCGATGGAATGGAAATGTAATTAAACTGTTGAAATATTTGTTTGCCGAGTCAATATTTGGGAGTTGATGAGAGAATCAGATGAGTTGTGAACGGGGAAGCGAAGAATGGCAACTTTGTGAGGAAGCTAAGCTTTGCTTTAGATAATTTAGTTTAAATGAAAATGTTGCATGTATGTGTATATGTATTGTGTAATTAGTTTTACACACAAAAGCGGTTAGGGCCAGTGCTACACAGAAGTACAGTCGACAACAAATCAAACATTGTAATAAACCCTCTGTACGTCCTCACTAAAGGGGTCTCTTACTGCATCGCAGGAAGTTTAGGCCATACTCCACCACGGGGGCCAAGTCCGACTTGGTGGAGGTTTATAGGACAATGGGCCTTACTACCAGAAGTTATGAAGCCGCCCTCTGACATGGCTTAGCGACTGCCGTTACATGATAACCGGCACCAACGGCTTGACGCGCCTGCGAAGCACGAAAGCGCTCGGGAAAATGCCAATAGCGGGTGTAGAATACCAATAGTCACGGGGTGGTAGACGCTTCGCTTCAGCCACGAGTGGTTCAGTTCACTTCAAGCAGTCAAGATAATAATTTAAAATTCTTTTGGAAGTGGAAGAAAATTAAGACCCTAACATTTCTATCAACCATTGTGTATGTGCATTTTATCACTCAGTTACTCTACGAGCTTTCCAACTGAAATGGAACGACCTCATTTATAAGAGCACTAAAACACTCCTAGAGGAGTTTTATTCAGTCTGTGATTACGATATTTTTCTTATAAATTTCCACCACAGACCATTTTAGCGAGCATTTTTGAAGTTTTTTATAGCACGTACTTGCCTTACCGACAGTTCTATGAACGAGCATCGCGGGTCATTAAGAAATACTGACGTCCTAAAGGCTTAAATTCTGTCCACTGTATATAGCCTGAAACTTATGCAAATCGCAACCGTATTTCGCTTTGTAGTGGCGTTGTTTAACAACCGATTGTCGTCGTTCGTTATCAACCCTTGTATGTCCCCACTGCTGGGGCACGGGTTTCTACCTGCATCGCAGGAAGGTTAGGCCATATCTACTCCACTACGGGGGCCAAGTCCGGATTGGTGGAGGATTGTAAGACAGTGGCGGGCCTGTCAGAAGTTATCCGCCCATAAGGCCTCTGACATGGCTAAACGACTGCCATTATATGACAGCCGGCGCCAACGGCTTAACGTGCCTTGCGAAGCACGGAAGCGCTCGGAAAAATGCCACTAGCGGTAGTCACGGGACGCTCACCCATCCTGTAACTGACCGCGCCTGTTGTTGCTTAACCAAGTGATTGATTCCAATCACTCGGTTCGCCTAGGCCACGGAATGGTCACTTAAAAGGGAATGGTCACTTTTCCTATAACATCATTTTTCTTAAAGACAATGCCAACACGTGCGGAGTTAGCAAGCCCGCAGGTTTCGTTAGCTCCATTAACGAGGCACTCAGTAGCCCGTGCCACTCATTTGGTAGCGTGTATTGACACCACGCTCACGTCGCTGTGGCAAATTGATTCAGGTTACGTGAGCCACTTGACTAAATGACACTCATTGCGTGACACGTCACGCCGACCGGCGCGATTGCTTGCGGGAGCTAACCTACTCAGAACTCAGGGATAGAAATGGGCTTATTATTTTTATTTTATTTACTAGCTGTCCTCGCGACTCCGTTCGCATTGAATCCGCTACTTGACTCGTATTAAATTTGACGCGTTAAATGAATATTTCCAGTAGTATTTAACGTAAGAAACTGAAATATATTGACTTTGCTAAGTACGAGTATGTAAGATGGCTGCAAAATTTGCTAATTAAAAAAATATTTTGCGCTTTCAATTCGGAACGGTGAAAACGCTATCCGCCATGTTAAAAGCATCTTCCGGTTGTAAGCAAACATCTCGCACCCTCAGAACGAAACAGGCCTACGTCAAAAAATAGTTTAAATACTCAAAAAAATCTCAAAAAATTGAGTACCTAACAATCATAGAGAGATATAAAAAGGTATGCTCTATCCGATGAATAGTAAAACAAAGGCACTTATTGTAAAAAAAGAGCATAGCGAATCTTCCGTCCACGGCATACCTATTTATGACTCTATGATTGTAACTCAATTTCACCATTTTTTGACTTAGGCCTCTTTCGTTCTGCTGTCAGCCAGTGAACATTGATTATTATAGGACTTACATCAAAGTGATCTTCACGTAAATACACCCGATTTAAGTCGAGAAAGTATCGGGGTCTCTTTTGGCAAGTTTGAGCTAATTTTTTCGTGTGTTTATTTCACTGGGTAAACGAATCCACAACTTCCCGGGGTTCTTTATTGACATTTTTTATAAACCTATTTAGAGGATAAAATTCCACTGCCGGGATTCGAACCCGCGACCTCTGGCTATCCGTGCCAGCGATCTATCCAACTGAGCCAAAAAAACCTCTTTACAATACTCTCTGTATGTAGCACGGATACAAACCATAGACAAAAATGGCTGACCGCGTTTTTGGCTGTTTAGCAAAGCAAAGATTTAAAATATATTTTTGGTTGCTTTTAGGTCCTCAAAAAATTAACTAAAATATTTTTTATTTTTTGGTAAGGGATATTTACCATATAAGACTTACTTGCAAAGAGAGTCAAATAGTGGATTAGGCTATGAAGAACCCATACCCTTTAAGGCATAGCGCCACCAATGGAAAAAAAATCATAGATTGTTTTATAATACCACATTTTTTTATCTAAAAGAGAATATGACAAATCTTAACAACTGCGATAACAATTTTTGGAATCCACTGTCTAGTTAACCTATGATCAATAGAGTAGAACTTGTAACGGTGCAAACCTCTTTATTATATCTAAAAATTTAAATTTATGTCACACATTTTCGAGATTTTCCTCATTTTCATTTACTAGATTTCCGTCTCTACATCTTGACTAGACCTGACTATTTTTACCTCCTTATTCCGTTTTCATCCAGTTTTCTCTTTTTATTAAAAATATAAAATAAATGTAACAGTACAAATAAAGCACAAAGTTAAAATCGTTCCAGTTTTATTATTTATAAAAGTTCTACAACACTACAAACTTTAATCGATTTCCGCTAAAAACCCGTTTTTGAACCCGTCCTTGGTTGTTGACTCTAGGTTCTAGACTGTAGGTTGTAGCAATAGCTTAAAAAAAATACATACAAGCACATACATTGCTTCTGGCCCCACACTAGCATACCCTGTGTCGAGGGAACCAGAAACAACGACATCACAAACATGTTTTTTTGTCCCAGCCGGGATTCGAACCCGGGACCTCTTGCATGGTAGGCGGACGCGCTACCGCTACGCCACAGAGGTCGTAACGCCACAGTTGTGATGTGACAGTTGTTAAGATTTCTCATAATAGGTATTCACTTTTAATAAAAACGTATTATAACACAATTTATGATTTTTTCCCATTGGTTGCGCTAGTAAGCACACCGAAGACCCTTAATCCCGATCATGGTCTAGCTCTGATCTGAATTTTGTCTATTGATACCATTACGCGGTTATATAAAATTTAGTATTCTATTATTCTACCCCACGACACCGTCTTTCATCGGCGCAGCTTGTAGCCCGCTCATTTCACGTGAAATCATAGATAATATCAATCTAAGCGTTACAGCGGTATGAGAGTCACTTATACTATCCGTCAACAGTTGGCAAATACAAAGATTGAGGATAATTTCGTCGAGTTCAAGATCCTTAAGGCCCCGGTTGTGCTGTGTGGTGTAGACCTAGAGAATAGCACCAACCCAATTCTTCCCGCGGGTGTTGTAAAAGGCGACTAAGGGACACAAACCGGGGGGTGGGCAGCAACGCCCCCTGCAGTACAATTCCACCACACTGCGATCCCCAACCCGCATGCCCAGGGTGGAGATTATGGGCATTACCCCCTATGATAGCACAACGTGGCGCTTTTTGGGGGAGGGCTATGTCAAGCAGTGGACTAGTATAGCCTGACGACGAAGGCACCTGTTGTGGTTAACTAAGGGGTTGAGTGTGCCTTTCACAGTCAACCCTAGCTGACAGAGACACGTGCATAGATTTGGCCCATTTGGACTCAATACAAAGGTGCATAAACAATGTGCGTGTCAGTGATGACTTATGGAAGCGAGTCCTGATCGCTGACTACGGGCCTTATAGCAAGGCTCAAGGACATCCGCAGAACCCGAGTTACTGATATAGCTCGACGAATCGTTTAGTTGAAGTGGCAGTGGGTGG
Organism: Yponomeuta sedellus; assembly: GCA_934045075.1. NCBI lineage: Eukaryota > Metazoa > Arthropoda > Insecta > Lepidoptera > Yponomeutidae > Yponomeuta > Yponomeuta sedellus. The sequence continues at coordinate 17,255,067 of OW203730.1, forward strand.
GGCAGTTGGGGCGAAAAAGTTCTGACTTGGCGACCACCGAACGGACGACGAGATAGAAAGATAGAAAAAGAGCAGATAGGTTAGTTTAAACTTTGGTAGTAGACTTTTACCGTTGTTCTTGAGATAATTGTTTCCTTTATCCTTGTTTCTAATTTAACAATGGTAACTACCCTTAACTTTTAAATACGGTAGAGCAATATTCACTGCAACGCAAAACTATCTATTTTTAAATTCTCTCTAAAGATCAATAATTAGAATCCGGGGCTGACCAACTTTGACCGGCAAAGCGATTTTCTCTAGACTATAAATCAGTCCAATGCTTGAAATTTTTGTCGTGCCGTTGGCTTCTTAAGCTGACCTATCTACGGTACGGTACACGTCAAACATGTAATATGCTGACATATCTACCCATATGCAGTGCTTTTACTTCTCACGTTTGATTACCATGCCGGAGGTAGTGGGTTCGATTCCCACCGGGGCCACCGTGCAATGTGTACAAATGCCCTCAGTCTGAGTGTATTTTCAAGCAAGTAATATCGTTGCCTAATTACCATATCACAGGGTTTCCTAGTTTGAGACCGGGACACGTAATTATGTTGTGACTGGAAAGTATTATTAGATATTATTATTTTAACCATTGCTCATTTTGTATGTCACAAAACTATGTAGCAATATATCACTATCACTCAGAATTATCTATCAATATTTGCTGAAGAGCCCTATTGGCATGATTATTAGCTAATAGGGCTTTTCAGCTATTTTCGTGTAGAAAAATTGTATTACAATTATATGAGACATTATAATAATTATGATGGGAGGAAAGCTGAGGACAGAAACTGGTCGAAAAGTGAAAGGACAAGTGGCCTCGCTCGCGTCTATGTAAAGCAGTGCACGAATCTGAACTAATGGATTGGATTATATAGGTACTTTTACAGAGCGCATATCACAGCAAAAGAGCTTTACCAGTAAGTAACGTTATCTTTTTGCATCGCCCAAGCTGAGAGCTTCGCAATTAAAGATACGAATGCTTCCGGAGCTCGAGACTTTGCGGAGAATCACACCGATTGAAAATAATTAAATGTTGAACGGAGAAAAAGCGAACCGCCCCACATTGGTTAATTGAAAAAGTGTGTGTGATACTTTAATCATATCAGACCACAGGTTAATTTCATCTGCACAAAAATTCAAATAATTCCGAACTAATTGAGTATAAAGATAAGATAAAAGATAATTTATTCAAGAAACATTTTACAATGACCTCTGTGGCAGTGGCACCCTGCTCCCTAAAAAGGCTAAAACCTGTGGTTTAGGATAAGCAATGCTCCTCCGAAACACATTTTACATTATTAAGGTATAACAGACTTCATTACTACTCTAATTTTATTGTACTTTTACACGAAAAATTATATTTAAGTTAAAACTAAGTAATATAAGAAAAACAAAGAGCATGTACCTATGTTCGTGTGCTTAGTGTGTTGGTGTGAATGTGCGTGTGGGTGTGTGTGAGGTTGTGTGTGAGTATGTGTGTGTGTGTGTGTAAAGAAAACCTACAAGATGTCTATTTTGGGACATGTCTGTTTAGGTTTTCTACGATTTACGTAGTTTTACGAAATTATGGTTAAAAGCTGTTCAGTATGAGAAGACATTAATTCTAATTTATTATACGCGCGGTATGTTTGCTGCTGCAAAAAACAGCAAAGTGTAACTCATTCGTGTGGAATAAAGTAAAATTATACTATTTTTATTTTTAATACACTAACCCGTGCTAAGGAACAAATTCAAAAACCTATTTAGAGGCTAAAAATTTTTTTTGGTTTAATAGGTTTTTAAATTTGTTCCATTAGCACGGGTTAGTGCCTTAAAAATAAAAATAGTATAATCATGTAACAGTGATATCGTTCCGATGTTAAACCTAACTGCAAAGTAGGTAGTCGGGGCTATAAGTAATGAAATTTGCTTAAGTCAGATGTCGCTGCCTGTACGTAATACAGAGAATAGTGTAAAGAGGTTCGAAATTTCACTGATGCCGTGAGTCGCCCATTGGCTCAATTGGTAGAGCGCTGGCACGGATAGCCAGACGTTGCGGGTTCGAATCCCGGCATGGGTGAAATTTTTAGCCTCTAAATAGGTTTTTAAATTTGTTCCTTAGCACGGGTAAGTGCATTAAAAATAAAAATAGGTTAATTATGTAACAGTGATATCGTTCCGATGTTAAACCTAACTGCAAAGTAGGTAGTCGGGGCTATAAGTAATGAAATTTGCTTAAGTCAGATGTCGCTGCCTGTACGTAATACAGAGAATAGTGTAAAGAGGTTCGAAATTTCACTGATGCCGTGAGTCGCCCATTGGCTCAATTGGTAGAGCGCTGGCACGGATAGCCAGACGTTGCGGGTTCGAATCCCGGCATGGGTGAAATTTTTAGCCTCTAAATAGGTTTTTAAATTTGTTCCTTAGCACGGGTTAGTGCATTAAAAATAAAAATAGTATAATCATGTAACAGTGATATCGTTCCGATGTTAAACCTAACTGCAAAGTAGGTAGTCGGGGCTATAAGTAATGAAATTTGCTTAAGTCAGATGTCGCTGCCTGTACGTAATACAGAGAATAGTGTAAAGAGGTTCGAAATTTCACTGATGCCGTGAGTCGCCCATTGGCTCAATTGGGAGAGCGCTGGCACGGATAGCCAGACGTTGCGGGTTCGAATCCCGGCATGGGTGAAATTTTTAGCCTTTAAATAGGTTTTTAAAGTAAAATTAATTAATTAAAACACAGCACCTATAATTTAAAAGAAAACCTGTTTTTAAACGACTCATTATTTCAAAATAGTAATGTATTCATTTCGTCAGACGGTCTTTGGAATAGGGGATGAAAAAAATTGTTTCGGCGGCGCAGCGGTTTGGCACGCTCACTGTAAAACCGAAGGGCTCGGGTTCGATCCCCGGCCGGGTTAAGCTAGCAAACAAACTTTTCTAGTTTGTCTCGGGTCTTGGATGTATATGTATTTATTGTATTAAATCTATCCCTCATTTTACTAAATATAGCACCTATAAAACAAATCATTTAGTTGTACTTAGTATAGGGCTAACGAGATCTGTGTAATATGTCCATGAATATTTATTATTTACTATAAACGTAAGGGACAACTGCTTTCTCACTGTTGTACAGGCAGGTCATATTAAGCTGGGACATGAGTTCCATGGAAACAAGCTTCAGAATTAGATTCGGGAACTGATCACATCGTCCGACCTTCGGCAATTATTCTATATTTAGATTAGATTAGAAAATTCTTTATTGCACAATAAGCATATTTGTACAAAGGCGAGCTTAATTACGATTAGGCGAGATTTATTTATATATTTACTTTAAAATCCGTAACCTTAGAACACACAAGATCTTTAAATCTTCCGTTATATGATCTAAACTACTGAGTAGACATTTTTATTACTATTTTGTAGCATTAAAGGAACGATTGGAAGAGAAAACGACTACTACAGAATGCCTCTTAATGTCTCTTCGAATAGATTGTGCTATTAACTACAAATTGACTTTTATAACCTTATCGCCATCGTTATAGAGCTGACAGTAGCTTGATAAAGGGTAGCATTTGATATTATCGAGTGTAGAGATGAAAACGTCTTTGATATTTATAAGTCCGTGTTACACAAAGGTGCTACGCTTGTAGCACTTGTATCGCATTGAAATATTATTACAGCAAGCATCACTTGCTCCTACGCCCAAGTGATGCTTGCTGTAATAATATTTCAATGGAACTCGGAAAAATGTCTGCCAGAGCCATTTATTGCTTTGGTGTTATTTCTGGAAAAAGTATCGACTTTATTGGGATAAAAGTCTTTTAAAAACCTATTTAGAGGCTCAGTTGCGTGCGGTAACCGGTAGTGAGCACACGCGTTCTATCCGGGCGACGCATAGCGATGTTTAATGGTTCTTTAACGAATACCCACATTTGCGATAATGAGTGAAAATAGTGAAGAAGTTGCTAATAGTGATGAAGCCAGTCTACGAAGTCTAGATATTGAAGAGGAAATTTGTCTGGAGAGTGAGAAAATAGTGAACTCTGAATACGAGTGGGATAACGCCGGAATGGAGCTACAGAAGTGCGGGGAGAAAAAAAGATTGAGAGTAGATAGTGATGAAAACAAAGTTGATGAGGAAGGAGATTTTACAACAGTGAGAAGGAGTCCAAAACGGCTTGCCCGAAGTTATTCACAAAATGGAAATGGAACGACGGCAGTTATAGTGGATGGAAATGACTCACAAGAGTTATACGAGGTGTGTCTTACATCAAAAAAACTATTACCTAAACAAATAGCTCTGGCTAAACAATTAAGACTAGAAAATATCACAGACATATTGAAGATAAAGTACAAAAGTCCATACAAAGTTCTCATACAGTTCGGCAAAAAACAATACGCTGATAAATTATTATCATCAAAAAAATTCAACGATTCAGAAACCACATGCCAACCTACACAAGACATACAACGCTGTTTTGGAGTAATCAAAAACATTGATTTGGAAATAGAAGAAAAGGAGATTAAAAACAGTCTCTCGTCTGACTACGAAATAATGTCAATAAGAAGATTAACTAGGAAAACAGATGAAGGAAAATGGATTGAAAGCGAGGCAATACGCATTTGCTTTAAGAGTCCCACTTTACCCCCGTACGTCTATGGGTACGGGTGCAGGTTCAAAGTGGAACCATACACTTTCCCAGTAACACAATGTTCCGGCTGCTGGAAATATGGTCACTTTATTAGAACATGCCCTACAAAAAAAGTTTTATGTCCAAAGTGCGGAGAACCTCACGTCAATTGTGAAACTACTAACTACAAATGCGTAAACTGTAAAGGAGCACATATGGCACTCAACAAAAACGAATGTCCTGTTTTTGCAAAGGAGAAATATATACGGAGTATTATGACTGAAGAGAATTGCACATATAAAAAGGCGCTGAACAACTATTTACTTCGCAAACAGGCTGTAAAGGAGACAGAAGAGACAGAAAATTCCAGAAGTGATGAAGAAACACCTGCAAAATTCGCAAAGAAAATTGGCCAAACCCCTTATACTTACAAAGAAGCCGTAACTATTGGAGCTATAGTACATCGGGAAGAAGTATGTGATAATAGTGACAAAGATGATAATACCTTAAATGAACAAGATGTAAATATTGAAAAAAGGAAAAAGGTCAAGCCACTAAAAGAAACTCGAAAGCCGCAAAAAAAGGAAAAAGACATTAGAAATAGACGAAAAAATATTAAAGGAGAAAGAAACAATGGAAATTGAGAGTGAGACAATAGAACCAGATCAAGACTGCAATAGTCAAGAAGAAAAGCTTCCAAAGAACAGTTTCGATACGAAAAATCTATGGAGAAAGATCAGAATTATTCTGAGTGATAGTAAAGTAGAAAACAAAGTCTATTCAATTATACTAGCTATTTTTAAAGAGTGCAAGAATTTTTTAATGGAAATATTTACAGAGGGCGAATGGGTATACATGCTATTTAATTCGATATTCAAAGATGTTTAATGTTTATAGAGAAAAATGTGTTAACATAGTTCAATGGAATTCCCAGAGTTTAAAGCCTAAACTAGCGTCATTTGAATGTTTTTTAAGTCAAGAAAAGATTCACATTGCTATACTTAGTGAAACATGGTTGGAACCCGATTCACTTCTTAATATTAGTGGATATGATGTGTATAGGCGGGACAGAGCGGATTCGTATGGAGGTGTGGCGATCATTGTTCACAAATCGGTAAAATCTTATTTATGTAATATTAGCCTAAGTAACGTGGGCATAGAAGTATTACACATAAAATTATTGAACTGTAATAACCTTCAAAATATAGTGTCTATTTATTGCCCATCAACGGTTCGAACATCACAATTGGACTGGGATGGTATCTTTGGAATGTTTTCGCGTAAAACCATAATAGCTGGAGATTTTAACGGTCACCATACAAATTGGTCATACAAAAATGACACGAGAGGCGTCCAATTGATGGATTCAGCACTGGACAACGGTTACACATCCTTGAATAATTATTGTAAGCCTACGAGAATTAAATTAGTAAGTAATGTTGTCCAGTTATCGTCTCCAGATATTACTTTTTCTACATCAGATATTGCCATAAATTGTAAATGGGGTGTTCTAAACGAAAATTTTGGAAGCGATCACTTAGTTATTAAAATATCATTTTTTTATAAGGGACAATAAATTTAATAAAAAAATTCAATTATAAAAAAGCAGATTGGAAAATTTATAAAACATGTCTAGATGACATATTTAAAACTTATAGAAGCGATGGAACGCTACAAGAAAGATACGATTATTTTATGGATAAAATTAACAGTGCAGCCCAAAAAAGTATACCATTTGTAAAAATTTGTAATTATCCTACTCGAAATTTCACCCCCAAAGCGTATTGGAACGCTGAACTATCAAAAACTGTTGCTCAACGCCGGTTAGCACTATCTCGATTCAGAAAGAATCCCACTCCCGACAACCTCACTATACTAGAAAAGCATATTGCAGAGGCTCAACGACTCATTCGTGTAGCTAAGACAAGTAGCTGGAAAAGTTTCTGTCATAGCATTGACGAGAACACATCCGTTTCTGAGTTGTGGCGTAAAATGAGATGGATAAAAGGTCATAAAAATAGCCAGTTTCATACTCCTGATGTAAAAAAGATAGAACTGTTATGTAACCTCGCACCAGATTCCGTTTGTCCGCTGCCACCGACATTTGTTTCCATAAATCCATCTCTTGAAGGTAGTTTTGGTATGCATGAACTAAACAAATGCTTAAAGAAAAAAGACACAGCCCCAGGAGATGACCGTGTAACCTATTCAATGATGTTCAATCTTCCCTACGTGGCAAAGAAGTATTTACTTGATTTATACAACGATATATTTTCCACATCTATAGTGCCCACTCAATGGCGTGATATTAAGGTAATACCAATTCCTAAATATAGTTGTAACCCAGACGCAGCTCCAAAGTTAAGACCCATATCACTAATATCATGTATATGTAAAATTTTTCATAACTTACTTACAAAAAGGCTAGAGTGGTATACGGAAAAAAATAAAATATTATCCCCAAAAACTACAGGTTTCAGGAAAGGTCAATCATGTCTAGACTCTTTAGTTCGATTAGTACTCCAAATACAGGCAGGTTTTACCAATAATACTCCAACTTTGGCATGCTTTTTAGACATTGATAGCGCGTACAACAATGTTTTAGTGAGTCAATTGACACATTCCTTAGATACTATTATGGTGGGAGGCAAGATTTGTAGATATATATGGGAGTTTTTAAGCGAAAGACACTTAAAAATAGAACAAAATAGTAATTCCGACATTAAAAAATATCTATTACGATGGACAAATAGAGGTCTAGCCCAGGGAGATCCTATGTCACCATTAATGTTTAATATCGTAACGACCAAAATATGTCAAAATATTAAAGAAGTTATGATATCACAATATGCTGACGACTTTGTGTTATATTCCACACAAAGTAAACTATCTGACAGTACTACAAAACTTCAAAATGCCATAGATGCTATGCTTATAATTCTTAAAGAATTAGGCCTAGATTTTTCACCACATAAATCTAAATACTGCATTTTCTCCAGAGGGCATAGAAGGCAGGAAATACGATTACAATTAAATGGGATAACCTTGGCTGCGGCGGATAGTATCAAATATTTAGGGATTTGGTTGGATAGGTCACTTAGATGGGGTAAACACATTAACGAAACGTGGGAAAAAACACAAAAATATCTAAATCTGTTAAAGGTTTTAGCAGGATCCGGCTGGGGTATACACCCCAAACACCTTCGACGATTATATATTGCATTAATCAGAAGTAGGATTGACTTTGGATGTTATTTATATGATAATAGTGCCAATACCCATCTGAGCAAACTAGATAAAGTATAAAATCAAGCACTACGAATAATTGGAGGATTTATAAAAAGTACGCCCATACATGTAATGGAGTCAGAATTATGCCTACCACCCCTTTCCAATAGACGGCAATATCTAGCGATGAAATACTGCCTCAAGGCCAAATCATGGCTAAATAACATGACACTTCACTTGCTACATCAACTAGACTCTCTATGCGTTAACAGATATTGGCACAAAAAGAAGAAACCTCTTTTAGTTATGGTCTACTCTAGCGGGATTGACAATGAAATAGTTGCATCAAGTGAACCGTTGGAAATGTTCTCTCTGGATACTTGGGTGGGCATTATTGATGTGGAGAATACAGTTATTATGAATTTGGAAAGCGTCAACTTGCCAAAAAAAATATTAGAAATTTGTTTGGTTAAGAATAATGTATTGCAAGAAATACACAATCGCTATGGCGGCTGGTACAAATTATATACGGACGCATCTAAAAGCTGTAATGGTTTAGGAGCTGCGTTTTTTGACCCAGCTAAAAAAGTAAACGGTACATTTAAAATAACATCAAGGTATTTATCTATAATGGCGGCGGAACTCATTGCAATTTTGAAAGCTTTGTCTTACGCAAAAGACCTATGTGTCACAAAATTGGTAATATTGACAGACAGTAAGAGTGGTCTCCAGCATATAGCTCGGTGTGCCTCTGGATACAGAGGAATCTCGACAGCTTATGCTATCCTAAAATATATAGAGGAATTTCGAAAACAAGGGATTGAGTTAAAGATGCAATGGATTCCGTCACATATAGGTTATCAGGAAACGAGGAGGCTGACCGGTTAGCTAAAGCAGCAAGTATAAATTCACCAGAAGTAGAAGTAGTACCTAATTGTTTCGAAATTTTACCAAAATATAAAAGTAAATCTTATGAATCATGGAAAGAACATTATAATAAAAGATCAGTAGAAAAAGGCATTTGGTATAGGACATTGCAGTGTGAACCTCCTCGCATTCCGTGGTTTCTAAATATAAATTTAAGCAGGAATCTTATTATACTGGCTCATAGAATCCGCTCTGGTCACATCCCATTAAATAATTTTGGTTTTCTTATGAAAAAAGTCCAATCACCAAACTGTGAGGAATGTGGTACTGTGGAAGATATTCAACATTTGTTAATGGAATGCATAGGAAACCAACATAAAAGAGACGCTTTGATAGATGCACTCAATATAAACATTTTAGAAGAAGGCAAGTTCCAGACGTTACTCTCCGATCCCATTTCGAAAGAAGCGATGTTAATTTATAAATTTGTCAGAGATAGTTTAGATAATCGTTAAGACTCTGTTAACGTAAGTTAATAACTTTAGAATAAGGTACAATGGGGCTGACATGTCCTCGTAAGGTACAAAAGCCCCTAATGAAATAAAGATAAAAAAAATAAAAAATATTTAGAGGCTAAAAATTTCACCCATGCCGGGATTCGAACCCGCAACCTCTGGCTATCCGTGCTATCTGGCACGGATAGCCAGAGGTTGGGTGAAATTTTTAGCCTCTAAATAGATTTTTAAATTTGTTCCTTAGCACGGGTTAGTGCATTAAAAATAAAAATAGTATAATAAAAGTCTTTGTGTAACCGACTGTAAATGTTTATATTTGTCTTTATTTACAATTGTAAAGGTGTAACCCTAAAGGTTTTAAGAGTTCCTTAGTCAGCAAAGAACCTTATAGTTTCGCCATGCCCGGCCATTTATCAGTCCGGGGCTTAGCACAGAGACGTAATTTCCACATAAAAAGTGGAAATTTTGCACCTATGCTGACAAAGCTGTAGGATAAAATCAACAACAAACTTTTTATTTGCCTACACCATAGTTTAATTGGTTGTATAAATATTTTGTCTATGGAGGAAAACCGTTTTTAATTTAGGCCTCCGTTTGCAAAGTATTAAGCTTTAGCTGATTTGATAAGCAGATTTTTTGACTTACTTTAATACCATAAGTATAGCGCAGCCTAGGACTACAAGTGTGGACATCTATGGAAACTATTGAGTGCTATACCGTGCTTTGAATGACACAGTATAGCGCACGCCTGAGATTTGCTAGAGATTCACTTAAAAGTTATGGTGTGAAAAAAAAAACGAATACAAAATACTTACTAACACGAACCCTAACAGCTACTACTTTGTTTGAAAGGAATGATCCTTCCTATTACGGACTTCCCTATTACTTACACGCTTACGCATAACTTCCGTACGCGTTGCGCCAAAGTTTCCGATTCAATCGAGCGCAAGAAGCCACTCATAATTTCCCGCAATTAAGGCTAGCATTCATTCCGGAGCGCGAGTCTCTCCCGAGATCAATGGAAAACGCCCGCAAAGAATATTAATAGATGCCCAGCACAATTTCATTAGGCGCGTCCGATTTTACGGATCCCTCCTCATCATCAAAGTAAGACCTACAGCAGAAGTTTCAACCCACCAAGATCGTAAGAAAAGAATTCGTATAATAGTTTATCGCTAATGCGTTCTTCCGAAGCAGAAGCGGAAAACGGAGTGATTGAAACAGACGCGGTTAGGTGCAGTATGGGTGACCGTCCCATGACTATTGCTAGTGGCATTTTTCCGAGCGCTTCCATGCTTCTTACGGCACGTTAAGCTGTTGGTGCCGGCTGTCATGTAATGGCAGTCGTTAAGTCATACCAGAGGCCTTATGAGCAGTTTGACAACTTCTGATAGTTAGGCTTGCTATTGTCCGGAGGGGTCTGACAATCCTCCACCAATCCGGACTTGGCTCCCGTGGTGGAGTATGGCCTAACCTTCCCGCGATGCAGGAAGAGAGCCGTGCCCCACCAGTGGGGACGTACAGTACAACTCCAACCGACTCTAGCTTTGCCGTCGCACAACAATTTATTTATCCGGAATATTGCAAGTAAGCATAATTATGAAGATAGATTAGGGTTGTCAAGGACTCAAAAGAGTGGTGTGGTAGTGCGCGGCTTAATCCATCCATTAGTACCTGAATAAGAGATGGATACGTAATGTATTAGAATGGGTTGGAATCAACACTAAACTTCACTTATTCGTGATAATCCTTTTTAAAAAATAATAATAAAAAAGTAATACCTTTTTTAAAATAGATACGATGTGAATAGACACGATACAGTTAAGATACTATGTGTCATGTTAACCAGACTAGACTATCACAGACATTGCAAAATATCAAGATAGATACCGTTTAAACAAATCTAAGTACCTACAGCCATAAAAAGTAGCTGAAACCGGCATGCGTGCATGCAACGACTAATCATGATGATCATGTCAATGAAACGTAAAATCCAGTCGTTTTCGAAAGCAATTAGTATGGAATTTGACTGCTAGACAATTGGAATCGCTCGGAATTTGGTGCGCGGATATAGGAGCTAGGTATCTGGATCTTTTCTGGAATGTGTAATGTATGTATGTAAGTATTTATTAATATAAAAGAGAACACGTATTCATATTTTAACGTAGGCCCCATAAAAGAAATTTCTTGGTGTTGTCTGTGGGATCAGTCACGTTTACAGGCATTTGTTTACACAATACAGGCGTGAGTTTATATATGAAAAGGTAAGTTTTTACATGAGTACAGTGATTTGATCGGGAATCGATTCTAGCTTTAAATTGTACCTTTTAACCGCGTGTTAAAGCTGAACAACGAGGCAGTAGAATTCAAGCTTTCTGTTTATTTTGTCAGCTCTTATCAAGTGTGCATATTGGCCATGTGACTCACGTATTATTCCATACAAACCCAAAATTAATTCGCGAAACGTGACGTGAGTCGAGAAAGATGCTTTTTCTGATACTTCGCTGCTAATGAAGCTAACTCTATGGCCGGTGTTTGCTCACTGTAGGGTTTATAGACTGCGTTTACGTTAAACGAGATGGGGATTATTGTATTGCCAGCAAGTACCTGAAACCGGCGTACGTGCGAGCAACGATTAATTAATGTTGATGAAGAGAAGAAGGTTTGTCAGAATCATGTCAAGTGGCAAAGCCTGGTCTCTTCACCCCTTCGGGATCAGCCGTGAGTTTATGTAGGTAATCTATGTTAAACGTGTCAACATCATCATAATCAACCGGTGTCTGTCAGTCCAATGCTGGACTTAGGCCTCTCCCAAGACACGCAACTGAGCGCGATCTTTGGCTCTCCTCTTCCAGTCATTACCCACCGCATTGCGAATGTCGTCCTACGCTGCGTTTACCGATTCGCGGTCTCCACTCAAGAACCAGACTACCCCAACGGTTATCAGTCCTGCGGCACCATATTTGCCGCAGGACAGTCACTGCCACTTCAGTTTTCTGATCCGTTGAGCTATCTCGATATGTGGATAGCTTTAGTTCTCTGGTGAGTTAATTTCGGACTCAATCGCGCAGAGAAACACCGAGCATAGCTCGGTTACACAGATGTTACATCTTAAACACTACGAGTGTTAACTCTGTTACATAATATAATTTTAGAAACATTTTTTTTCAGCACCTAGGTGTAGAGTTATAACTTACTTGGTAATCCGTAAGTAAATCCGGATTTAAATAAATAATGTGCTTTTACTTTTAAATGCAAAACCTATAGGAATTATTATTCATTCAGAATTTTATCACGTCTGTGTTCTGCAGAAACAGGTTTCAGGTTTAGCGTTATATCTATTACCCCATTGCCTGCGTAAAAAAGCACTGTACGTCTATATTGATATTTTATCTACTACTACAACACATAACACGTTTTACCGATGTATAATAATGCTATTATAGACATAATGTTGAAATAAAGCTGAAATAGAAGCAATAGCTTTATAGAGAAGAAATAGATTTAAGTAGAGCCGCTGATAGCGGCATGTCGTGAAAGGCATTTATGAGTTTCAGTTTCGTTTTATGAGCTATATGTGGCAGAAGAAGAAATAAACGACTGTATCACGAAATAATATTAGGTGAAAACGTATTTTTCTTTACTGCTTTTCCCTTGGAGTTGTCTTCTCTAGGGTAAGAAGCGATCGGGTGCCTCCGTCACTAAGCAGCTTATGATGCAAGTAGTTACTTGTGGTAAATAGTTCGACTAGAGGTGAACTACATCTATTTTGAAGGTAAATATTTATTTCGCGTAATAGGTGCATGATTGAGAACCGGAGTCATCATCGTCAGGCTATACTAGTCCACTGCTGGACATAGCCCTCCCCTAATGAGCGCCACGTTGTGCTATCATAGGGGGGTAATGCCCATAATCCCCACGCTCGGCATGCGGGTTGGGGATCGCAGTTCGGTGGAATTGTACTGCAGGGGGCGCTACTGCCCACTCCCCGATTTGTGTCCCTTAGTCGCCTTTACGACACCCGAGAAGAATTGGGTGCAGGATATCCGCCGATATTGTGAGATGTGGTAAGTCGGCGAGTCTATTTGGCTCACGATGGGTCTGAGTGGCCAATCTGGCTTGTGCACCTTTGGTAAGCCGTATATATACGGCTTTCTCGGTGGAGTGGGATGTTTTTGCATGTGTTTGCTATGTCCTCCCCGGGTAAAGATTGTATTACGTTGTTGACCTTTTTTTGTCACTCTAGTCGTGGGGTTGTAAGATACCTTTTTGTACGTTTTTGTATCACCCACTAAGCTGTTTATTTTTCTCTCGTAGGCCACTTTGTCAACAATCACGGTTGCGTTTCCCTTATCTGCCGGTAGAACTAACAGATTCGGGTTATCACGCAAGTCATAGAGTGCCTTCCTTCTAGACGTGTTAATGCAGCGCAAACCGGGAGGCCAATTAACGCACACGATGTATCGCAAGCAGACACACACGGACTGCTATCTAAACGCAGACTCACACCATCATCCGACACATCTTTTCTCCGTCCCCTGATCAATCGAGCTCTCCGGCTGTGTGACCCACAATACGTGGAGGATGAGCTACGCCATGTTAGAGGAGCACTGGAGGACAATGGCTACAAATGGAGACAGAGTATGCGCGTAGTCACTTCGACGCCAGCGCAACGTAGAGTCGCTACGGCGGAGCAAGTACCAAGTTTCTTGCCCTTTGTGAAAGGAATTACGGATAAGATCGGTTTGTTGTTACGCAGGCAATACAACATCAAGACGATCTATCCCCCCCTCCAGCAAGAATCAGACAGTTACTGCGCGCGCCGAAGGATAGCGACCCACTGAATGTCCCCGGAGTGTATATGATACCGTGTGACTGTGGCAAATGCTACATAGGTGAGATACAGCGAAATATCTCGGTCAGAATTTCGGAGCACATACGCTGTATGAAAAACCGAAAGTCGATGGCTCGGCGGTAGCACAACACGCGTTGACCCAGGACACACGTCACTTTATCCGCTTCGATAAGGCACAAGTATTGTCCAAAGACAAGTTTTATGTGCCACGAAAAATGCGCGAGGCTATTGAAATAAGTCGCCACCCGAATTTCAATAGAGACAGTGGTTGGGCTCTTCCGCCGGCCTGGAAACCGGTTCTACGAAAGTGCAGTAATAGTGAATATCGAAATCGAGACTGCAAGAACGAAGATGTCGTGAGCTGTGTCTGTACCATCATGCCTAGTTACATTGACGACGGGAAAGCAGCAGGCGCTGCAGCGCAAGCCAGCGGGAATCCCCCGCAGCCAGTGTCGGCACCCGCCCCACCTATCTCGGCGCGGGCGCGCCACCGCTTGCCCGTAGTGTGAGACGAGCAACCGACGACGCGAGCTCCGTCTCTGCTCACCATGATTTAGCTCTGCGAATCGAAGCGAAACCTGGTCGGACTTTTCCGATATAACAACACCCGTAAGTAGATCCGGACTAAAAGTCTACAATGTGTTGTGCTTACGAAAGTTTTAGTTAAAAAAAGGCCAATATTATTATTACTTATTTATAATATTACTTATATAAAAGCTTATTATTACTTATATATAAGCGAAAAATTTTCTTTTTCTAAAATATTTCTAAAAGTGAAAACTTGTAATTGGCTTTCAGTCATTATTTCAATCGCAATGTGTTTTGTTCATAGCTGTAAGTTTTCCTATTATAATAAAATAAAAATAATTTTATCAGAAGACTAATATTACTTATAATTTTATCAAATTACAAGTAATAGCAGTGCATTCAAGAAATGGCCCTTGTCAAGTCATTGAAATAAATGATGCCCTACATTTATTTTCATGCTTTGAAGAATTAACAACAATTATGTTACATGACCTATAATAATGGTAAATTTTATTCAATTCCGTTCAGACGTAAACCAAGAATCGCCGATTTGAAATTCACTACGGTCTAAGAACTTTGTATTTACGAGTTCATGAATTAGAAAAGCTTCCCGGAATCAAAACCTTGAACGGCTGCCGCAAAATTTGCAAGAAAACCGATAACAAGTTCCGACAATCTTGCAGAGCGTTATTACAGCCGTAATTCAGATTAAACTTTCGCGCTATCAAATAACCGTACACATTGTTTACTTCAAAATTATTACGGCAGTATAAAATCTCTGCCACAAAATAAAGATGTACTCGGATTCACTAGAAGAATGGCCTTCGTTTGATGCGGGAACATTTCACTCTCGGTATTCGGTATTGCTAAATTGGCTTTCTGCAGCTCGACTGCTAATAAGCCTATTTTGCGTGACATTTTGATTTTTAAATAGTTTAAATACCTAATTGGACAATCTGTGATAAAGCTAAATGCAACCAACTGGATATTTCAGAAATATCCGGTATAGCAAAAGAAAAACCAAGTGTTCTATAGTAAATTTGCTCCAGCAAATCTATGAGGCAAATCTATGAGGTTATATTTTCTTCGATTTGTCGGAGTGGTTTTCGTAATAAAAGCCTCTATGATCAGAATAGCTCTTACGGTTTGCCGGAGCTTAAGCACCCTGTGTAATAATTGGTAGATGATCTTATCGTTACTAACGATAATAATTATACTTTCTACATAAATACTTTTCAAAATCATTCGAAAGAAACAGAACTAGAATAATGAATAAATGGGTCTTTCTTGTACTTTTCACATGATTTCGATTTAGGTATTCACATTAAATGTTGACATTTATATTTTTATTGACATCTTGATTTATACAGTAATTGACATTTATAAACAATGGTAATAGTAATATGCTTCAGTATGTTTGTTGTTGTTATTATGTATTAAAATTTTAGAATGATTAATTTTGTGCAATTTAGGGCTAAATTAGACCATACGTTTAATGAAACAATTCAATATCAACCCTTTGTTTGTCCGCTGCTGGAACACGGGTGTTTTCCTGCATCGCAGGTGGGTTAGGCCATACTCTACCACGGGGGCCCAGTCGGGGTTGGTGGAGGATTGTAGCAGTGGCGGGCCTTACTGCCAGAAGTTATCAAGCCGCCCATAAGGCCTCTGACATGGCTTAACGACTGCCATTATATGACAGCCGGCACCAAAGGCTTTGCGTTTCTTGCGGAGCACGGAAACGCTCGGAAAAAATGCCACTAGCGCTAGTCACGGGACGGTCACCCATCCAGCACTTGATTGCGCCTGTTGTTATTTGAAACAATTAACAGGTTTATAAATTTTGATTTGGGCCGTTATTTTTCTGTAAATATATACTTACCAAGTTATTTGTATAAGTTTTAGAGGATGCAATGAATTTCGCAATAGAGCAATAGATTAACTTTAATACAATAATTTTTTTATTAGTAGATAAATAAATAAATGCTAGGAGTGAGTGAATTAACAATTGACAATTTCAATTCTTTTCAATCAAGTTACAATTGTACATTAATATTATGTGACATGACTGAAGTCATACTTTTGTGTATTTGTTTGGCAACTTCCGCGGCAACCCTGTCATATATCACGGGCAAAGAGCGACAATCTGCTGGTATCACGCACCACCGCAAACATTTAATACGCTCTGCTATTTTAGCATCGCCCTGTACCTAAAAATGAGACTGTAATACGATACAGTGTTTTCATTGTGACGATCTTTAAGTAAATTTATCTGCAAAAAAAAATATCGGTATTCGGAAACTCAGTAAGATCGATAAATAATCAGTATATGTGATATACTTAATTTTGTTGGTACCTAGTGCGAGCGTCGGGGGTGACTCTTATCTGATAATTTAGTATTGGCATCGAAGTCACGAGATAGATTGCATTGGCCGGGCGTAAGCAGTGAACACCTTCAATTACAAAATAGATCAGTGTTTCCTAAACTAATTAAACTTGATAAAGGCTATGATCATAATAATGATATCAACCCTTTGTATATCCCCACTGCTGGCTCACAGGTCTTACTGCGTCGCAGGAAGATTAGGCCTTACTCCGCCTCGGGGGCCACTTCCGGCTTGGCAAAGAATTGTACTCGTACGACAGTGGCGGGCATTACTGTCAGAAGTTATCACCTGTCAACCATCCAGCACCTAACCGCGCCTGCTGTTGCTTAACCCAAGTGATTGCTTCCAATCACTTGGTTACACTAGGCCAGGAGAGCTTATAAGACTATGGAATGCTTATATATTTACGTCTTTTATATTACGGAAACGTATATCAATATACCAAATTTTGTCATAAGATCGAGTAATTTAACTGAAAGTATACCTCAATCCATGGGCTCCTATTCGTCCACTGCGATACAGTAAGTCACGCCACTTCTTTCTATACTCCACTATCCTCATACAGCAGCATCGAATATCCAAAATGCACTTAATTTGTTTCAATAATTGAAACTAAGTGCATTTTGGATATTTATGTGCGTTACGTTATGTCGGACTTTATACCAATAACTGGAAGTCCGACATAACGTGACTAAACTAGGAAGAAAGGAAAGCATTTATTCCCACAACAGTTCCACACGAATTAATAAACTTAAGACAAAATATGTACATTAAAAAATAACAAGACTTTACAACAAGACAACACTTTAGACACTTTGTCGCGGTGTGCCGCTGCAGCTGCAAATGGCATCTGACATAGTGCTTGGAGTTTGAACCCTCAGCGCTGATTTTCAGTCAGTTTAGAAATTCCTACGTGTATCCAGAGCGCAATAACAAAAAAATGTATTTCCTTTTTTTTCGAGTACGTCCCCGCAGGGCACAAGCTTTCTCTCAGATAGAAAGAATGAGCTTAATTACCACGCGTGCCCACTGCGGATAGGCAATTACACATTCATGGTTCCACACGTTTTCCTTCACGGTTAGCCAGTGGTTGCTACTATTGCTTCACAATAATGTGCAAATCTTAGAAAAAAAAGTCATTGACAGACATTAATTATCCTGTCATACATTAATTATCCTTGATTCGATCACATCATTATGTCCACTAGTCATTTGTAGCATTAAATCTGCGCCGCGAAGTTGTTCGGGATATATTTAACACTTTGGCGGGCGGTACGCCCATAGGCGTAGAAACGGAAGTGAAGAAAATGACAGTAGGTACGCCTGTGCGCGTTCATATTTAATCCATTTTTATGCCAGTACGCCGTGAAGCGTACATTTTCCCATACAGTTAAAAGGCAAGGTAGAAAGCACTGTCACAGCTCAAGCAAATTTCATCACTGTACTGGCATAACAAAGGGTCAAAATTTTCGATCATAATCTGATGCGCCTACGCACACATTGACATTTTTGTGTGCTACCCCGCACGCACACTACGACTGTGAGCGTCGTCTGTGCATACAATCAGTCGAGTAGTGTCAACCGGCAGGACGCCGAGCGCTTGTTCCTGTTCTCTCGTGCATTGTTTTTTCGAAGGTAAGAACGTAATTACATGACATGATATGACAGTACGCCTATAGGCAATGTATGGGAAAAAGTAGTGTCATGGCGCAATAAAAAAACGAGGCAGTACTGCGCGCCAACGTGTTAAATATAAAAGTCTCGGGATATAAAAGTCTCTGCAGTTCAAACAGAAGATATGCCTTGAACTTGCGCCCGAAGGCAAATCAACTCGACGCTTCCGGCTGGGCACATGCTGAGACGCAACTATTCGCTCCATTCCTTGGCCATTCTCACCCACAATAACTCTTTCAATGTCTTTTTTGAATAGTCTGGACGATTTGTATTATACAAACAAGGTTCACAGCTAACTAATTCAATTGAATTCTGTCATTGCAACAAAATTGTTAGTAAACATGCCTCGACGTGCACGCGTCGCGCAGATATCTGTGTCGGCATTCCAACGAGAAACAGAGCAGGGCAGACACATGTCTGCGTCACCCGTGCCTGCGCCGCAGCGTACGTAGCTCAATGGCGTTCCATGCTTTACAAAAACTGCGCTGCCCTGCGCTGCGCTGTGCTGCGTCGCCTGCGTTCGGCATTCTTAGCATCCGCCCAGCTTTACGGACTGGGGGAGGAATATCGGTCCAGCATAAGGACCCCGCATACTTAATCTCCGTGCGATGCGTAGGAATACGTATTCTCGCTTCGTGCACCTGTCGCTCCCGAGATTCTAATTTCTTGTAATTTCAAACTATGAGTTTTTTGTGAATCACACCAGACAACTGTTAGCTAGATGCAAGCATCGTCGAGACTACATGTTCAGGATAACTGCGGTTACTATGACTGCACAAGACCGTGTTTCGGATCTTAGTGAAGATGGACGCGGAACGTGATAGAGATTCTTTGGACTTTGGCTTGGACCAACTAATATTCTAAGTTACCATAGCAAAATCATCCACACTACGTGGAGTTTTGGTCGAAGTTATATGCTAGGCATTATTTAACCAAAAATTTTAAGTTTCAAGATGGTATAATACAAATTATAGTAACTTCCACACAACACATTTACTGGCCCTGGTCCCAAACTAGAATACCCTGTGCTTTGACAACCAGGCAAAGAGATTACAAACATGAACCCAGACTAAGGCTATTTCTTGGAGTCAAACTCGCGACCTCTGGTATTGTAATCAATTGTGACGCCGCTAGGCCAACGGAGCAGTCCATTTGATAAATAAAATTACAGAATTCTTTTGTAAGTGGAAGAAATTAAGAACTTAGTATTTCTTAATGACTCGCGATGCTTATACAATGTTATTTATTAAACAGGTCTAATCGCGATTTAAAAATAAATCGCCTGTTATAATAATAGGAAAACATCGTGAGGAAACCTGACTGTCTGGCGTGTTCAAATACCTCAGCGATTGAAATTGACAATCCGCGATGGGGACGCGTGGTAATTAAGCCCATACTCGCTCTATATGATATAATAAGGCCTGTGCCCTGCAGTAGGACGTTTCTAGGCTACATAAAATATATTACTGATTAAGAATGTCTAGTTTTGCGCAGTTTCAACACCGAGTTGTATTTCTTTTAGAATAAGACTCTAGCCAGCCTGGCAATAGTCATTCATGAGTCACATTAATTAAAGTGAGCAACAAAAGCGCGATGTTTGTGCGAGTAAATAGCGCGAGTGAGACTCCCAGGCCGTACGCATTTGCGCTAAGTGTTTAAATATTTCACGAAAGCACTGAGATTAAAACGCGTAAATTTTACAAAGCAGACTCGCAACGTGCAATTTCGTTCAAGCTTCATCATCATCATCATCAGCCCACCGCTGCCCACTGCTGGGTATAGGCCTTTTCCCCATTATGCCAAGCCTCACGGTCTCTCGCCATCCTCATCCAAGGACCCTCCACTGACTCTGCCACATCGTCTGACCATCGGGCCGCTGGTCTGCCCACCGACCGCTTTCCCGTTCTCGGCCGCCACTCTGTGACTGCTCTGGTCCACCTGCCGTCTTCCCGCCTTGCCAAGCTTACCGACTACAAATTTTATTGTCTCTAACTGAGTTTTACAAGATTATAATTTGTTATAATCGACCCTCGTATGTCTCCACTGGGTCACGGATCTCTTCCTGCAGCGCAGGAAGGTTAGGCCATACTCCACCACGGGGGCCAAGTCCGGGTTGGTGGAGGATTGTAAGACAGTGGCGGGCCTTACTGGCAGAAAGTCGCCCATAAGGCATCGGACATGGATTAACGACCTGCCATATCATGGCAGCCGGCTCCAACCACTTAACATACCTTGCAGAGCATAGAGGCGCTCGGAAAAATGCCACTAGCGGCTGTCACGGGACGATCACCCATCCTGCACCTCACCGTGCCTGTTGTTGCTTAAGTCAAGTGACTGATTCAAATTACTCGGTTCGCCTAGACTACGAGCGCTTCTTAATTATAAATTCATTCGGTTCTATATTTTAAGTTAACATCATGAATCTATAAAAAGTACTATAAAGTTCATGGTACGTAGGTACTATGGAAGTCAGTGTCTACATATAGTACAGATTTCTAAATTACGTCTATGTTCTGCTTTATAATTCACATGTCCAACTAGTTCTACTCTAGGCAGAGTTATAATTACTTTATAACACGCACGTCAGTCGAGGTAAGGTCAGTCCGCTACAGTCAGGGCCACGATAACTTCGTGTCACGTGGAGTAACTACAAAATCTAGCAATCAACAGCATGAGAGCATGAGTATTTCAGTGTCACTGACATTTCACATAACAATACAATGTAATTATATTATTTTTAATGCACTAACCCGTGCTAAGGACAATTTTAAAAATCTATTTAGAGGCTAAAAATTCCACCTATGCCGGGATTCGAACCCGCGACCTCTGGCTATCCGTGCCAGCGCTCTTTCCAACTCAGCTAATGGCCGACTCACCGGCATCAGTGAAATTTCGAGCCTCTTTACAATATTCTCTGTATTAAGTACAGAGAATATTGTTGAATTTCGAACCTCTTTACAATATTCTCTGTATTACGAACAGAGAATATTGTAAAGAGGTTCAAAATTTCACTGATGCGGGTGAGTCGCCCATTAGCTCAGTTGGAAAGAACGCTAACACGGATAGCCAGAGGTCGCGGGTTTGAATCCCGGCATGGGTGGAATTTTTAGCCTCTAAATAGGTTTTTAAAATTGTCCTTAGCACGGGTTAGTGCATTAAAAATAATATAATCATGTGGGTACAGCGATATCATTCCGATGTAAAACCTAACTGCAAAGTAGGTACTCGGGGCTACAAGTAATGCAAATTATTTCAGCCAGATGTCGCTGCCTGTACGTAATACAGAGAATATTGTTAAGAGGTTCGAAATTTCACTGATGCCGGTGAGTCGCCCATTAGCTCAGTTGGAAAGAGCGCTGGCACGGATAGCCAGACGCCGCGGGTTCAAATCCCGGCATGGGTGGAATTTTTAGCCTCTAAATAGGTTTTTAATATATTGTAACATAATATCATATTATTTTAGTGACCTCTATCTCTATCAATTTTATTATGCTCTTTAAGAGGCTTCCGGAGATATTATAACCACATAATCTCACTCCAGAGAGACCCAACTACCTATAATAAATTTCAAATTTGGACTATGGACAGGGGGTTTTCGCGTTTTCAGGGAGCTAAATAGTCTAGTGGCACAAAGAGCAAACTTTAAGACCGCAGGACCAAAATCAACGTTGCTATTTCAAATGTAGCCCCTCGCCTCGCGCCACGGCGACCATTTGCGAATTAATTAAAAGCTGGCTCCCGTTTCTACTTTCAGTTAGCTGCGCGAGTGAACTTTGATATTTCTGCCCTCATTTACTGTGGTGAAAGCATCATTGCACTATATTAGCTAACCGGATTAGCACAGACTTAATAGACAATCGCGTGTACCCCTCGCATGCCCTGGTTGGCATACTGCGGGGGAAGCAGGGACGACCTAATACGTGTGGCGATACACGGAGCCGCTAGCCCAGAGCCAAGTGTTCAGCCTGCCTTTCCGTTTAACTTTGTTAGAGGCAAGAACTTACTAATAGTAGGTACCGCAAATTGGCGACGGGTAAGACTTGAGCCAGGCCTTCTGCTAATGATCGCAGCGTACAGCGTAGGTTAATATTTTAGTCCGTATACCTGGACTTATAATAAGGTTATTTGGCTCTTTGAATAAAATCTCGGCTTACTTACCTCTCACAGGTTCGATGTAATTTAATCCGACGTAAGAGTTAGTTAGGTGATGTGGGACTACGAGGGTGACTCCCACACTCTGCTTAGGAAGGGTGAATAAGTGGAACAAGTTTAGGTGGCTAATGAGAGCGCGGGAAGTGTGCGCTGCTCACCGATAAGCGAGCAAACAATTTAAGACTGCAGACAGATATTCGTTCGGGTCCGCTCTCAAGGGAAATTTGCACCAATATCGGGGATCCCGACTTCATATTTTTGCATTAAATATAAATGTACGTATGAGTGAAGGAAACGACTTATTCTATTTCGAGGAATCTAGAGCAAGGAGTGCCAGTTAACATTAGGACGAATAGGTAAACGAAAATGGGTTAGTCCGGTGTCGGTAGTACAGATATCATCAGCAATTCACTCTGTCGGCGACGGTCTTATTTATAAATACACCATTTCGTAAAACACTGGCTGGTGGTTATGTTTCACTACAGACTATTTAAACTACAGCTCAGGTGTATTTTAAGGAATGGTGTTTTAAAAATAAGACACTGTATGTATGCGCGTCCCTTCCAATGCTTATGAAATTTTGCCCTGTTCCTGTCCTAGTTTCAATTATTCCATTCATATGCAAAAATAATGCGCAGGTATGTAGCTACTGGGGCCGTTGCCTCCAAATGTTTGCAGGCTCGCGTCTCTGTAGGCGAATTCTGTTGCACCACTTATTTTAAATTACATTTTTGTCTACGTGCCTCCCTAGCTGCACTGCAACGCTCTTAAGTCGGCTTTTGACTATAGGATGTAATATAATATAATGTATATTACATCTTGAGATATAGTAATTTATCGCTCGTCATAGATTTTGTACGAGACCGGTTTATACTGTACTATAATAATATTATAGCTATGTATGTATATGTATAATAATATTATAGCCGTGCCAGCGCCGATTGACTCAATTGGTAGAGCGCTGGCACGGATAGCCAGAGGTTGCGGATAGCAAAGGACTAGATGAAAGGACTAGATGAGGCGTGGAAAAGAGGCTTATGTCCTACAATGGGCCCCGTTTGAGCTGATTATATAATCTGCTATATAGAAAGATAGGTAGAGAAAAATAATTACAACAATTTATCTTTTAACATGACATCCCAACGATATCAAAATACTTTTTGTTGCAAGTTCTCCATTAAATACTATTATAACATGTAATCAGAGTATTCAGAGGCGTACAGGCATATTATTAACACCAAAGTTATGAAGAAAATCGTGCCTGGTTTCATATGCACCAACAGAATTCTCCTTACCATATCGGATAAGCTTGACTGTCCTATCTTGAGGCATAGGGGACAAATGCATGTCTCACACCCATTGTAATTTTTATTTTAATGTCTAAATTATTTTATGTTCACTAACATAGGTTAAGCATATACTAATAACTATGGATCATTGGTCTGAAATAAACGTATATTATTATTAACTTACTCCATGACACTACTATTTAAATTTGTCTTAAACACCAAAATAAGTCACAAAATGTAATAAACTAAAATTGAAATTCTTGACCATTACTGAAAATATCGAATTAAAACTAAGTATGCTAATCTTGTGAACGTACAATTAACTGATTTAGTGCAATAAATAAATAAAATTATGAAATGTAATTACGATCGGGCAAGTATTTTCTAACGTACCAAGTTAAAGTAGGTGTATAAAGATTACATTAAAGTCTATATTTTCAAAAGTCTCCTCAGTGTTTGTAAAAGTGCTGGCATTACACAACATTTCAGACTTGACCCAATTTTGCAGTAGAATAATTTTGCGAGACAAAAAAATTGTCAGAAAAGAGAGTTGCTATAGTTTTTAGAGCATTTTCCTCGTGAATTCCCCGGCTGAAGGTACAGGCACGTACAAAAACAAAATTCTTTAATGAGCGCAATAAATTTCCGAGATAAAATGTAGGTAGGTACCTTTTATATTGTGAGTAAGTGGGATTCTTCTGTGACAAGTCTTGTCGTGTCGCGAGCTGTGATGCGATGACGTCACGGAAATAACACTAAGTGCTTTGTGCAAGGAAGACTCGGGAAATTCTGAACTTTTAAGAGCTAAGTACTTCGCAGTCACGTCTATAAATCTACAATACGCTTTAAGGTTTTCCCAATATGCGCATTTTAACAGATAAAATGACGTTAAGGGGCTACATTCAATAGGCCACCGAAAGTATAAATCACTATCAACGCGATTGGCGAGCGGGCGAGCGGTGGTAGCCCAGTGGGTAGAACATTGGTCTCCGAAGCAAGAGACCCAGGTTCCTAGTGTGGACATGTACCAATGACTTTTTTTTCTGAGTAGCAATACCTCTGGCTAAGTGTGAAAGAGAACATCGTGAGGATAGCTGAGTGTGTGAGGTGTTCAAATAGCAGCGAACACGCGTGGTAATTAAGCCCAAACTCTCTCTCTCTGAGAGAAAACCTGAGCCATGGAGTGGGATATCAACGGAAAAAAATCTAAGAAGCCTACTGCGCTATCAGCACTTAGACTTTCTGTACGGACTGAAAGTCAGCGCTGAGGTGTTCAAATACCGCAGCGCTTGATATTGCCAATCCGCGGTGGGTAGCCGTGGTAATTAAGCTCATATTCTTTTTCTCTTAGAGAAGGCCTGTGCGCTGCACGTTTGTAGATTTCATAAAAAATATTTCAAAAAAATATTGTGAAGTTATTAGTTTGACTTTTCAATAAAACGATCTCTTAACGAAAATATGACTTTTTTCCATTGTCGGTAGCGCTAGCGTTACTGAATGGAGCCCCTTAATAAGGTATTCGTGCAGTTAAAAACGCATTGGTTTTTACAAACTTGTGCTCTAATTAGTCAGGCTATGGGCGACTTGGAATGAAAATGCCCAGATCGACCTTGGCAGTCGTGGCAGCCGTCGACAGCACAATGCTTTGTTGTATCAGAAAAGTTCTGAAGTCTCAATCCTATAGTATATCAATCGATTGGTTTGTACGATATTCTCTACTTTTCACACAAGGTTGACACATATGACACGACTCATTTGAGGACTTTCATATTAATTTTAAAGCTCATTTTAAGCTGGTCTAGTTTTTTTATTCTATTTACTTCGGCACGGCAACGTTCTTATATATGTATATACCTACATTTTAACGTAATATGATTTAGTACAGGCAGCGCCTGTAAAGTTTTTTTCTTCCCATGAATAAGTAACACCAATTGACCTTTATACTTTACAACAAAGAGGGACGAATTTGGAGTACACCGGCGGCGATCGAATTACGCTAAAATTGGAAGTCGACCGAGAAATATAAACGTTGCGCAGGTTTCACTGACGATTTTGAGGTTTACAAGAATGAAGTACTTTGTTACAATTATTTGATATTTTAACCGGCGTTTTCGTATCTGCTGCAGTAGTTAAGAGTGTGACCTTCATTTGAAATTTCGAAGACGTTACATGAATTGGCAGTAAATTATGTATTTATGAAAGCCTTAGCAAAGCATCGGTAGAGCGCTGGAGGTAGTGGGTTCGAATCACGGTATGTATCAATAATTTGTTTTGAAAGTTATTTGCAAATATTTAGTATCAAATAGGGGATGTATTAGCAAAACAAAGAAAGGCGATATGACGGAAAACCGATGAGTACCCGCAAACGGAATAATTAATGTTGATGAAGCGAAAAAGATCTGTCCGGATCATAGCATATGGCCGACCTTGGTCTCTGCCTACCCTTCCGGCGTGAGTCAACATTGTTGCAACTACATCAAAATCAATCAATCAATCAAAATATTTATTGCACCATAATGTAAAATAAAAATATCTTAAATAACACTGAGTGTTTAGCACCGATTATAGACCCTGTCGGGCGCCGCAATATAACTTAAAACTAACAAGCTTATTATAAAAATATGTGCTGGTAGGAACACAAATATTTTCTTATCTTTATTAGGAATTTTCCTTATTGTAAGTTGTTAAATTATCCTAGGTCTTTAAGTACTCTTCAGTTGTGTGTAAGGACTGATTTTTTATTTTATTTTGTTTTTATTTTATTTATTAAGGCACACCAACAGCACAAACACACTACTAGTAAAACCTTAAATCAATAACAGAGGGCTGGCGTATTAAATATTTTTTTAGTTTAATGTTAAATAGTGAAAGTTTTGGTATGTCTTTTATTGGTAGTTTATTAAATAGTCTTATTGCCATATAGTATGGACTTTGGTTTAGCATTTTTATTCTAGATTGTAGTAGAAAAGTTAACTACTAACTACATCAAAAACAAAAGTTTTTGATGTAGTTGCAAAACCATTCGCTAACGGTGAAGAAAAAATAGCGGGATGTTTACATACCTCAGCGCTTGCTACGTACAATGGGCCAATTATGCCAATTATGAAATCCCAGTTCTAACTAGTAAATTGTCCTTAGCACGGGTTAGTGCATTAAAAGAGTATAATCTAACTAGTATGTTCTAGGCTGGTTTTATTTTTTATATATTCAAGCGTCCCACTGCAGGGCACAGGCGGATTGCCAATTTAAAGCGCTAAGGTATTTGTAACCCTCAGGCACTCAGGTTTCCTCACAATGTTCACTCCACAATGGCTGTGTGGTGTCGGCCTAGAGAATAGCACCACCCCAAATTCTTCCCGTGGGTGTCGTAAAAGGCGACTAAGGGACACAAACCGGGGGGTGGGCAGCAACGCCCCCTGCAGCCCAGCGTGGGGATTATGGGCATTTCCCCTCAATGATGGCATAATCTTGCGCTATGGCGCTCATTAGGAGAGGGCTACGTCCAGCAGTGAACTAATATAGCCTGAAGAAAAAGAAGATAAAGTCACAAATGTACCTACATAACTTAGAAAACAAAGTCATTGGTAACATGATTGCACTGGGAATCGAACTTGTATCACTCGCTTCCGAATCCATTGTTCTACCCACCTACCGGCTGAAGATGTGTTTGCGAAAATACTTCTTGAGTTTGAATAGAAATAAATGTCGACATTTGAGTGTCGGCCGCCCGGCCTATACAAATCCCACCGGCTCCGCCTGGCCCAGCGTAATACCGACTCGAAGACATATGCGGCGGAGCGGACACTCAATTTAATGCCTCACGAAATCTGGACGAAATAAATGCGGAAGAATAATATGGTCTGAAGATATTATGTGGCACAGAGGTGGTACAGAGGCTAAAAAAGGAGTTTCATGGTGTTTCAAGTCTTAGACAATTTATTAAAGAATGTACTAAATGTTGAATTTGGCCAACGTGCCTATCTAAGCATGTTGACCAAACTCAAAATAGGGGATTTATCAGCTAAAGGCAAGATAAAAAAGACCATAAACTGAAGCGCGTGTATATAACGACTATAGGAATAGAAATGTATGTTAGCTAACCGAGTGATAACAACGGCAAATAAAGCTCTTATAATTTTCACCCACTGATGGAATACGAAATACTGATGGATGGAGTATGAAAAAAAAATGAATGTCGATGTAGTGCAAAAGGTGTGTTAGTTTCGTGGCAAGTTGCCAACCATAGTTTTATTTAGGTCGTGATTTTTTTTTATTGAAGAAGTAATTTGATTATTTAATGTTTTTTATATCTACCTATCGAGGTAGATATAAAGGGTTGACATCGGTCAACCCTTGAATCTCCCCACTGCTGAAGCAAGGGTATCTTCCTGCATCGCACATACTCCACCACGGGCGCCAAGTTCGGGTTGATGGAGGATTATAAGACAGTGGCGAGCCTTACTGTCAGAAGTTATCAAGCCGCTTATAAGGCCTCTGATATGGCTTAAAGACTGCCATTACATGACAGCCGGCACCAACGGCTTAGCGTGCCTTGCGAAGCACGGAAGCGCTTGGAAAAAATGCCACTAGCGGTGGTCACGAGACAGTCACCCATCCTGCACCTGACCACGCCTATTGTTGCTTAACTCAACTGATTGATTCCAATCACTCGGTTCGGCTAGACCACGAGCGCTTCTACGAGTATATCTACCTACGCAGTTCAAAAATTACGCCTACTGTTGGGCCTACGCTTTCTCTCAAAGGGAGAGACTATGGGCTTACCCAAAAAAAAACAACCTATAAAGAGACCAACCAGCGATGCAATGGTTTTTGCTCTAGATTGTACGACATTATAGATCTCGCTTCCAGAAAGGTTTTATTAGTTCGCCCTGAATGGGCTTTACATAATAATATGATATTGCATGGCTTTGTTGTCGCCACTTAAAGATATTATTATTAGAATATTTCGAAAGGATGGCATTAGTTTAGAAGAAAACGCTGAAATCTTGCATAGATCGTAACTTTAGATGCTACGGCGTAGACTCTAATTTGCTACGCGGCACCATGTGCTACGAACTCTACAAAGCGTAGCAAATATTGCACTTCTATGCTTTGGAGATATTTGGTAAAGTTTACAAATTCAAATACTAATAAAAATATATATCTCTATTTCAGATCTTTGAAAGGGCATTATACACATACAAGGTATCTAGAAGGAGGATTATCGTACCGTGATGGTGGATATATTTTTCCAGCTTTTTAGAAACTAATTGTGTTTATTTGCAGCCCGGCAACTGCATATGAATATATTATCTCACAATTTTTGGGATAAGACTTTTTTTTACAAGTTACCACAACTGTTTTAATATCAGTAGAAATGAGGTCCTTGAGAAGTGTGTGTAGTGTTAGTTTATAAGATACGCAATAGTCTGATTAGAGAACGTTGTTGGCTGAAAGAGGGTGTAGTGACTAGAATTGGAATGGAATGTTGCGTTCGTTTGGACATGTGGAGAGGATGAAGGAAGAAAACATATATATATATATTATTATGAATGTGGGTAGAAGGGCCGGTAATTAACCAAATAGGAAATGTATTAGTAAAAGGTATGATAAAAAGTAACCTTGAACCGGCGTGCGTGCACGCAACAACTTATGAACGTTGATCAAGAGAAGGTGATGTGTCAGGATAGTGGCAAGTGGCAGTCCCTGGTCTCTGCCTACTCCTTTGCGGTACAGGCGTGTGGTTATGTCATGTTTCACAATATCTTGATAAAATCGGATTACTTTACACTTTACACCCTGAAAATTTTCTGGAGAGTAGGTAAATTTGCAGTAATAATTAAACCCAAAAGACAGCGAACTTCGAAATAAAAACAAGTTTACTGCTCTCTCTTGTTACGCAGACTGTTTCCTTTTCCTCGAATTAATTATTTCAGTTTTCCGGTTTCTGCACGAATTCTTCTTTTTTCGTCCTTTGGAGTAGTGTAAAAAAATGCAGCTAGTAAAAATACGTGCGCCTTTTGTGACATTTTGTAACTTGTGACATAAGTTATATAACCTATAACTAATGTTGACTCCTAAGTTGCATTGATGAACTTTTGAACAGAATTTGGAATATTTATAACTTAGAAATTGGCACCTAATGAATTTTAATGTAATTTATACAATACAATGACTTAATTAGTCTTTTATTCCATAACAAAATATAAGGGGACGGGAACAGGCATAATTTAAAAACGAATGTTATTATACCTACTCCGCTGCACCATCTCTTTTATTTGGCTGATTAAAGGAAGATTAATTGTTGGCACTTCCTTTGGCGTTACTCTGGTAGTAAAAACGTGTGTGTGTTCACGACCACACGATAAAAATTTAACTGCCCAGCCATCCTAGCTTGGAACTGGTCCCAACCAAGCTAGGATACCCTGTGCTATGGTCACTAAGCAAGGACATCACAAACATGGAAACACACCCAGAATATGATACCATTTGTACAAATGTACGGTGGTCCCCAGTGGGAATCGAACTCATCACTTCCAGCATAGTAATAAGACGTATGGTACCGCTACACCTAAGAGGCAGTTAACTTATAAATAATGTATATTAGCAAAGCTCTTGAAAAACCTTTTTTCTATTAAATTTTTAGAAGTAAAAATATCTTAAAATTTTCTTTCAAATGTTTATGCATTTTAGATGACAACGAACATTAAACCAATGAAATCAAGGCTATTTTCACAACATTTAATCGAGATTCAGCTTCAAACACTGGCTAAAAGTTTAAAAATAGGACACTTCATTGCTTTTAAAATATTAATATTATTGTTTATCGCGACAAGAAGACACTTAGAAATATTAAAAACGATTTCAAAATCACGCTCTAATTATGAGTTGACTTGCCTGTGGATCATTATTCAGAGTGACGACCCTGGAAACAAGAGCCAGTTTTCATTAAATTAATGCATTGTTGCGGATTTAATGGCCCTTTGTTTTCTTGTTTCAGAATTTAATTGGAAACCAGATTTTATACAGAGTTACCATAAAGAAGACATTTAGGAGAAAGCAAAAACATGTGTTAATGTAAAGATACATAAGTAACAATTTGGTTTGCTATTAAAAACCTCCGTTTGGAATTGGGTTAAAATATATCTTCTACACTATATTATGTCGTCTCCTATCGGAGTTTGGCAACCAATTCGACTATCTTGCTTTCGAGGCTTCCAATTCAAACCAGGAACTTGTACTCTGTTTAAACCACTATTGTAGGTTGATATCCTTATGGCCATGCTATCGTTTTTCACCCAGGTCTTCTTCTTCCTGGATTTTGTTCTTGTACGATACGTTGACGGCGACTGTACTTGTTATTGTTATATATGCATATTTAGCTATAGATAGGTAGGTGGCTGTGCCACCGGTCTTGCTTGCGGACCAATAAATAATCAGTGTGCTGATACCTGCCGTTTCACTTACACGCCCCATTCGGATATAACAGTGGCGACGAAGATGGGATTAAGTCCAGTATTTTGAGTTGCAACGGTAATACTAAAGGAATCGAAGCTTGTTTACTAAAATATTTATTTGACTACAGAAATTCTGTACATTCAACAACAGGAAATTCGCCTGTCGAATTGGTATATGGGCATAAACTACGTTCACGCCTGGACCTGCTCACGGACAGGTCGGACGGCAAACCGTCGTCATCATCGGACAGTCTCACTAATCACGTTCGCGTGAAACAGTCTTTGCAGAGTAAAGCATATGGCGGTTAAAATAAACAAACCATTGTAGCAGGCGATGTGGTAATGTACAAGAAACCAAACAATAGTAATCAATGTGCATGGAATAAAGCTATTGTAATTAAAAAACTAGGTAAGGTGACATATTCTGGTAAAGATACTTTAACAGGACTTATGTATAAGAAACATAAAAACCAATTATTTGTATACAAAGGGACCAACAACACTGAAACCGGTATGACAGCCCATTGGAAATTAGTGACGTCACGTCTGATCAGGACCCACAGAATACACATCAACCGCAGACGGAGGAGACAGGGACAGTCAACTCTTCACCGCCTAGGGATACAAGAGCAGACGGTGATGCAGTCTCGGATCAAACTCAAGACACCAACGAAGAATTCCATGAGGCTATAGATATGGCAAATGAAGGCCAGAACTCAGCCAGCAGACGAGCGGGCGATAGGTTGTTGCGTCCCTTGCCTAGAGTTAATTACAAACCTTTTCTTTAGATTAATTACAAGATATTAGTTTAATATTATATAATATTCCTGGGATTGTCAATTAGAGGGAGGAATGTTATATATGCATATCTAGCTATAGATAGGTAGGTGGCTGTGCCACCGGTCTTGCTTGCGGACCAATAAATAATCAGTGTGCCGATACCTGCCGTTTCACTTACACACCCCATTCGGATATAACAGTTATAACATATTTTAAACTTGTATACTCCTAGCTCCTGTAAAGGTGTTTCACACTAAATCAACACACTAAGTTGTTACAATATTTTCGGGGATTAATCGCGTAGTAATTTATTGTTATTTTACCTTTACATTCATCGTGGTCACCAGAAGACTGATGGCTGGTGCCTGTTCGGCTGATAAGATATCAGACTACCCTCAATCAGCCATCACAAAGCGCTATTAGGGTTGCGACTCACTACACTGACAATGTCGGACGATAAGCCGTGCTACTTTTTTCGACTCGTACCCTTCTTGATGACTGTACTTGTTGTTCCGGATTATACGCATTATGATAGCACGTGGAACCGGCGTGCGTGGATGCAACAACTTATGAACGTTGATGAAGCGAATATGACCTGGCAAGTGGCAGTCATGAGGTTATGTATATGATAGCGTTTAAGTGCCACTTTTTTTTGTTAAATACAACAATAATTCATCCTCTAGTAACCCTACAGACAGGCGAACGAGAATTCCAATATCAGAAATTTCGAGAAGATTGTGGAAAAATTGGTGCACGGAAACAAATCAAAAATTGGAAAGGGAAAATGTGTGGCGGGCAACTAGAACAAACACATATGAGTGAAAATGCGCGTTGTATTACAAAGTAGCTGCAAATGGAATGAAAATAAAGTAAACATATTGACTGCAAAATATGCGAATGAAAGGGGCTCAGATTTAATCTGAGGAAACAGGCGAAAAATTTTTCAATAAGTGAAAAAAAGCAATAGTCCGGGGAACTTGGAATAAGGAAAATATTTTTAGAGTTTAAAGAGATTTACTTCATGAGGGACTTGAACCTTCTTCCCTCGGGGGGAGTATCACTTGTACAGTCCAATTTGTGTTAACTTGTGCCGAATTCATATGAACGGATCGACCGATATCAACCTTTGTACGTCCCCACTGCTGGGCACGGGTCTCTTCCTGCATCTCAGGAAGGTTAGATCCACCACGAAAGAAAGTGTACCTTGCACAAGTTATCAAGCCCCTGACATGGCTTAGCGACTCCCATTATATGACAGCCGCCACCAACGGCTTAACGTGCCTTGCAAAGCACAGAAGTGCGCGGAAAATATGCCACTAACGGTAGTCACGGGATGGTCACCTATCCTGCACCTGACCGCGCCTGTCGTTTCTTAACTCAAGTGATTGATTCCTGTTGATCGGTTTGACTAGACCACGACCGCTTCACGGGCTTTACCACGTACTTATATTATACTCTATCTTAAAAGTGACCGAATCCGGAACACAACGGTACGCTCCAAAGCTAAAGTCGCTGTTGTTGGATGTTGGGAGCTGTACCGTAAAGTTAAAATGTAATTGAGTAGATCACGTAAGTTGTATGGGTCCGACAGATAGGGAAAAATTGCCACTGACTAGGTACCATGCGTAAGATACCGCAGCAGTTGTCGACCAAGCTAGAGATGGTGGGACCACCTCACGATTTTTTCGCCAGGGTGGCAGGACATAGTTGATTATAGGGAGGGATTGAAGTCAAATGTTAAGTAGGTTAGAAGGTTGTTATTTATAATTATACTCATCAACACTACCGAGTCTCAACTATGTTGTGGTTTTGAAAGTTGAAACTTTATATCAATACTATTTGATAATATTGGTAGACGGTAATGTAAATATATTGTACATGTTTTATTTCGGACGTCAGCTATTTGGGTTATTGAACGAAGACTGCTCGGCTAATTATGCTCTGAGATGGTCTTCAATTCTAGTGCGGAGTATAAAAGCAGGAACGTTTTCTTCATTAGAGTCCTACCACATAACGATTTGCGTCCGTGTTCCGAGCGGGGACGTGATCGCCGCCGGTTCATCACGTCTTCAACGCGGGGTACAACGTGTTTACTGCGAGGGTACAACGTGTTCACCGCGGGGTGCATTGTGTTTATGGCGGATGTTCAGCAACTTCGCGCCAATGGCGACAAAGAAACAATGCGGTTGGCTTTGTTGCTTCATTTTCAAGAAACGAAATCAGATACATCAGCTGATTTAGGAGGATCTATTATCAATTAATTGATCGATTTAGAGCAACTACCATAGCACATTCCCTGGGGATGGCACTTTTGTATTTGGTATGCCTTCATTCATGTACAACATAATCATTTTGTGGCGAGCTCTCCGCGTACCGCGTGAATGAGAAAACTGCTTTTACAAGTAACTATTTCACAATCTTGAGGAAGTTCAATGTTTAAAAATGTAGCACAGAAACTTACAAGTTAAGTTTGGTTTGCGTTTCAAAATGTAGATGATTTGGGAGAAAAAATTAAGCAAACAATCTTCAAAACAAAAAGTCCTTTGACAGTCCTTAATTATTATATTCTTTTTAATGCACTAACCCGTGCTAAGGACAATTTTTAAAACCTATTTAATTATATATTAATATTTAATGTACGTAATACAAAGAGTATTGTAAAGAGGTTCGAAATTTCACTGATGCCGTTTAGTCGCCCATTAGCTCAGTTGGGAGAGCGCTGGCACGGTTAGCCAGTGGTCGCGGGTTCGAGTCCCGGCATGGGCGGAATTTGTAGCCTCTAAACAGGTTTTTAAAGTCCTTAATTAACCAAGTTCACATAATTATTCTGAAACCTAATCGTACAATATTCATGCGTTGTACATGATATTGTACGAGCACTAGCGCTCTGGAAATAGCTACGTCAAAGGATGCTCACTATTGTGTGGCTGACGTGGATTGCTATTCCAAACGGTACAGCTGAAGCCAACTTGAACTAAGTTCCACTTTTCAAATCGGTCTAAGGAACGAACGAACTTGGAAAAGTAGTAGACTTCAAGTGAATGAGGAAAATTAAGTGAAAGATAGATGAAACCACCGAACAGTTCCGAGAATACGTCCCTAGTCCCTAGAATGCTGGGACGATGGTTCACAAGTTTCTAATAGTTCTGAAAGATTTAAGGCCGCGCTGTTGTTAGAGCTCTTCAGGTAATTTAAGGTATAAACGGGAGCGTTTACGGCTGAATATAATTTATGGCACTTATTAGGTAATTTAATCTGTTATTTACCATCTTTTGGTTTAAATTGAAATTCTAAAGTTATAGAGGAGGAAAGTAATTGACCGTGTTTATCAGATAACCTTGTCCTTATAATAGTTTCAATTAAAAATATAGTTTTCATTTCCTATACTCGGAAAGTACTGTTGTTTTGATCTGATTATTGGGTGGAAATGGTGCTTCCCTTCATAGGAAGGGAAAAACTCATTCAAATTACTTCCCACCTAAGGGCCGGAATGAATTTTAAAAATAGAACTACTGTCAGGCTGTGAAGAGTTTTATGTAAACAAATCGAATAAAAAAAATGCTGCGGCCATGTGAGTTTCTAAACAGTCAGTGTGAACTTAGCGCAAACTTCTTTGAGCGGAATATGCCGCAACAATTACGCGGTGAGTTCCATATTTAAAATTTAAAAAGTCGGGATACTAATCTGTTATATGTATCTGACGAAATGAAAAAAAAAATAGGTAATAATCTTTTATTGCTAAGATTTGAATATTAAACATGAGTTTTTATTTTCCTCACATTCGAAATGAAAAGTAGAGTGTTTAACGCGGGTAAAAGAATCAATTTCTATATTTCCATTTTCGACTATAGCCGCCCAAGCGCAGCGAGGGTCTAAATATCTAAATACCTCGGGAATTGATTCTTTCGACCCTCGGTTTACAATCTACTATTTTTAATCTCCAGATCGTTTGGCGCCAGATAACATAACACCTAAGTATAACGACTACCACACTACACAATCACTTATTCTGGTCCCAAATTAGGATTCTTTTGTCCTTGTCTGGCTATAAGGCCTAGATAATCCTACATATATTCAAACCCAGGCCATGTGTACAAATATACTGTGGCCCCCAGAGGAATTCGAACTCACGACCTCCGGCCTGGATTACCGCTATTAAACGTGATACCCATTACGCTGTCATTAACAGATCTCGATTTAAAGTATATGGAACAACACATTGCTTGTAAAAAAATAACGAATAAAATAAAAAAACCTGACACTAAGAAAAAAATATGGATGACTAAAGGCAGGCCAATGAGACGAGATAAAGAATGTAAACAAAGTTTCAGGGGTTCAAAACATTTTTATTTGAATAAATTATAGTAATACAAATTTCGGATTCCCTATTCTAATCGCTGTAGTCTGTATTAGTCAAACATGATTCACCGGAAGAGTCCTAGGCTGTCTAGACCCGCCAGGCTGTGATTCCATAATTAAAACCAACAACTAATTACAATAACAGCAAAAATCAACAAGAAAACTAATAGTAACGGATTAAATAAACACAATAAACCTAGTATACGGAAACGAAAAAATACGTATCACTTCGAACGCATTCTAAATGTTGACCACTGCCGTACTTAAAGTTTTCCTGTACTACGAAATACGCAATGACAGCTGTCGTCGATCAAATGACGCCATTACCGCATACGTGTGACAAGGACAGAGATAATAATCGCTCACTATCGCAATGTAACTCAGTAACGGTCCGTTTGTTTACATTCTTTATCTCGTCTCATTGGCCTTCCTTTAGAGGACCTCATTTTTTTGAAGTCTGTTGAATATGCGGCCGTCATTATATTGAAAGTATGCGAAGGGCTCTTCAATCCGAATTAAGTATTTATTTTATTTAAATCTGATCATATCAAATCAATTTTATTTCAAAGGAACGACTTTACATTCTGTTTGCTGAATGTCATTGTATAATGTAAAATGTAAGCCGCTGCCTTCAGGCCGTAGTGTAGTGCAGAAAAAAGCAGCGGAAAAAAAACTCCACTCTGACCATCTTTTTTCAAGTCATCTTATCAAACCTGACCTAACAAATCAGTTGCCCCCTATACGTATGATAAGATTCCACGATTGCCATCATAACCTTAAACGCCGAAACATTAGTTAATTGTCTTACGTAAGCAGGGAAAGCATAAATACTTCGGCCAGACATACAAACAGCACTCGTCAGCAGCCATCGTCAATCTCAAATTATTTTGTAGTGAGATAGATGACCCAGGGTGGTTTAGGTAGTAGGGAAAGCATAAATGCTTCAGCCAGACATACAAACAGCACTCGTCAGCAGCCATCATCAATGTCAAAACATTTTGTAGTGAGATAGATGACCCAGGGTCGGTTTCTGATTTGAGAATTTCACCAAGGAAATACTTAAGTAATTTTCTGTCACGCTCTTTGCTGAGAAATTCGAAGAGACAGCACTACTTTTAAGTATTTACTTAGCGAAATTCTCAATTCAGAAACCAGCCTCCACCCACCACGCCACCATTCAAATTAACTTTACCAAACTAGCTGATTAAGTTCTTATCAGTTTTTAAGGTAAATTTTGAATCAGTTTTCCAATGTTGCAATTGCGAGCACATTTTGCCGCAAATGCTCTGTAAACGTTACTCTAAACGGTTATAGCTGGCAGGTGCATTTAACTCGCTGTCGACTTTTCTATTTGTTAAGCGCTTAGCTGCGGTCGACTGAGCTCTAACTAAAGTTGAGGCTTTGTTTTCTTTGGAACGTGTGTTACACGTAGCTTGTTCTCGCCTTTGCCGATCGTTCGGAGACCTTCTACACTGTTACCGCTAAATTAGCTTATTATGCTGATTATTTTACATAAATTGTGGTTGTATATGCAGCGCCTCTTCGTATATTTTTAAACAAAACGAAGGCATTTAGAAGAAAAGTAAGAATATTTTATGTTCTATAAAAAAAACAATAAAAAAGAAGTATAACAGTGGTTAAATCTGACTTTGGTAAAGTACCTAAAAAAAGTGTTTGAAGCAGGTTAAAAATAAATTACTGGCTAAAATTTACAATAAAAGATAAATAGGTTTTGGTACAATTTCATATATTTTAGTAAGAAATTGTACCAAAACCTGTTTTATAAAGCTGGGTTTTCAAGATCTTAGAGGCGTTGAAACTTAGTTGCAGTTACTAACCATTCCTTATATCTTATTCTTATTGCAATAAAGTTTATTAATCTAATCTTTATTTAATAATCTTATCTACAAAGGAAATTTATACACAAGGCATATCTTGATTTACATTCTACATTGAAGTGATGATCGATCGTTGTAACCTTAATAAGGATGTAAGACAGCACCCACACAGAAAGGACGGGGGACGGGAACACGGAAAAGACGTGATGCGTTGTAAAATAATCGCGCCCTCGCCTCGTCTTTTCTATGTGGGCTTCGTCCCTTCCCTACGGTACTTTTAGCAGGAAAGACTTTCACAGGTCTTTCCTGCTTCTTTCCGCGCCCCTTCTGTGTGACGGCTGGCCGCAGCTGCACCAGGGTGCAGCGTGTAAAAGGTTTTAGTCTAACGAGCAGCCTGTAAAATCAAAGGAAACACTCGGCAGCTCACGTCCCGCGCTGCTCCCGAGGTATTTGCACGCATTCCCGTAACTCGCAGTCGCAACATACAGGATGACTTCGAATTCGATTGACAAATTTTAAGCTCCTCAGTCCTGACTTTGAACATAAATCTATTTTTACAGAGAATGGAATCATATGGTTACTAGCTGACCACACAAATGTAGTTTGTCCATATCAATTAGCCTGGAACCCATACTCAGCCTTACGAAATACACACAATAATAGTTATATATTAAACGGGTCTCTCGCCGTTTATTTATTTATTAGGTAAAACGTAACTCGACGTTTCGACGTCTAATATATAACTATGTATGAGTATCGCGAATCATTAAGAAATACTACATACAATAATATTTACAAAAATCGTTGATTTTGTTTTGGAAGAGTTTGATAATAAACAGATGATATTTTATGTATTAGAATTTTAAGGTCAAGACCGAGAATGTTAAAGGGGCATTCTAACCGTCATCGACTAGAAACATGACAGTAGTTTACAAAAACAATGGACTCCAAAATTACTTTACATAAGTATATACAAAAAATGTCAGGTTGAGAAGGTATACAAACCTATAGAAATAAAAAAGTTGAGTGGCTGATGGTCGACGCCGGCCAACTCAATTGTTGTTTTAATTGTTTACGCATATCGAAGGACAACATTAAAAAACCTCTTTCAACGTCAAAGTACTTCCTACCACTTGGATTTTAGATTCACAGTTTCAAGCAAAGGTTACGATTATTTACAAATATGTTATACCGTCAAATTATCAATATAGCTGTTTTTCATAAATTAGGTAAAGAACATTCTCTCAAATGTTATAGCTAATAATTTCAAAATCACTCTGTAGAACGTGCCGCAGGAAGTCTGGAGCTGTGGGAAATATGGGAGACGACTCATCATCACACATATGTAGATAAGAAATGCTTGCGGCAAGCTGTAGGCAACCTAAACGCGAACTACAAATGCCTGCATCGCGCTAGCAATGTTAGTACTTCTCCGTTTCTCCATGTTTTCCTAGAATCCGCTATTTGACACTCTTTTCAAGTAAGTCTTAAACGGTAAATAACTCTTCCATTAGACCAAAAAATATTTTAGTATATTATTTGAGGACCTACAAGCAACATAAAAATATATTTTAAAACTTCAATTTCCTAAACAGCCAAAAACGCGGTCATTTTAGTCTATGGTTTGAAGTCCAAAAAATTGTAAACAAAGTTTGACATTCAATTTTCTGTAAGTGACTCAGAGATCACTTACAGAAAATTGAATGTCAAACTTTGTAGTGAAATAACAACAACGCAACCATGATTTCATCGAATTTACATCCAAAATATACCAATTATCATTATTGCATTGTTCGAGAATGAAAAAACACGTCAATAAAGACCCCCGGGAAGTTGTGGATTCGTGTAACCAGTGAAATTAACATTCGAAAACCTTGGCTCAAACTTGCCAAAAGAGACCCCGACTCTTTATCAATTGAAACTCGGGTGTATTTATGTGAAGATCACTTTGATGTAAGTCCTATAATAATCAATGTCCACTGGCTCTGGCTGATAGTTGTTTGTTTACATACTTTAGATGGTTTCAAGATGGCGGATAGCGTTTTCGCCGTTACGAATTAAACGAGGAAACAATTTTTTACTTTGCAAATTTAGCAGCCATCCTGCATACTTACTTAGCAAAATCAATATATTTCGGTTTCTTACGTTAAATAGGAAATATTCATTTATCGCGTCAAATTTGATACGTGTCAAATAGCGGATTAATAGATCATTATAAACTTATCTGCGGTCGCAATTTTCGTCAGAAGTGTCCGGCCAGGTCAAGTTAATAATAAATTTGCAGTGCTTACAAAAGTTTTAGTTCAAAAAACATAAGATCGTTTAATTGAAATACCAATGTTGCTTAGTTGCACCGACTATCCGTTTGGGTTTTTTTTTGTTGAAATATCTGCGAGAATTTAGACATAGTTTTGATATCAGCCCTTGTAAGTCCCCAATGCTGGGGCACGGGTCTCAGGAAGGGAAGGTTAGGCATCACGGGGGCCAAGTCCGGGTTGGTGAAGGATTGTAAGACAATGGCGGGCCACTGTCTTACAATCCTTCGTTTACTGTCAGAAGTTATCAAGCCGCCCATGCAACCTCAATCATTACAATCGTTAAATGTCAGAATTTATCAAGCCGCCCATAAGGCCACTG
Source organism: Yponomeuta sedellus (assembly GCA_934045075.1). Lineage (NCBI taxonomy): Eukaryota > Metazoa > Arthropoda > Insecta > Lepidoptera > Yponomeutidae > Yponomeuta > Yponomeuta sedellus. Next base: position 17,296,296 of record OW203730.1, read on the forward strand.
ATATGGCTTAACGACTGTCATTACATGACAGCCGGCACCAACGGCTTAACGTGCCTTGTGAAGCACGGAAGCGCTTGGAAAAATGCCACTAGCGGTAGTCACGTGATGGTCACCCATTCTGCACCTGACCGCGCCTGTTGTTGCTTAACTCAAGTGATTGGTTCCATCACTCGGTTTGTCCAGGCCACGAGCGCAGGAATATATTATTCTTATATTCGATATCAACCCTTGTATGTCCCCACTGTTGGGGCACGGGTCTCTCCTGCATCGCAGGCAGGTTAGGCCGTACTCCACCACGGGGGCCAAGTCCCGGTTGGTGGAGGGTTGTAAGACAGTGGCGAGTCTTACTGTCAGCAGTTATCAAGCATTCTTATATTATTTAGGGTTAAAGGTTGTCTGGAAAAGATCATAAGAAGAAATATCAGATAAGAAATATCTGTGTAATTTAAATTTTTATTTGTGTACAATAAACTCTTCACTGTCTTTATCTATCAATCTATTTCGGTTTCTAGTGTTTTTGTTCTTTTCGGTATGTTACTTGCTTCATGACGTACTTACAAATATATTAGACGATATAGTTTAAAAAATACCTTTATTATTTGAATGTTATGCTTAGTCGATAACGCTATTTTGTACATCCTATAACAATAAACAGTTTGACAATAAATATTCCGGAAAGTAGCGATTTTCGACATGAAAGCGCGGGAATCGTGTTTTCTTGCTATTATGCTGGTACATTACAAAAAATCTCTACGTCTATCAAAACGAGAAGGTTGTCAATTTCTTAGTTCATTATTCTCTTGTTATATAATTTACATCTTCGACTATTACGGGAGTAACAGGCCTGTATGCCATAGTTTCCTAGCCTCTTCTCCACATAATAAATGAATTCTGAAACTAGCAGCTTCGGCTTTTATTTGCAAAAAAAAATATTTTTAAAGTAAACCAATATTTCTTTGGATTTGAATTTAAGTTTTAACGTGTCGCACAGTCGGCAGCACTACAGATCAACCTTTACACATGTGCGATGTCATCAGCAACGTTACAGGCGACTTAGCTACAGAAAGTAAGGGTTGACCTGCTTGTAATTTACATTTGAACGAATACACAGCTATATGATGTAAATTACGTGAATTGTTCTCGTAATAATCAATGTTTTAAATCAAATTGATTCTACCGGCCTCTAGTTCGATTATTAATTGATTGGTAATTAAACTATGAGAACGTGATGCTTAAGGTCAGGTTCTCCTGGCATACGAATTCTTAGCCGGTTTCGTTAGCCCTAAAGCCTAGTTCGCACTAGGCTAGTAATTTAGTTGAGTGGCGAGTAATTTAGTCGACTAAATTACTAGCCTAGTGCGAACTAGGCTTAAGAGGCCGGAATGCAAGCCTCTGCCATCATTGTCGTTATGCATACGAATGAACAACAATAAATTCACCACTAAACAGCTCATGTAGATTAATTAAAATTATATTATAGTGAGTGATTTTCTTCAATTTTAACATCTAAATTAAATGTAAAACTATTATTGCCAAAAGGTTAACTTATTTATTTACTTGGTAAAATTTCTAATTCAGATTGTAAAGGAATGAGTATAATTTGGACTACGTGGTCTAGGCGGAGCTAGATTTCACAAATAATAGTAACATTTTCTTTTCTGACTGTCATTTAATAAATAAAATGACTCTCCATGCTTATAAATGCTATCGCAATTCTAACCGAGGTTTATGTGAGGAATTAAGGTAAGTAAGTCAAATAAATACATAAGCGCGCTTAAAATAGTTAAATGTATTTGAACTATTTTATAAATATTTAAAATTTTATATATGTCCAAGTTTTATATTAAGGACCATTACGTAACAAATTCGTATTTGTTCTTTATCGAAAACTGGGTGACAAAAGTATCACTGTAATGAAGATTAAATTTTTTAGCGTGGTATAAAAAATGTTACAACTTGCGATATACTAACCGCACCTTAAGTGCATGTACTATGTACGAGTACGCAACACAATGTCGTTTATTTCTGCGTTGTGCAGCGTGCCTTTAGCGTCACGTGACAGGGTCACGTGCGGCGCCGCGCGGCACAAGATGGCGGCTGCAACTCGGATTGTTTCCCGACGGGCGTGCTGTTGGCTTGTTATTTCGTCTTCGGAACACCTGACATGAAATCGTGTAAAAGGTTGGCTTATTGGGAGATGCTCACCAACCGGAAAGTTCTTGTTGCTTTTTGTTTATCACTTACATAGTTTTGGTGTTTTGAAAGACCAAGTACCTACTAAATTTTAATGTTATCGACCCTTGGTATGTCCCCACTGTTGGGGCACGGGTCTCTTCCTGCATCGTAGGGAGGTTAGGCCATACTCCGCCACGGTGGCCAAGTCTGGATTGGTGGAGGATTGAAAGACAGGGGCGGGCCTTACTGTCAGAAGTTAAGTACTACAGTAACTAATTAAGTACTACATAGCTCAAGGAAATATAAAAATCTGAAAAAATCTTCTAGGTTAAAGAATACTTGAAACCAGTTTATCAAGTAACCGTGATATATTTCTGATGAAACCAGTATGTAATTTATAGTAATTTTCATTTCACCAACTTGCAAAGGAATGTGACAGGAATGCCACTGTAACAAAAGAGCCGATTGAAATCTTAGTAGCCAGCAGGATGCCAATAAATAAAGAGGCCTTTCTCTTCACAAAAGCCCCAAAGGGAAACTGCTTCATAGACACTTTCACGCTCTTAAGCAAATGGGCGCGCCTTTGTTACGGTCGTGGACGCGACTTTGGCGACAGGATTGGTGATATTTGCTACTGAAACTAAAATGTGAAAGTTGGTTTTGTTACTTTCAAAATTTGCTTAGAATTCACTGACTTATCCAGTATGGGAGAATAGTGGTTGGACAGGTACAAACATTTCAATACATCACTTTACTATTAAAGGAATCTCTTTCAAGGGAGCGTAAATTGTGAATGTCACATGTCTGAAATTCTACAACCATCTCTTTCTCGTATTTACTTTACTTTCTCTTTCCCGCAGGGCACAAGGCACTCTCTGGGAGAGTGATAGGCTTGATAACCACACTTGCTCACCGCGGATGGGCCGACCCGATCACCGATGTGTTAAGAGAATACCTGAGGCACTCGGACTTCCTGATGGCGATGACGTACTTTACCTTCACAATAAATCACTTTACTATTAAAGGAATCTCTTTCAAGGGAGCGTAAATTGTGAATGTCACATGTCTGAAATTCTACAACCATCTCTTTCTCGTATTTGTTATGAAACAACACACTAAACAATCAATCTATTTTTAATGTAAACTAAGTGGTTTTTATTTTGCTTCTTCTGGTAAAGAAAGAATTACGCGCATGGAACAAATATTATTATGGTTTTAGAGAAGGCGCGTCTTCGATATCAACCCTTGTATGTCCCCAATGCTGGGGAACCGGTCTCTTCACAGCGCCTGCATCGCAGAAGGCGCGTCTTAATGTAACATAAATATATTATAACATATCTTATTAACATCTTATTAACATGACCTTTTAAAAAATAAATACAAATCAATAAATAAATAAATAAAATTTCTTGCTATTCTTAGAAACAATTAAATACAATTGCAGTCGCAAGTCGAGTCATAGAAGTGGCGGTCGGACCTCAGGCGCTTGAGCGTTCCCTTAAGGCCTCTCTGAGCATATAACTGCAACACTATCGCAGCCAAAGGCAGTAACAGCCCCAGATAATGCCCGCTTTCGCCCAAGGGGATACGTGAAATGGGCCATTCTCGGCCCCACGCCTTGATACCGTGACAATAGCATCAAGAATCTGCCAGATAATCGCCCAATCAAGCTGCCTCGCCAGTCAATGGAGGGTTTATTCAGATACCTAGCTATAGAATAGAGTAGTTTCGATTTTGTTTGTTCTGTTTATGCCTCGTGTTTTTTTTACACATACCTTATTTTACCTTAAAATGGTAGAATAAATGGAAGTCAAAATGCTGAATAATGCAAAGAACAAAGTAAGTACTGCTCAAGTAATGTCAAAATAAATTTATTATTTTCTATAAAAAATAATAATGTCTATGTCTTAACTGAGAAACATGATAAAAAGATAAACCAGCAATGATTTGACGAAGCAGGAAACAAAAGATAATTGTGTAATTTTAAACACTAAAAAAAGTTAAGAATAAAAAATTGGCATTTTTGTAAAAACGGTCGCACCGGCCGCGGTTTTTATTTTTTTCCACTCATTTTTTTTATTTTACGTCATCACTTAAAAGTAGGTAACAGTACCAATAGAATGCATTTTAATTACTAATTACATAATCGTAGCTCTTAAAATCACAATAAAAATCTTTTAGGGCACTTCTCATTCACTTATCAACATGATTTTAAATTATAGTACAAAGTTACTTTTGCAGTTGCTATGCATGAGAGACCAATAGTTTCAACTGCAAAGTAAAGTTTGTGGACGTTGGCTTGAAACTCTCGATGCGCGACTTGTCCGGATTTTTTTTACCTTCCTGCTAAGATAAACCAAGTTTTCTTTTGTACCTAATGGAGGAGTTGTAGTTGAGAGGGTTTCGGACTTTAGATTTAGGTATATTGTGTAATTGCAAGGACTTAATACAATAGAGGAAGGGAAAGCTTTGACTTGTGCTGGGAGTTAAGAGAGTTTCGTTCTTTTAGGTGTAACAAAAGACGACTCTCACTTATTATTATTTGTACCCGTGAATTCGTTTGCGTGGGATTTTGGTTCAAAGTGTTGCCTTTTCACTTTTCTCCACATCTATAATTAGGTAACAAATTCGAATTCGAACAAGGGTAGGGCGCCGCAGGGCACAAGGCACTCTCTGGGAGAGTGATAGGCTTGATCACCACACTTGCTCACCGCGGATGGGCGATTTCAAGCGATGTGTTAAGAGAATACCTGAGGCACTCGGACTTCCTGATGGCGATGACGTACTTTACCTTCACAATAAGCGTATTGCTTTTTAAAAACCTATTTAGAGGCTAAAAATTCCACCCATGCCGGGATTCGAACCCGCGACCTCTGGCTATCGACATCTGGCTGAAGCAATTTGCATCACTTGCAGCCCCGAGTACCTACTTTGCAGTTAGGTTTTACATCGGAATGATATCGCTGTACCCACATGATTATATTCTTTTTAATGCACTAACCCGTGCTAAGGACAATTTTAAGAGTATTGCTACTAACAATTTACTAAGTTTGAAAACCAAGTCAATGGTGCATGCTGAGATACGAACCCAAATCCAATTGAATGTGAAGAGGAGAGTTTTATTCGAATTTCGTCTGAAAGATTTTTGCCCACAGAATTTTTTTAATATTTGTATGGTAAATGTACATCATTTTATGTTATGAGTAATAAACGATTTTTTAACTGTATAAATATTTAAATGTAAGTGGTGATCCTGTAATTTTTATTGTCTTTATGTATGTATGTATGTATGTATGTATGTATGTATGTATGTATGTATGTATGTATGTATGTATGTATGTATGTATGTATGTATGTATGTATGTATGTATGTATGTATGTATGTATGTATGTATGTATGTATGTATGTATGTATGTATGTATGTATGTATGTATGTATGTATGTATGTATGTATGTATGTATGTATGTATGTATGTATGTATGTATGTATTATAGAGCCTTTTTTTCAATGCCTTGGTCGGAATGACCGTTTTTTATGATTATTGTGTTTTTCTTAGAATATTGTGACGTGGTAATTTACGTCACAATATACCAAGCTACCGCTCCGTGAAATAAAAGCAAACCAGCACAGACACTTTCAGATTTATATTAGTGGGGATTCGACTAAACAACACTCCAGGTGCAAAGCACGAAACGTTTTTAAGACGCAAACCTCGTAAAGCAAAAGCAATTTTCACACCGGTTAGGCCACAATAAAAACGTCCGCCGTATTTTTAAAGAGAGTCTTTATAAACTCTATTTTAGAAGCCAAAAAGCGTGGCTGTTGTTTTTTTAATTACCTACCTAAAGTTTCTTCTAATCTACTCTCAAGAAGAGGTAAACACATTATCAACCTTTGTATGTCCCCACTGCTGGGGCAAGGGTCTCTTCCTGCATCGCAGGAAGGTTACGCCATACTCCACTATGGGGGCCAAGTCCGGGTTAGTGGAGGGTTGTAAGCCTTACAATCCTCCACCCATGGCTGGCCATACTGTCAGAAGTTATCAAGCCGCCCATGAGGCCTCTGAGATGGCTTAACGACTGCCATTACCTGACAGCCGGAAACAACGGCTTAATGTGCCTTGCGAAGCACGGAAGTGCTCGGAAAAATACCAATAGTGGTAGTCACGGGACGGTCACCATTCCTGCACCTAAGCGCCCCTGTTGTTGCTCAACTCAAGTGATTGATTCCAATCACTCGGTTTGCCACGAGATAGCCCACGAGCGCTAAACACATATCTGTAGAGTACACGAAGGCTGATGTACTACCCACCGTATACCGGACCTGAGGGAAATCAACAGCTGATACTCAGGTTCAAACCCCCCCCCCACCCCCCTATTAATTTGCATTTCACAACTGGAGAAACTTAAAAATAAGTGAAAATCGACGTCACTTAAACTTAAAAATTTACCTAATAGATCCCCTGAGCTGATAAAAACAAAAGATCTTTTAGAAAACGAATTTAACATTACGCTTGCTGTATTGAAAACATCGGAATTCCAAAAAGCATAGCGCTGGTATGGTAAATATACGCTTTTTGCCATAAAACGTAAGTTTTTTCGGGCACATATAAAATGTCTATACTCTTTGTAATTCAAGTGACACCTAAATGTATCCATGTACATATGTTTGTTTACTTCTACTGAACATTGAATTAATAAAGACTACTCTTGCTCCATGTTGAGCCATTAACTCACCCGCCCGCACGGTGCAACGCTATCGCTATATGACTTCAGCAATGCAATTTGCAGCATTTCACAAAAGGAAATAAGTACTTTATTTCTTCAGCGCAGTTAAAATATCACCGGCGAGTGGGTATTTGTGTGGGAATAAGACTCGTATAAATTTTGTGTTGAGAGTGAGCTTGGCATCGAATGCCTGTTGAACTAGTTCACATAACCATAAATGATAGCAACATAAAGTTATGTTCTATGGCATACTACTGCGTGGACGGGCAGGCAGACATTGAAACCATCTTCATCAGGATATCTATGAAAACATTATGTACATCAGGAAAAATATCAGTAACTTCAAAACTTCAGGTAACAAACACAATGCAAATACTAGAAATAAACATAAACTTTTCCCACTATATAGGCTGGCAAAGGTCAATACACCCTTTATGGGGCATTGTATACGCTTCTATAATAAAATCTCTGAAGATATTAACCCTAGAAAGATAATCATTTTGGGAGTCACGTAAAAGATAATCATGCGCCTCTCGAGCGCACGAAACATTAAGACTTCTCTGTGGCATGTACAGCTTTTAAATCTGGATCTACCTACTTTGGTATAAAGTACATACGTAATAGAATAAATTAAAGTCAAATCTTAATGGAAATTATTTATTTTACGAAAAATCTAACACAATGTTCTAAACCTCTTCGAAAAATTAACAAAAAATGACAGTCTTCTTTTAATAGACCATAAGTTCTATTTGGGAGATCACGATCGCGAGTTCTGCTTAATTCTACTCGAAACTAAGATAAAAAAATATAAAAAATATCTTTGGGTCCAGGAATGGCACACTAAATACAGTCTAAACACAAATCTTTTTTATGCTCGCCACAGATGCACTTTTTGCACTTAGCGCAAGTCATTTTGGACATCCGCCTTTTTTTGATGTGCATAGGTCACAATATCGCCGTTTCTTTGGCTCGGGTTCATTTTGTCCATCGAAAGCTTCATTTTCAGAAGATTTGGGTAATGCAGCTTCTATAGCAGTCCGGGCAGATCGTTTCAGAGTTGGTATGCGCAATCTGCTGCTCATCCAGGGTTCCGTAAGTTGAGTGTTCAATTGTTTCATGAATTGTCTGCGATTCAATGGCTTTTGTTTATTGACTGTCATATTATGGCAGTAAATGACGTATGAATTAACAAAAGCCATATTCAATATCCCATAAAACATTGCCATAGGCCATCGATTAGTTTTTCGTGAGCAGGACATAGAAGAGCACATTTGATCAAACGTATCAACGCCGCCTTTTGTTTGATTATAACACATAACTACCTCTGGCTTTCCTGTGGATGTATTTATAACCCCTTGCTCATCACACGAAGACAATAGATATACCATCTTTGAAGGCTTCGGCTTGTACGATACCAGGGTCAGAGGACCATCGTAACAAAACATAGACGAACCGACTGGGCGAGAGGGAGTGTTTTTCATCTCTTCAGGTATCTCACGTTTATTTGATCGTATAGTTCCAACAAGTGTCAGTTTGTATGGTTGGAGGAGAAGAGACTTCGCGAGGGGAACTGACGTGAACCAATTATCACATGTGATGTTACGATTCGAGCCATGTACACTGCGAGACAATTCTTTTACGTAGTACTCTCCTTGTGGCAATCCATTTGTTTTAGTGGCCTTACCTATGTATGGCATGGCATCGATCATGTACTTAGAGCCAGTATCACACATCATAGGGATTTTGATGCCGTACTTATTTGGCTTATTCGGGATGTACATTCGAAATGGGCATCGACCACGGAACCCCAGTAATTGCTCGTCAATAGTTAGGTATTCTCCAGGCGTATAGTTGATTCTACACTGAGTTATAAACAGTTCCCAAACTTTCCTGATGGGTATGAAAGGATCTTGTTCACGAAGAGCTGGGCGTAAAGTCTTTTCATCCATCCTTAGACATTTTATCAAAAAATCGAACCTGTCTCGGCTCATAGCTGCTATGTATCTTGACCCAGAGAAAGATGTATCAAAGAGCTCATCAGTAGAAAGGTGGTTATCTTTCATTACAGCAGTTAGCACAAGCACACCAATCAAGGCTCGGATTTCTGTTACAAATGTGTTAGCAAACGTCGCGCTGGTCATATTTTCTCGCCGTTTGTAGGATATTTCGACATTTGTCCACTTGACGATCTCCTCAATTATTTCCTCAGTGATGAACAGGTCAAAGCATATTATTGGATCAACAATATTCCTACACATCCTTGTAGGACCCCTGGCAGAACGAACAATATTTATCGCCGATGTTCTAGCTCGGTTCTCCCCTTTTGACGTAGACCAACTATGTTTGTTTTTACCTTTGAGTACTCTCTTGCGCGGTATAATAATCCGCCTGTCATGTCTAGGGGAATCTTCCACCACATCCAGGGGAATCTCAGGGGATCCAGAAGGTGAGGGATCAGCGATTTCATTTGAAAATGTTGTACTTTCATGGACAACTTCAGTATTAATTGACTCGTGATACCCTTCTTCCACATCACTCTGTACCTCGTCCTCACTCAAGTGATCCTCCACCTCACTATCACTGTCCTCACCAGCAAGCTGGATGTCATCATCACCTTCGCCATAGAGCTCACGTTCTATTTCTTCATCAGCTAAATTTCTATTTCGTGCCATGATTTCCAGAGCCTAAAACACATAAAAAACTATAAAAATAACAACTAATCAATCTTGATAAATTCCGTCTAAAGTTACACAAAAGATAATCATGCGCTCCGCGAGCGCAAGACTTAGCGAAAACAACTAAACCAAAGTACTTACCGGTGGCACGCGTCCGCCTTTCTGATGCACTCGGCGACGACTGAGATTACCTGTGGCGACAGGTTCGAGAGAGCGCCCGTTAAAAAGATATATCGATAAATGTGTTTCGCTTGCGCCTTTGAGGCGCAGATTATCTTTCTAGGGTTAAGAAGACGAGCTTGCCTGAAACGCGGTTCAAAAAATGCGTTAAGTACACTTTGTGCCAAAAGGGCTACTATAACTTAAGGGATTATTTAGTTGACAATGATGTCTGGAATTAAAGCCAGTACAATGCATGAGTTCTATATTTTATAATGTTTATGTAAACACTGTTAATTAAGGACTTCGAAAAGACAAAGTTTGTAGATTTTCTGTCCATTTTTTCTTTAGAGTGATAGACTTGGAAAGGGATACCTAGTTTTTAATGGTATCGTTTATTAAGCCGTAGTTTCTGGCCAGCAGCGGTGGCCGGCGCCGGCGCGTAACGTTCCATTCAAACGATACCTGTGCGTGCCGGACGGGTACGTTTCGCGCCGGCCCGGCCGGCCGCCGCTGCTGGCCGTGCCGCGCGCGCGCACCAACCTGCTGCAAGATGCGCCGCTCACTCGCGTCTTGCGTACGCTCAACACTGTTGCTAATCATGTTGACTTGTTTAACTGTTCCCTGAGAGGGTTTACGGAGGCTGTTTTGAATGTGCTATGTTATCCGTAATGGTATAGTTTGTCTATTACATTTTCTGTTTAGGTGTTTTGTAATTTTCTATTTATAATACAATATTTATATTAACAGTTTTAGTTATAAGTTTAATGATGTACCTAGTGTTAGTTTATCCGCTGTAGTAGCTCGATTTTGCAACTAATTGTAAGTTAATGTTCCTGCACTATCGAATTAGGCAAGCTTGTAATGGTAGTGTGAGGTATACATACAATTAAATAAAAAAAACTTTTTTATTACATTTCATTTTATAACGCCGCTTTTGAATGAGGGCTGTAACAAAGTGATGGTCAGGGTTTGGTAAAAAGTGGCCCGTGTCCAGATCACACCAGACCAGCGTCCTGAGGCCTTTTTCATAAAACAGCAATTCATGGTTCACTACGACAATTCGATGTTTATTACAAAGTGGTTCAACCCACATATTAACTAATATCTTAAAAGCAAACAAGATAAGAATATTCTTTATTGTACACTGGAAAACAACAAATACAAAACAATTGCAAATATACATAGTACAATTGGCGGCCTCATTGCTAAAAGCAATTTCTTCCAGACAACCTTACGATGGAAAGTTGCTGAAGGAAATTAGAAAGACGACAAGAAACAAGTGTCATAATAAACTATGAATTATAGTTTTATGAAACGCAGCCATGGTGGATCGATGACATTAAGCCGACGGAAAGCAATGATCGTGATTTGCAGGGGGAGACAGGGGTGTCCGTGATACGGATATGCTAGCAATGGATATGCCTAGCAATGTGCTGTATATATAGGCTGGATTTATAAATAGATAGTAGGGTAAGTACTTATCTTCATATAAATTTGTATGCAACATGCTACTTATTATATATTCATTCTATCTCAGACGCATATTTATCAGTACTCCTTATGATGATAGATTGTTTTTTATTATTGTGAATAAAAGAGTACACTTTTGATAAATTTAAGGCACAAAAAATAAAATCACGAATATTTTAGATATAAATGTCAAATATATTTTTACATAGTTAGTAACTCAATGAGAAAAACGATTTAAAAAAATCAAATACCTTTTTTCTCTATCAAAAACTAAATATGAATTAGTCTAAAATTATAGTGATTTCGTTTTCTAGTTCGTATGTTACCTATACTGTCGAAAATAAACTCAGTCTTTTATAATTTAATTTATAAAACGAGCGTGGGAGAGTACCGAAATCAAATAACCCTATAAAAGCCTCCTGGAGACACAGAAGCCAAATTATGGTACCTTATACTCTCAAGTTAGAGCCTGTAAAAAATTTGCAAAGTAACTCAATTACGCACACTTTGACGTAGATATCTACTAATATACTCAGCCTAACACCCGGGAAAATGTCTTACACCCCGTATTCCTTTCATTTCTTCTACACCATTCGCCAGTTATATAAAATACTGTACAAAAACAACGGGGAATACGAGAAGTCTCAATTGAGCGAAAGCAGATGCCCGATTCCGAATTTCCGACGCCTCATTAGATTCGAGTTTTCCTCCAAAGGGCCCTTCGGGTGTTTTTGACCTTCGGATCGAGATTGTAACTCGATACAAACTAGATAAATTATTTTGTTTGCCACGTGTAGCTTAGTTATGTGTCAACGTTTTTCGGCCAGTCTAAGAGGGTCAACGATATTTCATTTGACATTACCACCAGGATAAGGCGTTCGCTGGATGACCGGATTCAGCGACAGTAGACAACGTTAAATGTTCCAAGGCTTGCTGGAGCCGGCATCGTACTTCGGTATGGACCCGCATGAACTTTTATCACTACAAGGTGATATCAAAGTCATTAGCAAGCTTTTCAAGCATAATTTTAGACGATCAGCTAACCATAATATAGAAATTAAAAAGAACTAGTGTCAATTAAATGGTGAAACAAAAAAAAGAAAGAAGGTTAGAAGACTTTAAAACTTTTTGTGAGCCATCTTCGGAATGTGGTGATTGGGTCTTAGAAACGGGTGTCGCAGCCAACGTCATATGCGTTCCCTGATGTCTTGGGATGCGGGTTTTTGTTTTGTAATATGCCACAGTTCTGCATTTGATATTGTGTTGGGTCAGTGTCTTCGTAGGATGCTTCTCAGGCAGTTGTTGACGTCAGCTCCAGCCGAAGAACAGAGAAGTTTATTTACAAATAACATCACAAAACACTTCCTTCTATGTTTGTATATTTTGACGGCCAACTACAGAATCGTGTGGCCCGCTCGCATTTGGTCAGTTTGGTCTGTCAGCACTAGTTTACTAGTTTGTTTAGTCTTTAGTTTGCAATTAAATTATAATTTTCTAAAAATTGTCAGTTCCGGTTATATTATTTATTCTTATGTTTAGTCAAAGTCCTTTCATGAAAGAAACACAAAGTGAAGCATGTTCTTATACTTCCATTTAATTACTTTGAATGTCGTGGGTCGGGCAAAGTAGTACCGTTTACTAAAGCGACAGATAGCCAAGTACAGAAGACACATCAGGAAGGCTATGCCTTCTCGTGTGCTATCAGCTACTGAGATATATAATGGCGGTAACGTCCCCATTGCATAAGTAGGTAGGTTAGTAAGTATGTAGGTAGTAGGTTAGGTTGTGGTTGTTTGGTCAGTCACTAGATAAAATAAATAAAATATAAAAGATCAGAGCTTCAACAAAATTTTTAGATGCCACTGCAGGGTTCAGACCTTAAAGAATATGGGCTTCATAATCAAGACGATTGAGCAGTTTTGTTAAGGTTACTACTGGCTGAAAAGGATAAGATAAGAATATGATTTATTGTATACTAGAAAAAAAGAACGTAACATAAATTAAATGCTGGCTGGAACTCTGACTCGACACCCCAAAAGCTAAGAAATACATATTACAGATTACACAAATTAATATCTGTGCCCCAGAGGGGTAGACAGAGGTCATTTCGATTCTAAATATCGATACAGTTTATCATAAGTTCCTTTCTTTCCCCAAAAGCTAAGAAATACACATTACAGATTACACAATCTGTGGCACACCCTCTGGGGCACAGATATTATCAATCATAATATCTGTGCCCCAGAAAGGTAGACAGAGACCAGGGTTTGCCATTTACTACGAACCTGACGAACCTCTTTCGCATCATCAATTTTCTATAGTCTTTACTTACACGCACGCCTATATCGGAAACTCTTCGCTTCAATACTAAATAAATGAACGAGATCGAATTCAAAATGTTAAGATGATATTTTAGGGAAAATGTTTAAATAAATCGACAAGTGCGAGTCGGAAAGGGGAAAGTAAGACTCTTACCTAAGGGCAAGAGTCCGCTTGTCCCCTTACCCACTCTTGAGTTTGGGTACTAATCAAATCAGCTACGAAAATAAGTATGTTGTCCTGTTTGATGTAAAATAAAAACAAATTAACTTTTTGTACCGATAACTTTTGTACCTGATACAGGCGTGCATACCGCTGTATCGGGTACTCTTCGCTAATATATGCCTTATTTGGAAAGAAAAGCTAGTAAAAGCGTATCCTGAATTTTATCTCGTTGAGTTGTACATCTGATAGTATAGAGTTGAGTGCTTTTAGTTTATTAATAATTCGGTAAAAGAGCCTTTGTGAAGGCATGTTCAAGTGACAAGGGGCTTACACGCCATTGTCGTGGCAATGTCCTCGAGCCGAGCAGAGCTTCGCTTCCGAGTAACTCGTTAAACCTTTACTTTGACCCCTCTGAGTCAGGTTTAGGGGAAACTAAGGACAGGCGCTTGACATCGTCGTCAGGCTATACTAGTCCACTGCTGGACATAGCCCTCCCCTAAAGAGCGCCACGTTGTGCTATCATAGGGGGTAATGTCCATAATCCCCACGCTGGGCATGCAGGTTGGGGATCGCAGTTCGGTGGAATTGTACTGCAGGGGGCGCTGCTGCCCACCCCCCCTTTGTGTCGCTTAGTCGCCCTTTACGACACCCGCGGGAAGAATTGGTTTGATGCTATTCTCTAGGCCGACACCACGCAGCACACGGCGCTTGACATAATTTCACAAAACTCCTTTATTTACATTGGGACCGGGTCCGCAATAACTTGAACTGGTTGGTAGTGATGCTGTTATAGTGACCCTTGTCAGTAAATCGCAAAAATAATCATGATTGCCATCCTGATTGGAAATAAATAAGCACAAGAAAACAATGTTACTATTACGAGCTTAACTCCCATCCATTGAAACATCTCCAAGTGGGTCTAATCACGATTATTTACTAGGTATAATGTAATTACATTAATTCCCGACGTTTCGGTAACGTTGCAGTTGAAGCGGTCATGGGTAGATAAGTGGTGAGTACAGTCAAATATTATAGTGAAGGTAGGTGGTCCTCAAGTCACTTAAAGAAATACTATGACCAGTCTGGTTCACGCAACACCTGCATTGCAAACATCGATAATTTATTTTTATTTATTAATTAAAAAAAGGCGAGCGGCGGTAGCACAGTGGATAGAACAAAGGACTCAGAAGCAAGAGACCTGGGTTCTATTCCCAGTGTGGGCATGTACTGACTTTGTTTCTAAGTTATGTACATTTGTGAAAGTTACAATATGATATTTCATGTTTTCTTTCACGGTAAGCGAGTGGTATTCCACTCGCTTACCGTGAAAGAAAACATTATGAGGAAACCTAAGTGTCTGAGGTGTTCAAATATCTCAGGTTTGAAATTGTCAATCCACGGTGGGCACCCGTGGTAATTAAGCCCATACTCTCTCTTTCTGACAGAAGCCCTATGCCCTGAGTGGGACGTATATAGACTACAAAAACAAAAAAAGGGTCTGACTACACGGTACACTGAGTATACTGCTAGGTTCATTAGTAGCAGCTATTTGGTCCAGCCGTTGTGTGTGTAATAAACAAAATGTCATTACTTTCGGATTCGCCTCTTCATTAATGCGCTAATGATATTGCGGGAATCATTATGCTTGCTAACAGCAGCTTAATAGATTCAGTGGAATATTGTAAACGTTATTTGTACGTGTTATTGTATTATACAGCCAAGAGCTTAAATACTTCAAAAATTAATTAGTGGACGAGATCGAATTCAAAATGTTAAGATGACATTTTAAGCATTATAGGGGGACCGTCCAGAGACGCTATAGGACAAGCAGCCCCTATTATTTTACACCCGTGGTTTGCGTCGCGTTTCCGTTAACCACGGATGCCATACTTGGTTGAGGAATGGGGAAATAATTAAAACTGTTTTTATACGGATTGGGAATTGAGATTGGGAATGAGGAAATAATATGGTAAATGTTAATTTACGAAAAACTATTTGATTCTAAGAAAAACTGGAATAATTTTTGAGTCTTGTTGGGGAGATCTGAGTGCGCAATCGCAACTGGCTTTTTCCATAGCATACGTGAACCGCGCAGGTGATGTTATTTATTGCGAAATATTGTAAATGGGTTACACGAGTTGCTTGATCGCAAATTCCATCTGTGCCATTGTACAAGTTTAAACGTTCTTAAATATTTAATGTTAACATGGTATAAATGTATGTTAGAATATAAAATTTAAGAAAATGTACGGTAACTGTACAAGCATCATGTTTAAAAACGGACTAGTGGGAGCTAGACTCTTGCCCTTTGGCAAGAGTCTTACTTTGTTAGAATATTTTATTGTAGTCATTAGTAGTAATTTAGTAATTAATAGTAATTTATTGCAATTTACCTCGACGTTTCGACGACTTTACAGTCATCGTGGTTACGAAAAGATTGATGGCTGGTACCCGTTCGCATCTTCGGCTGATAAGGTTTCAGACTACCCTCAATCACCTATTTAGAGGCTAAAAATTCCACCCATGCCTGTCTCTGGCTGTCCGTGCCAGCGCTCTTTCCAACTGAGCTAATGGGCGACTCACCGGCATCAGTAAAATTTCTAACCTCTTTACACTATTCTCTGTATTACGTACAGGCAGCGACATCTGGCTGAAGTCAATTGTGTAATGAAACACAGGCTGAATATTATTATTATTATTAATACTTTATTGCACCATAAAATTGTACAATGCGGCGAACGAAATAACGGCGAATTATATATGAATATGATATAATATTTTCGTCGATACTCAAATATGTCAGAGGCCTACTTGCACCACAGTATGTCGGGTACCTCATGCTGCAGCAGCGGCTCGCGCGGCGGGCGCGGCGCGTGCTCGGCGCAGACGTGGCACGCGCGCACTGCTTGCGACATGCCGGGCCAGAACATCACCTCTCGTGCACGCCGCTTGCACCCATCTATGCCGAGGTGCCCCTCGTGGATTCTTTCTAACATTTCAGCGCGTGATTCACGTGGTATAAACAATTGGCTGTCTTTGAAAATGAGGCCATCTGCATAATGTAAACACCCTCGAAGATGCCAAAAGTGTGCAATTTGACTCTTTATCTGGTATTTAAATTTCGGCCAGCCCTCCGAGATGGTTTTAATTATCAATTTTGCCTCTTCATCATTAATCAAATATTCTCTTATTTTTTGTAATTTACTACCGCTAAATTGTACAGTGTTTATAAAGAAACTTGTTTGCGCCTCTACTTCTTCACTCACACGCTCGTGCATTTGTGTACTGAGTGGCGCACGGGACAACGTGTCGGCAATATACATATACTTTCCTAGAGTGTAAACGACGGTTATGTTATATCCTTGTACTCGCAACATCATGCGCTGTATCCTTGCTGGCACTGACACCAGAGGTTTTTTAAATAAAGCCTCGAGAGGCTTGTGGTCACTTTGCACTGTCACATTAGCTCGGCCAAATATATACTGATGGAAACGCTCGCAAGCAAAAACTATGGCTAGCATTTCCTTTTCGATCTGTGCATAGCGCTGCTGCGTGTCAGTGAGCGTGAGCGAGGCGAACTCGACGGGCCGGCCGGCCTGCAGCAGCACGGCGCCCAGCGCCGCCGCGCTGGCGTCCACGGACCCAGCACTGGCAGCGCTAGCGTGTAGATGGCCAACACTGGCGCAGTAGATAGTTTTTCCTTTAAACTATTCACTGCGTCTGCATGATGCTTCTCCCAGATCCACTCAGTGTCTTTCTTCAGTAAGTTTCTAAGGACCGCCACGGAGTCTGAGTAATTCTGAATAAATTTAGACAAGTAGTTGACCATGCCCAGAAACCTCTCAAGTGCCTTTCTATCATCTGGATAAGGCATACTTAAGATGGCTTCTATTTTTGTAATATCAGGCCTCATGCCATTTTAGTCAAAAACGTGGCCTACATTTCTCTTTATTAAATTTTAGTCCTATCTTTTTAGCTTTTTGTAATAATCTCTCTACTCTCGTGTCGTGTTCCTTTTTAGTTTCACCCCATATAATTATATCGTCTATAAATGAATCTGTACCCTCTAAATCTTCTAAGTACTGCCGAATCTTTGCGTGAAACACTTCACTTGCACAATTTATGCCATACGGCAGACGCAAAAACTGATATCTGCCAAAAGGTGTGCTAAAAGTGCACAAGTCGGCGCTGGGCTCGTCTAACTGAACCATCCAGAACCCAGATGTGGCGTTCAAGATGCTAAAAAATGTAGCTCCACGTAGACGTGCGGCTATTTCAGTTACGGGGGGCAGAGTATAGTGTGGTCGCCGTATAGCACGGTTCAAAGGTCGTGGATCTAGACATATGCGAATATCACCATTTTTGACCGTATTGACCCAGTCTGTGGGATGGGTCACTTTCCTAATAACACCTACCCTCATCATTTTCTGTAACTCGGAATATAACTTATCACGTAACCCTAACGGCACTTTACGAGCGGGACAGATAATCGGTTGCACGTTTTTGTCAACCACGATGGAGTATTTTCCCGGTAACATACCTAAACCTCGGAATAGCTTCCCATATTTATCCATGTCAATGGCGTCAATACGCTGAATAGTGCCCAAAGTGCTGCATGCCTCCAGCCCGAGCACATTCTGACAGTTAAAATCGGCTACAACAAAGGTTTACGAATACCTATATTTTGTTTTTAAAAACTATCGATAAGTTTGTTTCTCCCAGAATAGGGACCTGATTGCCAGTAAACGAATGCACTTGCCTGTTTAATGAATGTAAGTTTTCAAATGAGAGACCTAAGTCAGAATATTGACTTTTCGAGATGACATTCAACATTGACCCTGTATCTAGTTTACATTGAAAGTTCTTACCATTACAGTTTAAAACTTCAATCCACTCGTTATGATTTTTATTGGCCACCTTCAACATGTCAACATAAAATAACTCATCGTCGGGATTTTCATCAACATTTATGTTTAGCACTTTTTCACGTATTATAGCCCGACGCGCGCACACTTTCGCAAAATGCCCTTTTTCGTTACACACAAAACACACACAGTAGTACGCTGAACATTGATCACCGCCTGCGCACAGAGTGAAGCCGCAGCCGCTGCAGGCTCCTCCCATGGCTGGCTGCGCGCCGCCGTGGCCCCTCGCCGGCAGCCGGCCGCGCCCGCCCCGGCGTCCGCGCCTGCCGCCGGCGCGCGCCCAGGGCGCTCCTTGCTTGCCTCGTGCCGAGTCCAGCGCGTCCACTCGCGCCTCGGCACCGCCTCCTCCTTGTATGCAGTGACTGTCCTCTTTTGATAGCTCGGCGGCCTCACATATCTGCACTGCCTTCGCCAAGTTCAAATCCTCCGTCCTCAAAAGTCTATCGCGAACAACGTCGCTAGCAATGCCGCACACGATTCTATCTTTTATCAAGCTGTCTGATAGTTCCCCAAACTGGCAAGTTTGACTTAGCAGCTGCAGAGCAGTCACAAACTGGTCAATGGTCTCTCCAGCTACCTGATTCGTAACATCATCGTAACATTAGGTTTCGTTTCGAAGTGTGCGTCGAACTTTCCCAGCAAACAATTCAGATTCGCGTCACTTTCGTCCTTTTGATATGAAAAAGTTTTTTTTTTATCTTCCTCGTTTTATTGCAACTGTTAGCTGGAACATTTAGCAATAGTTTTGTTTGAATGTATCCGGGCTTGCAGGGAATGCCACTGTCTCATTCTCTATATAAAATTTTATTATTTTAGTTGGCTTTCAGCATATCTTGGGGTGCTCTCCTTTTCAGCCTGTTGAAGGTAACTGGGTTTGTCATCAGTTTTGATGCCAAGGCATTTGGGTGGTTACTCAGTCTGTCTCTATACCGTGTAAGGTTGGATTTTATTTCCTGTTCCACTGTAGGCATGTATAGATCTCTGTGAATGCGCTCGTTTGTGACATACCAAGGAGCGTTTATTATTAATCTTAGTGATCTGGACTGAAATCTCTGTAATATATCAGTGTTAGATTTTGCAGCTGTGCCCCAAAGTTGGATACCATAACTCCAGATAGGCTTCAGAATACATTTGTAGATAAGCAGTTTACATTGAGTTTACGTTGAGGAGCCAGTGAAGGTTTCTGAGTTTCAGATCTAGGGCTTTGCGCTTTGTAAATATATGTTTCCTTCATGTAAGACGTCTATCCAGGTAAATTCCTAAGTATCTGATGTCATCTTCCTGTAGGATATGTTTTCCATTTAGTGTAACTGGAGGACATGTGTCTCTTCTGGTAGTGAAGGTAACTTGAACTGACTTTGTTTCATTTGCTTTGATTCTCCAATCTTTAAGCCAGGAGGCTATTGCGTCTATGCTACATTGGAGTTTTTTAGAGGCATTTATAGGATCAATATCAGAAGCAAGTACAGCTGTGTCATCTGCAAATGTACCTGTTACGACTTCACTACTGACAGGAAGGTCCGCCGTATACAAGATATAGAGGACCGGTCCCAGGACGCTTCTCTGAGGCACTCCCGCCAATATAGGGTGTAGGTTTGTCAAATCTTGTGCATGCTTTGCAAGAAAAAAATATGAAAAAGTAGAAAATATTTCATAACCACTTGGACCGATGAGGTTAACCAGCAAGCTCGCTTGTACGTCACTTGGCTCCTTACCGACTCCGGATGCTTTGATAAATACTTCAAATTGCTTTCGCCATTTTTGCCACGTCTCTGCTCGCGCGACCGGGCCACCTTCTACTGATAGTTCCGCTGGAGGACGCGCGTGTTCCATTGTAAATGTATAAATAAAACTATTATATCGATAACAATTTTACCATTAATAACGATTTTATTGAAGCACCGCTGTCACCATGTAATGAAACATTGTCCATTTTAAAATTGTCCTTAGCACGGGTTAGTGCATTAAAAATGAAAATAGTATACCCTCAATTAGCCATCACAAAGCACTATTAGGGTTGCGAGACACTACACTGACAATGTCGGACGTTATGCCATCCGACTTTTTTCTAGTCGAACAATTCTTGATGATCGGATCCCACGCTTGCGTCCCCTTAACCACTCTGGGTTTGGGTACTAATCAGCTAAAAAAATAAGTATGTTTATTACCTTTATTATGTGAAATAAAATCACATTCAGTTTTTTTAGATTATTTCTTTTATTTGTGTCATTAAACCTTACTTTGTGAGATTTTTTTTTTTCAATTTTCGTTTTACCAATACTGTTATGTTTGAAAGAAAAGATCTTTTAATTCTTTTGGAATATTTTTACAACCAAAATTTTGGTGCCTGAGTATGCCTGTGGAAATTAAGTAAATGTTGACGAAATTTTCCGCCAGAAAGCTCCGACGCTTTAAATGTGCTCTATTTATTTCCCAAGAAGATGAAAGAGGCTGTTTGAACGAAAAATGGAAATTGTATAATGTTAAACTAGCAAGTCTTTTTTTTAATAAATAGGAAGTTCACAAAATTAATAATAAAATGGATGAGATCGTAGAATAAAAATTAGTCAGCGTTCTTGGCAATATCAAAAATATTACATAGGTTAGTCTATTAATAGCTTTTAGTAGGCGAAAGTCAACATAGTAAACATAGTAAATTGTCAGCCCCAAAATTGATAATTATTATTACAAGATTTTTGAAGTGCTCGTCGCCTAGTTGAACCGGGTTATTGAAATCAATCACCTGAGTTAAGCAACAACTGGCGCGGTCAGGTGCAGGATGGATGACCGTCCCGTGACTACCGCTTGTGGCATTTTTCCGAGCGCTTCCGTGCTTCGCAAGGCATGTTCAAGCTGTTAAGGCAACATTAAGCTGTTTTGCCGTCTGTCAGGTAATGGCAGCCGTTAAGCCATGTCAGAGGCCTCATGGTCGGCTTGATAACTTCTGACAGTATGGCCAGCCACTGCCTTGCAATCCTCCACCAACCCGGACTTGGCCCCTATATTGGAGTTTGGCCTAACCATCCTGCGATGCAGGAAGAGACCAGTACCCCAACAGTGGGGGCATACAAGAGTTGATATCGATGACCAGATTAATATATAACTTCAAACAACGCCTGGACTGTGTCACGCAAAAACATACCAACTAACAATTCTTTCGAAAAAAATACTTATTTTTTTCCATGTATAATATTGGTTTTTCCATGTTTTTGTTTAAATGTTTTATATTTGTAAGCAATGTCCAAGGTACTGTAGCGTTCGAGTGGTCCCTTTATCCATCTAGAGTGAGCGGAGATGCCACTGAGCCCTATGCAAATCATCTCATTACATAGATGCAAAGTTTAGATTTTTAATCACTTTAAGGTTAAAACCGTCTGACCAAAAATACGATAAAACAACTTTGTACATAAAAAAGGGTTTTTTTCGATTTTCGACACGGTCCCAATGAGTAGGATATTTCAATACAATGACTAGCACAACAAAAAGCAAGTAGCATCGCAGAAGTGACGGAAATTATCTTGTCTTTTATTGATGTTTTTATTTTACCTCGAAAAGGGTCAAGCCCACAACGTGGGTCCTTCGATGTATTGACAGGATGTTTGCCAGTCGAGAATAGTGTTACAGACTGCTCCAAAGTGGTACAAGGAAAGGTTTCACTTTGGTAGGTATTGAAATTTTTGCTGATGACGGGAAAGTAAACTATTATTGATTTAAATCCGAATTAACCGAACTCCAGATGTTAAGTGTAGCGCTTCCGAAGATTTTAATTCAAAAGTAAGCTATGAGGCAAAATAAAAATGAAGTGTTTTTATGCCATAAAGTCTGGCTCTACCTAGTTATCTAGGCTGCTACTTCATAGCAGAGCGAAGGGTCTTTTAAATCATAAAATAGCTCGATTAGAGCCAACTAGGATATTTGATTATTGTATAATACTATTAGATAATAGCAGTAAAGTAGGAAGCTGAACGTGTTAACGATGGGACGCACTGAGCAATCCATTTGCAACTACGGAGACGCCTTATTAATTTATGGTTCGAATCCCGGCGGGGGACAAAAAAAGCCCAGGTGGATGTTTGTGATGTCGTTGTTTCTGGTTCCCACGACACAGGGTATCCTAGTGTGGGGCCAGAAGCAATGTAAGTGCTTGTATGTAAATGTTATGTTATATACCAAGAGGGTTCTTACGGCGCCATCTTGGGGCAAGCAAAAGGACTTGGTTGGTAAAAAAAGGGCAGTTAGCCACATAGCACGCTTCACTGCTACTCTTGCAGCCATTTACTATGTGCTGGTTGGGTGTATTCAGTAAAATATAAATGTTATAGTAAGAAATTATCAAACGATTATAAAGTAAGTCAAATGTTCTGGCATTCATAATTATTAAAGTTCATAGCGAAATTCAAATGCCTTTGAAACTTGATGTTTATCATCGTATGTATCAATCAAGTACTCTAAAGGTTTATGAGCAGAATTTCAGATACCAATAAAATGGGAGACACTAATTCGATTTCATTTATTGCATGACGCACGCTACAGCTTAAATAAGCCTTTGAATTAAAAGTAAGGTGTGATTGCTAAATATTTATTTCTTGGGGTTACATTGACATTTTTGGGGACTTAGATTATGATGTGTTTCTGAGATAAAGAAGTCTCCATAAATATTCTCAAAAATAAATATTTTTTTCACTGGGTTATTTAACTGATTTTACCTCAATTGGCTGTACTGATACCAAATTATGCGCACTAAATCTTATAGAAATCCTGACGTTTGAAATAGCAATTCATATGGAATTGGACAGTTCGAAGATAGAAATCTCTTACAGAGATAAAAGCTCGCCATTGCACATATTATTTCTTATTTAATGTCCTTTTTCTAGGTTAAATCAATAACTTGCTTACTTTTTAATGTTTCGTGTCCAATAAAGTATAATAATAATAAATTTTAAGCAATTGGTCAGTTAGGAAGGCACCGCGGGAGCCCGTACAGAGTCGGACGTGTCCACTCCCACGCCGGACGTACGACGTCCGGCGCCTAGCCTACAAGCCCAAGCCCTGGACCCGAGGGTATAATCGAGCGTGCCAATTTGAATGATGGCCGACCGGTGACGTGGTTGGCTTGCCAATGAGCCCTAAGGGGTTTAGCTGATGCAGGGCTGAGATTTTTTTCAAGACACAGAGTTTTGTTGGTCAGTTCATCTTAAACATAATAATAAAACAACGACACTGGCGGTAACTACGAGGGTACCTACTAGGAGTAAGAGACCAGGAACTGCCGTTTTCTACGTCAATCCCTGATCCCTGTCTATCCTAATATATCATATTAGTATATTTTTTCCATTCACGGACGCCGGTGTATCTAAATATAACGATAATAAAATATAACAATTTTACTTAATTAATACCGAACCACGAACCGTTGCCTGCCAAGAACGATCTAGCGGTTAACAGGTTTGACTTAAGAAGTAGCATTTACGAACACAGCTATTTAACAAATAAACTAGAGGACGACCATAGAGGAATTATAATAGAACTGTAATCAACCTCAACAGTGATCTGTAAACAATTATGCAGTAATAAGTAACGTGGTAGCGGATAAGCGTCCCACTGTAGGGCACAGGCTACTCTCTGAGAGAAAGAGGGAAAGGGAGAAAGAGAGTGGGCTTAATTCAATTCAATTCAAGTGCAAAGTTTTGAACACTTCCGCCACCCAGGTTAGGTACCTTACCATTTTTTCCATAAATCTATTATGGTATGAAAATAAACGAGTCTTGTTTTACCGATCCTTACATCAGTTCGTGAATCTAAATGGATCTTTCGCCTTTTTTCAGGTAGCATCAATAAACAGTCCCGAGAATGCCTCTAGTGAAGTGGAGCAATTCGGTGCGTCATTCCAGCGGTCGCAGAGTACTGCAATATCCCCTTAACACGACTGCCGACGCCTGTTTATTTGCTAAGCACCAGCGCGGGGCCCCAGTTTACGGCCGCTAATAAAACAGGCCCCACAGCTGCAATAAACTTAAGATTTGCCCCACTACAAACACTATCTTGTTGCCCGACATAATGAGAATCGGTGTTAACCAAACGCTTACGTCCGTACACATCCACGGCTAATCTTGTTGAGTACTCAGCGGGATTACTCTTAGAAACTTTTCGGCCTCCCCCGCGAAATGTTACGGCGAATCTGCACATCCGGCGAAATTGAATTACGCTAAAAAGATCTGGCCAAAGATTCCGCGAAATTTCGTAGCGGTGCGGGATTTAGTGAATGCCTTAACTGGCTTACAGGGGCCGATTGCGTCAGATAGGCAGATCCGCGCTAGGCCTCTTCCAGCGATATATTGTTATATACTCGTACTTGCTGCGCCCGATAGCATACTTACCGCTGTTCGATTAGGCTTTCATCCTCAGTGCTTTGAGAAATTGGAGATGTTGTTTTAAGGAAAATTTTGCGCGAAAAACAAAACAAAACGGATTCTCAACGACCTCCTTGGAGCCAAATTATGTTGAGACCAGTATTACCGACTGCCATGTTTGACGTAAACAAAACATTAAAACCCTGAGTTTTCGTGGGGCTTTATTTTTCTCCGATTTGCAAAATAAACTTCGCTCCTGTTGTTTACCTTTTTACCTTGTTTGTGGCTGGAACTTTTCCAATAAAACGCGAATGACATTTTGTGGGCTTTAGTTAGTCAGTTTCGCGAATTCCAATTTGGTTTTTGTCGCGGCCCGAGACAAACAACAGAGAGAGGTTTAATTAAATACACCTATTCTATTTGAGATAAATAAAATAAAATTTACCTAAATAAAATACTTAGAATTTGCTATGAAGAAAGGTAGGCAGACCATCTGCACGATGGTCAGATGCATCAGGGCTATTACAGGGTCGACCTAGACTACAATAGCCACTGACCGATCGCGATGGAATGCAAACAACAGCAGAACAAAGTTGAATAATACCAGTATTACAGTGTAGTATTGAGATAGAACTCCGTTGCCATAGCATTAAAAGTGTAACATAAATATGATTATACTATTTTTATTGTGCCGGGATTCGAACCCGCAACCTCTGGCTATCCGTGGCACGGATAGCCAGAGTTTGCGGGTTCGAATCCCGGCATGGGTGAAACTTTTAGCCTCTAAATAGGTTTTTAAACATAATTATGGTATGGAGATAAACTACTGTAATAATTGGGTATTTGAGTATCTATTTTACAATTAAATCAATTATTAAACGAACTTTTTCAATCACTGTTGGTGGACTGAGACCTCGACTAAAAAACTTACCAATTGGAACAATTTATAGTACGCAAATACTTGTTTTGGTGTATGTAACTAGGAACCCTCTTGAGTTATTAATAACATAACATTTTACATACTGGCACTTACATTGCTTCTGGCCCCACACTAGGATACCCGATAATAAGTAAGTATATTCTAAAAGGGCCTTAACTACTCGTGAGCAATGTACATTGCGTGCAGTTTGTTACTTAGTGATACGAATACTTGCAGGTAAAGATTATTACAATGTTAGTCATAATACTCAAGGGAAATATCGAGATGAAACGTAACTCTATTTTCAATCGATGTAACAAGATCCCCACATAAATAAACAAATGGGGATAAATTCGTTAATACGAACTACTATTTATATGGTGAAATCTTTGAAATTGCGAATGATTTACTCGTATAAAACCATATTATAATAATGCATTTTAATACGCATCGAATATCGAAATATGTTAATACTTCTATTATTGTACCATACTGTTTTGTTTGTGTTGTTTCTTTTGCTTGCTATTGTATAATCTACTTAATATTTTGTTGTGGGTGTATGTGTAAATGCAAATAAATAATTCATCTGTCTATCCATCACTTAACTGTGACGCAAGTAATTACTAAAGAGTAGAAAAGCTGATATTATCCGCCAATTTGGAAAAGCAAACATACGTTAATCGGCACGCAGGGCAGGTAATACAGAGAGTATTCTAAAGAGGTTCGATATTTCAGTGATGCCGGTACTTGCCCATTAGCTCAGTTGGGAGAGCGCTGGCACGGTTAGCCAGAGGACGCGGGTTTGAGTCTCGGCATGGGTGGAATTTTTAGCCTCTAAATAGGTTTTTAAAACTAATCTAATGCGTATATGTGTACAATATAATAAGGGGTAAAATCGACTCCATCGACCTAGTCGAAAAAGTCGTTCGCTTATTTGTACCTAATGGGTATCGCAGGGCGCGAAGGCAAAACTATTCGCCGAGATGGATGCCCGCCCGCACCAACCAGTACCAGCGCTCGCCGATCGCGCGCGCGCTGCGGCTACTCTGAGCCCTGCTCGCTGAAGCACCAGAGTGTGATGTGTTTGCGGATGGGATTGAAAGTGTGCTGAAGGTATGTATGTAAGAGAATGCTAGAAGATGTATGAAAGGTAGTGCTCTGATATAATATTGTAACGCTTTGGTATAATTTTACTATTATGTTACAATATTCATGTAAATAAATAAATAAATGTACTTAGCAAATAAAAGAACGAAACACTGTGTTATTATGGAGAGAGAGCCAATTTTCTCAAAACCGCGTCCAGCGTACTCATGTTTGTGAAAAAGCTAATAAATTACTCATGTTATTACGAGAGAGGAGAGAGACTCATGTTATCTACACCACGCGTTTCAAAAGGATTCGTTTAACATATTAACCTAATGTTACAAGTATTAATAAAAACAAAAAAGTGTTGCAGGTAATTATATATTAAACGGGTCAAATCGCGATTATTTATCGCGAAATAATCGCGATTTCACCCGTTTAATATATAACTATGTTTGAGTATCGCGAATCATTAAGAAATACTGTTGCAGATAAGAAGTTCACTTTTTACACTGTGCATACGAGGAGGCATTGGTATGAGGTCATCATCATCATCGTCATCGTCAGGCTATACTAGTCCACTGCTGGACATAGCTCTCCCCTAAAGAGCGCCACGTTGGTATGAGGTAGCATAATTAAAACTGTTTTTATATTGTGGTAGCAATCTAACTTAGAGCAACCGGCGTCTCACGCGATTTGATCTTCCTTGCAAGAGTTGCCTATTGAATTTGCACGGGTTGTACCATTGAGTAGACTATCATCAACAACCCGTTATGTTCCCACTGAAGGGCACGGGTCTCTTCCCTGAGGAAGGTATACGCATACTCCGCCACGGGGGCCAAGTCCGGATTGGTGAAGGCTTGCAAGACAAGTGGCTGGTCTTACTGTCGGAAGTTTTCAAGCGGCGCTAAGGCCTCTGACTTGGCTTAACGACTGCCATCTATCGACGGCAGCCGACACCAACGGGTTAAAGTGCTGCCTTGCGTAGAACGGAACCGCTCGGAAAAATTCCACTAGCGTTAGTCATAGACGGTCACCCATCCATGCACTGAACGCGCCCTATGTTGCTTAACCTTTGTTTAAGATCACTCAGGCAGCCGAGGCTACGAGCGATTCAGTAGACTACCAAATAACTATTTATAGTCTGTATAATAGTGATAATAGTTATTTTCCAACAGCTGTTATAGGACAACGAAAAATACCTGCCTAAGGCTGTTTGTCCACCGCCGCCGTCACCGTCACGTCACCGAGAACGAGATTATTTCGGGCCGAGTTTAATATGACTTGACGGCGATCGTTTGTCCACCGCGACCGATGGCTTAGTTTGTTCCAACTGTTCCAAACATTCTTTACTTTCTATAAATTCTATTAATGAATAAATATCGTATTTAAATTTTTTGGACATTTTTATTACAATGATATATTGATAATTGATGATGACAGACAAAATAATAACTGAGCTCGTGTACGGTGCCTCGGCGACGGCAGTGTGTGGACAAGTTCATACGTGTTTTGTATTATCGGCCCGTCAAAATCTCGGGCCACGTTCTAGCGGTCACGCCGATCTACTCGCAATTTCGGCGGCCGGGATGACGGCGCTCGGGTGACGGATGTGCGGTGGACACGCGGCTTAAGTAAATGTATGTACCGCTACTTCGGCGCCGTCATCTCGTTCTCGGTGACGTGACGGTGACGGCGGCGGTGGACAAACAGCCTAAGTTCTTGTAAAAATATTCAAACAAATAAATAATAAATTCCACACAACAAAATCATATTTCCTGGTTCCAAACTAGGACACTCTGTGCTATTACAAGATTGTGCATCAAATATTTGTAATGTCCTTACCAAGCTGTGTACCAGGCAAGCACATCACAAACAAGGAACTACGCCCTGGTCGAGGCCCTTATGAACCAATGAAATTGTCGCCAATGCAACAAGGACTACGTAACTAATATGACTCTATTGAAAGGCCTGCCACTGTCTTACAATCCTCCACCAACTCGGACTTGGCCCCCGTGCGTGGCAGAATATGCCTAACCTTCCTGCAATCCGCTACTTGACTCGTATCAAATTTGACGCGATAAATGAATACTTCCTGTAGTTTTTAACTTAAGAAACTGAAATATATTGACTTTGCTGAGTAAGTATGTAGGATGGCTGCAAAATTCGCAAGTAAAAAAAATATTTACCGCTTTTAATTCGGAACGGTGAAAACGCTATCCGCCATGTTGAAAGCATCTTTCGGTTGTAAACACTCATCTGTCAGCCAGAACCAGTGGACATTGATTATTATAGGACTTACATCAAAGTGATCTTCACGTAAATACACCCGAGTTTCAGTCGAAAAAGTATCGGGGTCTCTTTTGGCAAGTTTCAGCCAATTTTTTCGTGTGTTTATTTCACTGGGTACACGAATCTACAACTTCCCGGGGTTCTTTATTGACATGTTTTTGCATTCTCGAACAATGCAATAATGGTAGTTGAAGAAAGAAAGAAAGAAGAAAGAAAAACATTTATTAAACGCCACATAGACATACAAAATTTGACAGAAAAGGAAAATACAGAAGAGCAGGAGTAAAACAAAAGCAAAAGAAAAGACGAACTACAGATGAAAGAAATAAACATAAATTCCAACGATACACAGTATGTCGATGCAGCGGAAAAAAGGCCTCATGCTCAGTATAAGCTGAGGGTTTGCACCCACAACACTGATTTTCAGCAAGGGCCTTATCTGGTGACTCACGGAGCATCAAAACGGAACAAACACGCACTCACACTCTCATGTGCAGCCATACTTTCACGCATACAAGCACACTCACAATTATATACCTATATACATACATAGTGATAAATAATACACAATAATAATACACACTACAAATACTTAAGTAGATATTAATGAATACATAGCAATTTCAACTAAATTAAATACACTGTTTGATATCTTGACTTGACTCGTGCGCAGGAATAATGGAGGTCATGCTGGAAGAGGAAAACTTAGGACTTCTGGGAAGTCAACAAATAACCTTTAAGTTTCACCTTAAAGGTATACTTGCTGGTAAGGACTTGGAGAGGAGGAGGAATGTCATTCCAGCATTTAGACGCCGCGAATCTGAAGCTGCCGCGGAAAGCAGCCGTTCGATGTGCTGGTATTGCTGTTCTCATTTTATGTTTATATTTGTTTCGTGACCATTGTAACTTATTGAACAAATATTCCGGAGTCTCGGTTTTTATTACACCGAAAAGCAAACCAGCAAGGTGCAGTTTACGACGTGCAGACATCTTCAAAAGATTCGCGTCGTTCAAATACGGGGTGACATGGGTTCGAGGGGGAATTCGAAAGCAGAAACGAGCACACGCATTCTGCACACGCTGTATCAATCTTTCAGACCTGCGAAGCAAACAGCCACCATAGACAACGTCGCAGTAGTTAAGTTTAGACAGAATAAGCGACTCGCATAACTTGACCCGCATATCCTCACCAAGGTAGTCCCTTATCCTGTACAGCACCTTAAGCCGATAAAAGCAGTTACCCACAACATCGACTATATGGTTCTCAAAGCGAAGTTGCCCATCCATCAGCAAACCCAAGTCTCTAGCCTCAGTAACCTGATCAATCGGCACTCCTCGGATGCATACAGGTCCAGTTTCAGCTATCCGATTCGCAGATTTTCCGATTTGAGCTTCGGAACCAAGGATAAGATACTTGGATTTGCTGGGATTTAAAGACAGGCAATTCTTCTGAGACCATGCTGCTATCCTATCTAAATCCTCATTCAATTTACCCACTGCTATCTCAGTTTCCTCTGGGGCACACGATATATATAACTGGAGGTCATCTGCGTATAGGTGATAATTACAGTGAACCACCGACGAGACTATATCGGCACTATACAGAATAAAAAGTAAAGGCCCTAAAATTGAGCCCTGCGGAACCCCCCTGGATAAAGGATACGGAGCCGAGAAAACGGTGCTTCCGTCCGCCTTACGTAGATTAACAATCTGTGCACGACCGGATAGATAGCTGTCAAACCATTCCACCGCGGCCCTGTCCAGGCCGTAGTAGCTCATCTTGGACAACAAGAGGGGGATGTTTAAGCAATCGAAAGCCCTGAAAAAGTCAAGCAATACTAATAAGGTGCTCTTGCCAACATCCCGCGATGCAAGTACGTTATCGACCACATCCAGCAATGCTGTCGCAGTGCCTCGCCCTTTGCGGAACCCTGACTGAAGCTCCGGTAGCACGCTTGCCCTCTCCAAGTATTCAGACAGCTGATCACATACCACCCTCTCTATTATCTTTGATGTACAAGGCAGAATACTCACGGGTCTTAGATCTGAGACCTGTGCAGGATGGGGCTTCTTAGGGAGAGGAGTCACTTTAGCGATCTTCCAGTCAGTCGGGTAAGTCCTTGTTAGAATGCTCTTATTAATAATGGTCAAAATTATGTCAACTGTGTTCGGTAGCGTCATAGTCAGCATGTCAATTGAAATATTGTCAATACCTCTTGCAGACGTTTTGATATTTTTTACAAGCCTAAATAATTGGTCTTCTCGGATAGTAGTCATATGAAATTTTGCGTCAGAGTGTCTGTGATATTCGTAATAAGTTAAATCAGAAATTGTCACGTCAGTGTTACCGGGTATGTTCAAAAAGTGTCTATTGATCATGTCAGGGTCCTGTAGGTGAGAGGGTAAGTCACAGTCTTTCTTAGCAGGTAATACGTTACGTTTTAAAGTCTTCCACAAAGTCTTAGAGTCATTTACGTTTTTGTTAATGTGACTGTCAAAAAATGCTTTTTTCTCATAGTGAATAGCAACATTTACCTGGTGTTTTAAGTCTTTATAAAACTGCTTGTGTGCGTCGGTTTTTGTTGTCTTGTATCGGTCGTGTGCTTTGTCGCGTAGGCTCATCATAAACCGAACATTATTTGTCAGCCATGGGTGAGGCGCCTCCTTTACTGTAATGGTCTTTTCCGGTGCGTGTAGGTTAAACAAGTTTATTAAGTTTATTACGTAGTCACTGAAATGCCTCACCATGTCGTCGACGTTGTCCAGTTGTTTAATGCCGTCCCATTTACATGCAAAATATAGCAATTACTTTTTAGTAATTGCTATATTTTGCATGTAAACTCGATGAAATCATAGTTTCGTCGTTGTTATTTCACTATGCTGACCAATCACTCACCGTTGTTGAATGTCAAACTTTGTTTACAAGACTTCAGGTCTTCAAACCATACACAAAAATGGCTGACCGCGTTTTTGGCTGTTTAGCAAAGTAAAGTTTTAAAATATATTTTTTGGTTGCTTTTAGGTCCTCAAAAAATATACTAAAATATTTTTTGATCTAATGGAAGAGATATTTACGACTTACTTGCAAAAAGAGTCAAATAGCGGATTCAGGAAGAGACCCGTCCCCCAGCAGTGGGACAGACCAGGGTTGATATGGTATGTATTCTTCTTCTTTCGTGTCGAAAGCGCCGCCCTCCTCTCAGACATCTCGCTCCCAAAACCGCGCCACTGCGAGCGCGCCGGGTGATGCCTCCATGAGATCCCGCAAACTGCACTGTGGAGCTTCAGGGCAGACACAAAGATGCATTGTGGTTTGTGCAGCTCCACATCGGCACAAGATGTCAGCATCTTCGGGCAGGTATGTATTGGAACGGTTTAATCCCGATTTTTTATGAGGTAAAATTTAAAATCGAAGAATCTAATCACACCTAATAAAAAATCACGATTAGACCGAGTAAGTAAATAGAAATTTACGTCAGGTTCATTAAATCATCGCGATTAGACCCGTTTTAATACACATGTAACTAGGTACTCGCTCTGCAAACGTTGTTTTGCCATATTAATTTGTCTACGACCTATTCTTACTACGACTACTTAAGACCTATACTTTGATTTAAGAAATCACGGTGGTATTTTTTTTTCTGGTTGTGCAATAAATTGTTCTCTATCTATTTTAAGACCTGCCCACTGTACACCAAAACTCATAAATATCGTTAAAGCCGTTTTGGAGCAGATTAGTAACAAACACTGTGACACAAGATTTTCATATATTATATGTATTACTTACATTGAATTTTAGTTACAATTCAATGACATTACTAATATGACTCTATTGGACAACTAGGTATGCATTTTAGACATTCGTCCCCCCAGAATTGGCGCAAAAAGGCAAATTCCCATGTGAAGAGCGAATGTTACACGCACTTGGCCCGCGATTGCCTTCGCTTCTGCATTATTCAACGCGTTGTCTGTCGGTCGGAGCTTCACCCTTTCCATATTCACTGTCTTAATAGAAAGAAAAAAGAACTCTTTTTGCTGGGCGTTCTGTCGTTCCTGGGGGATGTGAGTTTTCATTCGGTAATAACTAACTAAATAACTAACGGTTTTTGGTGTTTAAAAACCTCAGCGCATGAAATTGTTAATCTACGGTGGCCACGCGTGGTAGGTAATTCAGCCCATACTCTCTCTTACTGAGAGAAGACCTGTGCCCTGTATATAGGCTACATAAAGAAGTCCGTGCTTCTGTATTTAGTCGAACCGAATGATTTCAATCAATTGCACTTGCGCTAAGCAACAACAGGCGCGGTCAGGTGCGAGATGGGTAACCGTCCCGTGACTACCGTTAGTACAATTTTTTCCGAGCGCTTCCGTGCATCGCAAGGCACGCTAAGCCGTTGGAGCCAGCTGTCACGTAATGGCAGTCGCTAAGCCATGTCAGGCCTTATAGGCAGCTTGGTAACTCATGACAATAAGACTCGCCACTGTCTTACAATCCTCCACCAACCCATGGTGGAGTGTGGCATAAACTTCCTGCGATGCAGGACAAGACCCGGGTATCATCATCAAAGGGTCGATATCATCATCCCCAACGGTGTTATTTATAAAAACACGATTCCCTCTTAAGCGATTCATAAGCGCCTTTTAAATAGTCTGTGGTGAAGTCCTTCACTTATTCCCCGTATGTACAGTACAAATAAGCTCAGGCCGGTATTACAGAAGCGTACTCAAGCGCCAATCTCTACTTAAGACTAGTTTTGAGTATGGATTTAATTTTAGAACGTTACTTGAGTCGAGATTCATCAAGCGCGACTCAACTGAGTAATAACTAATTCGAGAACGATACTTGGGTAGCAATCTCTACTTAAGTAAAGATCAAATCTGTATTTACTCAAGTGTGGTCGGAACCACGCTTGAGAGTCGATCGGCCAGTTATTATAATTGTCAATTTGGAATGTTTATTGCAAAATTCATATATTCTAAAACCTTGGTTACTATGACGAAATAGTTAATGATAGCAGCAACCCCTTAGGCATTTAAGGGACGCTGAAGACCACTACTGCATGGATTCTAATAAGTGTTTATGTGCAAAAACAAATTACATTAATATTGGGGTGGTTTCATTGAATAAATTTCACGCAACACAATCACTTCGCGAGCGCTTCCGTGCTTCGCAAGGTACGTTAAGCCGTTGGTGCTGGCTGTCATATAATGGCAGTCGTTAAGCCATGTCAAAGGCCTTATGAGCGGCTTGATAACTTCTGACTGTAAGACCCGCTACTGTCTTACAATCCTCCACCAACCCGGACTTGGCCCCCGTGGTAGAGTATGGCTTAACCTCTTGCGATGCAGGAAGAGACCCGTGCCCCAGCAGTGGGGACATACAAGGGTTGATAACAAACACAATCACTTCACCTGGTCCCAAACTAGGATATCCTGTACTTTGATAACCAGGCAAGAACGTCACAAACATGAAAGTACACCGAGACTGTGGTCACTTGTACAAATATATAGCCCCACAGTGGGAATCGAACTCACATGCTTGGTCTTGGTAACCAAGCGCCTTAGTGGCTAGGCCAACAAGACAGTCACAAAGAGGAATAAATAAAATAATCAGTAAAACAATCTCAGCTTTTTTGTTGCTCATAAATTTGTAACATAATTGACACTATAAGATATTCTATAAATCCGCTGTGTTGAAGTTGTCTTTTTATCTTCCTCGAGGAGGATCCTCTCCACTGTGGTGAAGTTGAAGATTTGTGTTCAACGAGCAGGTTCCTCTCCACTGCGATGAGGTTGAAGTTTTATGTTTACCGAGCAGGTTCCTCTCCACTGCGGTGAAGTTGAAGTTTTATGTTCAACAAGCAGGTTCCTCTCCACTGCGGTGAAGTTGAAGTTTTATGTTTACCGAGCAGGTTCCTCTCCGCTGCAGTGAAGTTGAAGTTTTATGTTCAACGAGCAGGTCCTCTTCACTGAAGTTGAAGTTTTATGTTCAATGAGCAGGTTCCTCTCTACTGCAACGAAGTTGAAGTTTTATGTTCAACAAGCAGTTTCCTCTCCGCTGCGGTGAAGTTGAAGTTTTATGTCCAACGAGCAGGTTCCTCTGCACTGCGGTGAAGTTGAAGTTTTATGTTCCATGAGCAGGTTCCTCTCCACCGCGATGAAGTTGAGTTTTTTTCTTCTACGAGGAGGACCCTCTCCACTGCAGTGAAGTTGACTTTTTATGTTCCACAAGGAGGATTCTTTCCACTATGGTGAAGTTCCTTGTTCTCATTTTTTCACATCTCGTTTCAAAACAGCGATTAATGTTCAAATTAAACCACACCGACTATGTACAGATATTAGTAATTTAGTAAACTTAAATAAATAGACAGACGTCAAGAGAATTATTTTATCGACATTTGTTACGTTCCGTTCTGTACTCAAAGCGAATAAACGAATAAGCAGCGTGAACGTTTTGCTTCCTTTAAATATACGGTTTACTTCAAACTAATAACGAAATAAAGAAACTTGGAACATTTTTATTTCCGAATAAATAAAAACTATTTTAGTTTCCTCTGTATATTTCACATAATTTACTAAGTTTCATCGTCACGTTTTTGTAACATGCGTAAAACGGAATAAAAATCTACACTAGTATTTTTCTTGTCAAGGAAAACAAACTTTGATCATAGACAATCTGATTGCAGTTCTGAATCTCTACTTAAGCAGTGATTGGCTGATCTCTACTCAAGAACTGTTTGAAAATAAAGGGAGTGCTTGAGCATCGATTCAGCGCTCAAGTAATGATTGGGCGATCTGAGATCAATCTGTGCTTGAGCATCGTTCTGTAATACCGGCCTCAGTCTCGGCGTTTTTCGTTGCGTCGTGTAACGATACAGCTTTCTCTGTACCAACGTTACTGTTTTTCTATTCGTTAAACGCTTTTATCTTTCTATTGCCTATCGCCATCTCGCCTTATTTCGATACTTAACGCAGGATGTGGCTGTTGATTGATATGTTAATCGCAATAACATGCCGCGGGTAATTATGACAAAAACATCACACCAAAAAATTTTACCTACATATACCTATCTATGTGTATACCTACATATATCTATTTTTTCTCTATAAAAATTATAACGGGTGAAAGATTTTTTTTAAATTACATACGTGCATCTATTGTGTTACGGGTGACATTGACACGAAGATAGTTCATGCATGATGCTGACGACTGCACAAGAATTTGCTAACAATAATGCAAATAATAATAAATCATGTATAGTTCATTGTATAAAAACATGAGTACGAAAATAAATCCTTACTAATATTATTATAAACACGAAAATTTGTAAGTATGGATGGATGGATGGATGGATGGATGGATGTTTGTTACTCTTTCACGTAAAAACTACTGAAGGGATTTTAATGAAACTTTACAATAATATAGCTTATACATCATTATAACACATAGGCAACAATTTATACAGATATTGTGTGAATATCTTTATAAAAAAGTGGGAAAAATCTACCCGATAATCCTGCATAGATGAAGTTGCGGGAACCAGCTAGTATACCATATATCAGTCCCATTAAGTTGTGTATATTCCGCCGACCACTCATTAAATTAGGTATTTAAAGCCTAGGACGTTTATTGGGCAGCGGCATCCAATTAAAGTGCTGAAGGTCATTCAGCCATTCGACGGCTTATTTTACCAGTTAGCGGCGACATAGATTACGCGTTACTGTTAATGTCTGTGACGAGATCCTCAGTGATAAGCATTACGCGACATTATTATAAGATAGAGTCAAGTGAATATTAAATTTTTACATGCAAATTTATGCGTCCAAATTTTTATTTTGGCATAATGAGGCGCACCCACGATAAGTCATTGTGTTACAGTCTGTTAGTTTTTAGAATACACCTCGGCTACTATCGGATATATTCGTGTAATAGAAATATCGGAACGAATATGGCACTTCATTTCGGAATCGGAACTAATATGACACTTAATTTCGAAATCAGAACTCGATTATCAGTACGATATAAACTTTCAAGAAGTGCAAACCCGAAACCTACTATAGAGCCCGAGTTATATTATAAAAGCTAACAGGCTGTACATAGATATTACTTATTTACTTAAAGCAGCGATCATTGAAAAAGTAACGATTACGTTTAAAAAATCACGGATTAAATAATGTGACGAGTGTTGTAGTGGAATCGTGTACATCAAACTATTTACACCTAACGTAATAGTCTACCAACCTATTCTATAGACGTTGGTAAATCTTAGCCTACGTTAGATCTACTTTAATGAAAGCCCAGTGAGATGCCGAAGCGACGCCTCTTGTAACAGAGATGACTGAACTCTCAAAGGTCTATGTAAAGAGTTTGAACGGTTGCCAACCAGTTTCAATGGCTCTGTAAGAAAAATGAGATGTCAAACACGTTTTCACAAGTGAGATCGCGCCGCTTTATCCACATTGGCTACTTTGACTATTAATACCAGCTGAAGTAAGGTTTCTTACCTTCGGTACATCCATCCTATTCTTGATATTGTGAGCCTTTCGAAAAACGTTTTACCCGTACTTTTGGGTTAAGAAATATACGTGTAATTTCCTTTTTTACGTACAGTATGTATCTAATGTTCTCTAAATTTTTGTTATATGTGGTAAGTAATCTTTACTAAACTATTATAACTTTATATGTTATTATTACTGTATTGTATCTGCTATACAACATAACGCTGACCGTAATTAAAAGAAGTCTCCGATATCAAGCTAAAACACGCTAACAACGGAGATGAGAAAAACATGCATTTTTTTCTATTTTGTTTACATTTTTTGTTTGACAGAACTGAAGAATAAAACACACCAACATGCTGGCGGTGACAGTCCGTACATGCGTCATTTACTGCAGTAGTATTTGTGGTCCTATGTATGTTATTTTACTTCCCCTCTATCACAGTTCTGAGAGAAAATTTACTCACCATTTTCAGAACTCAAAATAATGGGGTGTGTCACCCCATGACCCCAGTATACCCAAAACATGGGGTGCGTCTTCAACATCATTAAAAATATATTTAAGGCTATTTGATATTTAACGAAAATTAACCGCAAAATTATCGTGCGATCGTAGCAATCACGCGACGAGCGGCGGTCCGACAGAGCTGCGGTGACACTGTCGCCGACTCGCCGCATCAAATAAAGTTTCCAAGATACAGGCATGGCCTAGTTTGGGGACTGGCTGTAAACGTTTTTTTTTTGTAATATCCTTCTTTACTGCTATTTAAAATCTATGTTAATTTCTATTCCGTGCTTCGCAAGGCACGTTAAGCCGTTGGTGCCGGCTGTCATATATTGGCAGTCGTTAAGATATGTCAGAGGCCTTATGGGCGGCTTGATAATTTCTGAAAGTATGGCCCGCCACTGTCTTACAATCCTCCACCAACCCGAACTTGGCCCTCGTGGTGGAGTATGACCTAACCTTCCTGCGATACAGGAAGAGACCCGTGGCCCAGCAGTGGGGACATACGAGGGTTGATAACGATAACGTTTATTTCTATTGTCTTTTTGGAAATAATGATTCAAAAACCTATTTAGAGGCTAAAAATTTCACCCATGCCGGGATTCGAACCCGCAACCTCTGGCTATCCGTACCAGCGCTCTACCAATTGAGCCAATGGGCGACTCACGGCATCAGTGAAATTTTGAACCTCTTTACAATATTCTCTGTATTACGTACATGGCATGGCATGGGTGAAATTTTTAGCCTCTAAATAGGTTTTTAAATTTGTTCCTTAGCACGGGTTAGTGCATTAAAAATAAAAATAGTGTAATAATGATTCACTTACATAGTATCGCTGCGTACGTGTCGCTGAAGCAGCTTTTCCCTAAAATCTACCTTTGTGTAAACCGTAGCTGATAATGCCAACGCAACCGCGTTAGTATGTGGCGACCTGCAACCTATTATTATTCCAAATCATTGCTTGTATGCTCCTGACATTACATTCGAGTCAATTATATTTTCTTTTAAGCAATTATCCTCGTATTTATTCTAGGAGTTGAAGATCGGGCGCGTTCTCGCCTCTCTCCAGCCAGCGATTCTTTTTGTGAATTTACATTTATATTAACGTAGTTTACGCGGCAACGCGTTGCATATGAAACTAGCGCGCTGGAGCTTTACACTCGCTGCTCTCTAATCGGAATTGCTACGTGCTCCAGAAGTTACGAAAAACTAGGCATCACTCTGAATTTTTGTTCATTCCATTTCGCTATATATTAAACGGGTCTATACAAGTCTGTTTCTTCTTCAGGCTATATTAGTCCACTGCTGGACATAGCCCTCCCTAATGAGCGCAAGGTTGTGCCATCATTGGGGGGGTAGTGCCCATAATCCCCACTCTGGGCATGCCGGTTGGGGATCGCAGTTTGGTGGAATTGTACTGCAGGGGGCGCTGCTGCCCACCCCCCGGTTTGTGTCCCTTAGTCGCCTTTTACGACACCCGCGGGAAGAATTTGGGTTGGTGCTATTCTTTAGACCGACACCACACAGCAGTGTTTAAGTATCGCGAATCATTAAGATATTCCTTTACGCTACTTCTTTTAAAGTGGCTACAGACTCGTATGGGATTGTCACTGCAAATAAAATATATAGAAAAAAAATACACTTATTGACTCTTTAACTTGTACGTGCACAAATGCGCACGCCTTAATCCTACTATTATATAATTACTAGCTGACCCAGCAAACTTTGTACCGCCTAACTGTCGTTTCTTTAATATTTTTTATTTTTCTCTCCGTAAGAACCATCCTCGTACTTCAAGGAACATTCTAAAAAAATATTAGCGAAGTCGGTTCAGCTGCAGCAGTACCAACACATTCATCGATTCATTTTTATATTATAGATTAGCTTACCCGTCAAACGTTATTTCCCCATATAAATTAGACCACGGCCTATTCTCAGACCTACCAAATATTCACAAAAAGAAATGGGTGAAGCCGTTTCGGAAAAGTTCTATAGCCAACACTGTGACGCGAGATTTTTATATACTAGATTTAATAGGCTCCATAAATCATCACTAAGCTTCCACTGATGTGGATAATGATGGATGTGATATCTAGCCAGGATTTGCAGACCAAAAATCCAGAAGGAAAATATACTTATTGTAACAGCACAACAATAATAAGCAGTGGTAGCGCGGAAGAATACTTCTCGTTTCGGATCTTGGATGTTATCTATGTATTTATTGTATTAAATTTATCGTCGAGTTAGTACCTATAACACAAGTCATTTAGTTGTACTTAGTATAGGGCTAATGAGATCTGTGGAATATGTCAATGAATATTCATTCATTCATTCATTCATTCACTCACTCACTCACTCACTCACTCACTCACTCACTCACTCACTCACTCACTCACTCACTCATTTATTTATTTATTTAAGGAGGTCGTGGGTTCGAACCCCTGGCATATACCAAATACTTTGTTTTTTAATAAACAATGATTAACATTCGTCATATAATCTAACCATTGGTTAAGTAGTTATAAAGGAACATAGATTCGGGCATACATGCATACGAGTCAAATACATCACCCTCCTTTTGGGCTCCGCCGCAGTCGGGTCAGAAGGGGAATGATATTGAATAACTTAGATATCAAAAACCTATTTAGAGGCTAAAAATTCCACCCATGCTGGGATTCGAACCCGCGACCTCTGGCTATCCGTGCCAGCATTCTTTCCAACTGAGCTAATGGCTCAGTGAAATGCCTCATGCCTGTACGTAATACAGAGAATATTGTAAAGAGGTTCGAAATTTCACTGATGCCGGTGATTCACCCATTAGCTCAGTTGAGTTGGAAAGAGCGCTGGCGCGGATAGCCAGAGGTCACGGGTTCGAATCCCAGCATGGGTGGAATTTTTAGCCTCTAAATAGGTTTTTAAAATTGTTCTTAGCACGGGTTAGTGCATTAAAAAAAAAGAATATAAGCTTAGGTATTTTATAAATTATAGCAGTCAGCCTTGGTATAAACATAGATAAGTATCTAGCTATTTACTGGTGCTAATACTAGGTATCGGGCGATGGGACGCTCCGAGCTTCCCAAAGTCCCAAAGGATTTTGCTCACCATATTTTATAACATTTACGCTGCGACAGGATTCAAAAGTCCAATAAACATCCAGTAGCCGCGGTATCTCTATAGGCACACAGCGTGTTTGGCGTTGAAATGGCCATAATTGAAAAGGGATCGCCGAGTCGAATGATAGCATTTTCCTCCATCGCAAAAATTGAGGTTGGCATCTCTTTGCTGCCTTTTAGAGGAGCTGGCCGTATCGATTATTCACTAAGTTCCTACTCGTACCTACTTTGCCCGGAATATTCATGCCTAAGTTTTTGAGAAATTTCCATAGGGTGCGGTTGGTAAAACGACCGAAGCGTTTAACCGCATATTTCAGCGAACGAACGGAACTGCATCTATTTTGGGTTTTGACCATCATGTTTTTGCTCCAGTATGCGAAATAACATTGTAGAATTTGCATGCCATCCGTGTTGTGATGTCTGTATACGGTTAATAAAAAAACTAGATTTGAAACTCCGCAGTCAATGTTGTATCTAATTTTGCTGTTCAAAGTTAAATTGGAGTCTGGGCAACTTTCGCGAAGCATATTACACGTCTCCCCCACGCACGGACAATCTGAGCTGAATTATTCATTTTGTATGTATATAATTATAACTCAGAGCGGTGTATGTTTCGTTATTTCAGTACGTGTTAAAACAAATCAAATTATTTGCATACACACGTGTAGGTATGCATTACACATAACACATGCGATACAGGTAATGGTGTACTTCCCATTTTGCTATTTCGGCGTAAAAATTAAGCTTAGGATGTTAGTGCTTCAACAGCCGATTCAGATTTCAGACATGTCACTATTTCAATAAAAAAAAGGTTATGACATGATGAATATAAAAAAATATTCTAATACACTTATTTACGGTAATGTAAAAGAAATTAAATCAACGAATAATAAGGCGAAGATAACAGTCTGTGTCAGCAGATCCATAAGCCTATTCTCAATTTTTTTTTGTTTTTTTTGTATTGAGTTTTTTAATATAGACGTTGGAAGTTTATTGAACATTTTTGACGTCATGCAAAATACACTTTCACTCAAAAGTGCTGTGTAGGTTTGTTCAGCCAGATTCATAGTTTTTTAGTAGATATCATTGTCAAATACAGTCGTGTTATGGTCAGATAACTTTTTACAATAAATTCGATATTAATAGTTTATTTATCTCTCCGTACCCTAAAAAAATGATTTTGCAAGACGTGTGTACTGAACTTCCGCATGCTTCACTTTTCCTTGGCTACATAACATCAGTCAATGCCACCCAAAATCCACCATATTTTTAAAGGTTGAAGTTTTAAGTCCTATCTCGCGGTTTCCATTCACATCGCACGCATGTTCGAACCAACATAGATTTGTTTTGATAAAAACTGCTACATGCAACCGCACATTGCCCTTGTGCACAGCTTCTGTATTTTAGATATCGTGTCCTGCCCCTAGATTACACGCATCAAATCCTGAGCTATTTCAATCGTCTAACTGACAAATTAGTATAGAATTAAAAAAAGAGACGATTGGAATCTTTCAGGATTGGGTCTGCAGAATTAGGCCTCTGTAGTCATTAATATACTCCCTAATGTTATTGATCCGAATAACAGTATAGTTATTCGGATCAATAACATAATTTTAGAGGCTAAAATAGGATTAGTACATTAAAAATAATATAAACAGTATAATAGTTAGTTAGACCTGAGATTTTCGCACTTAGTCTCATATTTGGGCCATTGTACGTATCGAAAGAGCGATTTCACTATAACTGTTTTCAAAGCATCAGGAAAAATACCTTTATTTATGCACATATTATATTGTACATAGCTGGAAAAGTATATTTATAAATGTTATGTATGTAAGTTTGACAGAGCACACAAGCCGGTTTCAGGTACTTTTTATCAGAACTAATTTTACAGATGCTAAACAAACACGGATTGCATATAAATCAATTGCCATTTGTGTCATTTAACCTTTAACTGTGGACGTCAATTTTCCTTTACACTACTATGGACGTGGGGTCTCTGAGACCCCTGAACTTCATGGTTGAATAATACACGATTGTTCGGAAAAAGAATAAAATTAATATCTCTATATTATCAAAAAAGTTTAAATAAAACAAAATCCATACAAATTTAGTTCGTTTTTTTAAAGTTTTCTAATTATTACAAATTAACTATGTCTTAGGCACAAATTCAGTCTTTGGCGACATGACATCACTTAAATCAATATAGCCTAAAAAAGTAAAATTTCTTTTTCTTCTCAAATTATAAAGTATAACCAGTAAAGTAACAAAAAAATTAACCTCTCACATAAAAAAATAAAACTTCTGACATTACCTAAACATAGGGTACTTATTGGCAATCACTACACAATGGTTTTGAACATTGCAAGCAAACTGGTCGATTGCAGCCCACACATG
The DNA here is from genome assembly GCA_934045075.1 of Yponomeuta sedellus. NCBI lineage: Eukaryota > Metazoa > Arthropoda > Insecta > Lepidoptera > Yponomeutidae > Yponomeuta > Yponomeuta sedellus. Next base: position 17,340,077 of record OW203730.1, read on the forward strand.
TATGTGTTGTCTTCCTATGTAGTTTTGCTGGTCAAAGCCTACAAGTTTTTTGAGAACCACAAACTCCTTTTTTCAGCTCCAGGTTGAGCAGGTGGCATATCAGGTCCCAGAACGCGGTTCAAAGTCATTCCCAATTCTTTGGGTAGTTTTGTTTTGAAAACGCGTCTTTGCATTTGGGGATTTTCTTACCGTATTTATTATTTATTAGTATTTTTTTCTTTGAAAGTTTGATAGCGGAATGTCTTCATCAGAACTCTCATCTGTTTGAACTTCGTTTCTCACTCTTACTTCATGTTCAGCGATCAATTGGTCGCTTTCGCCATCGTCGTCGCTTTTGTGAGCTCGAATCAAGTTTTTTTCGGAGACCAAACAGTTTGCAATGTCATCTTCATTATCTGATTCATCGAAGGTTTCAAAAAGAGCAAAAATCTCATCTTCAAATAAAGCGTCTTCTAACCGCAAAACTTTCTTCCCAGACGGATTTTCAGAAGATGTGCTGGAGCTTTTAATTCCCTACGTACTAGGTTGATTATTATTATCCATATTCAATGCAAAACTAAAAAAAACAAACACTGTAGTGATATCCTATGTATGGGAAAAATGGACGTGGGGTCTCACAGGCCCCTGCCAAATTTCCTAAGCTCACTACTCACGTGTTTTGAAGCCAGCAACAAAACCAACTCCATTGACACTCGTTTCGCTACTAACTTGAAACTGAGCAGCCTGGTGCCGGGGGGAGGGTAGAAGTAACTTTTTTGTAAGATCCTCAGAAAGGCCGGGGCCTCTGAAACCCCACGTCCACAGTTAAAGGTTAAGAATGGACGATTTGAACGTTTTTATTTTTATTATATATTATTACCAATACATTTCAAGATAATATTCAATTATCCAAGGTTTTCTCTTTGAAAATATCCAACTATTCCTAGATTTCATTATCAAAAAAAATAAGACTAAAGATACAGAAAATACATAGTGTGGGCATAAATTGACTCGAGAACCGTCATATCAACTATATTAAAAAAAACATGTTAGATGGATATTTTCAACTCTGTGATATTCCAATGTGGCATTTATTACTCAAAACGTAAGGTCTATCCAGATTTGCTGCAACGTAATTATAACGTTGGCTATTCAAAATCCAGCTCTTAAAACTAGATCGAGCCACTAACAGATTGATGCTGGGCTACTGATAAATTGAACAGGAACTAGCAGGTGAATAAGTATCTGCTTTCAAACTGCTTGATCAATGGTGGGGACAACGAAGCCGTCTATTCTCTTGTGTTGATGTAACTTAGTTTTATATAAACCATTCAACGATTAGTAGTGGATCTTTTAACTATTACGCCTATATAGCTGTCAGGAAATGTTAAGTACTTATTGTGAAAGAGAAAAAAAATAACGCCACAAAATTACCACTATTTATAGTATACGGGGGGGGGGGGGGGTATGAGCATGTATACATGCAGTGAGTTCAGAATATCAACCATCCAACAGACACGCTGTCACTGTAATATATACTACTTAACATTAATTCTACCTCCATACCGCACATACTAAATAAAGCCGGTTTCTGAATTGAAACTTTCACTAACTAAATGCTTAAGCAACGTTCTTCAAGATCAAGAATTTAGTAATTCTCACATCTTGTTAACCATTTTTATTTCACGCGTTACAAAATTGTTTACTTATTATTGGGAGGGCACTGATACCTGTAATACAGGATTTTTCCTAGTATAGGTATCAGAAGCACGCATCAAAAATGTATGTAACTCTAATTAACGTCTTACTATATTGTAACATGATGTAAATTTGTTTTGCATGTGTTTTGTATTCATAAAGATTATTATGATTATTATATTATTATTAAGCAACGTTCTGTCACAGTCTTTTCTGAGAAATTCAAAGAGACAGCACTACAGTTAACTATTTACTAAGCGAAATTGTCAATCCAGAAACTGGCCCTTTGTCACAGAGTGATTTACTCTGCAGTACATCTTGCCCTCATTTAATTGGTATAGAAAGACTAATAGCCAAGTCTGCGAACAGATTGGGTCCGTTTTAAAACGTAGGAAGTCACACTTAGCCAATATATGAAATACAAGTTGTAAAATGTTTATAGTCTAGTTAGTAAACTAGATGAAGACTGAAGCTGGGAAGAGAGAGAAAGAGACAGTTAATATTTGATCCATAAAGCTTACCTATTTTATACTCTTCAAACTTACAATATTCAAATAAATCCATGCCTGTATCCCATGTCATCATGGTTGTATTCTTTTTTCTGCTTGTGCAATAAAGTGTACTATCTATCTATCCAGAGACTAGGATATGCTCCAGTTTGCCCCCCTAGTAGCTGCATGTCGGTTTCGGGTATCATCTACTACTTGGGGTATTTTCTTAATCAATCGTCCATATATTTACGGTATTTCTTTTAAACGACATGATTCCTTAAAATACTCCCCTGAGGCGGTGGCTTACCATTCGGGAAAAACGTAACTACATATTAAATAAACTGTCTCTGAATTCTGTTTTTATTGATAATACCGTTAGGTTCTACCCTGGGACATAGGTAATAAAAGTGACAATCCGATTTATCTATTGATTTTCGAGCAAATATAATACTTTAAAATCCAACAAATAAGTGCTAATAAGTAAAATGATTACTTTTTTGCAACTCAAGGTCCTAGTCTTAATTGTGTGTATTGCGATATCATTTTTAACACGACTTTTGCAAATGATAGGCAATCACGATTGACTATTGTGGAGAAGCATCGAACGTCATCCCGCGGAGACGGCCACTGGCAGCCTAGCGCAAGTAGGAACTTTGAAATTTTTGTTCGCATTTAGCCCCGTTTTAATGGCGGACATATTTTTGTCTCACTCTTTAATACTACTTACTCTTTCTTTGCTGTCAATGTCAAACTGAAAACACAACAAATATGGCGGAACGCGGCACATATTAGAAAGTTTTCTAGTTATTTTATGTGTTTTAAGTTTTTTCAATATCTAGCTGTGTGTATCTTGTTGTACAGTGTTTGGTGATTTTCTTTTAATAATGGTACTGATCGTATGGTGTCGAACTTGTGCCATTTGTAAAATAAGATGCAGCCGGTCAAAGGGTACCAAAAGAAAGTTTATGAGTAAATTTCCTAGGGATGAAGACCAGTAAGTATTTCTGGCTACAGTTTTTGTCATCTTGCACAAGAGCAAGATCATAAATTATGTTATATAACGTAATTAATACCTATATCATGAGAAAAATATTGAGTTGTTTCAATGTCATAGTGATGTGCCATACACATGTTCAATATCGATAAAAAATATCTGATGAGTACCTTGGTCAGAATTACTACTCAGTGTACGACGGGTGAATTGCTATAAGCCATAACAATGTAACGATGCACAATAAGTGGCTGCATTGAATGTGTTTTTTTTTTAGATGCAGACAATGGGTGAAAATTGTGGAAGATCTTGCGTATATCCCCATTGAAAAACTCCACCAACATAAATATGTATGTGGAGATCATTTCAGGCCGAAAGATTTTAACAAAAAAGGAAGCCAATTAAAGAAATGGTGAGTTGTGTTATAAATTTATAATGTAACACTACATTCCATGAACAATTTATTATTAAATAAAAAACAAAATACGCCTTGCTTTACGTCGAACATTTGAATGTATTTTGCTCCGTCATTTAGAACGCAATATTATTATTACGTCTTTATACATAAATGAAATTACTTAGATAAACATTTTTTTACAGGGCTGTACTTTCTCTACTTATAAATGCGCCTCCTGTTCCTGATTACTTACTAGCTGAGTTTCCTTACCACGTAGCCACGTCGCATTACTTGAAACTGGTTAGTGATTGGAATTTCTAAAATGTTTTTTTTGTACTAATTTTAACTTAAAATCTTTTTTTATAAAAATGTATTTATACAATTTTTATTTTTAATGCACTAACCCGTGCTAAGGACAATTTTAAAAACTTATTTAGAGGCTAGAAATTCCACCTATGCCGGGATTCGAACCCGCAACCTCTGGCTATCCGTGCCAGCGCTCTATCCAACTGAGCCAATGGGCGACTCACCGGCATCTATTCTCTGTATTACGTACAGGCAGCGACATCTGGCTGAAGTAGATTGCATCACTTACAGCCCCGACTACCTACTTTGCAGAGTGCTTAGTGCGAGTTTTTTAACTACTCGATCGCGTTAACGTTAACTCGTATTTCTATGGCATCGAGGAAGCGCGACCTAGCGACGAGTATGGAAATTAAAATTGCTGAGTGCGAGTTGTAATGGTTTACGTTGAGAAGTGAACACGTTTACCAGCCAAAACACGAATAAACGCGAGTGCGAGTTGTACTGTGACAGCGTTTTACCAGTTCGAACGGTTAACTTACTCATACTCACTACTCAATGCTCGATTAACGCGGTAGTAAAGTAATTCGATTGGATCTGTCAAACTCTCACTAAGCACTCAGTTAGGTTTTACATCGGAATGATATCGCTGTACCCACATGATTATTTTTTTTTTATTTTTAATGCACTAACCCGTGCTAAGGATAGTATAATCATTTATTAATCATAGTATTTGATAGTTACCTATTGACTATGTAACTGTATTATGAAGTTATGTGGTAAACAGGAACAAACTATTTAATTTTCTTTGGACTATTCTTGCAATTGTTTATTTTCAGATTCAGCTTTACAAAAACCTATTAGTTGTCGAGCTTCACAAAAGAACTCTGGTACGTAGACTTTTCATGTATCGCTGAAGTTTTTTGTAACTAGTGTTTGTTTACTTTGATAAATTACAAAGTGTTATCATTTTCAGCACCTTGTACAGCAGCCAAAATATCAGCAGTTGCTATTGGTCCAGCAGGATTTGACGACAATTATTGTGGCCTGGAATCTCAGTATATCAGAACTATCCCGGTAAGTAGCATAGTTTACAAACATATTAATAATCAATGACGAATCAACTTTTTTTTACGATTTCAGCACCTGAATCCAAAACACCGATTGATGAAGTTCGTTCAGATTGGACACCTCTAAAGAAAACCCAAATAGCTGCTAAAATAAATTCAATAGACCTTGACCACAATTATTGTGATTTGATAATAAATAATAAAATACTAATTTCATTTGTCGTTTTATTGAAAACATTGATTTGTATTAATTTTATTAGGCTGACTGCGAAGCCCCTGGATGATAATTTATCGATATCGATAAATGTAGTAATGTAAGTGGACGTCCCTATTGCACAGACAAGTTATTATGTTGGTAGCACTTATTTTTGTCATTGCATTTTTGCTCTATTGGTTGGTATTGCTAACGGGGCTAAACTCATTCCAAAAGCATATAGGGAGGTCCCGTCTCTTGTTTATATACTCTTTGGCACACTGGCGAGAAGACGCGGCGCGCGCGGCTACGTGCGCGGAGACGGGAGACGGCGACACAGCGAGCGGAGACGGTGCAAGTCTCATGTTTGACAACGCAAGGGCGCTTGCCTGATTGGTTGACGGAAAATACTGTCTAGCTAGGTTACTTAAGCAATTGTAAATTTATGTATATATTAGTTGTAAGTTTCTAAATAAATCATTGGCCGATTGAGTTTGTGTTCGACACAGGTTGAGGACGGACGTGCGCGACTCGCCCTCCCTACGTATTCACGTCACCTTTTTTAAAATAAAAAGGCTACGCGAATCGGCCCGCGCTGCGGCGGGATCGCCTCCACTCTCGAAGCTGCCAGGTTGGTGAACTTTTCTTCGTGCGTTGGACCCCGGCCTTCCACAAGCGGAAATCACCGGGGAAAGACGTGCGGAGGGAGCTAGCCGACCTTGGTCGCCCCAGCCCGTCCCCTACACGCCGCCCGCCATGGCCGCCGAGCCCGGCCGCCATGGCGACCAACGCCGTGTGTCTACTAATCTACCAATCGTGTGTCTAAGAATCCACAGAAGCCCGAAAGCTACCGGCCCATCAAGCTGCTAAGTACCCTCTCGAAGGTGTTCGAAAAGCTCCTGCTGCATCACCTGCTCCCGCACGTCCAGCCTCGTCCGGAACAGTTCGGGTTCCGGCCTGAGCACTCGACGACGCTTCAGCTCACCAGGGTACTGCACGACATGACGGTGCACCTCAACAAAAAGGAGTGCACCGTTGCAGTACTCCTGGATATGGAGAAGGCGTTTGACAGGGTATGGCACAAGGGGTTGCTGTACAAACTGTCGACGTCCGCTGCCCCTCAACGTCTCATCGCGGTCGTGGCCTCGTTCCTGAGGGATCGCCGCTTCAGAGTGGCGGTGGAGGACGCCGTGTCCGAGGAGCGCCACATCCTTGCCGGTGTCCCCCAGGGAAGCTGCCTGTCTCCGGCCTGTTACGCCCGATACACCGACGACATACCAGTCCCGGAGGGCGTCCAATTGGCGCTATACGCCGACGACGCCGCCTACCTGGCGTCGTCCATGTCACCTAAGCACGCTGCAACCAAGATGCAGCGTGCCCTCGACGCTCTCCCCGACTGGCTGAAGAAGTGGCGTTTGTCGGTCAATGTCGGGAAGACACAGGCCATGCTGACAGGCCGCTGCCACCCGCCGCCGCCGCTCCAGCTGCACGGGCGGGTCATCGAGTGGCAGAACCAGGTGAAATACCTGGGGGTCACCATCGACCGTGGACTAACGATGGCTGCGCACGTCAGCGCAGTCGTCAACCAGGTGAAGGTGGCGCGCGCGAAGCTGCGTCCAATCTTCACCTCCCGCCTCCCTCTGCGAGCGAAGCTCGGGGTCTACAAGACCTATGTCAGGCCCCGCCTCACGCTGCGCCGGCATGGTTCGCGCTTGTCTCGGAGTCGAATAAGAAGCGGCTCCGAGCCCAGGAGAACCTCTCCCTACGCACCATCGTCGGCGCACCTCGCTACGTGAGGAATGCGACGATCGCGAGGGACCTCAAGTGGGAGGAGCTGGACGCTTTCGTGGCGCGGCTGGCGACCGATATGTTCGCGCGTGCGGACCGGTCGCAGCTGCAGCACCTGCGCGGGCTGGCGCCACTGCACGCGCGACCGCCCGACAGCCGCGCCAAGCCCGTCCCCCGAAGCCTGGTCGAGTCCACGGTCAACTCGGTCTAAAGAAGACCACCTGCGACCGCCAGTGAAGACCACCGCCTGGAAGGCCACCCATTGACCTGTCCGTAGCCGCGGATAGCGGTAGATCCCTCGGGAAGAGGGCCACGCCCTGACCCCGACCCTCCACTTTCCCCAGGGGGAAGTGTGAGAAGACCGCAAGATGAAATAAATCATCGATTTAGTTTGACTACAATTTGCCTTTGACTGAAGAGTTCCATCACCCAACAAGAACCGTTACACTATCGATTTTATTTTGGGAAATGTTCACCGGCCCATGTTGACAGGTCATGTTTGATCGAGGCTTGCGAATTTAGAACAGGATTTGAATTTTTAAATACTTTTAAAGCGAAAAAAGTGCTGTGTCCCAGTCAACGTTTCAATGCCATTGGATCTAAACTTTTCATCCCTATAAAATACTCGTATTTACGTTTTGGTCGCTAATCAAACTGTATCTACGTGATCAGGTAACTGTTATATAAAATACGATAAAGAGTCAATACCTATACACAATATTCAATATGAAAGCCTTTACAAGTTTGTGATGTCACTGTTTCTGGTTTCCACGACACAGAATGTCCTAGTGTGGGGCCAGAAGCAATGTATGCGCCTGTATGTAAATGTTATGTTATGGTACGTTATATTTAATAAAACTTTTAGTTCTTCGGGATTATCACCTAGATTGATTGCGTATGAAATACATTGTAAACAGTTTCAGCATTTTTTTAAAACACATACCTTAAAACACTCCAAAAACGTTTACTACGAAAATAGTCTGTGGTGGACATTTTAACAAGGAAAAGACGTCAACAGTTTAAATAAAATGCCTCTAGGAGTGTTTTAGTGGAATGGTGTTTTTTTAAATAAGGTCGTTTAATTTTTCACCTCAAATACCTCAGGGCTTGAAATTGCCAATCCACGGTGGACACGGCTGGCAATTAAGGCCATACTGTCTCTCTGGGAGAAAGCCTGTTTGAAGGCCTTTTTGCTATGTCCCGCCGGCCGTGGGATGGTTCGATCAATATCAACTCTTGTCCCCACGGCTGGAGCACGGGTCTTTTCCTGCATCGCAGGAAGGTTAGCCCATAGGTAGGTTAGGTTTAGGTAGGATGTTTATAGGCTTAGAAATCACAAAGTGAACCAAATTGTATGGTCAAACTGCAACAATTCTATCCGGCAACTGTCGGCAGGGAACAAATAAATCCGATAGAGTGATTTATTTGACCAAAAGTAATCCTCTTGAAGCGTTCACAGCTCGCCTCACTGAAAAACAAAATAAATATCAACAAATGAATTTGCTGAAACTTGGATTAGGCGATTTGTGTTCATGCGACAATGAAACTAGCAATTAATTAGTAATCACTATTGGTCCTGATTTACACGCAAGAAACATCCTTGTTTACATGCAGTTTTCACACTATCTATTTAATACTCTAAGTACAGGGCTGGCTACAAAAAAAATCTAGATTATTACAAATCCACCTTTGCTCATAATCAAACACAATTAACTAATTCATTATAGTTTACTCCACACGAAAATTGGGAACTACGTAAGAAGTCACATTTAGAATAGTGAGCTAAACAATCTTGTTTCTTTAAGTGCTCAAATTTTGTATTTTTTGCTACAAAGTGTGAATAATAAACACTAATATTTTACCTGACAATCTGAATTATTCCATAAAAATGGTTCATGCAGTATGTTTTATCTGACAAAAATACACAAACACGCAGTCGTCGCCGGTGAGCTGGTTATAACCGATTAGCAATAAAGTATAGACTTTGCATTGAAACCACAAAAAAACACTAATATTTCATACGTATACACACTTACATTACAAGTATGTGAGTGTGTATGAAATTAGTTGTTTGTTACTTCTTCACGTCTAAATGGCTGGAGCGATTTTAATCAAATTTGGTATGGAGTTAGCTGACGTCCTGGATTAATACAGCTACGTTTTACTGCGGGAAAATATCTCATTCCTATGGGAAAATCGATAAACCGCGTGTTACACAACATAGAAAATCGAATCTTACTTCAAAATAGCTCTGAGTCTTATGTAGATAATAATTATGTTATGTTGAGAAAAGTCCCATTGTTAAAAACATACAAATCCTTATAAATTTGCAGCGATATTCGTTCTCGCAAATGCTAGCGGTATGACACTGAATAATGAGCTCCGCGGAGTACAACTTGTAAATGTCGGTTTTGTTTAATTGCGCGCTTTTGTAAACTCGTTTGTAACTTTAGTTGTGTAGTTATAAATTACCCTTCACGGAGTTAATCAACGAGCTGCCTGGATCGACGTTAGCCATTTGATTGTTGTTATTAATTAAGGTACTAATACACTGATTGGCTTGCAAGACTAGTGGCTTGTCTTACTATCAGAAGTTTTCAAGCCATCCTTAGGCCGAATATTATACGAGCAGACTATTCCTTCTCGTTATTTCGTTAGTTATTCGCCTTTGCATTATTACGTGCCTCGAATTGCGGACTTGTTTAGTGCAGGTATTGTTGTAAAATCAGAATATGTTAAGAGCTTTGTGAAAAAATAAAAGTGTGCACAATGAATGGTGTCAAAATTTAACCTTAAAAGTAACAAAACTAAACCGACCGACAAGCTCATATCGATAACTGTTCCTTGATTAGAGTAAGAAGTTCTGTTACTTGACAAACCGGATTAAGTTTTAATCGATAAAAATTTGCCTCCAATTATAAGTCAATACACTATTATAGTGTTCTTCTATTGTAGTTATTTCTTACTGGGACCTCGCTACACCATATATCTGGGTAAAAGCCGACGACGCTCGATAAGCCCGCCACGATATTTGCTCTAAAGACGGTCCGGTATTTTATAGTTCCGCGCCTTGCCGTGTTGTCCGCTTACGGCAATTGCCCTACTTTAAGGCAATGGTAAAAAATTTTTTTTGGTAATAAACGCAATTTAATGTGTTTTTGATTTCGATTTACGATTAACTTTTGGCGGGCTTGTTTTTTTTTTTTACGTAGCCTCTATGTTTGTGTCCCACTGCTGGGCAAAGGGCTTGTTTAATTACTCTAAAATTATAAGTCACAAAATAAGTCTAAAATATTTTATTAATATATATTAATAATAATAATATTATATATTAATAATTTATTTAAGTATTAAGTAATTTATATTATTATACTTAATTATGACTTATAAATCAGTAATTTTCTTTATAGCTTTAATATAGTACTCGGTAAACGCATGCGGTAGCATGCGTTTATACGATTCTTGTTAAAATGGCAACGCAATAAATCAATTTATTAGAGTTTGGCTGGAAAAAAAGTTACAGTAACAACTAAATATAATCCCACCGGAACGCATTACCATGATATCAAGTATCCTGTGTCGCAATTCAGATCTTTATTTATCTGTATGACAAGTTTTATATAACTTGTTCCGCCGTTTTATTATTAGTGTTTGAACTTTCACATTCATAAAACTTGTAAGATAGTAAAAGCATTGAATTTGATTAAAAATTATGATATAAGTAGAAAATGAATTCAACTAATAATCGCGACCACCACCCGTTTGCAAATTTAATCCCGTGGGTTAATTTAGGATTATTCATAAAAAAGTCATATTAATAAAAAAAACTACAGATATCTACAAATTTACACTCAACGTAAATCAGTCGAATATAGCCTCGAAAAAACCTTAAGAGACGTCAGCTTTGTTCCTGTACTGGGTTTACGGCAACTCAGATTTCTAGAACAACTCTTGACTCTCTTAAGACGGAACCGAGTAAATGGCTTGTTAGGGAATTTACTTAGTTTCATTTTTTGCAAGAAAATATTTACTTTTTGCTCCACCAGTTATTTTAAGACCTTTTTCCTTTAGACTTTTTGGTTTTTCAAATGTTATTCAAACAAATCCTAAGCACACAAGATCAAAGGCTAAGAATTTCCGCAATCTTTTCTGTCTTAAATAAATATGGGTGTGTAAGTAGGAAAGATTAAAGGTTACGTACATAAAAAGTGCTTGCATGTCCACCTAGTTGGAGGGCGTCCTAAACTACGTTTGCCGAGTCGCGGTCTCCACCCAAGAACACGTTTACTAAAACGGTTGTCGGTTCTTCGCGAGATATGGCCAGCCCACTGCCAGATCAACTTTTTTTTAAACTTCGCAACAGGGTAATATAAATCTCCCTTGTTGATGTCGATGTTTATTTAAGTCTTTACTTTATTAAACATTAGGTTCAAACAAAAAGTTAGCACGGGTCAGTGCATTAAAAAAAAATAGTATTATTAGGTTCAAACGTTCACATCAACTTACTCGAGGTACATTTGTTACGATCTTTTAAGAAATCAGAAGTTTAATTCAACGTAAAGAATTTAAATTCCGTTGGATAATTGTCAATGTACACTGCCATTGTCTTTGGGTCCAGTTATAGTAGATAACAAGACAGCGGCAAAAAGGTCAACTGGGTTCATAATTGACAATAAACCCAAGAAAAACTACATCCACAAAGGCCAACGCATGAATTCTCACTAACTCCCTTCGTACTTTCGAAGCGAGACTGATCTTTATCTAGTTTTTGCGCTGCATCGAGCGAAGTTTACGGTGTACATTAATGGCATCATTAAAGCAACGGCTCCGCAAAACTTTCCCAACTTAAGCAGTAAACATTAAAAGTGGCTGAGCATCGTTGTTTATATCATGTGTGCACTTTTATTGACCTTCATTCTCTACACCATGAAGGAAGACCCCAGGTTATGCGTTTTTTGAGGAAACTTAACTTAACTGACAACCTCTGTGGCGTAGCGGTAGCGCGTCTGCCTGCCATGCAAGAGGTCCCGGGTTCGAATCCCGGCTGGAAACAAAAAGTCCAGGTCTTGGATGTTTACATGTTTGTGATGTCGTTGTTTCGGGTTTCCACGACACAGGGTTTCCTAGTGTGGGGCCAGAAGCAATGTATGTGCCAGTATGTAAAATGTTATGTTACTGTAAAACGTTTCTTTTTGCAGGTCATTTGCTTTGTTCTTTGAATGAGCAAGCTAGCAAGTACCTATGTAATAAGTTAAGGTATGATGCCCAGCTGAGGACGATCCCGGCTGGAAACAAAAACCCCAGGTCTTGGATGTTTACATGTTTGTGATGTCAATGTTTCTGGTATCCACGACACAGGGTATCCTAGTGTGGGGCCAGAAGCAGTGTATCTGCCAGTATGTAAATGTATGTATGTGTGATTAATTAAGGACGCATTTTGGAACCACAACTTTCATAAGCATTACACATTCGTGACTGAATTCCGGAATCAGTTAGGTACTAGATTTTTTCTCGGAAGAGTCCAAACAAGACTGAATTATTTATTAATCGCCTCCTTCCTCTCGATAGGTTCGCCTTTGTAACCATATTACGTTATGTGAATCCGGTTAACAATCAAGTTTACATAGAATGTATTTTAGTACTTAAGTGACCTTATTATACTCCCACTACAGCGTACCTGCCTTAACTCAGTAAAAGGAAATGGTACCGAGAGTGGATTGCCGAAGGGCCTCCAGTGTTCACCACAGAAAATCAACACCAGAGATGTGCGTAGCATACTGTGATCGGTGATTTTATACGTCCTTTGCTGTCCATTAAATAAATTGATTTAAAAATTCGCAAGCCTGGAGGCACCAGTAATTTAATTGACAGTCGTGAAAGCAGCCTGCACGAGTTAAACGGAAAAATAATTAACTTGATCGCGTTTTTGTAGCACTTGGACAAAGTTTTTAAATAGGAGACAATTTCAACTGTGGCATGAACAGTTTTGGGAATGGAATGGGGAATGGTTTTATTACACTAAGTACTAAGTTTCCTTTGTTGCTAGCTTCGTAGCTACAAAATCTTTGAGCTACTGAGATAGGACACAGGCTAGTGACATTTAGAGTATTTCCACGGTTAAACAGTCAAACATACAGATCGTCAGATATACAGACATACAGACAGACATACAGACAGAGGGATAGACGTCGTAGGTATAGTAATACGATTCCATTAGCATTTTTTGGGTGCAGAAACTGACAAAAAGAACAAAAACATTTTGAACCACTAACTAAGCACCTAAGAACTTTAGCTTAAGGCGGGAAATAGCGGATTGAAATGATGGACTGCCGATAGCAGCTAAGCTTCCTAACTAACATCAGTTTAAGTGGCAGCTAAGTCCAGATTAAGTAGTGAGCCCGGCAGCAAGGCAAAACAGAGTCGAGTAAGTCTACTACGTGGGATGAGATTCTTTTTATCATAAGGCCTAACATTGAGATTTGTTATTATAACGTTTTTATGTCTGTTTATCATAACTATATACCTATGTAACTGTTTTGTTCTTCAGGCTATATTAGTCCACTGCTGGACACAGCCCTTCCCTAACGCCCATAATCCTCACACTGGGCATGCGGGTTGGGGATCGCAGTTTGGTGGAATTGTACTTCAGGGGAATTGTATTGTAACTGTTAATGCAGGTATATTGTTATTTATATAAGTAATTTATTTCGTTCAGCAACTTTCTGTCATAAGGTTGTCTGGAAGAAATTGTTTTAACAATAAGGCCGCCAATTGTACTTTGTATCTTTACATGTTTTATAATATGTGTAATAGTGTACGATAAAGAATAGTCTTATCTCACCTCACCTCACCTCACCTCACCTCACCTCACCTCACCTCACCTCACCTCACCTCACCTCACCTCACCTCACCTCACCTCACCTCACCTCACCTCACCTCACCTCACCTCACCTCACCTCACCTCACCTCACCTCACCTCACCTCACCTCACCTCACCTCACCTCACCTCACCTCACCTCACCTCACCTCACCTCACCTCACCTCACCTCACCTCACCTCACCTCACCTCACCTCACCTCACCTCACCTCACCTCACCTCACCTCACCTCACCTCACCTCACCTCACCTCACCTCACCTCACCTCACCTCACCTCACCTCACCTCACCTCACCTCACCTCACCTCACCTCACCTCACCTCACCTCACCTCACCTCACCTCACCTCACCTCACCTCACCTCACCTCACCTCACCTCACCTCACCTCACCTCACCTCACCTCACCTCACCTCACCTCACCTCACCTCACCTCACCTCACCTCACCTCACCTCACCTCACCTCACCTCACCTCACCTCACCTCACCTCACCTCACCTCACCTCACCTCACCTCACCTCACCTCACCTCACCTCACCTCACCTCACCTCACCTCACCTCACCTCACCTCACCTCACCTCACCTCACCTCACCTCACCTCACCTCACCTCACCTCACCTCACCTCACCTCACCTCACCTCACCTCACCTCACCTCACCTCACCTCACCTCACCTCACCTCACCTCACCTCACCTCACCTCACCTCACCTCACCTCACCTCACCTCACCTCACCATCTCATCTCATCTCATCTCATCTCATCTCACCTCACCTCACCTCACCTCACCTCACCTCACCTCACCTCACCATCTCATCTCATCTCATCTCATCTCATCTCATCTCATCTCATCTCATCTCATCTTATCTTGAGTCTTTTGTATGAATGAGCCATACGATTGGCAAAACTCTTATTTTTTAAGAAATATGCCATAAAAGCAAAAAATCCCAGCACACGAGCAATATTGCCGCGAATACCACTAAAATATTATCATATCTTAAAAAATAAGTTTACCTAAGCATCGCCATGACCATGGCCTTTAGGGATTATCCCTTATAATATGACACTAGAAAAGTTTAACATCATTGTATATTACGATCGATATTAAATTAATATGAACATACCCAGCTTGTTGCTGGCAATCTGAAGCTAACTGATTTAGATTTTTAATTTGCTTTTAGATTTTACTTATGACTTATAGAGTTATTTTTATTATAGATTTACTTATGACTTACCTATAGAGTATTTTAAGTCCTGTAACAACTTATGTCGGGTTTTACAACAAATACAAAAACTGATGTTTTAGTTTTTTCGTCTTTTGAATTTTTTGTACTCTTACCTTATTTAGACTTATAGTCGTTTCATCTTGTTTAGTTCATTTACGGACACTTTGTTCTACTAATATGTACCCCAGGCTTATTCGGAATAGCTGCCCGCCAAATTGTCTTACGAATTAAATTGCGTAATTATGAAAGAAATCACAGTCCGTGAATTTTCACTAAGCACCTAATTAAAATTACTAAAAATTTGCTGCCACTTTGAGCAACATTACTAGTGTGTCTAGAAAAATCTCATCATCAAACTAATATTATGAAAGCGAAAGTTTTGAGTGTGTATGTTTTTTACTTCTTCACTTCTAAACGGTTGCAGCGATTTTAATAAAATTTGCTGTGGATTCGTTTTACTGCGGAAAATATCTAATTCCTATGGTGAAATCGATAAACTGCGGGTTACACTGCTAGTATCGCATAAAGCGACAAATAAGTTAATTTATCTTTTACGTTTTACTATGCAGGCAGCCTGGATTTTGGCTGCACTGGGTTAATTTAATATACTTTAAATGCTCTATTATTCGACCCATATACTGTCGTCAGGGAACAATAGATGTAATTTAATAGAGTACATTAATGTTGTTACAGTCAGTTGTATTGGTGTTCTATTAGTTACAATTTAAATAAACTCACACGCATTGAGTTAGTTTAGGGATTATCCCGTATTCTAAAGGATTATTGTATAATTTTGGCTGAGGCGGCTTTAATATTTCAATGTTTCGCACATTTCTCGTGGAATGAACGGAGATTGTAGAAAGGGAAATATAAATAGGGGTATCTATATGAAGAGAATTCTCGGGAATTAGAACCTCGGATTTATTAAAAAAATGCGATAGTTCCATTTATATTTGTTTAGGCCAATTATTTATTACTATAAAGCAACTTACAAAACCGCCGGCAGATGCGAGAGCTATGTCCAGCAGTGGAATACATCATATAGCTTGAAGAAGAAGAAGAACTTACATACAAAGTTTGCCTAAATTAAAAATATATTTTTGTAAATCATCAAGTTTAAACCCCTATTTAGAGGCTAAAAATTTCACCCATGCCGGGATTCGAACCCATGAACCCATTCGAGCATGGGTAAAGTAATGGGCAATTTTTAGCCTCTAAATAGGTTTTTAAATTTGTCCTTAGCACGGGTTAGTGCATTAAAAATAAAAATAGTATAATCATGTGGGTACAGTGATATCATTCCGATGTAAAACCTAACTGCAAAGTAGGTAGTCGGGGCTGTAAGTGATGCAATTTGCTTAAGCCAGATGTCGCTGCCTGTACGTAATACAGAGAATAGTGTAAAGAGGTTCGAAATTTCACTGATGCCGGTGAGTCGCCCATTGGCTCAATTGGAAGAGCGCCGGCACGGATAGTCAGAGGTTGCGGGTTCGAATCCCGGCATGGGTGAAAGTTTTAGCCTCTAAATAGTTTTTTAAATTTGTCCTTAGCACGGGTTAGTGCATTAAAAATAAAAATAGTATTATCATCAAGTGTTTATTTATTTTTCTCTTAATTTCAGGCGGCGACATTTTTACTAATATTTTTTTTGTATTAATAAGTTATTACAGCATTAGTCTACAAATAGCCGAAATACATCACAAAAACCTATAAATTGCCACCAAAACAGTAAAAGTCGCATCAGGCCGGTATCACACGACGTAACTCTGTAGCACAATAATACCACGCCTCACGCAACCCCTGGGAGCCACAATAGTTGTGTCTAGGAAAGGATTAGCCTCTGTTTTAAAACTAGTCTCTGCCAGCCCCCGCGGGACCGTCACCGGCTTGAATTTACGAGCACACATATTGTCTCAGAGACAAAGGGATTTGTAAGCTCGAATGCTCCTCGCTCGTTTAAACGTCACTGTGTCTAAGCTGCATTACGTACTCCGGCGACTTCTAAACCAGATCTAATGATGTATTGATTATAGGGTTATTGGTAGTGCTACCATAAATATAGATATATAGATAGATAGAGAACACTTTATTGTACATAAAGAAGGAAATTACACAGATATTTCTTAACCTAAGAGCAAAGACGGCGGCCACAATATACGATAAGTTAATGAAGTACCTACTCGTATATGTATTCTACAATGTCCCTAAAAATCAGCCATGTGCAAGTCGGACTCGTGAACCGAGGGTTCCGTACAAATTTGTAGGTAGGTTATTATAAATAGTTTTATTTTTGGATACGGACCCCCAAAAAGGATAAGCGAATGTGATGGATGATAAATGTAAAATAAAAACTGAGCACAATGTCGTGAGGTGCAAATTCATGACAACATAATTTAAAAAGGCAAAGCACATACATTTATTGGTACATGCGGGATTCGAACGCGCGACCTCTCGAAAGTGAACTCAGCGCTCTACCGATATGCTACCAGTCCCTTATCAAACTCAAAAAGCTTTTAATATATAACCATTTGCTGCAACTATTACAATAAGTATAAAAGACTACTACAATAAGTATAAAAGAATTGCTCGTAGTCCCGGCTGCCTGAGTGATCTTAAACGATCACGAAGGTTAAGCAACACATGGCGCGTTCAGTGCCTGGACGCGCCATGTGTTGCCGCTGGAAACACATGGCGCGTCCATCTGCTGGAAGGGTGACCGTCTATAACTAACGCTAGTGGCATTTTTGCGAGCTTCACAAGGCACGTTAAACAGTTGGTGCCGGCTGCCGTCGATAGATGGCACTTGTTACGCAGAGTCGAGTCTTAGGGCGGCTTGAAAACTTCTGACCAGCCACTTGACTAGTCTTGCAAGCCTCCACCAATCCGGACTTGGTGAAGTATGGCCTAAACTTCCTGCGTTGCAGGAAGAGACCCGTACCCCAACAGTGGGGACATACAAGAGTTGATATCGAACAATTTAATAATTCTAATTAAATCTTTTGCAGCTGAAGTTATGAATTTAACAGCGACATTCGATATATTACCGATGTGAGTAATAATAATATTTGGGATGTAAATAATAATAATTGGCGGGACCTAAATTCAGCAATGTAAAGTTGCTTAGTAGTTTATGTTCAGCAATCGAGTTGTTTGTTTTTTTTTTATTCCAATATATATGTTTTAATTTGTTTACCCGTAATATGTTCATGCTAAGTAGAAGATATTTATTTGCTGAAGTTATCACAGTGGTGAGCCTATACCTTTCTCCGGAAAGAGACTTGTGCCCCTCGGTGGGGACATAATGTGTCGATGATGATGATGAATATACTATTTTTATTTTTAATGCACTAACCCGTGCTAAGGACAAAGGATGATGGGCACAAATGTATGGAACCTGGTCCTGGCACCAATCGGAATGAGTAATACGTCGTTGGAAAGGTATTTTTTTGTAGAATAAGAATAATCGAAGCGCTAGTCCCGATTTTCTGTCCAATTTGAGTAATCATATGTTAAAAGTTTTTTTTTATTTAATATTTTTCTGTTGTTTTAATTCTTTTTGATATTTTTTCGACATTGTATATCGATTTTAATTACAAATGATCAGCATTGATTATTATATTATCATTGTTTGTTTATTATCGAAGTAAATAAAACAAGTTCAGAGTAAGTTTTATCGTTTAATGTGTTTCATCCATGATAATGTTATTTAAAAATAGTGCTGGTTCAGTAAAGCCTTCATGTCTAGCATATCCTAAATACCACACAATAGATATAATATGCGCACAGGAACCTATCGTGCGGCGTCCTGTCAAACATGTGCAATAATGTTGTAATATGTTTCTACTATTTCTGTCTAATAATATATAGCAAAAATATTGTTTTGATCGTACATGTCGGGACTGTATGCGTGCACGCAACAGCCACGCATCTTCGTGGATCCCATATTCATGGATATCCCAATATATCTTCTCTATTCATGTGATCCACTCCCAAGTGTCGCACAACGTAGTCAGTGCTAAGACACTCTCGTGCGATGGCCAACTGGCGTTCGAGTTTTCTCCGAGACATGTTAAACAACGTCGCAAGTCTCGCGTTGGGTTCTCCTGTGCGTAGTTTCGTTAGTAAAATGCCCAAAGTGGTTCTGGGATCTGCACTTCTATTTCTTAATAATGCATTTTGCTCTAAGATGGCATTAAATTCATCATTAGTACGTCCAGTCCAAAAGTGCATTTCTTCTTCATTCATGCCTCGGTCGCTAAAACGTAATCTGGGTGAGTTTAAGGCATTTCGCATTAGGTCACAAACATCCCTGAAGTGGGCAGCCGTAAAGTCATGGGAAATGTTGCAATGTTGGGGCAAATCATCCCAATCATTCCCATTAAGGTGATCGTGACATACTCTGGCACTGTCGGGGATATACAATTTATGTTGAGAAAATACGTGGATTTTAACAACATTTGGAATTCGATGGCGGGTTTCATTAGCGCAGCCATGAAAGATACAATGCGTCGCGGTATTAGGTGCTCTCATATATTCAGGAATATGAAGCATTTCTTCTAATTGCGGTTGTAGTTGTTCTTGCGGTTGTAGTTGTTCTTGCGGTTCTGCTTGTTCTTGCGGCTCCGGCTCGGGTTGAGGGTTTGCATGACCTCTAGTCGCATTTTCGGCTCTTTGCCAGCATCGGTAACATACTCTTCGGGTGTTGTCAAACACGACCTGAAAATGATATATGAAAATGTAAGGAAAAGAAAAACAACTTTGGTTTCCGAAAAATACCTAACAAAATAACGCATTGGGGGTCATTTGTGGGAGGGATTTGTTTTTCTGTCAGAAGGTGTGCGAATCGTCAAATATATGCCACAGATTCACAGATTTCTCAGAGATCTGGTTGCGGTTTTCTGTAGTTGTGTGTACGAAAACAAGGCATACACACAACCACACAAAACCGCAACCACAGTAATTGGTTGTGGTTTTGTGTAGGCCTTGTTTTGGTGGTAAATACATCGTGGAAGACGTAAAAGTGAAAAAGGAATCACTTGAATGTTCTTTAAGCGACCAGAATCACTTATCAATCGGTTTTCACTTTTACGTCTTCGTTACCTCATTTACTACTAGAATAGATCTGGGATGCAGTTGCACATGATTTCAATTGGTTTCCTTTTATATCGAAGGTTCAGTGAGGATCGAGTGGAAAAAAAAGTGCAATAGGTACAAACCTCCAGAGCAGCGTTTTCTCGTATAAATGTTACTAGCTCCACGTGTGTTCTTGTCAAGGCTTCCGACAGAACGCGTACTTGATATCTGCCTCGGTATAGCCCTCTTCGGCACATTACACAGTTACGGTAACGTTCCATTGCAACGAAACAATCCAATCGTTAAGCACCCAAGTCCAATATAAAGCCACGGTCAACAAATAAAACGGGTAACAGAGTCCAAAATGATGCCAAGGTCAAAGTCGATGTGAACAATGAGGAGCGTAATAACGTAGCACTTAACACAATATCAGCAAACGACTGACTACCTGCGCAAGCGGCCAAGCGTTCCTCACCCTAACATACCTGCCCCCGCGCCGTGTCCCGGAGCGCGAGAGGGGTCAAAACCGAATTCCAGCGTTACCCGTGACCGTGAGTGGGAGAGAGAGCGCAATGTCGCTGTCTCGCTCTAATGATTTATGACAGAGTATGCATAGATGTGATTTTCGTAAAAATCATGAGCATCGGTTGAGTTAAACCAGAGATATGAATTTTTCTAATTTCTATTTAGAGCAAAAAATGGTACTTTCCGACGAGCATATTTCAAAATGGACAATTCATACGGATTCGTCTTCATAGAATTTATTTTTTCACTTGAAAAGAGCTATCCAACGACATATGACTCATCTTGATTGGACATAAGGACCAAAACGCCCATCATCCTTTAAAAACCTATTTAGAGGCTAAACATTTCACCCATGCCGGGATTCGAACCCGCAACCTCTGGCTATCCGTGCCAGGATACTGGCACGTATAGCCAGAGGTTGCGGGTTCGAATCCCGGCATGGGTGAAATGTTTAGCCTCTAAATAGGGTTTTAAAAGATGATGATGAAGTATAAAAGAATCTTATGATAGGATCTGTCCTCAGTATAACCGTTTCAGAGTGAAGCCAGGCTAGCAGGCATTAGCCTCAGTTTTCCCGGCGGATGTTCGTTGGGAATCTGATAAAGCACAAGCCAACGGACGCACTAATGGGGACAGAGGCCCTGTGTTATCTTTGTACGCAATCAGATGCCTAATTGCAGTGAAATTCGGCGGAGTGACAAAGCTGCCAGCGCAAACTATTCATTAGAGCAGAGCGACTAACGAACGTCTTAATCAGCCTTTGTAATGAAGTTGACTATAAGAATGTTTATTAAACATTTAACAATTCTGAGGTTTCGGCTTTAGCGTTGCAGTAGCTGTGGTCATGGGTAAGCTGAAAAAGAAGTTACAAACAAGATACGTTTATCTTGTTTGAGATACGTTTATATTATCTTTTTCTTCTTCTTCCTACGCTTCTCTTCTCCCCCAACATAAAGGTTGGCCGATTCTTCTTTTTTTCTTGCCAAGCGCAACAGATCGTCGACGCGAGATACATCCCTCCTCTCTCTTGTTTCTGAGCCACGATTTCCTTTTTCTTTCAACACACTTTCTTCCCTCTAGCCCATGATTATAACTTGATGAAGACGGGACCAATCGTGTCGCACCACATGATATAGACAACAATTTTCTACTATAAAATGAAATATATTTCATTTCTTTTTCTTACACAGGTTTAAATAAAAGAAATAGTATACTACATTTATTTAAAAACCTATTTAGAGGCTAAAAATTTCATTTCAGCCATGCCGGGAAATGAAATTTTTAGCCTCTAAATAGGTTTTTAAATTTGTTCCTTAGCACGGGTTAGTGCATTAAAAATAAAAATAGTGTAATACTACATTTATTTTCATTAATTTAACTAAATATATTTTACTGGTCGCTTAAAATTAATTGGGCTAGTATAATAACAAGTTTTTTGTGGACATAAACTAGGTTTCTTTAATAAATCCTATGTTTCATAGAGAGCAAAGGTTCGGGAGGGCCGCAAGACCTGCGACGAAGTATGGTGCTCGGCACTGGTGGACAAGAGAACCAGGAGGCACCAAATCCGTAATGACCCGACTCCGGACCTTCTCTTTATATGTCCTACATGCGGTAGGGGCTGCCGCTCTCGAATTGGACTTTTCAGTCACTCAAAAAAGTGACAAGTCCTGTGTCCTTAGGCACTGTTTGAATCGTCCGTGATGGACGCGAAGGCCTATGATGATGATGTTTTATACGTTTTTCCTAGGAAAAAAACTTCGTAGTAAATTGGGTAGTTGCTCTGTAATATTCGTCTGAAATATTGAACAAATATTAGCTCCAAAAATACATAAAATTTATTTATGAAGAGAAAAAGACCTCGTTTTATAACAATACCTACTTCGTCGAGTTTATGTTTGGTTGTATTTATTTTTCTTTGCTAGTTTGAAATACCGCAACGTTATTCTGTGACAGACAAATGGATCATGTAACGTGTTTTTTATACCATTGGCGTCTGCAAGGTATAATATTTGTGCGGGTTTAGGCTTAAAGCAACAATGAAATGAAATCGCCACGTTCGTGCAATTGCCATTGTACTATTAATAATGAATTTGTCGTCGCAATATCACACGCTAACTGTGAAGGAAAACATCGTGAGGAAATCCGCGGATTCGTTGGCTCCGCACGAATATTGACTAGTCTTTCCTGTGGGTTAGGCCGACTAAGCTGTCAGGATGCTGTAGGTGCCGGGCAAGCCTACACCATCTAAACCATGTCCCAGGCACTACAGCGTTCGAGTGGTTGCTTCAGCCATCTAGTGTGAGTGAAGATGCCACTAGACGCTATATAAATCATCTCAATACGTAGATACAAAGGCCTAAGGAACAGTGCGTGAACAGATTCTAGGCCCAAGATAGTTGAAGCCGAGTAATGGGGGCCCGTTTGGCACCGATCGGGTACGAATCCTTAAAAATGGTCGAGCACTTGTTATACTGTTTTAAAAACCTTCGTGCACCGGTTATACATTATTGAAAAAAATGTGTCTTGTATCATCATATATAGCCACTGACATTTTGTTATAAGCCATTTATGTCAGTCTAACAAACGATGGCTGATCTATTACCCAAAAACACGATTTGTATTTAAACAAAGTTTCATATTAATAAGCTGGCTGCCAGAGGGTTGCTCGTCAAGAAATAGAGCGGTAGAAAACCTCACCGCGTATAATGGACTTTCCTTGTCTTCCGTGGGAAGTTATTCCACCACTTAGCGCTTGATTTAAGTATCGCTCTGAGGAAGCTGGAACATGTTCTCTTCTCGGAAATCCTTATAGCGGTGGAATGTTTTACCTGTATAAACAGATTGAAAATGTAGAAAACTTGAGACCCAGGTTAGATTAGCAGTGCGGGTCAATGACTTTGTTTTTCAAAGTTATGTGCCTTTGTGAAGTTATAGCAGTATTACGTATAGTATATAGTGAAGGAAAACATCGTGAGAAAACCTGAGTATCTAAGGTGAAAGTGAAAGTGAACTACATTTATTGCCAAAACACAAATTTTACATACAAAAAAACAGAAAAATTACATAAATGTAGACAGACATAAGATCATCTAAGACCATAGAAATAGAATCATATGGAACAGACATACCAAACAAAATCTGTGTCGCGTAACGTTAGTACTAGACATAGATATTTTTTAACATAACATTTTACATACTGGCACATACATTGCTTCTGGCCCCACACTAGGATACCCTGTGCCGTGGAAACCAGAAACAACGACATCACAAACATGTAAACATCCAAGACCTGGACTTTTTTTTTGTTTCCAGCCGGGATTCGAACCCGGGACCTCTTGCATGGCAGGCAGACGCGCTACCGCTACGCCACAAAAGTCGTACTTAGTATCTCTATAAGTCTGTGTCATGGACTATGAAATGTTATCACTATGACCGCACAGCTGCGGATTCGGCACGACGTTTGGTCAGGATAACCTCAAAGGTGTTCAAATACCTCAGCGCTTAAAATTGCCATTTCGCGGTGAGCACGCGTGGTAATTAAGCCCATACTCTCTCACTGAGAGAAAGCCTGTGCTTATATTTATGCGCTACATAAAAAATATTGTTCGATTTAGGCATATTTTTGTAGCAAAAAAAGCTTAACAAATAAGTAAACATAAAGTCTTAGTAAGATTTTTGATGTTTAAATATTGAAAAAAAAAACGTAATCTAAAACAAGCAAGTTTTATAACATTGGTGGCGCCAGTTAGCACCTCAAAGCGCCTTAAACCAACGGCCGTATAACCTGACGCAGCTCTACCCGCTTTTTCTATACAGATTGGTACAGTAATCTCCTTATGCTCTGCAGGACCACTACGAAGCACGTTGTAGCATCGTATATTACTTGTCAAGTAAATCTGGTGACGTGTTCTTGAGTGGAGACCGCGACTCGGCAAACGTAGTGTAGGACGCCCTCCGACCAGGTGGGATGACGATCTGCGAAAAACTGCAGGCAGATGCTGGATGCGGCAAGCTGAAGACAGGGTGCTATGGCGCTCGTTAGGGGAGGACTATGTCCAGCAGTGGACTATTATAGCCTGAAGAAGAAGAAGAAATCTAGGGACGACAGCATCAACTAATCAAAGATTTAACGGTATTAAGGGAACGTACATATTAAAAGTATTTGAAACACAGATCTAGTATAATAAAAAAAAATACCGATATTTTCCATAAAATAAAGCATTGTACTTAATACTGCTTTCGGCCATTTTGACTGAAACACCAATCACAACGTGACGTCACGCTTAGTAAACTTCAGCCGTGCTTTTTTGTGTTTACTATTGATTTCAATGTTTTTTTACCAGACCGTGACGTCAGATTCGACGTTTTCCCACAGATTTAAAATAATTATAGAAAAATGGCTTTAACCTTCGTTAAACTTTAGTTTATTAGTGAAATATAGTTTTTTTTTGTAAATAATAAATATGTCCCCACATTAAGGAAGAGGATTTAAATCTTTCGTCATGCCTATTATCGACTTGTATTAATTTTTACTGCTGCTCTTTTAAAGGTTTTATGGACGAGATCTCTTTTGCAGTAATTTAATTTCCTAATCATTTAATTCATTTTTTACGTTCAATAAAGTGTTCTCTATCTGTCGTTCTATCTTCGGTACATTTCCATTTGCGCCGTAAGTTTTTCCCTCGAAATGTATTGTCTTCGGGCGATGATTTAACTTTTGCAATTGACGTACTTGGAGAACAAACTCTCATTTTGTTGTTTCGCCTTCGGATTGTTCGTGTCTCCTGCATAACGAGACGAAGTTGCTACGAACACCGCCCATTTAAGTTCCATAACTTAAATGGACGAGAATGGAATAGCTCACGGCTAAGTTGAAACCATCAAAAGAGGGTTTCTCTTATATTGATGATCGTTATAGAATCGCTCGTAGTCCCGGATGCCTGAGTCTTAAACGATCACGAAGTTTAAGCAACAAAGGGCGCGTTCAGTGTATGGTGACCGACTGTGACTAACGCTAGTGGCATTTTTCTGAGCGGTTCTGTGCTTCGCGAGGCACGTTAGGCAGTTGGTGCGGGTCTCACCCCTAAGGAAGGTATAGGCCCTACTCCACTATGGCGGCCAAGTTCGGATTGGTGGAGGCTTGTAAGACTAGTGGCTGGTCTTATTGGCAGGAGTTTTCAAGCCGCGCTAAGGCCTCTGACTTGGCATAACGACTACCATTTATCGACGGCAGCCGTTACGCCAAGTCAGAGGCCTTAGGGCGGCTTGAAAACTTCTGATAATAAGACCAGCCACCAGTTTTGCACGCCTCCACTAATCCGGACTTGACTCCCGTGGTGAAGTAGGGCCTATATCTTCCTTAGGGGTGAGACCCGTGTTGCTTGGTGGCGACATAACGGGTTGATGATGATGGTGATAACAATTAGTAGAAGAAAGAAAGGCATAAACAAATATTGTCATTGTTCGAAATATATATAATAAAATAAATATAGAAGTCGTACCTTAGGTGCCAGCACACCGAACTTGCACGGCGAAGGGGCCCCTTGAGTTTTCCTCCTTGCGTTAGGAATCCGTAACAGTCGCACCACATACACAATAAAGTACATAAACTTAATGCCTATAATAAGCACTAACCGAGGTTCACGATAATCTAAATAATATTCAAAATCGCTCCACAACAACTAGACCTTCGGTCTAGTTGTTGTGGAGCGATTTTCCCGCACCGCGATCCGCAGAGAACAAAAAAAAATTATGCCAACTACCGCACAAAAAATGTAACAAAAATAATATTTATTCTACCTACAAAATCATGAGAGATGTATCGAACAGTCATGCAAGGTCTATAATGATAATATTACTTGAAGACAAACTTAAATATTTAGGGCGTATAGTATATTTAGCTTCAATGATTGTATAAATGTTTCGTTGTACAAAATTTAGTTGTCAATCAAACAATAAATCACTTTTCTCTGAGATCGTTTTCGAGTCGAGTTGCTGTTTTGTTTCAAACAACATCTTAAAATAAGCGTTCAAGAACGATCTCAGAGATCATTATTAACCCATTATGTCCCCACCTAGGGGCACGGGTCCCTTCTCTGAGGAAGGTATAGGCCATACTCCACCACGGGGGCCAAGTCCGGATTGGTGGAGGCCAAGTCCGGATTGGTGGAGATATCTCAGAGATAAGATTGCGTTATTAAACAGACCACAATTACCGATTACAGCAACGTGGTTCCCTCATTACCGCCTCCTTATTTGTTCCGTTCCTTTTTCTTTATGAACAACACAAATATCGATGCATAAGTGCATAATAACCGTGGTGGAGTATGGCCTAACCTTTCTGCGATGCAGGAAGAGACCCGTGCCCCAGTAGTGGGGACATACAAGGGTTGATAACTAAGTGCATAATAGATAAGCTCACCTATGCTTTGGAGGGATAGACAGAAACCAGGATTTACCATGATGGCAATGTAGATAGATAGAGAACACTAATAAAGGGTTGCATAAAAATAAATATATTAAAAACCTATTTAGAGGCCTAAAATTCCACCCATGCCGGTACTCGCACCCGCGACGTCTGGCTAACCGTGCCAGAGGACGCGGGTTCGAGTCCCGGCATGGGTGGAATGTTTAGCCTCCAAATAGGTTTTTAAAATGGTCCTTAGCACGGGTTAGCGCATTAAAAAAAGAATATAAATAAATATATGTGCATTAAAAAGTAAATTACTCATATATTAAATATTATTAGATACTCGTATAATAATTAAATGTATTGGACTTGCTCTGGAAATAAATATTATTATTATAATATTTATTTTTAAGCACTAAGCAACTTGTTAAAGAATCAGCCATCTACAACAATAAATTCTGTCACTTTCACCCTGATGTTGTCCGCTGAGCACATTCACACTCGTAAGCAGTCAGATACAGTGACAATTCGCACTTGTAGTCCCAAGCACCATGTTATAAGCCCTCTTAAGTGGCGGGAAGGGGCACAAAGTCGGTCCGTGAGATCTAGCCGGTCCATTAGTCGTCTAGAATGTTTGCGTCGCGCGTCTAATGACCAGAGCTGTGGGCAAATCGAGGGACTACTTAGGAGCTGCTACGCCTTATTATGTAACTTTTTACGTATATACATCTGTGTACAAAAACGAAATATCTACTAGATTTTTTCGTATAATTATGTGGCTCAATGTCATTGTCACGTATCACGTATCCACTGAAATGTGGTGTCCACTATGCAAGATATTACGAATCATAGCGGCATATACGGCAGTCTTCAATATACCGCTTTCGCACACAGATGTAGGTACATGTGGAAAGTTACGTAATCAGGGCGCAAGATCCGCGTTCATAAAACAACAATTCATAGTTTATTTCAGCAACTCGATGTACATTGAACGGGTCGACGGTCGGCGGTCGGCAATGTCGTCGGCCCGGAAGCAGTTAGGAAACAATGGACGAGATTAGCAAAGGACCGAATGGGTTCCCGTGAAAGAGAAGAGGCTTATGCCCAATAGTGGGCTCAAGCCAATTTTTCCAACTTGTTGATTGGGTTCTTCAATTCAATGAACATTTCAAAGTCGCTCGGACTTCATTGAATTATCATAGTAAATCATCAATTGTAGTTCTACGAAATAAGGCCCAGCTAGTGAGTGTTATGGCTTTGCGTCAGGTTCGGATTGAGTGACAGTCCCTGGTCACTGCCTACCGCTCAGTTATACAGGTGTGCGGTTATGTTAGTTATGTTTGGGATCATAACATAACATAACATACAAGCACATACATTGCTTCTGGCCCCACGCTAGGATACCCGTGTCATGGGAACCAAAAACAACGACATCACAAACATGTAAACATCCAAGACCTGGGCTTTTTTTTGTCCCCAGCCGGGATTCGAATCTGGGACCTCTTGGATCAACGATTCATATGCTATACTCTCAGCGATCCTTCGTATGGGGACTTTTGTACACATTCTTTTGTACACGTACTTTTGTACACGTACCTTTGTGCACGTACTTTTGTACACGTACTTTTGTACTCACAAACTTTTGTACGCATGCTACGAAATGAGACACTGCCTTATTATGATGTTAACATGTTATATCTTGTGACCCTTGGCCAGTGAGAATTCGTGAAGGTATTGTTGGCAGCACATCAACCTTTACATTTGTGCTCCGTACTCGTATCCGTGACTTCGTAAATAAAATTTCAAAGTTATCGTGCTATCGATTGTACTGTAATGATAACGACATTGCACCGACTACCCGTCTCGAATTTCCTTCTTATCTCCGTCTATGGTTGCCTGGAAGAAGTTCCTTTTAGTATTAAGGCCGCCAATTTTACTATAATTTTATATAATTTCTGTTACTGTAATTTTTGTGTACAATAAAGAATATTCTCTGTATCTATCTAACGAAAACAATACTAAGTAAGGTTGCCAAGCTTTATGATCACGAATATTAAAATAGTAGGGTTACAGCCGATATCGACAGATCGGCAGCTTATTAATCTTAAATATGATCCATGATCAAAAGCGTGGGCCTCACAAATAATGCGTGGGACGAACGGGGACGCGACGCATCCTAACGGTGTGCGGGCTTTATTCAGTCGTTCTTGGCTTCCCATCGCTTCAGTACATTTTGTATGAAAGTAATTCGAAAAGTTGCCGTGTCTCGTTACCTTCCTCGTCCCACGTTCATTTGAGTAGACCGCGCCTCAATCACCGTAATTGCGTGACACACAGTATCATATACATTAACATGGACTATAGCCTCCGTGCTTCGGAAGGGACGTCAAGGCGTTGGTGCCGGCTGTCGTATAGTTGCAGTCGTTAAGCCATGTCAGAGGCCTTTTGAGCATCTTGATAACTTCTGACAGTAAGGCCAGCCACTGTCTTACAGTCCTCCACCAACCCGAACTTGGTCCCCGTGGTGGAGTATGGCTCAACCATCCTGTAATACAGAATGAGACCCGTGCCCCAGTAGTGGGGACATACAATGGGTTAATATCATGTTTTGACATCACAGCTACATGAACTCTATACGTTCTTATTTTAAACTTAAACTCGATATATTTTACATTTATTTATAAAGTGACTAAAGTCTGAACGTCCACAATTTTCAAAAGTTTCCCTTTGTGTTATGTTTAATCTTGTCTTTCATGGTCTTTTATTAAGTAGGTACAAGTACTGTTTATGACAATTTATATGGAGTAGAGGCCTGCGGTTCAACTGGGCGATGTATAGCCCAAGGCTTTTATTACACACTGAGATTATTTAAACAGCTCGGGGGAGACCAATTAGTGGCGGGGTTGAGTATTCATGGCCGTAGGGATGGGAAGGGAAAAATATTAACGTTGTATCGATTTTCCCCGAGATAAAAATATTTCAAGCACCGAGGCATGTGTAAATCAGATACTCAGGTTCTCTTACAATATTTTCCTCTATCCGCGGTAGACACACGTGGTAATTAAGCCCATACTACTTCTCTGAGGGCCGGCCTGTGCCCTGAAGTGGGGCGTATATAAGTGATATAAAAATATGGATATTGTGTAATTTTTTTCCAAAATTATTTAAGTGAATTTTGTAAAATAAAAGACACAACTTGTAGAAACA
Organism: Yponomeuta sedellus; assembly: GCA_934045075.1. NCBI lineage: Eukaryota > Metazoa > Arthropoda > Insecta > Lepidoptera > Yponomeutidae > Yponomeuta > Yponomeuta sedellus. The sequence continues at coordinate 17,370,300 of OW203730.1, forward strand.
GTACATTCATGTTCAGTCTTTATTCATCTTCTTAATAGCATAAATACCATGTATGAAATTGTTTGATAAGCTATGTGCAAACTGTAAAATCCTGTGCTTCGTAAGACACGTTAAGCCGTTGCTACCGGCTATGTAATTGTAGTTGTTTTGCAACGTCAGAGGCCTTATGAGCGTCTTGATAACTTCTGACAGTTAGGCCTGCTACTGTCTTATAATCGTCCACCAACCTGGACTTGGACTCCGTGGCGAAGTATGGCTTCCTGCGATGCTGGAAGAGACCGTGTCCTAGCAGTGGGGACATACAAGGGTTTATATCGACGACGAAGAAACGATTAAGTCATAAAACATTATATTACGTAGATTACAATGATTGGTTTATCAAAATAAAAAAAAAAAAACATTTTAATGCTTATCCTATAAGTATTGAATCTGTCATATTTCATTAAAAAAATATATTTTGATTCGTCGACAAATTTTCTTTTTATCGATATGTCAATGTACCCCAGCCTGCTTTGCCGCGGCTTTTGATTGTCCGTTGGCCCATAACGGAGACGGTAATAAAGGAGGCTTCTATTCAAATTATTTTTAAAAGGACGGCTATGTTATTGTCAAGACGGAAATAGACGAAGTTAAAGGTATGGAAAATGCGCCAATTCATTCTGGGTCAGGAGTGGATCCATTAGTGCGTGAGGCAGGGGTTTCTTCCCTGAGAAAGTTATAGGTCATACTCCACTAGGGGGGCCAAGTCTGGATTGGTGGTGGCTTGTAAGACTAGTGGCTGGTCTTATTGTCAGGAGTTTCAAGCCGCCTTAAGGCCTCTGACTTGCCTGAACGACTGCCATCTATCCACGGCAGCTGGTACCAACTGCTTCACGTGCCTTGCGAAGCACGGTTAGTCATAGACGGTCACCCATCGATGCAATAATATAATATACAAAATTCTAATACCAGTAATGGTTGTCACACTATTGGCAGTCTAGTAACAGATCACATTCCAATAATATAGAATAACTTAACTCTGCTCCTGTCGGGAGTGATGCCAGGGCCTGGTTGTAATACGCTACCATTGCAGTGCCTTGCTTATGTAACTTTTCACGTACACGATATCAACCCTTGTATGTCCCCACTGTTGGGACGCGGGTCTCTTCCTGCATCGCAGAATGGTTAGACCATACTCCACCACGGGGGCCAAGTCCGGGTTGGGGGAGGGTTTTAAGACAGTGGCGGGTCTTACTGTCAGAAGTTATCAAGCCCATGAGGCCTCTGACATGGCTTAACGAATGCCATTACATGACAGCCGGCACCAACGGCTTAGCGTGCGTTGCGAAGCATGGAAGCGCTCGGAAAAATGCCACTAGCGGTAGTCACAGGACGGTCGCCCATCCTGCACCTTACCGCGCCTGTTGTTGCTTAACTCAAGTGATTGATTCCAATCACTCTGTTCGCCTATGCCACGAGCGCTGTACACATCTGTGTGCAAAAGCGGAATGTTTACTTAGCTCTGCCATATAGATATGAGGCGTAATATGTATCAGACCTAGTGGGTACCGCATTTCAGTGGATATCTGATACGTGCCAGTTATATTGGGCATCATAATTGTACGACATAGTCGAGTAGATATTTAGTTTTTGGACAAAATACGTGGAAAGTTGACAAAATCAAGGCGCACATTTCCATAGAAAATTCTGAAAGAATGAATGTAAAAAGAATGTAATTTTGTAGCATAAGAGCTGTCTAAAGTAAAACATGGCGACCAGACTGCGCCGTGTTTACATATAGGCCGTTAAAATTTTATGAGCGTTGAAGACCTCCTTCTGCAATGTATGAATTTATTCGCCCCAGTTCGCTTGGCAACATTGTCATAAATCCCCATTGTAGCTACTTTTTGCCTTAACGATGTGAGAATTATTCAAATAATAACATTTAGGTGCAGTATCTGCGCAAAGTTTTCCTATTTAACACACTGTCTCGGCGAACCGTACTATATTGGTGGAACAGAAGTTTAACTCCACACTAACCACATTCGTTCAATATATTGTAAGCTTACCAAAATTAAGGACGTTTCAATGTGATTCTTGATTATAATTAGTTATAGCTAGATACTTAAGTTATAATGGTAAATTTATAACTTGTACGAAATGCATTTAATTATCCCAATCATAAAAGAAAACATTATATATTTTTCAAATGGTGGTACTGAGGACTTAGTGTTTGTTGACGTGAAATACTAAAGGTTCTTGTTTTATAAAAACACGATTCAACTAAAGAAATTCGTCTATTTTTCTCTAGACGTTAGAGGCAGTTTATTTATGACCGGTTTCTTAACTGACAATTTTACTCAGTAAATTCTTAAGTAACGTTTTGTCACGCTCTTTGCTAAGTAACTAGAAGAGATATCACTGTTTAGAATAGAAGTGTGATTTTGGCAACACTGTTTTTGACAGCTGTCAGATGAGTTGAACACTTTGTCTCCTTATACTAAACATATTTTTTTTAATGCACTAACCCGTGTTAAGGACTCGCCGGACCTCGCTGCCTGTACGTAATACAGAGAATAGTGTTCAGGTTCAGATGTTCAGGTACAGAGAACAGGTTCGAAATTTCACTGATGCCGGTGAGTCGCCCATTAGCTTTTTAGCCTCTAAATAGGTTTTTAAACTTTGTCTCCTTGTTTGTTCGTTGTAAAAAGCGTGGAGCGTCTGTTGGCCCAAATTGATGTGGCAATTAGATTGCCGGGCTTGTATCTTCATGTGGAGTGCGAAATCAGTCCAGGGATGGTTCCCGTAGTGACAGTGCTGTTGTTAGGCGACGGATCGCCCAAAATAGTGGACAAATATATTGTGAAACGCGGTGTCGTAAACGTGCACTGCAAGTAGGTAGCTTTCTGGGGAAAGAGCTCTTGGGGGTAGACGGGGACGTCTAGGGATCCCCAAACCTCAGTGCACCCACCCCGGGCAGCGCCGGCTGCCAAGTCGAGAGGCGTCGACGCGGGCCGATACTGAAAGTTATTTATTTTTGTCAGTTTTAAGTGGGTCATTTACCGAACAATCACTACAATTAAGTATTAACGGAATTCTCGCGTATAATAACGTGAAGTATGCTTCTAGTCGTATTTCTTTTGTGATTACAGTTCGAGCAACTCGAGCAACTTCAGCCATTACGCGCCTCTCTCGAATTAACATTAGCGAGAGCCTATATTATTATTATTCCCGCCAGAAACCGTTCTTAAACTTGTTGTATGAATTCTTAATACTTTGGTAATATTCTCATTGTATCTCAGGTACTAAATTAACGTTTTTATAATGCATTTTTTTAAATCACACACCAAAACTAACTCTCCCCGCAAACGCTAAGAAATATACACAAAAAAATACAAAATTCAATGAAGCAATTTCGGCGGAGTCCGATAACAAACACTTTGACAGGATTTTTTTATTACACTTTGAAATTAAATTTAATACATTCGCCAAAAGATTTGTCAAACATACGTAATACAAAATAAAATAAACGCAAAGAAAATAAGCCGCCCCGGGACACAACTGACGCAAAAGTACATTCTACGCTGGCAGCGTTACACACACACAAAATATATTGTACCGAAAATTTTACCTCTACATTTTGACATAAATATTTTGGCAATTTGAAAAAGTTTCTGGGTTGTGCTTAGTTGAAACTTGGAATGGAACTCAGCGCTTCGTACCGTAGAAAACTAATATTGTGGTCAAAAGGTATGATTCTCTGTGATATCGTTATATAAATGGCAAAATACGCATTATAGCTGTCCCCAACGAGAATTGAACCCACTGTCCCTTTCTTGATTTAACGTGTAACTGCTAGACCATAAGGCTTGGCAATGCCAAAGCAGTAACTCTATAATTTAGCGTTCTGCATGTACAAGAAGTCTAAAGGAGATATTGGCGGTTTTTTCTAAGAAAATTACGTCCATTTTAATAAACACACATTACAGACACACACAGCGTTATGTATGGCCGGCAAAGAAGAACAATCGTGAAATATCATAAGAAAAATCGAAAACGTGAGAAAATAAGACGCAGACTCATGGTTATACGATGTATTATAAAATTTAAATTTCTATGCGTTATTATCTACCTATAAGTACCTACATAACATTTTTTAATTTCGTTTATTTTAGTATTGTGTGATTCTAATATAATTTTTTTAGCTTTGTTTTTTTACCGACTTACTTTATGTACTTAGATGCTTTTCTGCTATTTTGTGTCCAAGGATGTTTTGTTTGTATGCCTTTTAAATATCGTTGTATATTTTCATTAGTATTAAGGAATGTGTAGGAGTTAACAAAATGTAATAAACTAAGTCATATAATTATGATATTCTCTTTAGATATTTTTATTGGACTGTGCCAAACGGACGGTTATTTCTTAACGCCGTTTTTCTTCCTCTATAAAATAAAATAAAAAAAATACTTTGCTAGCTGTCTACGCATATTTGAAGCAATCACACTATTTTATTTTTATTTTATAATAAACTATTAATGTATAAATCCAATCTTGCCTTGTATCTATCTCTCACATTGCGCCATAGATAAATAATCTCTCCGATCCCTGCGCGCCGCCTTTACTAAGTAGACGGTACCTGGTACCGACGTAATAGCAGCGCTAGAATATTAAATCTATGCTGGAGGTAGCTCGCTTCTTCAGCATATGCTAAGTCAATACCGTTTCGCATTTACTGCACCCACTACAATTTACCTATATAATGCAGATATATTAGATGGTAGGGATTCGTTAAGGGATTTCTTTGAGGATACCAACACGTAACATAATTATATTCTCTTTAATGCACTAACTAGTGCTAAGGACGATTTTAAAAACCAATTTAGAGGCCAAAAATTCCATCCATGCCGGGATTCGAACCCGCGACCTCTGGCTATCCGTGCCGGAGGTCGCGGTGCAGTTTCCAACTGAGCTAATGGGCCACCGGTGAGTGGCATCAGTGAAATTTCGAACCTCTTTACAATATTATCGTATTACGTACAGGCAGCGACATCTGGCTGAAGTAATTTGCATCACTTGCAGCCCCAAGTACCTACTTTCCACGAGTTCATGGCGCTATACTAAAAAATATCATTACACTATTTTTATTTTTAATGCACTAACCCGTGCTGAGAAATTTTGAAATTTTTAGCCTCTAAATAGGTTTTTAAAAAATATCAGGCAACCCAGTCCCGCTTTGTGATCAAAGCCACACTACCGGACCTAGCCGGACCTATACCGTGAAAAAAACTGCTATCGAACCCCGATTTTTTCTTCGCATACGCCGTCCGCCGTGCAGCGCCCCTGAACACCACTTTAAATAGATACAGGCGAGCGCCGGACAGGTTATTTGCTGTTATTGAGCCGCATACAGGCTTCATATTTTGTTGCGGAATAAGGGGGATATCGGGCGAAGATTGCTACTGGATACAGTGTTTTATTTACGGTCCTATTCTCTTTGAGCGCGTTAGAAAATGCTGCTTTATTTACTTTTATTTTGTTGTGGTTGGACAAAGGATGGTTCGAGTTGTATTGATTGTCAAATTCATGTTTGGAATTAATTAGATGTCAAATGAACCGCTTACTGCATGCGGATAGAAAACATGTGCGCACAGCGGCGAAATTGAGCTTCTGTCAATAATATGTTTTAAGAGTGTAATTACATCGTTTACTGTAAAAAATAAACAACTGTCACTAAAATTCATAATGTGACGTCATGTTAAGAGTTTTGTTTACTGCAAAAAGGCAACAAGTTGTTTTCCAGTGCACAGTTTTTTGGTGTCTCTTGAAAAGTTTTGTTTTGTGTATGTTTCCTTTCTGCAGTAAGCAGTTCAAGTACTCTTCACACACAAACCCAGATATCACATAAACTCACGCCTATGTCCTGTGGTAGGCAGAGCCCAGACGATTATTGTCGCGAACCGCTCTGCTCTAATATTTCAAATGAATGTGTTTAGTAATGTCGCAAAAAGCAAACGGAGTTTATTTTGGGAAATGAAACTTTGTAATTTGTACTGACTTGTAATTTTACTCATTTCATAATCTTGTAATACTTTACTGATTCAGCAATGAATCCATCTACATATTGGATGAATAATGTGCACCTACTCGTGAAATGTATGAATAAAAAAGAAAGTAAATTAGAGTCAGTCCTTTCTGGTTGAAAGTCTATTTCAGCCAGAAACGACCAATTCTATTTTCTTTAGCCTGAAATTCCTTCGTGATATAAACATGCTTAGTCATTTAATTTTTTTAGCTAAACTGGGCTTTTGTGGTAACGACCGGATAAAAGAACCTTTTGTTCAATTGCAAGTTCAGAACTTAACAGGTTAAAACATCATGGACGGTTTAAAGAGAGGGATGAAAACGCGTACCTGGTTCACTTGTAGCGTGGCGTGCCGATGGTGGTAGGTGGCGTACCTTGGCGACTGTCTTCCCTTCAACCTTCAACTACGTGTGTTTTCCTTGATGAGTTTATTGCACCGGATGGAATTGGCGCGGTAGAGATGTTCGTGATCACGGTTTTGCCGTTGACGGGGCTAGTATTCGCAGCTGGTCGACCGAACAGTCCGTGCAACACCACGATCTCTTTCAGACTCTATTTGACAGCTTGTCACCGGTGTTTTTCTTCATGCACCCGCGTTTCCAATAGGTGGGAGGGAAAAATATTGGGCCCTACTTGGCGCTAAATTCAAAACCTAACACATAATTATACTATTTTTATTTTTAATGCACTAACCCGTGCATTAAAAATAAAATAAAAATAACCCGCTGCCTGTACGTAACACAGAGAATAGTGTAAAGAGGTTCGAAATTTCACTGGTGCCGGTGAGTCGTCCATTGGCTCAATTGGAAGAGCGCTGGCACGCATAGGCAGAGGTTGCGGGTTCGAATCCCGGCATGGGTGAAGTTTTTAGCCTCTAAATAGGTTTTTAGGTTAAAACATATTCTTTTCAGACAATTGAACCAAGACAATTTAGGCCATTGGTGGATTTTAGCCATGGACCAATTCTGGGTTAAAAAAAGCCTTGTTAACGTTTTATCATCATCAGCATCCCATTATATCCCCACAAAGGGACACGGGTGTTTTTTCTAAGGAAGGTATAGGCCATACTCCAACACGGGCCCAAGTCCGGACTGCCACTTGCCACGATCCTGACAGATCACTTTCGCTTCATCAACGTTCATAAGTCGTTGCATGCACGCACGCCGGTTCCGGGTAATTTTTATCTTCCCCTTTGCTAATATATTCTCTATTTGGTCGACGTATGTCCGCCTGGGACGTCCCTTACCAGCCCTTCCAATCAAATTCGCCATTGACATTTATTATTATTATTAATACGTTTATTGCACATAAGTATAAAAAATACAATGGCAATGTGGCGGACTTAATGCTTTAAGCATTTTCTACCAGTCAACCACAGATGGTGCAATAGATTAAATGGTAGGCATTCGAAACAAAACGGAAGAAATACTTAGTTAAAATTAGATAAGCTGACAAATACTCAATAAGTACATATAATATAAGTAAAAGTAAATATAACTTTATACTTATAATACATAATAATTATATATAAAAAGACATAAAATATATTTAAAAATATATATACTAATATGCTCACTTTTTGCAAAAGTGTTTGATACAGACCAGATATTACTTTGGCTATTAGTGGCGCTAGCTTCTTAGCGTAGTATAACTCCTCAATTTACTTATTTCTCTCGGTCGGCTATTTTATCGCGACTCACGCAGACATTTTAGCCTAGAGTTTTCCTAGTTTTTCCTCCGTAGATACAACCGAAACTAGTAGAATCCACTTAAAGTTATCCAATTACGTGTCGGAACAGTCGACAACATAACAAATATTCACACAAGCCTACGCTACGTGACTTCGCAAATAAAATCTAAAGGTTGATGTGCTGACGACTGTATTTCTGGAGATGTAAAAGGTAGGCTATCTTATGGCTAACTCTGTTTTGCTATCCATCCGGGAAATAGGCGTTGTTTTATGTGAATGTATTTTCTCAGACAAGGCAGTGTAACGTGAAAAAGAAATTAAGGGATTTAAAAGTTTCATAAAATTTCAGTTATAACAGTTGTGTCCGAGACTTCGGTCGTGTTTCAATGTGTTGATAAAATGAAGCATTTAAAATTTATGTGTAAGTCTTAAAAAAACAATGTCACAAGCATGCAGCGTCCCTTCTAGTGTGAGTGAAGATGCCAATGGACACTGTATAGATCATCTCATTACATAGATACAACTGCCAATGTTATGCTAAATTTAACCCCAAAAATTTTTGGGATGAATTTTCTAAGTTTTCCAGTAAAGTGGCCTTGGGAATGGGCAGAATCCCTAACTATTGGATGTGTATCGTGATTAAGTGACAACACCAAATAAACATTTAAGTGCGATTTAAAAAGAGTTATTTTATGTACAATTTCATAAAATTTGCACATGTTCCAGCTTTCGGTAAATAATTTTCAGACATAGATGATCGACCATTTTATTTAAAATTATATTAGAGCCGTGTTTCTTAAACTACAATTTATGACAGTTTAAAATTGTATTTTGACCATTCTATCTTCAGTGCACAGACGAGCTGTTGTAAATATTGAATCATTTATGTTTAGTAAAATCAAAAAAAATTGTGTGTAGATCCCAAATGAACCTAAAAATTTAGTAAGGACATTTTGTAAAATCGACAGAAACATTTTTTCAGTGTACGATCTTTAGTGAGTCAACTATAGTAAGCGATAATTATAGGGCGTCCCACGGCTATGCCACATGGAGGGAAAGTACCTTTAAATTGTAGATGGAACATTTTACTGAAAGAAGACATTATTTTAATTTCAAAAACAATCTAAACGGCATTCATAGATTTTTAAATAATTACACGGTTAAACCGGGAATCAAACCCGCTACACGAAAAAAAAATACCCTGTAGCTTTATCTATCACACCGATTGGAAGGCTTCATCATAAGGATTATTTTTTGCTAAATAGCATAAGTACTATCAGAAATAAAAGGAAGACCATGAATTTTAACATTTGAAGTGAAATTAAAAATTCTTTTTTAGATTAAAAAATATCAAGAATCGACTGTTAGGCGGTACGAATTTCGCTGGGTCAGCTAGTAAGCTTTAAGTTAGGTTGGTTAAGTTTCTTTATTTCTACGTCAGTAAGTATTTATTGTATTTCCGGTGTGCTTTGTGTAATTTTTCAACAGTTTTGTTTATTGAATTCAGAGCATTGCACTATATTTTTTCAGGTTATACATAGCGGAGTTACTGAGAAGGAAAGAAGTTTAAAATAAAATGAAATAGATTATAAACAGCAAGCTTTTTCCGGTTCACGAAAAAAAAAATCAGGGATACTGATTATATGCCTTTTAATGTTATTTTTCACGCATATACTGTAGTTGTCGGTTTATTGTAATTTTCAGTTCTATCAATTTATTTAGTCACTGCTCACTTCTTCTGTTCATTATAATTTTCACCTTGCCACTCTAATTCCAGTGTCAATAAACCTTGTTTGTTAATGCACAGTCCTTGGTACCGAATTCTGAAACCTATTAGTATTTTCCACGGATGTAAATTTTACATTCGTGGTATTTTCCTTTTAACTTTCCATACACCTATTAATATTTTCCGCAGAACAGATATCTGTTCTGTGGCCTCTTCAATGTTGTCTCTGGGGACAAACAGCTTTGATCCTCTCTATCTTTGTCAATGGCGACCGGAAGGCGCCGTTAGGTTGGCAGCCCTGTTAATTTGCTCGGCTTCAATACTCTGGAGATTACGTCGGGTACACACAAGATGCTTGTCTCAACATCAGCGTCTTAAGTGTCTTATAGAGTCGCTTTTATTGCCGAGCTGTCCCGTCCTCCGCGTCCGACGTCATTAAACTGCCGTTCCCTGAAACTCATTAATCCACATTCAGACATCGTATATGATCACTTTTAAAAGTACAAATCCCGAAACTTAATAATTTTTGTTTGTCACTTACAATGACTTTTGTTTTGATATTTGGAAACAAAAAGTAGTCGTAAGAGTTTTCTCACATTATTACATTTGTGTTAGGTACTTACTTTAGTGCCATTGTCTTAGAGATATTGCTATAAACCTATTTCATAGGACTACTATTCACGGTTAACTAAGACATTTTAAATTACTTTGCAGTGATTAATAAGTTTCCTACGTATTAACAACAGCTCGTCTGTGCAATGAAGATAGAATTCTCAAAATACAATTATAAACGGTCATAAATTGTAGTTTAAGAAAAACGGCTCTATTACAATTTTAAATAAAATGATCGATCATCTATGTCTGAAAATTATTTACCGAAAGCTGGAACATCGGTAGAGCGTTTACAGTGCAAATTTTATGAAATTGTACATAAAATAACTCTGTTTAAATCGCACTTGAATGTTAATTTTGGTCGTGTATATCTTACTAAATACTTACAATTACAAGGTAACTAGTCTAGCATTATTTATCACGTCAATAACGTAAATTTGACTAAAGTGGTAGGTTGATAATGCTAAAAAAATTATGTACGTTTTATGAAGATATTTAATATGCTTAACTAAAAGGATTCAAAAGAATTTTTCGCCTCTAAATAGGTTTTTAAAAGGATTCAGTAAATTTTACTGACTTAACATTATAATGTATAATTTATAATAGTATAAGTTACTAAACTGAATAGGTTACATAATCACATCCAAGTTTTAGTAAATCTAACGCCTAGCGAATAATACAAGTAGCGACGCTAACGCCATCTGTTGCCGTTTTTGGCCCTCTTTTGTTAGAGGGCCAAAAACGGCAACAGATGGCGTTAGTCTTCACAAAACCAAAAAAATAATTTTTACTAAAAAAAACTCATATAAGCAACTGTACTGTTGTGTTGTCTACAAATGTGTTAAGTATTTTTAACTAAACTTAAATCTTTGTCTTTTTACTAATACAGTTCTGTAATTTTAACACACTTATTTGTTAAATCAACAAAAGTAAATAGTAATCACATCAACAATTTGGATTTTGTAACTTGAATTAAGTAAATGTAGTGATAATAACTTCAAATAGGGTAAATTTTACAAAATCTAAATCAACCTACGCGAATTTTGTAAATTGAACACAGCCATTTTTTCATCAACGAATAGAAAAACAATATTTGCCAAATAGTTCCGGCCGTTTCCGAACTTTAGCGCGACAAACGAACAGCATTTTTTTGTAATATAGATTATACAAGTATTCATTGATTCTTGATTCCGTACTTATTGACTTGTATTTTCTGTGCTATGGCCAGGCCGTCTAAGCTGTCAGGGTAGTATAGGTGCTAAGCAAACCTAGCGCATCTAAAACAATATCCCAGACACTGCAGCTTTCGAGTGGTCCCATCACCCATTTAGTGTGAGTGAAGGTGCCACTGGACGCTGCATCTCATTGCAGGTAATAATAATGGTCTAATTAATGTATCAACTTTACAATGACTGGATGATCTCAAAGGCTCCTCAGACCGTTCATGCTTGAATACCCGATAGATTCAACTAACAGAAATCCTATTTGCACTTAATCAGCCACGCGCTAAGTTTGCTTTAGGGTCGAATTCAATTACTATTGGGTGTCTAGGTTCAATGCAAGCTACTTCACTACTCCATAATTATATTTTGGCATAGCACAGGCTTTCGATTAAATAATGTACGAAATATATTGAGTTGGAGAGAAAACGCGTAGTACTTTATAAGTTAAGCTATAAAAATGTAAATACCATGCAAATTACTTCAGCCAGATGTCGCTGCCTTTACGTAATACAGAGAATATTGTAAAGAGGTTCGAAATTTCACTGATGCCGGTGAGTCGCCCATTAGCTCAGTTAGTAGAGCGCTGGCACGGATAGCCAGAGGTCGCGGGTTTGAATCCCGGAAGTCACAGCCAATATTAGAGTTGACAGAAGAATTTTAGCAAACTCTACACATTGTATGGAATTAGGCGTTACTTTGCGGAAATTCTTATAGCATTAAAAAGTGAAAATTACTTAGCTAAATTACGCCAAAAATGCCACAAGCACCATACGGTTAGTTATTGCACCCCCTTCCCTCCCACTTTTTCAAGCAGAAGCAAACACGAACACACCACCACCGGTACCAATACTTGTGTGAGAAAATACGCAACGCGTTTCGCCTCTAACACGAGGCATCCTCAGGCTCACAAGTGCACTTGCAATTGTGGGATAAACTAATCGCATGGTGCTTGTGGGATTTTTGGCGGAATTAAGAAAAGTAATTTTCACTTTTTAATGCTAAACTCTCCACACTTCTAAATAGCTTTAAGAATTTAGCTATAAGGCGCTAGGTGACTAAGCGTGTATATGGCGAGCGATTAATGAATACAATGAGCAACATGATAAGCTTTTTATGATTATTTTTCGTATCCTATTAATATGTATACGAGAAAAATTGCACCAGAAATGTATGCAGCAGAGCGGCATCTAACCGAGAAAAATAGCAAGACACGTGACACATCGGGAGGCACGAAGCTTACAATAATGCCAGGATCACTTGCGCTCTGCCTAGACGTCATTGTTATAATTAATAAATATATGTACTGTATTAGGTACGCAACTTATTGTAGAAGTCAAACAATTATTTTAAAAATACGAACAAAACGTCTTTGTATTCCTAAATGTTTTAAGGCTGCATGTAGGCATGTGAAATTCGAAATCTTATGCACCAATCCTCCGCTCTACTACAATAGCATCCAGTACTTCCACTATAATTCCATCGACGACACACCTATCTCTAAATGCTACGAGAGATATCTAGAACAGTAGAACGGTAGGTAGGACCAGATTCCTGCCATAAATCCCGCGATTAACAATAGCTAACCTTCTGCCAACGTCTCGAACACGGCTTGCGACAAATCTTCGGCACGATCCGGAACCGCTATGATGAAGATCCAGAAGGACAACTATTAACTAGACTACAAGTATCCTTGAGTGGAGACCGCGACACGGCAAACGTAGAGTAGCACGCCCTCCGACTAGGTGGGATGACGATCTGCGAAAAACTGCCGGCAAATGCTGGATGCGGGCGCTATGGCGCTCATGAGGGGAGGATTATGTCCAGCTGTGGACGAGTATAGCCTGACGACGACTAATCTTATTTATTTAAGGGCTTTGTTCGCAGAACGAGCATATTAGCCCCATCGTATCCTAATCATACAATTATCAAAACTACATAGATCTTATTTCTAAGCTATACTTAACAAACTCATAAGTAATACTGGCGTTTCCGCTACAAGGTTCGGACAGAATGCTCTGAAGTATTACTACATCTACCAAATGGATTGAGTAAAGTCTATAATGGACTTCACCATAGTGTAATATGAGCCTAGGGAGTTTAACTAGAGCTGCGTTATGTTGTCTCTTGAGTTAGCAATGCATCTGTCCTGACGAAAAGGCTGTGGTGACGGCGAAGATGCGGTGTGGTTACTGTGAAAACAACCTCCAAAGGTTCAGTTGTCTCTCATTTGTACTATCATGTACTCAGAGCCTTCTTCACTCTGACTGTCGTGGTACTTACCAGTAGAACCATGGACGCCAGGGTCGTCATGCCATTCACGACTTGTATACTCTGCCTAGAGAGAGCTCAGCTAACATGTTGAGCAAGGTACAGTGGTTCCAATTGCAACCATCGTTTGGGAACACTTTAGCGTATTAATTAATAAAGTAAATACTACAAAAAAACAATCACCAAACAAAATAATTGATATACATTGTGAATACGCATTGATCTGATTAATATTCTGGCTATAAAAAGTATACAAGGACGAGAAACAATCCGAACTGATGTCGACATTTTTCAAACTGAAACTTTCGTAAGCACTTCACATTATTAATGTTGTTCGGATACCTACTTATAACTTTGTCGGTAGGATTCAATCACGATAATTACATGTACGAGTAGGTATTTTCCAATCAATATTCAACGCTGCTGCGTGCAAGTCGCCCCCGTTCGACTTGCACGCAGTCGTCTGCATAAGTATATAAAATAGATAAACACTTACGTAAGCAGGTACATACTTCCAGTCGCTAGTCATGCAATTCATCTAACGATAGTTCTGCAAATGACGGGGTGCAAGACGGTTATAGACTTCTTCAATGAATGGAACTCTTGCGCATAATAAACAGATAGCAAGCATATAAGTAATATAATTATACTGTAAGATAGCATTAGCGCGACCAGTGTTAGACACATAGACCAGTGTCCAGACGAACCAGTTAGATACAGAACACGGTTGTACAACTAGAAAAAAGAACAAAGATTAATAGCTTAACTCCGAATTCACTTAATTAATTTTATTAAGTGTATCCGTAATTAGTATTGAACTTATAATATACATATATGACGTACGAAAGTTATTATGTGAAAATAACGAAGAATAATTAAAGAAACAGTTTAATATCTACAACAAAGTATACCATCTGGTCCCTACTTTTTCTTGTGGATTCTGTCCAAAGCAACGTGATAATTCTTGTACAATGGCTGGCTGAGACCAACAGAACAATAGTATCCTCTCGTTAGGTACCTTCCGAGCTCTTTATGTCGAAAGCTTTCGAAGATACTGGACACGCCTATGAGTCTTACCGCCGGTTTCTCGAACGCTAACCGTCTATTCTAAATGTACGGTTGACAACTGTAAGTATTTTTTGCAGTTTTGAAGTATTCACTTTTGCCAACCGACAGCTGTTAACAGATTTCTGGCCTTATTTGAAAAAACTTTTCTTAAAAACAGTTCAACCCTGACTAAAATGACTAGGTACTTTGTGTGGTGGATAAAGGAAAAGATATAATCACAGATTAAATAAAACGCCTCTAAGGAGTGTTTTGGTGGAAATTCATAATATTGTTGCGGAGAATAAGATTTATTGGGATCCCTAGGCCACACAATTTAGAAAATGGTATAAAATAGTAAACTAAATAATTCTCTCAAGAGTACTTACCGTTTTACAGGTATCAAATGTTTTGACATTTTTGAAATTTCTATTCACATGAGTTGTTTGTACATCAATAGAAAAAAAACGTTCCAAAACGAATAAATTATTCCCTTCTAATAAGTAATCAGGCGGCGGCTTTCACTTTCATGTTACATTGTATTTTGACATTCAGCAAACAGAATTTAAATTCTTTACGTTGAAATAAATCGAATTGAATTGAATTGTTTTCCATCCGTTTTCTTCGTGTATCCGATTATTATTATTTCAGAAATATATACAAGATATACAATCTTCATTTACCCTGCGTTCTGAGATGCGATGAAATCGATTACAGCGCGAATCCGACCAAATATAATAGTCCCAAAGTATCTCGCACGAAATAGGGTTTTTGTGCCTGTGCAGTAGGCACATATGTATAGGCACAGTAGGCACGTATATGGATTGACACTGTAATTGGTTTCATGGCATCTCTGAACGCACCCTTAGTCCGCACTAGTTTTAAGTCTTCACAAAAGATCAAGTTTATAAATAAAAAAATCCCATTTCGTGTCACGAGGTGGCATTGACGTCATCTGCTAGTTAACATTTCAACAAGAAACATGTAGAATGGAACTCTCTCTTTCTGCCATGTTATTATTGCATATGGAAGATCGTTTGCAAAGCTGAAAAGCGCATCCCCTCTACTACGAAATATCGCTTGCGCTCCGAGCAGTAATTGACAGAGCACAAACACGGGAGATTGTGTGTTTACTCTATTCTCCAATACAGACATTTTCAATAGCGACCGTTCCCAATGGATCCTATTTTGCTTCAAAAATCGGTTACTCGGAATGTGGGCACATGTTTTATTTCGAGGAACGGAAGGTTTTCGTTTATTTAGTTTGAGGATGGAGGCAGAGCTGAGTAAGTGCTAAAAACTATGACTAAGAGAAATTGAGTGTCAAAAAAGTTATAAATTAAAAAGACGCTAATTAAGGCGATTCGAATAGAGGGGTCTGGTAGTGTTTACATTTTCAAATAAAATATTCAAAGTGACAATAGAGCGTCGGTCGTAAAAAGTTTTCATGAGAGGACATTTATGTAATGCTCTTATTTCTTTCTTGTTTCAACCATACCCTGATTTTGTGTCTTCGATTTCATGATTCGTGTCGAAAAAAATATTGGCAAAGTTTCTTTATCTCCCGGCACGAGATTTGCGTTTTTGAAACCTAACGCGTGCACATAAATACCGAAAACCGCTATTCCTAAATCGGTAAGCTTGAGCTTTGAACTACAGCCTTGTTACATCACAGAAAGTACGCTTGTAGAACGGAGATTGAACGGAGAAGTAAGCAGATACTAGCGTTGGCTACTTGCCACGCTCCTGACAGACCTCTTTCACTTTTTTGACATCCATTAGTTGTTGCATGCACACACGCCGTTCCAGGTTCTTTTAACTTACCTTTTGCTAATTTCTTTACATCCTGTATTTGGTTTAAGTATGGGAGCCTAGGACCTTCATTACCGGCTTTTCCATCCACATTCGCTTAACATATTTAATTCGTTCATCAAATCCACCTGCTTACCATTCTAACTCATCATCATCATTAGCCCACCACCACCCACTGCTGGGTATAGGCCTTTTACCCATCACGCCATCCTTCGTGGTCTCTCGCCATCCGCATCCACGGGCTCCCTGCTGACTTGACCTCATCGTCTGGGTCAAAGTGGCAGAAAGAGCTATGGAGCAAGCCATGCTGGGCCTCTGACTAGTGGATCGACGATAATGGTGACCGAGTTTTGAGTATGAAGAGGCGATGGACCTGGCGAGGGGGGAAGACGGCAAATGGACCAAGGCTGTAACAGAGTGGTGGCCGGGAGCCGGGCGGCGTTCAGTAGTTAGATCAACTGCCCGATGGCCGTTCTACCTGCTTCTTCTTCTTAAAGTGCCTCTCCAATCCTGGAGGTTGGCAGTCAGCTTTTTAGAGCGGTCTCTGTTCAGTGCAATTTTGAACAGCTCATCCGCTGTCTTAACACCGGTCCACTCTTTGATGTTGCACAACCATGACATCTTTCATCTGCCCGGCCTTATCTTTCCATCTACCTATTAAAGATTAAATAATGATTTGACAAAGGCTAGATCTAGTCATATTATACATTTTTAATCCACTAAATATTCTTCCAAGCCTACCAGCCGACTGTCGATAGTACGTGTAGTTGAATCAGTGGCCGAAGTCAGAAGTTCCATCGTATACGGTACGCCATCGTCCATATTGTAAGGAAGAACCGGGAGACCGTAAAAGAAATCATCTTGACTTTTAAATTTAGGTTCTTTTTGGCTTGGTGGAGGCGAGTCCATTGGATCTACATTCGCATCAGCGTTAAGAGTTATTGATTCATTCGGTTCATAATTATGTTTTGTACTTATTTTGGGTGTTTTGGCATAGTCCTTGCCAGATGCTTCAGGTTCGTCGTGCCCTATCCCTGGAGCTTCGTTTGAACTACGATGTTCTATATTAGGTGGCTCGGGCAATTTGTGATAGCTTTCAGGCGGTGTTTCATATGATACAAAATTTATTTTTCCTTGAACCTTCAATGATTCAATCTTATCTTTAAAATAATTAAGAGGTGTGCTATATTCGGTGCTTTCCTGAGTCGCATAAGACAGATAGCTCTGGAAATCACTAGTGATGTTATGCCGTTGTGTACTTTCATGGTAATCTGAATGTGTGTTTGTCCCGTGATCCACTTTACGACTGTCCAACGATGGTTTTGTTTGTACGTATGTTGAGGCGTTATCTGCTTTGCCTAACTCGTCGTCCTCTTTTATGCAGGATTTAGGAGCGCAATGTATCTCGTTACCACCTTTCCTGCAAAAAAATAACGTCCTGAACAGTGGATTACCAGACATCATTGTCACCTAAATAATCCTTTATGTTATAGTAGCCCTCTTCCAGACGATTAGATGGTAAATAACATTAAATATTCTGGCAGTCTTCTTTGCACACACGAGTGTGGTTCATGCATTTTCAAACCGCGTCTTTGCTAAACTCAATGATTTTTTAGGATCTCGTTATAAAAATGTATACCATTAGTATACTATTAACGGATGTGTTAATACCCACATACTACCACTTTTATCAATTAAATTTAAAAGTTAAAAAACTGGACAAATATAATCATCATAGTCATACGATAGGCCTAAAAATCAATTTATATCAATGTAAACAATTTACATTCTATTATACTATTTTTATTTTTAATGCACTAACCCGTGCTAAGGACAAATTTAAAAACCTATTTAGAGTCCTCTGGCACGGATAGCCAGAGGTTGCGGGTTCGAATCCCGGCATGGGTGAAATTTTTAGCCTCTAAATAGGTTTTTAAATTTACATTCTGTTTGCTGAATGTCAATGTACAATGTAAGCTTTAGGGCCGTATTGTAGTGGAGAAAATGGCAGCGGAAAAAAAACTCCACTCTGACCATCTTTTGTCAAAAGTTTAAATTTTATATTTCAGATAATGTGACTTTAATAAGTACGCGTGCCTAAAGTATATTTTTTTATAAAAGGACTTAGGTATAACCACAACAATAAATTGTGTATTTTCTGGATTCACAAACATTTTCTTCATCAAATACTTTCATACAGACTCATTCTCTGGTGTCTGGTGGACATTGTTTCGAAGCTCATCGGCTCGAATGTCATTAAACTATTTTTATTTTTAATGCACTAACCCGTGTACGTAATACAGAGAATAGTGTAAAGAGGTTCGAAATTTCACTGATGCCGGTGAGTCGCCCATTGGCTCAGTTGGATAGAGCGCTGGCACGGATAGCCAGAGGTCGCGGGTTCGAATCCTGACATGGGTGGAATTTTTAGCCTCTAAATAGGTTTTTTGAATGTCATTGTCGAGAGGATCTAAGCTTCTATTCTTTAAATAAATAATGCAGTATTATTGTCCATTTTTCTCCAAATTATCTAGCTTTTGAAATTGACACGTAGTTTGACTTGTAACGTTCACTAAGCCGCAGTTTGTGCGCTAATTTGAACAAATCCTTTTCATTTCATTTCACTCTTGTAAGTGCAAGGTCTCGATTCGGTAAGTGCATTATAGTTAAATCGTTGACGTCTAGAAGGTTCGCACATGGTTACGCGGACACTTGAAGGGTCAATGAAATTAAATCGATGCATGCATGTAGGTGTAATTGTACCACAATACCTTAACAGAATTTGCGCCGAAAACACGTATTCAAGAGGGAACTTTGAGGTTACCTTAGAAGCCAAGGACAGAAGCAGGCCACTTGCAAAGCCAGACCGACGTATTGTAGATTCAGCTCGACGTGGTCCACTGTGACTGCAAACAGTCGGCCGTTGTGAAAAACACCGGACCCGAGGTCAGCCTGAAATCAACGTCAACAGCGTCGGAACAAAAGTCACTTTTCCTTAGCATAACCAGATACGTCGCGCTGCACGACACAAGCCCCATGAGCTTAATCACCAAGCTTGCCCACAGAGGATTGGCAATTTAAAGCGCTAAGATGTAAAAACATTTCACACGTTTTTCCTATTGGTGCTTTTCCTTTTAGAACTTCCCAAAATCACAAATGTAACTTAGAAATTAAGTCCGAAACCCTATTTAGAGGCCAAAAAGTTGTCAATTTTTCAAATTGTCCTGAGCACGGGTTAGTGCTACAAAAAAAGAATATAATTAAGTCGAAAGTAAGGAAATTGAAAAATTGTGTACCAATCGGGAGACGAACAATACTACCATTGTCTCATAACTGTGAAATAACTAGACTAAACTATATTCTTCATGCAATCCACTCCATCCAACGGTTGTCTCGAAGAGATCGCTCTTAGCGATAAGACCGCCAATTGTATAACATTACTTAGATTTAAGAATCATGGTTGTAATATTTTTCTGGTTGTGCAATAAAGTGTTCTCTATCTTTATCTATCTATCTAAATAAATATATTAACATACACATATATCAGGTAAACAAATAAAAACTGTAATAAAAATTATCAACAACTCGACTGCTGTGCATTAAGTACGAAGCAGGCGGGACGAACTAAACATTGCTGAATTTGGATCCCGCCAATTATTATTACTTACATAATGAATATTATCAATACTTACATCGGTAATATATCGGGTGTCGCTAGTAAAGCAGGCCATGTTCATGACTTCAGCTGCAAAGCAGTAAAGTAGAATTATTAAAGTGTAGTTGCAATTATTTTTATAAATTTGTGAATTTTTATCCTAACTACAAGGAAACTAAAAAGATCGCTTAAGCTCCGTTCACATTAATAAAATCTGCCATCGATTAAGCCCGATTCGGCGAAGAGCTTTTTTTCCAGAATTTGTATAAACGTTATGCAATATACGGAAAGGCATTGTAAACAATTTGTAGAATCGGAAGTTGTTTTAAATATAGCGAGTCAAACAACAGTTTCATACTAAAGTGTCACCAAGCGTTGGAAAACTGTCAAAAAGCAACAGACTCATTGAAAAACAGCAGAATCATCCACAATGCATAAAGGTCAAAGTGGGTCCGCGGTCAATGGTGCTGTGGATGAACTCGCTAGAATAGTCTTGGAAACTACAGCGGAAGGATCTGAACCTCTACTAACACTACCATACAATGACTTTCAGAAATGATTAAGGCTGTGATCTGAAACCCAGTGAAAGAAAATGGAAACAAAATGCAGAAAAACCAGAGAATCTCTACCAACAACGTTGAAGCGCCTAACATGCAGCCTACTGCGTCTGAGGAGATGCAACCTAAGTATAACAGTGGCACTTATGATAGATCACTGCGCATTGAATCAACACTTCCACACCCCAATATGGGACTGACCGAGAGCCTGCCACCAAGGAAGAGGAACCACCCGCCCACCTTTTTAAGAAGCTGGAATCTGTTTCGGCCAGTAGTAACATTGGAGACCTGCTGGCTTTCTACAAAGAGATTGGCTGGCTGGAGAGATCACACAGCCCAATTACGTGCATGGTTCCAAATGAGACTAAGCGCGGAAACCACTAACTAAACTAAGCTAAACATAGTGAGCTGTACGTGATGTTACAGATTCATGCTATATAGACGGCTACAACGAAACGGAACTCATCAAGCAAGGTTGCTAAAATGCTCAAGGGTTTTTAATGTAAAATACGATGAAGTAACTTACCCTGTGTATATACTTTTGGTCTCACACGTTCCAAGAACTTCCGACACATGAGTGGTTTGAGTAGCAGGAACGAAGCTGACGCTAAGGTATTTGGCTGTGAAGATATGAACGGATTTACGCAACGAGGAATTATGTTGATTTGTCCAGCTAAAGATAGTTATCCCTTATTATAGCTCTGTACCCGTACCTATAAATAATTACAGTATATGTATATTTTTATAATTAGTGTAAAATTAAATAGAAAAAAAGGGAGGCCAGCAGTGTGAAACCACAATCGAGGCTACATAAAAAAATGTAAGTATATTAATTACGGACATACAAAAAGAGACACTTTTTAATAACGCTGCGTGCATAGACGCTGGACGCAGTCCTGTGGCATGCCGTGTAACCCGGAGAAATTATCTAGACACGTCACTATGGCGATTCTGATGATGGCAGATCTACACTGCCAGGTTCTTCATTACATGGTGAATTTTATCCGTCATTGCAGCAAAACCATTGTTCAATCACCTCACCATAAGCTTAAGGCAATTTTCTTAGCCCCCATGGATTAAGGATTAAGCGTGATTTTATGTAGCCTAAATGTTGCGCGGAAATCTCAACTATAATTAAGGTGAGTTTTACTTAATTCTAGAAGTAGAGGTCATCCACGAAATAGAGGGAGACAGACATATATAATAGCGGTAGCCCAGTGGGTAGAACGATGGACTCAGTAGCGAGAGCCCCAGGTTCGATCCTGACAATAGAACATAAAAAACATAAACATAAAAAACTTAACATAAAAAATATATATATCAGACAAAGACGAAATTTACAGATTTGTTACTTAATGTATAGACATTAATATTTCATTGAAGAAGAAGGAAGAAGCATTCCCTTCCTGTAAACCACATCACGCTGTATCCCATGTGTACTATATACTTTTTAAACATTTATACTACGTACACCCGTAAACTCACCGACTGTTTGTTTACGATTCCCAAATCATACATGTTTCTCCGGTATGGAGAAAATTTGGAAACACCATGTCGCAGCTTTATCCCGTACTTCTCCAAAAACTGAATGACAAATAATTAAATTGTATACTATCACTACAACATTATAGTACGCACCACAGAACAATTGTTCTGTGATACGTACATTATCACATGACTTTACTTGCAGGTTTTACAATAAAAAGAAATAGTAAGTACGAGTATTTGCAAACGGCATTTTTATGTACAAAAGAGCCCAGATAATCGATTACAATCCACTTTGACTTAAGTCATCAGACCTATGACCTCAGACATTATAATAATGGTAATACCGTCTACGGGTAATACCTGTTTTTAGACCCTTCAAGGTTTCATTTTATTATTGACATCATAGTATCAGTCTAATTATAAGGTACGGGAATCGAGGTTTCGATAGGCTCACCTCTATGGTACTGTCACTGACAGCATAAGCATCAGACTTAGGTACGTAATCTAGTCTTTTGTTAGGCAATTGCGGCTTTTGTTCTTCCTCGTTTGTTGCAGAGCTTGAAGATTCTCGTGCACGGCTCTAAAAATATAAAATATGACATAATTTAAATTAAGAAAAATACAGAGCACAATCTTACATGCCCGCATGCTCAGAGTGGGGAATATGGGCAATACCCCCCAATGATGGCACAACGTTGCGCTATGGCGCTCATTAGGGGAGGGCTATGTCCAGCAGTGGACTAATATAGCCTGAAGAAGAAGAAGAACACAAACTAAAATTAACTGTCGAGCAATCCGCCCCGAGACATACCTAAGTCAAAGGTTATTAGCCTTTTAGTTAAATAATCGACAGCCATTGCTGTTTTTTGTATTTCATGATAGCTACGAATACACCCTATTTGAGTGTGAAAAAAAAAACTTGTGTGTGAAATCATAAAATAAACGAATAAATATATTTTATAATCTCGCAACCGCTCAACTATATAGAATAGTTAAAAATTGGTACATACGTACAGAAACAGCTCTCAAGTACACATCCTGTCTGGACTCCGAGGATGATGACATCGCAAAAGCGCGATCCCGCTGGAAAAAGTAGGTATTTCTTTCTAGTGCATTTTGAGCAATGCAGCTCCAGCGTCAGTACCGCAGCGAGATAGTGCGTTCTATCATAATGCCGCAGATGGTCCATCGCATTACTAAGAGAAAGTCATCCGACCTCAGTTAGACAACTCAAATTGATGAAAGTAGTTTTATTATCTTGAAACTACTTTTTTTTCGCGAAGCGCTCGTGGCCTAGTTGAGCCGAGTGATTGGTATCAATCACTTGAGTTAAGCAACAACAGGCGCTGTCCGGTGTAGGATGGGTGACCGTCCTGTGACTAGCGCTAGTGGCCTTTTTTCCGAGCGCTTCCGTTCCGGCGGTACCGGCTGTCATGTGATGGCAGTCGATGACATGTCAGAGGGCTTATGGGCGGCTTGATAACTTCTGACAGTAAGGCACGCCACTGCCTTACAATCCTCCACCAACCCGGACTTGGCCCCCGTGGTGAAGTATGGCCTAACCGATTCTGCGATGCAGGAAGAGACCAGTGGGGCCATACAAAGGTTGATCGAGAAGAAGAATAAAACAATAATTTTTAGTACGTTTTGTGCGATTGCAGAGGCAACGCGGCAGTCTATGCACGAGTGAGTCACGAATTATTTCATGCCGCGGCGCCTCACGGTCGCCACGTCAGTATCGCTACGCTTGAATGGACCCTAATATATTTCTATTGATAAATAGAGAACAGTTTATTGTACATGAAAATGGAAATCACACAAATATTTCTTAACCTAAGAGTCCCTACAGACGGCGGCCTTATCACTAAAAGTGATCTTTTCCTGGCAACTTTTGGATGGGCTGGACTAATACATTAGAAAAGGAAATAGATGTGCCAACAAAACAAATAAAATAATTTCAGAGGTAAATAAATAGTGCATAATATCGCTCTATCGGCACGTCGGTGTCGCTATGTTGCTTAAGCCTGCACCATTTTGCTCGAAAGTATGCTATAAACTCAAAACTCACTACTGTCTATATGGGCACGTCCACTCGAATGACAGAAACGGATCACTGTCGCAACGGATCACTTCAAATCAAACAAATTATTCCACTTGGATCTTCTGATCTGAATGAACTACATTTTTGATTCGATTTTTTCCATTCGGATCACAGCAATAATCTTAGTAGGAAGGTAATAGTTTGATGTGATCCGTTTCTGTGATCCAAGTGGACGTACCCGTCTATATCACAAAATATTTGAAGACGCAGGAACTTACTAGAGCATCTTTATTATTTGGCACGTTGCTGCTCTCCGATAACCCCTTCTCTTTTCTCTCTTTCGCACTCATCGGCTCCCAACTGACAACTGTCACTTCTCTTTCATTTTCCATCATCCTGTTTTTTATTAAGTTCGCGATAGAACCACCCCTGTCCGTTTCTATACCAGCGCCAGTATATACTAAGGCCAGGTCGACGTGTCGGGTTTCTAACTCTGGGTGGAACTGGATTCTTTCAACGGGTATGTACTGTTCCCGACCTGTGCTGTGCATTTTCTTAGTGCCGATGACAACGAAGGACATATCTAGATTGACTGGGGAACGTGTTGTTTTAGAGTCACCGTAAACCCTGTAAAGTGATATTACAGTTGCTTGAAGATCATTCTAATACCATGTAAGTATATACTTATATATATATATATCTTAGTACCAATGACAACGAAGGACGGATATCTAGATTGACTGGGGAACGTGTGGTTTTACAGTCACCGTAAACCCTGTAAAGTGATATTACAGTTGCTTGAAGAAGATATAAGTATATACCATATAAGTATACTTATTTAAGTTTTGCAAACATCCGTAATTTTTCATACTAACGTTTAATACTGTACACCTTATGCTGATGACGAGTCGAATATGATACCGTTCTTTTGTAGAGCGTAAGGCCTGGAAACCTAACATGCAGATCTTTTGATCTAGTTTATGCTCCAGTCTTTCCACAAAAGGTGCATTCTGTTGTATTGTATAATTTATCCAATACTATTTTGTATACGAATTTCATTTGTAGGCAGAAAAATAAACCATTATCTTATCTTAACTCACTAACTGTGAAAGAAAACATCTTAAGGAAACCTGAGTGTTGAGGTGTTCACCTTGATAGACACACGTAGTGAATAAGCATAATACTCTTTTGCTCTATGATAAGGCCTGTGCCTCGTTTTCTAAGATGAAAATAGTAACAGTCTTAATGCTTCTAAAATACAACTGAGAGGTAGTTTAAATAATTTGTAGTTAAGTTTTTACGGCAGACTATTTAGATTTAGCAATACTACACTCAATCACACACACACACTCGTACCTTTAAACGTATTAAAGACCTCTAAGTGCTCCTCTATTCCTGATTCCAAAAAGAACGTTAACCTTATTTAAATGTAATGATACACAAAGTAACGTGCCTATGTGTTTATAGAATCATTTACCTACAATATAAGCCAATCCACATAATAAAAGGCATAATTTAAAACAAAACTCATTGCTCTCATAAATGTTTATTTATGTTCTTAGTTTAAGTAGTTAAGTTATTTTATTGTCTTCAAGTCAAGATTGACTTGGCTAAAAGATTCTTGTCTCAAGTTTATCGTTTGTAAGTGCGACCACCTACCCACATATATTTTTAAAATACTGTTAAAAGAAGGAGCTGGTATTTCATATCACAGGTTTGTAGCCTACTATGAATACGAAGCAACTATTACTTCACATATGAATAAATCAATGTTACATACTGTCTCTAAGAGTATTTTGAGAAATAATATAAAATAGACCGAAAGAGATCAATGGCGTTAGCTAAAAGCCTTAACTGTAGTACAAAATATTATTGTACTTCCAGTTATTATAAGCTCACCTCAGCACAGTACTGGGTATAGACAAGTACAATTAATAATACATAAATAAATAGTGACAACCTTATTTAAAATTATATTACTTCTATAATAAATTAAACAATACCCCCGATGCTCTAAGAGCTCGTCAAGTCTCTATTAGGCACTCTTTCCATTGGTCTTCTATGTTTTTCTGCGGCGTGTATAGTTTTTTAATCGTGTTGTTTTCAAAACAATCTTTTTTTAAAGTCTTGATTAAACTATAGTTATATATTACACACCAACCGGGACCAACCCGCGTGGCGAAGTATGGCACAACCGTCCTGCGATGCAGGAAGTGACCCGTGCCCCAGCAGTGTTGACATACCAGGGCTGCAGATATCGATGTATTAAACGGGTCTTATCGCGATTATTTGAGAAGTAAAACGTAATTACCTTAATTTCCGATGTTTCGGCAGCGTTGCAGTTGGCGAGGACACGTGGACTTCATTAAAATGTTGCGCCCCAGAACTTTTCGACCCTGACTGACTGCGATATTACTTTCAATCATTAGGTCCTCCTGAGTGCAGTGCAGGAGTTAAGGCACCCAGGGCACGATGAAAGACGGCCCATCGTCAGAATGGTACCGCATAGTCAAGGATGAGCATTTAAAGGCATTGAAAAGTAATAACAGAACTCACAGACACCGAGCTGCCGTAATAACCACGTTGTCGGCTATAACCGTACCCGTGCAAGTCTTTTTGCATTTATTGCTGAACTGTGTCCTGCAGAAAATAACAGACTAATTTTAGCAGTGGCTGGGTAGTAGCCCACTAGGTGAAATAATTCACTCGTAAGCGAGGGACCCAGGTTTGATTCGGGTATGTACCAATGACTTTATTATCTGAGTTGTGTACATTTGTGAAGTTATAGCAGCATTACCACTTTCAAAATGTGAAGGAACCTCTGGCTATCAGTGTCAGCGCTCTACGTAATGCTCTACGTAATTAAGTAATGCAATTTGCTTAAGTCAGATGTCGCTGCCTGTACGTAATACAGAGAATAGTGTAAAGAGGTTCGAAATTTCACTGATGCCGTGAGTCGCCCATTGGCTCAATTGGTAGAGCGCTGGCACGTATAGCCAGAGGTTGCGGGTTCGAATCCCGGCATGGGTGAAATTTTTAGCCTCTAAATATGTTTTTAACATTATGATATTAAAATTATCACATGACTAATTTTTGGGTCGCCTTTGAAAAATATCTTTATGAATCGTAGCCTATGTGTTATTCTGATGTATAATCAATGAGTGATGTATGATAATTATTGTAAAGTTTCATTAAAATTAATTTTAATGCTAATATAAGCTAATACTAATCCTGCGCAGACGAAGTCGTAGGCAGCATCTAGTATTTTAATATACTATTATATTATCTAGCATTTTGATATTCCAGTTAAATAAGAAAAAAAGACTAAACGAATAAATGCGTCAAGAAACCATAAAACAAAATTGTAAGTGACAAACTTGTATTGAAGTATTTCAGGGATTACGCAAATTAAAAAATGGACTGTAAAACATACAAATATTTACCTAACCTAATTAGTTACCTAACCTGAGCAAAACCTGAGTATTTAAGCTTAACGAAATCTCTAGCTGACTTTTTCCCACATCGTCGTTCTAAGATACTTCAGACTAATCCCCGTATTTGCCAAGGTTAGAACGACATATAGTACAGATAATTAACTTAGTCAATTTTGTTAGGGTCAGAAAGAAATGAATCAGTTCAATTAGGGTCTATTCAGTTTATAACGTATTTATATTCTATAAGATTTGACACTAAGGTTTTTTAAGACAGTCAAATCATTATGAAAATCATAACGATTTTAACCGTCTTAAAAAAATCTATAGATTTTCGAGTGTACTATTTTATATAACAAACTTATCTGCGGCTGGCATAGAGATATTGCCCTGTGCAGTAAAACAATGAATTATCGAAATAACGCGATAGTTCATTGTCTCACTGACAACGAATTATTACGTTATTAATAATAATAATAGTTTCCTCAGTATCGATAAGGATTAAACCAATACCAATGAGCAACAGTTCCACAAATCTAAAAAAATAAATTCATGCGCTATGCACATGCTGTGTATTAAATATATATTTGAATAAATGAATTAGTTAATTAATGAATAACCACTTATTGCCAAGAACAAAGGATAACTTACACTTATATAATACTAAATTATTTGCTATGAGTAGACATTCTGTGACTTATATTTTCTAGATAAGGTGACAGCCATATCGCGTTCTTGACCTCGAGCCCTTTGCTAATAACGTTTGCTAAATGGCACTCGCCATTTCTTAGGAGAATTTAAAGTGAAGTCAATTAGCAAGAAATTTGTAAGCTAGTTGCGACACTTCTTATCTCGTCTTGTTGAAACAAAGTACAGTTGGCAGAACCGAAAATTGACCAATTCAGTAAATAACCGTTTATTGCTAAGAGCAAAATATAATCATACACTTATAAGTTTGACACTAAAATATATCAAGCTTTGCATACGTGGAATCTACTAAGCTTATGGGCAACTTTAATACTGCAGTATTAAGTGTACGTAATACAGAGAATATTGTAAAGAGGTTCAAAATTTCACTGATGCCGGTGAGTCGCCCATTAGCTCAGTTAGAAAGAGCGCTGGCACGGATAGGCAGAGGTCACGGGTTCAAATCCCGGCATGGTTGGAATTTTTAGCCTCTAAATAGGTTTTAGAAAGTATAAAATTATGTTTACGTAACTACGTTAAATATATAACTATGTATGAGCATTGCAAGTCACTAAGAAATACTAGCTGTACTACTAACATGATGATACCATCCCTTTATAAGTAAGGTTAGGCCATACTCCACCATGGGGCCCAATTCTGGGTGGTGGAGGATTGTTAGACAGTGGCTCACCTTACTGTTAGAAGTTGTCAAGCCGCCCGTAAGGCATCTGACAAGGCTTAGGGACTGCCAAAACATGACAGCCGGCACCAACGGCTTAACGTGCCATGCGAAGCACGAAAGCGCTCGGAAAAAATGCCACTAGCGATAGTCACGGGATGGTCACCCAGCCAGCACCTTACCGCGCCTGCTGCTACTTAACCCAAGTGATTGATTTCAATCACTCGGTTCTACTAGGTCACGGGCGCTTCTACTAACATGTCAAAGTTGATATGATGCGGACTGTTCATGTATATTAAGAAAGCGAAAAGTTTCTTTACTGAATCAACTTAATAATGTAACCTTTGTGTAATTTTGTAAATTCCTTTAGTTTAGATGAAAATCTAAATCTTTTTTTCTTCTTCTGGCTATATTAGTCCACTGCTGGACATAGCCCTCCCCTAATGAGCGCCATAGCGCAAGGTTGTGTCACCATTGGGGGGTAATGCCCATAATCCCCACGCTGGGCATGCGGGTTGGGGATCACAGTTTGGTGGAATTGTACTGCATCTTCTTTTTTAATCTATGAATATTTGTTTTCGTGCTCGTTCAATCGAGTCGCTTTTGTTTTTAGGAAATAGTTTAGTGTGTATGGCCAAGGCTTTGTTTCATAATGCTACACTGAACAATAAACCTACCATTGTCGGTCATTTTCGTCCAACCGACCAATCGTGAATTCGCGAGGCAAGTTTGGTCGAAAATAACCGGCAAATAATTGCAAAATTAAAACTAACTGTGGCGTTATGGAACACCGCCGTTAATATCGGCTTGATGTGCGAAAATTGTGGATGAAAAACTTTCCACTCTGTGCTGGCTGCACTGTACTATAGAAATAGGCGAAAAGTAAAACTTTGGTGTTTGCACCTACGAAATTAGGCGATGTATACAGCGTCCAGTGGTACCCTCACTCGTACTACGAGTAAATGGGTGAAGGGACCAATCGCACGCTGTAGTGCCTCAGATATTGTTTATTAGATGAAGTAGCATTAAAATGTGTAAATTACTTTGCTAAATTCCGCCAAATCCCCCACAAGCACCATGCGGTTAGTTAATGAGGGCGGTGCATTTATGTAATTTTCACATTTAAATGATATTATGGATTTCGGCAAAGTAACGCTTGATTCCATACATTAAATGGAATAGGCTTGCCCAGCCAGAATTAGCCCACACAATGCGTTGCAAGCGGTGCTAACCCAGTGGTTAGAATAATGGACTCGCAAGCGATGACCCAGGTTCAATTACCAATACTGGCATGTAAGTATGACTTTTTTTATTGTCCAAGTTACGTACATCTGCGAATTCGTAGTGGCAATACCATGCGCTAACAATGGGGAAAACATCGTGAGGAAACCCGCGCCTTGGTTGGCTCCGCACGTATTAACGTAAATACACCCAGACTGAGCCCACTTTGTACGAATATACGAAGTATTTTTTTATGTCGTCAAGTCACTCTAGCAAAACAGATACCTTAATCATAACTTTATTATTTCTATCAGCGGTTTTATAATATACTTAGTGGTCGTTTTATTTGGTTGCACTATTTAGCATCTACTCACTCAAGTAAAGCTGAGAATCCGTAGTATTTTTCAAGCGTTTCCACATCTGGATCCCCGACATTGGTCCTGGTCATGGCATTTGCAAATAAGAGGAGGGAAAAATACAAAGTCGCACGCAGCACACAACACGTAACATGCATTGTTGGGTAATTGCTTCAGCCTGCACCGTCATAAGGTAAAGTCGTTAACTTCTATGTTTAATTAAAACGATAAAGTCAACTGTAAACGAAAAAGTCGCGTCTTACAGCGTCTGCCCGCCAGTAAGAATAAAATATAACATTAGAAAATATAGTTTGTCTTACAATGTCATAGGTTCATGTCGATATTTTTGGTTGACTACAAACTGTTAATGTACTGTTAACAGCCAACGTTCATAGAGAAAAAAATGTGTCAGCTACTAAGAGTAGATTAACCCTAACTATTTAAGGTAGGAGAAACCGGGGGTAAGACATTAGATATTTGTTTGCTGGTCCAGTTGTTACAACGCATTAAGATAAGATATGAATATTATTTATTGTATACCAGGAAAATTGATACAACTTCTGTTTAGTTACAAAAGATAACATACAATTGGAGGCCTTATAGCTGATAGCAGGTTCTTCTAAATAATATTCAACTCAGATGATCTCGATAACCATCTGCCGGAGTGAGTGGTCTGACAGAAAAATCGGACTTAATTGGGGGAGGCCTTTGCCCAGCAGTGGGACTCAAACATAAAGGCTACGTAGAAAAAATATTCATCTTTCTTCTTCATTAAAATTACGCTCTCAAATTAAACTGAACTGATCACAGAATAGAGTAAGAATTAAAGGCTATATTGGGAAAAAGGGAGAAAGACTTCTATGCAACTTCTCTCTTTGTAAGATGATCTGGCAAAAGTAAAAAATTGTTTAATTAATAAATACGGGATTGCCGTCTTTGTTTGGGCGATATGTAGCTGACACAGCTCAGACTCAGTTTTAGAATAACAACTAGTGGTGCTGCTTAAAAATTGTACAAACACGTTTAGTTGGTTTCTTTGTCCTGTCGTTTCCCCACTTATTCACATAATTGGGCCATTGTATGTATTAAAAAACCTATTTAAAAACCTATTTAGAGGCAAAAAATTCCACCCATGCCGGGATTCGAACCCGCGACCTCTGGCTATCCTTGCCAGCGCTCTTCCAACTGAGCTAATGGACGACTCACATTAGTGTCACATCGACGTCAGTGAAATTTCGAACCTCTTTACAATACTCTCTGTATTACGTACAGAGAGTATTGTAAATTGTATTACGTACAATACGTTTCTGTATTACGTGTATGTATGGTTTTTAAAATTATGCTTAGCACGGGTTAGTGCATTAAAAAGAATATAACCCTTGTATATAGTATACACACGCGACTTACCTACTTACGTCACTAATTGTAGGACACAGGGCCGGTTTCTGACTTGAGAATGTCACTAAGTGAACATTGAAGTAACGTTCTGTCACGTTCTTTTCTGAGAAATTCAAAGAGACAGCACTATAGTTAAAAGTTACATTATTTTTAATGCACTAACCCGTGCTAAGGATAATTTAAAAAAACCTATTTAGCCAGATGTCGCTGCCTGTACGTAACACAAAGAGTATTGTAAAGAGGTTCGAAATTTCACTGATACCGGTGAGTCGCCCATTGGCTCAGTCGGGAGAGCGCTGGCACGGTTAGCCAGAGGTGGCGGGTTCGAGTCCCGGCATGGGCGGAATTTTTAGCCTCTAAATAGGGTTTTACTAAAGTTACTTAGCGAAATTCTCAATTCAAAAATTGGCCTTCAGCAACGAAATTTTTTGATGCTTCTCCTATGCGCATTAATCACACTTCTTATATATTTCTAGCAACCCTCTCTATAACTATTTAAGCAAATAAATTTCTAACCTATTTACAATTTTATTCGACCGGCTGGGTACCAAACCTACAATAGGTACTCATTAATGGTTCCTTCACTGGCCAAGTCCAATTCTCTATTAATCCTTTACAATGGGGAAGCGCGACTGGACCCCATTCCAAGTTTAATAAGTCCCATAAGTATACACTTGTGGTCCAAGTGGGGTCAAGAGCGGTACGCGGCTGTCCGCCAATAAAATTAAACGTCTGAAGTTTGTGTACTGGGGTTAATTGGGTAATTTAGAAACATAACCATTTTGAAAGATGTTGAAGTGCGGAAGTGGTAGCGCCGTGGGTATAATGCCCGACAAACAAAATGACTAAATTACTTTGTGTGGACGTATTGTTGCGTATAGTATATAGCAACACTAAGATATTAGGTAGAATTAAGGTTTTCATGTGGCAACATTGTGCGCCCTCTCTTTTTCTTCTCTTCATGGACGGATTACACGCAAGTCACGTAATTCCTATCTTTTATTTAAATAATCCACGTATCGCAATTTCCACGCCGCCATCGAGCCTATCAAACAATCACAGTCCACTGTTCACGTATTTCGGGTTTCATTGGCGGTGTCCAGGGAATTAATAACGCAGAATTCAACTGCGTATTTTATTTTATTTAGCCCATATACGTCCCACTGTAGGACACAGGCCTTCTTTCAGAAAGAGAGAGAGAGTATGGGCTAAATTACCACACATGCCCACCGCGGATTGGCAATTTCAAGCGCTGAGGTATTTGAACAATTCATATACTCATGTTTCCTGACGAGGTTTTCCTTCACAGCTGTGCGTATAGATGTTCTATATTTACGCAATATACAGAATTTTGAAAAAGTTCCAACTACTGTAATTGATTCTTATTCTTCTTCAGGCTATATTAGTCCACTGCTGGACATAGCCCTTCCCTAATGAGCGCCATAGCGCAGGGCTGTGCCATCATTGGGGGGTAATGCGCATAATCCCCACGCTGGGCATGCCGGTTGGGGATCGCAGTTTCGTCTAATTGTACTGCAGGGGGCGCTGCTGCCCACCCCCCGGTTTGTGTCCCTCAGTTGCCTTTGACGACACCCGCGAGAAGAATTTGGGTTGGTGCTATTCTCTAGGCCGGCACCACACAGCATATAGTAATTGATTGTTGCCACCAAAATAATGGTGTACCATGTGGGCATAGGCATTGAATAACCTTAAAGCTGAGTAAAAATCGCAGCAGACAAAACTGCAGCAAATCGAAACCTAAAATAAAAGAAAAAAACTTTTATTACATCGGAATTTCATTGCGGCCGCGGCCGTTTATTTTCTAGCGCAAACAAAGGGGATGTACCTAAAAGGCGCTGTGTCGGTACAGAATGGAAAATGTCGGATGTTTCGCTTCGGCATAGACAAAGAAGGTATAAGACCACCATAGCCCATACAAGAGAGCGTAGCATCAAAAAACCGTCTTAAATCCAGATGGCGCTGTACTTTGAGCTAATTATAGGTTTCCAAAAAATTCCACGACGAAAAGCGCCACTTTGAGGAAAGAAAATTACCAAATAATACTTGAAACGATAATAGATGGCAGCAGACAAATAACTCTTCAAAAAGATAACAGATGGCAGCAGACAAAAATGATTCAATATCAAAATGGTTTGTCAATTTCTTTTCTCGCAGGAGAACGTACGTAGGTACCTACATGGGAGAGACCGTCTGATTCGCAAAAACTTGAAAACGGGTGTAATCCCGCCGCATTTACCGATGATTTTCTATGTTAGTTACCTATCTTTTATTATTTGTAATATCACTACTGAAAGATTGTGAGGAAACCTAAGGTGAGGTTAAAAATAAAGTTAATAGGTAGGTACTTATTGGTATTTAAGAATGATAATAATATGTTTCTATTATTTATTTGAAGCGAAGGTGATCTGTCAGGATCGTGGCAAGTGGCGGCCCTGGTCTCTGCCTACCCCACTGGGATACAGGCGTGAGGTTATGTATGTATGTATTTATTTATTTTCCTACTGCCTATTATATTAAAATTCTGTTTCGAGTATATACCATACGAAACAAATCACGCAATTACTTTGGAGTAGGTACCTAATACAAAACAAGATTATGTACTCGCTATACTATAGATACGCATGAACACGCAGCGCGAGCACAGTACCTACAGTCAAGAAACAAATCAGGAAAATACTTCGGTGTACGTACAGTACTACACGTAATAAAAGTCCCTTTGTTGCTAGGCAACGACTTGTTTACACCTAAAAGGCAGATGTTAACAACCTTTTCTAGAAATCATTTTCATACAAATAATAATCGTTCCTCCTACTAATGTAAAATGCTTATTTATGTTTATATGTTTATGATTATAAAATCTATAAAGTGAAAGGCTTAACCGATTTGAATATGACATAATATGACAACACTGAAATATGACACACAGATGTAACAATCATCCACGCGAGCCATGCCGCATGATTTTCCAAATAGAATTAAGCGCGTTTAAGCAACAAACATACAAACACTTCAACTTTATAATATTAATAAGTACCTATAGATGCTACTATGAAAATGAGGAGATTAGGACCTAGGTCCTGCGAATATTGCAATAAAAGAAAGTTCTTTGTATATATTTTTATTCATATGTTCACACTAATCATCACTGTCACTGGCCAAAGAGGAGGATGAATTTAAGTCTCTGGAGACTTGAATTATAAATTCATCAATGACATTATCCATTACACCATCAAATTCGGCGTTTTCTTCTCTCTTTAATTACGTGTTTAACACAACGTTGCCATGCTGCTGGAGTAATTTTACTTCTTGCCTCATCTAACAGGACCTTTATTTAGTTCGGCCATTTAAAAAGTTTTATTTTTGGCAGCAACATGGCCTTTTACTTGCCCTCATATGATTTCTATCGGATTTAATTCGCAATGATATGAGGGCAATCTAAGCACTTCTATATTTTTGTCTTGTGCCATTTTTTCACACATATATGCTATATACTTATGCCATATAAAATTATACACATACTGACAAACGACTCTAAACTTCACTCGTTGGCATTATACTAAATTCCCCAAAATGTTTTTCACACCTGAATTTCGTCCATGTTTCTTTTTCTGTAGGGTCTTCGCGTAAAATTAATGTCGAATTTTTTATAGTTTTTCGAAATAACAAGGTAATATTATTATGCATGTTATTTGAGTGATTATAGTGAAATATGCTGCAATATGAATTGTTGATAAATAATTAGCATGTAAAAGGCTATAATCATGTAAACAATAGATAATTTGTAAAACGTGAGTTGTGATGACCCTAAATTGGTTTGTTTACCTCTATTCTTTATCGAATTTGGCTTAAGTGTAGGAAGAAGTGTAACGAAAGTACCCGAAGCTATAAGTACATTCAACATGATCTTTAACCGATACGGTTAAGGTGCAGAATTGATTGCCGTAGTAGCGCTACCTATTTCGCTCACGCTAATATTGCCAAACTAATAGTCACCTGCATCGATGACGTTGAATCAACCAATAGCAACAAAGGCGCGCGGCCTGTCAAAAAATGAAACTATCTGATTGCTCGATCAACTTGCCGCACATCCAAAATTTGGTCATCTGCGCAGGTACATCCGCGAGACTTATTTCTTGTGTAGCACTGTAATATATCAGTAACTAAAGAATGTTACTAGGTATGCCAAATCGCTTGAAATCGCTTGTCTCAGGAAAGCCTGTATGTATACAAATACACTAGTTTTTGTTTTAGTCAAAAATACCTTGTAGTTTTGATTTTGCATTCAAAGTTACGAAAAATATCGAGCCCCGCTAACAGTCGCGCGGCGCGTTGTGAGGTCATGTCACAACGCGCCACGCGAGCTCGGACCCGCGCGGCGCGGGCCCGAAACTTTACTAATTTATTAGGAGATTTTCTTATTTTAAGCACTGTCTCCTGATCTACTGTTTCCTTTGTAGAATTGAGTAAAATCCCCTGAATTTTGACAAGTAGCCACTACATTTCTGCATATTCCACCTTTGTTAGGTTATTGAACGAATATAATGAAACGGAACGTTTTCATTCATCGACTCGATATGCGAATATTTCTTATCTGTGTTGTGCTACGAATGCTATCAAAAGAGGAAAAATATTAGAAAAGGATGTATTAAAGGAAGTCGCGAAGATACATTTTATAAAGATAGTGGAATATGGTCTTTTTTAAAGAATGAGTGGCCTATGATCGGTGCCTCGCCTGACGGGCGTACTGATGACTGCGTTATAGAAGTAAAGTGTCCAACCAAGGCAAACACTTTTATTACGTACTGGCTGACCCGGCAAACTTCGTACCGCCTAAGAGTCTCTTCGTAAGAACCATCCCCGTACTTCAAGGAATATTCTAAAAAAATAATTAGCGAAATCGGTTCAGCTGCTCTCGAGATTTGCGCTTACCAACATTCACTGATTAATTTTCATATTATAGATTGGTAAAGGTAAACTAGGTAAAAAATATTAGGCTCAGATACAAACACAAATGACCGGAAAGAGAAAAGCCCTATTTTGTATTGCTCACGTTGACTTTGAAACCTCAAGGAATGTTGATGTGCATGAAATAGTTTATAAGAAAAAATATTGTGATGATCTTTTTGAAAAATGTGTAAAGTTTTGGAAAAAAATATTTTTGACTAAAATAATAAAATAACATTGTCCTAATGCAATATAGTTTTATTAAAACTATAAATATAATTTTTTTTCGCATTTTCCATTCATTTCGCAACATCTTCTGGAACTATAAAAACAACTTTTCCGTCGAATTAGTAGTTGTATTTTTACATTTAGGCACAGCAACACCTAGTATTTGGATTGGACATTTTTAAAAGTATTTAAGTATCGACGGCAAGGGCGCGCGATTACGGGCGGGCTGAGTGAGCCAGGCCACAGATTAGATAATAGTTACTACGAAACAGATACATCACTCCCATACTAAAGCGAAAATACCTACAGTGTATCCGTTCTTAAATGGCATAACGAGTAAACAAACCTTACTCAACCACAAAACATGAATTCCGGAAGCATCACTCGATATAGGTTACCACATTTAGTTGTCGACACTAGTTAAGACACAGGGGCATCATATTTTACCAAAAACTGGCTGAATTTGTGATTAAAACTATGATTTTTTGCCGAAATTCTAAATACACTGATTTTCTGATCACAGGCGCTGTTTATGTTATTTAATCAGTGCACATAGCACCGGAATAATAAAAATAACAAAATAGAGTAGGTACTGCGGTGGGTATTGAATAAAGAATTAAAGTTTGATTGATTTTTTTTCTAAAACCTTGCATGTTAAGCGGGTGTTCCATTAGCGAGCCACCTGTATTACGTACAGGCAGCGACATCTGACTTAAGCAAATTGCATTACTTACAGCCCCGACTACCTACTTTGCAGTTCGGTTTAACATCGGAACGATATCACTGTACCCACATGATGCCAGTTTTCTTTACCGCAGTTTT
Organism: Yponomeuta sedellus; assembly: GCA_934045075.1. Taxonomy (NCBI): domain Eukaryota; kingdom Metazoa; phylum Arthropoda; class Insecta; order Lepidoptera; family Yponomeutidae; genus Yponomeuta; species Yponomeuta sedellus. Next base: position 17,408,264 of record OW203730.1, read on the forward strand.
TTATTTTCTGCGAGCCAACGGTATAGAACGCAACTACATCACCCCAAAATCCGGCGATTTTGTTTTCAAATTTTACTCTGTGGGTTATAACGTTGATTCTTCGAGCATGCTTGTAATTCTGTCAGTTTTAATGCGGTATACAAAACTGCCAGTGGATCAGCCGAGCCAGCGAGCAAACAGTTTTTTTCACGTTGCTGTAGCCACGGTTGCCAGATGAGATTTCCTAAATATCTCCAAATCAGTATAAAAAAAACTAAAAAGGATATCTTTCGCAGCACAAACCCCCATTTTAAATGGTCCAATATCTTTAATGTTCTACACGTTTTTTGATTGTACTTTTCCCCATAATTATCTTAAGAACTCTTTATTGAGGAGATAGCATTACCGCCAACATTTATAAGCGGAATTTTCTTAATTTTTTGGTCCCAGTTTGTAGGTATGTATGGGTCGAGTTCAGTGTAGCAGATGGATTGCGATACTAATATTACATAATTATTTAGTTTATTTTATGACTTAAACTTCGTTCATTCAATAATGAAATCCGTCATTCATTTAGTAATAAACCAACACTATGAAATGTCACATTTTATTGGTCAGCCATGTTTGTTTACTCGTTATGCCATTTAAGAACGGATACACTGTACGCTATAATAGCCTACAAAATCTTAATAATAATAACTACTGTTCACAGCGAGGAGAAATATACCATAAGTACCCGCTCAAAGAGTCGAGATTGTGTTGCCCACCGTGCGACTCACGTGCAAGCGCGTCATCGCACGAATGCGCTAGGGTGATTGATGATTATTACTGTGATAAAACGAATGTTGTGAAAGAACCATATATTATTGTTTATTTATTTGTCAAAAATATGTAATATAATGACAAGCAGGATTTGTTTGAGTTGTTATTAGATCAGGCCTCCCTATTATCTCAAGCGTCTGAAAAGCAAATATTAAGGTATCAAACTTATTTTTTCGTCATTGTGGGCGATTTTGACTGCCACGTTTAATCCTGAAATTGGAATGGGTTCTATTTGTCCCTCTCTATTCCTAGACAAATATCTAAAAAGAAGGGGACATACAAAACTGATTTTAGTTTTTGGATTGGGCGTGGCGGTCAGAGTCGACCACATTATATTGGTTTGAATTCGAGAAATACGTAAATATTTGACATCCATGTTTGTTTGACATGTTTTGTTTCTAATGCGTACTACGAAACACTAAAAAGCCAATTTAGTTGATCCTAAATTAAATTAACATTAAAAACAAATACACGCACGACAAAGATGGGTAACTACCATCGATAAAATATTACTAAAGTAGTAATATTTTCTCGATGGTAACTACCATCTTTGTCGAGCATGTATTTGTTTTTCACGACTCCACGACTTTTATTTAAAGTCATGGAGCGAACTATTACAAAATTGTTGTTTTTGGCATTTTCCATCAACTTATTTACGACTACGATAGTTGTGCATTTTTAAAATTTTTCGGTATCGCCACAGTACAGCCGTGAAAACGTCACAGACAGAGACACGTATAATAATGTTAGAACGGATGTGGTCATTTAGAATCAAAATTAACAAGTCCACAAAAAAAACAGTTACCTTTGTGTATTTATTTTACTTTTATAGTACCTACTTATCTAAATGTTTAAAGAAATAAATATAAGGTTTAAAATACTACTTACCTTTATTCGTCTCTCGGCAGTGAAAAAAATGATAATTCTTCATTGGTTTTTTTACTTTTACACCCATCCACTGCATAATAATTACGTGTTTTCGGCATTTCGAGTAGTAAACGCGGGAAACGTGCGGTGCAAGCGCTCAGGCGGGCGTAGCGGCCCTTTGTCGGTTGTATCGTGGACGATACGCCGGGCAGCAGGTATATAACGCGTGACCTTGAGCGAGTGACGGACGCCTGGCCAGGCTGAGCGTGTTGTGCGATGACGTCACAGCGTATCCGGTGGCCCGCCTCTTACGGTTACAACAACGTTACAACCATACAACTTGTTTTACTTCTAAATCGGAAACTCATTGACGTATCGAAGTAATTCTTTCACTAGTATTTTTTATTTCTGACAGAGAACATGTAGTGCTAATAATCAAAATTAGTTAACATTCTTGAGCAAGGTTGTTCCACTAATCCCCATTGAAAATCCCCATTGGCGTATCTTAGTATTGGCAATGGGGATTGTGGACAAAAAGTTCATAGATCCCCATTGGTATAAAGAACAACACATTATTATAAATCAAAAAGTTTTTTTTTCTAATACTAATAGGTACCTACATTACACAATCACGATTTTACAGTAGTTTATGAAATCACAGATGTTTAGATGTTCTCCTAACCTAAATAGAACATGAGTTTTACACTAAGTAAATAACAGATTATAATTATCTACGTATTACGTACACAATCCAGCCTACAACATCTAAAACAGTGTCCCAGGCAGGGCCTGTGGTCCGAGTGTCATCCGAGTGGTCCCTTCAAACATCTAGTGTGAGTGAAGATGCCACTCATTAGGTACAATACGATACAATCAATCATTACAATACAATCACATTTTCACTATCATTAATAAAGTCACAGATTTTATATTTTCTAAATAAACGAGAAGCGCTCGTGGCCTAGTGTAACCGAGTGATTGGAATCAATCACAAAAGTTAAGCCACAAACAGGCGCGGTCAGGTGCTGGATGGGTGACTATCCCGTGACTGCCGCTAGTGGCATTTTTCCGAGCGCTTCCGGGCTTCGCAAGGCACGTTAAGCCGTTGGTGCCGGCTGTCATGTAATGGCATTATGGCAGAGATCCAAGTCCAGCAGTGGGGACATGCAAAGGGTTGATACCAAATAAAATCACAGTTTTGCAATCATTGATCAAAACACTGATTTTTTTTAATTTCGTACTATCTAATAAAATCAATTTTTAACCAAATTTTTTATGCGAAATTCCAAAAAAATAATTTTTAAGTTCGATCATCTTAACTTTTATAATTATTTTATTAAATTTGTTTAGATAAAAGGAAATGGAAAAATCTGTGATTTAAATGTAAAACTGCGATTTTATGTTGGTAATAAGAACTCTTAAAAAGTTATTTTTTTGTTAATGACTGTCAAAATATTGAGGTAATTAGAATCGGTGATTTACTTAATAAATATAAAACTTATGTTCTATTTAGGTTAGGAGAATTGTAATAGGTAATTAGAATCGGTGATTTACTTAATAAATATAAAACTTATGTTCTATTTAGGTAAGGAGAATATCTAAGCAAATGTGATTTTATTAATTTTGTAAATCTGTATAATGTAGGTATTAGTATTAGAAAATTAATACTTTGTGATTCGTACCTCATTTGTTGTTCTTTAAATTTGTTTTTATACGAATGGGGATTTATGAACTTTCTGTTCACAAATCCCCATTGGCGTGTCTTAGTATTGACAATGGGGATTAGTGAACAAAAAGTTCACAAATCCCCATCAATGGGGATTTTCAATGGGGATTAGTGGAATAACCCCTTGAGCATGACAGAACGTTACTTAGTTAAAATTCTCAACTCAGAAACCTGCCCTTATGATACTTTTCTTTATAGTCGCTGTATTCACACGCAACGACCGCGAAGCGCGAGCACATTACAGTCGACAGCATATCATCCCATGCACTCTACCCCGTTGCATTACGGGCGACTTTGCGCGACTTTGGCTACGCGACTTTGTCAACGCGAGCCGGACAACCGTCCATCGGAATTTATCTAAACTTGAGGTGTGGGATTTTTCGAAATTGCCGATTGCATGAATTGCATTGGATATCGGCGGACGGACGGCTGCAGCTCTTTTCGCGCTCGGTGCACGGCATAATAATGAGAGTGTATCAAGCAATGAGAACCTCCTTATTTTTGAAGTCGGTTAAAAAGGAGGCAGCGCGTCTTATTTAGCGCTCAATTTACCATTAACAATTAAAAAAAAACTCAAGAAAAACCAATATCACCAATATCATAAACCAGTAGGTACCTTTTTTGTGTTCAGTCGTCAACAGGACCCTATTTCATAACAATCATAATAATACCATTATTAGTATATTATGACAATTCGATATGTACCTACATTGCGTAGCCATTTATTAAGCTAGCCTTCCTTCTAGTTAATCGACTACGCAATGTATACCGAATTGTCATACATAATACACTGTGATTAATTGCTAAAATAAAAAGCACGATTTGGGTTTCGTAAACGTCAATAAATCACTTGATTTATAATAAGTAATTGTAAGTATTTTTATGCAACTCTCGGGAAACTAAAAGTTGACCTACTGTCGACTGTACTGACTACAGTTACCGAAAGACTTTTCTCTGCGGTGGAGTAATAGGTACACGCTCCGCTAGTAAAAAGTCCGCCGCGGATTTACCGCGAACTCAACGCACACGATGTGCTGACCAACGTGACCTTGGTCGGATTAGTGTAAAAATATCACCTGTGGAAAACGGTGAAATAGGTAGAAGGTACGTATTTCATCGATTGCTTTGATATTATGTTTGATTTGATAAAAGTCGGACTAACAGGATTACGTCCGACACTTTCGTACACCTGTTTACCCCGTTTGGAGATGAATAGTGAATTTCGAAAAACGGTGAAATAAGTGTTTCATAAATTTTGACTAAGATCATTTGTGCCCATTTTCATTTAGATTGGACAAAAAAAAAACACAAAATAAACATTGAAGGCTTTGATCGGATTCCAGGTCGAGATAGCATAAGTAACAGGGTAGGCGGGAGTAACGGAGTCCAGGTTCAAACACGGGGTCACACACAAAGCAGTGAAAAACACTTACAACTTTCGCACTATCAACCTACTGAAACCAATTTTTTTGCAAATGAGTTATGGGTTAAAACGTACATTAAATTATAAGCTAAAACCAAAGAAAATTTCCGATTGGGGAACGAAATACCTATTTCGGAGATGTGGTAACGCCATCTTGCGCTACTAATGTGAACTTTTACAAGAGCTTGCATGTTAAGCTTACGAGCAGTTTCTATGATTATCGTTAAAATGGTCAATAAAGGCTTCAAGAATACCTCTAGCGTCATCTAGTAGACTTACTCATAACTAAATTCCGAGCTACGCTTTTTGTATAGGCTATGATGGTCTTATACCTTCTTTGTCTATGGCTTCGGCGAAATTTGCGTCAGGTGTGACAACGTTTCAGAGGTTGACTGCATTGGCTTTTTGTACTGGTTAATCAATCAATCAATCTTTTATTGCAGACTAAGTGTTAACAGGTGGTAAACATTTTATGGTACTTATTACTTTGTCACCCTTTACGGATATTGCAAAATGGGTGAGACTTATCTAACATCGAAGCATTTAGATTAAACATCTAGGTACAAGTCTTATTAAAAATAATGTCTTAAAAATAGCCACAAGTGTCCGTTGAACGAAAAATGGCCACAAGCTGACTCAGAATTTTACTTCACACGTTTTTGTCAGACACAGAAAACAAACTGAAAAGACTTAAAAAATCGCTTTCTCGTGACTAGCATATACTCTAGTTGCATGGAATTAAGGAGTGATACACAGATTATTCGATGGTAGACATATATTATTCGATGCGCCATCTATTGAAAGTAAAGATTATAAAACAATAATACTGTTTTTATCTCTAAGGGTTTACAGTTCCTGCTTTTATTTTTTAAAGCAAGGATAGAGTCGCTAGTTGAGAAGCGAGATGGATATGGCTTTGTTACCATGACAGAACACTAGAGTAATCTGAATATTTATGATGAGATTAGAATATATTTAGGTAAGGCGAGCTGTGTTGCTCGCCTAATGCACTTTATACCTTTGCGATAAAATCTACTTAGCAAGGGCGTACGTTTTTATATTAACAATTTTTACTGCTTTTCGACCACCATGCTCTAGAAAAATACTAAAATGTTGATTGAAAATTGTGTTTTGTTAGTTTAACTTTATAAGTTTAAGAATACATTTCACTAAATCAACCACTTCTGGTGGTTATCTAAGAGGCTACGTGTTGTAATTGCAAATTCTGCCTCTGTGAAGTGTTTGTTCTGTATGTTTCCACTAGGGTTATCAGGGCTAGTTCGGCCGTTCCTACCGCTATTACAGCTATTACGTGGCGGGAGAAAAAGGAATTGCCCCATAGAAGTAATCGTCAGACGCGCGATTGCAAACCCGGAAAGGCGCGTTCAAGAATCGCAGTATATTCTGACATGCCACTGGGTGTTTATAGAATCTCGTACTCGAAGGGGCCAACTTTATGAGGCCTGCAGTCACACTACGATTACTTTTGCTAGTAGGTATTACCGTTTTTGCGAAAAAGCAAAAAAAAAAAGAAAAACCAAGTGAAAACATTCAAATTGAAATCTCAATTTCAAATTTCGTGGAAAAATAATATGTTTAAAGTTTGTGTTACTTATTTGGAAATCCGCCATTTGTGATAAAACATTACACAGCAGAGGCTTTTACTTTTGTTAAAAGATTCGCTAAACATTTTTGCCATAAATTTGACTCTCTCGTCTAATTTATGAATGTTTTGTACCTCTTTTTATATTTTATGTTATTTACTTGATAATCTGCTATGGGAACTAAAACGTTACACAACAGATGCTTTATTTTCCTTAAAACATTCACTAGACAACGTTGCCGTAAATTTGGACTCCCTCAACCGATTTCTGATTTTGTTTTACCCCTACAAAGTTCAAATAGATTTTTGTTACATCTACACAGCGCCAACAACTACAAAATAGACTAAATTATTTCTTTAGTGGAAGTCTCACACAGAGTATTACTCAGGACAGAAAGCTATGGGGTTTCATTTCAGAACGTCCGTCGACCGTAGCGAACGTTTGCACTGCGTAGGTAGTTGGGACGGGCATTGTATGATGGGGAGCGTTTTTTTATCACCACCCTATTTCCACCGGTTTTTTTTTGCATTTCGTGCATGTCGGCTTGCTTCTGTTCCCTTATGTATAATTAAAGTTCTTTCAACTTTCTTGCAAAATAATTGTAACGACGCCTGCCAACTTTAGTATTCGTTTTCTTGTCACAACACGACCCGACTAGCACATAATAAAAAACTAACTCTTGAAGCTGCAAATAAATCTACAACGACCTACAATACCTTCGTGATACATAAATACATACATAACCTCACGCCTGTATCCCAGAGGGGTAGGTAGAGACCAGGGACTGCCACTTGCCACGATCCTGACAGATCACCTTCGCTTCATCAACGTTCATAAGTCGTTGCATGCACGCACGTCGGTTCCGGGTACTGTTTATCTTTCCTTTTGCTAATACATCCCCAATTCGGTCGATGTATGTCCGCCTGGGACGTCCCTTACCAGCCCTTCCACTCACATTTGCAATATATATTTGTTTCGGCAATCTTTCTTCCTTCATCCTCTCCACAATTCTAGTCACTACATCCTCTTTCAGTCCACAACGTTCTCTAATCAGACTATTGCGTATCCTGTCATTCAAAGTAACACTACACATACTTCTCGAGGACCCCATTTCTACTGCATTAATTCGTCCTTTGTGATAGTTGGGATGATACCTTTATTATAGCATTATACGTCCTTTTAAGTAGTCCTTTTAAGAGTGGATCAGTTTTAGGTGGATTTGTGGAGTCACCAACTTTGTAGAATAGAGTCACCAACAAATATAGAATATTTTCGGGGCTTAATCGCGTAGTAATTTATTGCTATTTTACCTCGACGTTTCGAGGACGTTACAGCCATCGTGGTCACGAGAAGACTGATGGCTGGCACCCGTTCATAATGCTTTGGAATTTAACTTTGGAAATTAAGCCGAAAGTATAGACATACAATAGTATTCGAAATACAATTGTCTGTTAGAATATAGACTAAACTTTATAGTCAATTTCAAAGTGTGTGTGCAGTATTTTCGACGAACTCCGGTCACACGCCAGTTTCTTCACAGTTTAGTTAAGGGCATAGTATACGTGATTTTATCTATGATTACGCTTAAGAATTAAAAATAACATTTTTGTTTGAAACTTTTTAAACAACAGTATTTCTTTTTATCTAAAAAAAAAGGGACCCACGCGAACTATTGCGGCTTAGGCAAACAGAGGCTTTTGATATCTACTTTTTTAAACTGATGAGGTCCTCTTACCGAGGCTTGTTTTTTTTGTATGTTTGAACACGCATATTTTCTAAGAGGAAACGTGTTTTGTTTAGTGAATCCATATGTCTTTCTAATATGTAAAAAAGAGTAGCGTAAACGTAAAGAGTAGAGTAAACGAGAAACGTTAGCAAACATCAATTCTTGTTTTGTGTTGGTTCAAAAAGAGAGAAAATTAAAAAAATATTATATTACGAAGTACTTAGGTATCCATGATTTTAGATTTCGTACAAGAATTACTCTTTGAAACGAAACGATACAATTATGTAATAACTTAATCAATTTATTAGCGTGTGGTATTGCGACTACAAATTCGCAAATGTACATAACTTTGAAATTAAACAAAGTCATTGGTAGGTACATGCCCGCACTCGGGATCGAACCTGGGGCTCTCGCTTGCTAGTCCATGGTTCTACCCATTGAGCTACCACCGCTTACCCATCTAGTGTGAGTGAAGACGCTGTATAAATCATCTCATTAAGTAGATGCAAAAAGGCCAATATTATTATTATTAATCAATTTATTATAAATCAAGAAACAAAAAGTATACAAAAAATAAATCTCCTGAAAACAACTTGCTGAGCAAAATTTTATTCATGTCATCGGGCCATTGTGTCGACAACAATCATAGGTACTCATTTTACAAAACATCTATTATCCAAAAGGCACCTACTGCGCACAAAAGATTATTCCTTTGGACACAAAGGATTACGTAACGTCCAACCGATATTACTTTTAGAAAATAAGTACGAAAATTCACTGCCAGCCGCAATAGAGTTAAATTTATTGTGTTTCGCACAATTCTTGAATTCAAAACAGTCATCTCCCCACTCCAGGCCAGCGGTGAGCTGCGCACCCGACTACGTCACAGAAAATTTACTGTTGGCTCGAACAATGGAGGAATAAAATATAATAAATTAATAAAGTAAATAAGGAAGCGCTCGTGGCCGAGCGATTGGAATTGGAATCGAGTGATTGGAATCAATCACTTGAGTTAAGCAACAACAGACGCGGTAAGGTGCAGGATGGGTGACCGTCCCGTGACTACCGCTAGTGGCATTTTTCCGAGCGCTTTCGTGCTTCGCAAGGCACGTTAAGCCGTTGGTGCCGGCTGTCATGTAATGACAGTCGTTAAGCCATGACAGAGGCCTCATGGGCGGCTTGATAACTTCTGACAGTAAGGCCCGCCACTGTCTTACAATCCTCCACCAACCCGGACTTGGCCCCCGTGGTAGAGTATGGCCTAACCTTCCTGCGGTGCAGGAAGAGACCCGTGCCCCAGCAGTGGGGACATACAAGGGTTGATATCTAAAAATTAGTAACTAATTTAATTGTGACATAAAAGACTTATAATATTGGCTTTTGCATCTACGTAATGAGAGGATTTATACAGCGTCCAGTGGCGTCTTCACTCACACTGGATGGGTGAAGGGACCACTCGGATGCTGTAGTGCCTGGGACATGGTTTTATAGATGGTGTAGGCTTGCCCAGCACCTATACCATCCTAACAGCTTAGTCGGCCTAGCCCATAGGAAATCCGCTGGCTTAAGTAGTCTGGTTTAAGCGGCTTGAAGCGGCGAGCCAATCAAACCGCTTAAACCAGACTACTAAATGGTAACATATAGGTTTTGGCTTATAACCAAAATTATTTTGCACCCGCTGCTATGCTGGGTTCATCACGTATTCACAGCATACAGCAGACAGCGCTTACTTCGTCCGTTTATAAAAAAAATCTACTCCAAATTCTAAAATAATTAATTAACAATATCTAAAACTATTTAAAAACTAAAGTATAGTAAGAGAAGTTGCGCTCCCAGTGGTAATTGTGAGTAAATTAATGTGCGTGTGAATGCGTGAATTAAATTAAGTCAAACAGAGGAATATAATAAATATGTAATTATACACACTCTAGAAACATCGTAAGCCATCGACTAACTTTTTGACACATGTAACCGGGGCAGAGTTTATTATGACAATTCCATGTACCTACTTTGAGTAGCCAATACTTACACCCGTATTCTAAGACGTTCCTCGAAGTTTTCCTCCACTTCATTCGTGCTCAAGTGAGCTAAACACTATTTTAAAACGTATTAAATTTTCTCTAATCGAGCATATTTCTCACTCGAGTCGAGGAAGCAACTGTCAAAGCTAAGGTACCTCGGGACCTACCTTAAAGTCTTCTCGAGAAAGTAATACTTCTGCCTGTCAAACCTTAGCAATGACATCGCCATTGTCAACATTAAAAACCAAATTCTCACTCGAGTTAAACCACAGATTATATTGATTGTACTCACTTGAGTACACTCCAAATACTGACTAGTAATACTAACTCAAGAAAATGCCTCCACCTCTCCTCGATTCCACCTCCTTTGAGTACTGAGTCGAGGAGACATTGAGGAACGTCTTGGAATACGGGTACTATTGTTAATCTGTGAGTTATTTGGCTATGCAATGTACATCAAATTGCCCTTGTAAGCCATGAATAATAGTTCTCTTCCTATCGCTATTTTAACCTTCTAGTCTTGTGTTACTTCAGTTTCTTGGGTAATCGTCTCATTTCTAAAGTGACTTATTTAAGATTCTCTGTTGCTTAGCAATCACGTTAAATTGTGTAGTGTTTTAATATTTATAAAAATAATATTAAGACTAATAAGGGACGTCCCAGGTGGACATACATCGACCAAATAGGGGATGTATCAGCAAAGCGGAAGATAAAAAGTACCCGGAACCGGCGTGTGTGCATGCAACGACTTATGAACGTTGATGAAGCGAAGCTGATCTATCAGGATCGTGGCAAGTGGCAGTCCCTGGTCTCTGCCTACCCCTCTGGGATATAGGCGTGAGGTTATGTATGTATGTAATATTAAGTAGTATCCTCCCACTGATACTCGTAAACATGGAGATTGAACAGCAAATAGTACAATTACGGACCTTAGTTTGCCAAGTGTTCTTGTGATCGAGTTTGTAGTGAGGCATTTTATAAGCCGCATATTTTTCAGATTGTTTCTCAGAAAACTCCAGATTGTTTTTGAAACATAATAAAAGGCTTTAATATGCCCCACTTAAATCGTATTGAAAAATCTATCCATGTAAGTTTTATATTTCAAACTAACGTGGGAGGGGTGCGTTGTATGGCAATTGTACACAAGTACGTTTCATTATTCTAGAACGATTTTCCTCAAGGGATCGTTTACTTCTCTCTTCAGATATCTGTTCTCGAAACTTGCTTCCATTTACTGACAATACGCACAGCCGATGCCCATTTTCGTGGACAAAAGTGCAACATTATCACTGTTTTACACAAAAACACTACCTTTACTGACTACACGTGATAGACTCTTTACACAACTACATGCTCAGATTTCCCCTACACAATAAAAATGAATGTGCGTGAAGAAACTACACCCTTCTTAAACGGCTAGTGATGTAAAACAGCTAGATACGTAAAAAATATAAATGAAAAGTTCGTTGTTAAGACGATGACGTGCTTGTATGCGTGGAGTTCCATAACTCTGTGTTTGTATGGTAGCGGACTGTAGTCAGGTTAAAGGGTGTGTCCACAAAGAGCGCTGACGTCGCGGGTGCCATTTATCGCCCGTAATGAAGCCTAATGAGAGCGTGCTTATCCGGCCCGTCCTATTTCCGCAGGGTCTTTTATTGGGTCGGCCGTAGAGGGTGGTTTTTGGGAAAATAGGAAAGCGACGGCCAAACGGCTTGAAAAGGAAGTCTTGTCAATTGTTGAAAAATATAGGTTTTTACTCGACGTGGTGTTTCATAAGGTATTTGTTATCATTTAATGTTATTATCAATCTGTCCGTACTCGTCCAGTACTGGACATAGCCTCTCCTCGCCCGAGGCACGCCACTTCTTTCTGTCCTCGGCCACTGCCAGTCTCATCCAGGTATTGTCGGAACATAATCGGAAAGAATGGAGCTGGTGGCGGAGGCTGCCCCATAGTCCCTCCTGCCATGCCCCTCAGCCATGAGGATACGACGAAGAAGAAGAAAACTGTCCGTTAAAGGGACCTGCCAGTGCCACCATCAGATCCTAGTCACAAAATTTGCAAAAAGTCCTCATCAATGCTGATTAAATAAGACCAAATTCACTGTCCGTTGAAGAGGTTCGGTATCCACATTTCAATCCCATCATCAGACACTGATGGAGACCATTTTTCAAAAGTACTTATCAAACCCATGAAATAAGCCTACATTAAATGTAGGCAAAATGTTAAATTTTGACGGGTCTGGTTTTGTCCATTGAAGGGTTCCAACGCCTCTTGTTCCACCATCAAGCCCTGACCACGATGATATCGATAAATACTAACTTCCACCATATTTATTGTGTTCACATCAACCTTAACGCGTGCATAAACCATAGTTGCATTACGGGCACCTTTGCAAAAAAAAATGTAAGGACACCTACCTGTCTGGTCGCCCGTTGTCAACTGTAGCTACGTTGCTAGAAGACTTCGCTTACTGTGTATCAATGAGTACATGAGTAAGTAGAAAAAGCACTTCTTTGTAAAAATACTACAAACTGGTGTACCAGCGACACTTAGTCCACACTGAAAAATAATGCATGTGTGCAAAACATTTTAGTGTGCTTCGATCGTCCGAGTGTAACCGCAGAACCAAAGACGGCAGAAACAAACAAGTTCCTACGCCGCGCCGTAGGAACTCTTGCGTCTCGTAAAATTAAGTTGCAGTGAAATATTGATTTCGCGGAAGTAAAGTAGAGTAAAGTAAAGCAAAGCGAAGCAAAGCAAAGCAGAGCAGAGCAGAGCAGAGCAGAGCAGATCGTAGCAGAGCAGAGTAGAGCAGAGCAGAGCAGAGCAGAGCAGAGCAGAGCAGAGCAGAGCAGAGCAGAGCAGAGCAGAGCAAAGCAAAGCAAAGCAAAGCAAAGCAAAGTAAAATAAACGGAGGCAAAACCTAAGAAGCTACATCACAATCCAAGTGGACTAGTTCTAGCTACTAAGATGACCCGCCCTATCCGCGCGTACTCAGATCATGAAAACGCGCCTTTAAGGGCAATCACTTTTGCCTGGGCATCTCGACCTCAATCAGCGCTTGTAAAGTAATAGGCCGTATTACGTAAATGACGGTTCGATTAGAACGTAATGGGCAAATTAAAGAGATTACGCCCCTTACTTTTATTATAACAAAATAGAAATAACATATTTTTCCTTGCTGGAATGTTAGGGTTGAACATTTTGTATCAAAAATACACATTATAGAGTTATCAGCTTATTTCATCAGCGATGGGCATATGTGGTTACAAAACCTGCTCTCAGAGAGAGATTGCAGACTTTACCACCACCCGTGCCCAGCGCGTATTGGCGTTTTAGTGCTGAGATATGAATGAATACATAACCATTAAGAAGCTAATTAATCGCTCGTAGCCCCGGCTGATCTTAAACAATCACGAAGGTTAAACAACATAGGGCGCGTTCAGTGGATGAATGGGTGACTGTCTGTGGCATTTAACGTTAACGTTAGTGGCATTTTTTCGAGCGTTTCTCTGCTTCGCAGGGCAGGTTAAGCACTTGGTTGAGTGTAGCCTACCTACCTTCCTCAGGGAAGAGACCCGTGCCCCTCGGTGTGGACATAATGGGTTGATGATGATAATGGTGAAGAAGCTACTACGTAGGTTTCTTGATTATTTTTTCCTTACCGTTATCGGGAATAATATTACTACACAGTAATATTACATTCAAAAACGTACATGACATAGAAAACAACCCTCATGCTAACTACTGATGAACTAACTAGAATTAATAAGATGTGAAAAAAAGCATACATACGTAACCTCACGCCTGTATCCCAAACGGGTAGGCAGAGACCAGGGACTGCCACTTGCCACGATCTTAACAGATCACCTTCGCTTCATCAACGTTCATAAGTAGTTGCATGCACGCACGCCGGTGGCGAGTACTTTTTATCTTCCCCTTTGCTTACACATCCGCTATTTGGTCGATGTCTGTCCGCCTGGGACGTCCCTCATCAGCCCTTCCACTCACATTCGCAATATATACCTATTTGTTTCGTCAATCTTTCTTCCTACATCCTCTCCACACGTGCAAACCAACGCAACATTCCTTTCTCAATTCTAGTCACTACATCCTCTAATCTAATTCTTTGAAAGAAAGCATCGAGAGGATCACCACATTCATCAGCACTTGACATCACCAGTCCGCGGTGAACACGCACTCGCGTTCATACTCTCACTCAAAGAAGGCTTCTTCCTTGCAGAGGAACGTATGAGAGTTGCTCATGCCTATGTCATGAATCGTCGCCTTACTTTATCCCAAAGTACAAAAAATAAAGATGTGCCTTTACTGTACAAAATACGAACTTCCAATTTTATATACACTCGCGGCTTCTCCAACACTCGTTTGCGGCTTACCCCCAGTTAGGCGAAGATTCATTCCCGGTAATAAATACAAGGTGAGACCCAAGTGGGCTGTTTAGCACATCTTTATGTTTCAAAGCCGCGCGGATAAGCCAAATAGATCTTACGTGAACAATTAACCGGCATTCGGATTTCGTTCGTGACGGAGAGCCATTGGCTTATCCGTTGCCTACGGGCCGTGATTAAGCTGGTGGCTAGGTCTCTTGTACAGCTAAGACCTCCTTCTGATAATTTCCAGATGCTCATAATTTAAGACGTTTGGAAAGTTCATAACTTTCACGTGTGTCCAGGTTACTCAGTTCAGTTTTGGGCGTCTTTGGTACAAAAATGCAAAGATTGATCTTGATTGAAATCTTGAATGATTTCCTAATAATAAACTGTCAGTTTTTTGATACTTGAGACGGCAAACACCCGGAATTCATCAGAATTTTGTGCGCATAATATAGAGGCAGATTTGTTGACTCCCAGTTCGTCACGTTCATGATAATGCAGCGATATATGTATAGCTGAGTGGTAGAACGGTAAGCGTTCTTACTTTGTTTTCTGAATCACGTTTGTATTTGTTTATTTGCAATACCATTTGCTAACAGTGATATAAATTGTCACCAGGAAAACCTAAGTAACAGGCGTTTACACAGCTCAACTGGAAATGACCAATACGCGGTAAGTATACGTGGATAATAAGCCCAAACTCTCTAAGGTGCAGAGCTGTGCCCTGCTGAGAGACTTATATTCATACCCCCAGTTTCAGAGCCTCCTTAAAGCAGTCAACGGATTTATTTGTTGAATGCTCAATTTCTAAGATTGTTTTTTGTGTGTAATATTCCTTTGTTTATTCTGTTTTTTTCATATTTTAGTTGATATAGTAGCAATCAATCGCTAATGGCGAAGGAAAACATCGTGAGGAAATCTGAGTGTCTGAGGTGTTCGTACCTCAGCGCTTAAAATTGCCAATCCGCGGTGCGCGCGTGGTGATTATGGTAATGCTGTCTTTGAGAAAAGGCCTGTGCCTTGCTACATTAAAATGCATTCTTAAATAATTTTGTTAAATTCCAACGACCACAGGCCACCATCGCAGCTATTAGTAAAACATTGTAACACATTATATTAGATTAGAACTTTTTAATCTAATAGTATACCTCCCTGTATACTATTACATTAGATTAGAACTTTTTATCGTAATATATCTAAGTTAGGTGTAAAGTTCTGAGAATAAAACCTCGTCCAATTCGAGGTTAATCCGAAAAAAATACAACTAAGCTTTATATTGTAAAGATAACTTGTGAATGCTTTTTGAACAGAAAAATAAACTTCAGTTAAACGTAGCAAGAAAAAAAATAATATTCATTCTGTTGAACAATGTTTTAAACCATTACTTAATAAATAGCGCCCTTCCGAAGCAGACCTGTAAAAAATAAAAAAAATACTTGAAATGGCGTAGAATGAAAGTTGTTGTAAATTAATGACATACTCTAACGGGCATGTTGCAGGAATTGCCTATTTTTTAATCACCCTGTAGGTGTGTTATGTTTTGTAATACACATTATCAGAAGTAAGGTTACCGCTTGTCATAAAACTTATATAAGTAAGCAAGAATTATGACTGTCGCGTGTAACGACGTGTTATTTTATTGATTATACGAGTATGTCCTTTGGTTGCTGTGTTTGGTAGCTAATTGAACTTCAAAGTCAGGTTTTCCATCGTGGCTTGGGAGCACATACTCGTAGTTATTTCACGTAAAGTAAAATCATAATTTTATGAAACAATGGTACATTATCACTTTTAATGATAATACCATCGTCTGAACTTTTAGGTTAAGAAATATCTGTGTTATTCTCTTGTTTGGAACAAAACTAGGTGTGTCCACGACTACGTTTGCCTGGTAAAGGGATAAGCTTATGTCCAGCTGAACAGTCCATTCTAAGTTCTTGTGAAATATTTTTTTAAATCGATTTAGAACTTTCGGGGATTCTCCCCTACATGTATGTAGGGGAGAAAACTTACTTCCAAACCTTTCCTCTATATAATATTATAATATTAGCGTAGATAAAGTATTATCTATCTATCTACTGTGTAGTCCGACTGCATCAAATCATCCAATCCAGAGAATTAATCTACGTCCATTGCTGGACAAAGGCCTCTCTTGATACCCGTCACTTGTTTTTATTGTCGGCCATTCTCATCCAGCTCCAGCGGCAGTCTGCTTCAGATCCTCGGTCTAGTGAGCTGGCAATCTAACCATCCTATTTTTCGGCTTGTGGTCTTCGTTCGATAGTCTTTTAGATCTTTTTATTTATTCAGTTCTTCATCCTCATCACAAACAGTCTGTGTCAGTCCACTTCTGGACATTCTCTCGTCTCTCGAGACACGCCACTGAGCCCGATCTTCGGCTCTCCTCTTCCAGTCACTGCCCACCGCTTTGTGTCGTCGCTCCACCTGGTCACAGGGCGTTCTACGCTACGTATTCAGTTCTCACATTTAAGAATATTTTTGTTCTGTTTGAGCAATAAAGCGATCTGTATCTATCTTTTCACCCCATCACTCCATCAGGCGAACCATTCAAATCCCCCATCAGTTCCAACGACGAATGAAATTATCATACCTCTCATTCGGATCTAGTTGAACAAAGGATACAAAAAAATAAACGCGCTTCAATAAAATATATTATTGCTTGTTTTACTGCACGGTTTACGCAAAGCACTTTGGGTCTTATATATGATCCTTTGTCCAAGTGAACTCTCCTATACGACCAATGGCCGTCATGCTAGCCGAGCACTCATTATTTCCGTAAAAAGGCTATCATTATACGATTATCTACTAGGTTAGCTATATGATAGCATGGGTAGAAATTACATAATAGACAAATGATTTTGGCTGGTGTTTGTTTTAAAAACCTATTTAGAGGCTAAAAATTCCACCCATGCCGGGACTCTCACCTGCGACCTTTGGCTAACCATGCCTGCGCTCTCCCAACTGAGCTAATGAGCGACTTACCGGCATCAGTGAAATTTCGAACTTCTTTACAATACTCTCTGTATAACATCTGGCTAAAGTTTGCATCACAGCCCCGAGTACCTAACTTAGCATCTAAATAGGTTTTTAAAATTGTCCTTAGCACGAGTTAGTGCATTAAAAAGAATAAAATGGTGTTTGTATGTTATTAATAACACATTTTTTTACTTTTACTTTATTCATCTATTTTCTTCATTAAAAAGATCTTTTTTATGTAGTATATAAACGTCCAACCGCATGGCACTGGACTTCTCTTAGAGAGAGTTTCATTACCGCTCAGAATATGGGCTTAATTAGCACGTGTGCCCACCGCGGATTGGCAATATCAAGCATTGAGGTATTTAATCGGCGGTAGCTCAGTGGGTGGAACAATGGACTCGGAAGCGAGAGATCCAGTGCCCAGTGCGATTATGTACTAATGACTTTGTTTTCCAAGTTATATAAATTTGTGAAGTTATAGTAGCTATGCCGCTTGCTAACTGTGGAGGAAACCTAAGTGTCTGAGGCATAAAGATGTTCACTTAGTACTTAATCGGTGTCCGGCCATGCAAGAGCTTTTCTTCCGTAAAACCGGAAGCAAAATACTTTTGCATCTATATCAACCCTTGTATGTCCCCACGCGTAGCGCTCGTGGCCTAGGTGAACCGAATGATTGGAATCAATCACTTGAGTTAAGCAACAATAGGCTCGGTCATGTGCAGAATGGGTGAGCGTCCCGCGCTAGTACCATTTTTCCGAACTCTTCCGTGCTTCGCAAGGCACATTAAGTTGTTGGTGCCGGCTGCCATGTAATAGCAGACGTTAAGCCCTATCAGAGGCCTTATGGGCGGCTGGATGACATCTGACAGTAAGGCCCGCCAATGTCTTACAATCGTCCACCAACCCGGACTTGGCCCCTATGGTGGAGTATGGCCCCAGCAGTGGGGACATACAAGGCTTGATAACAACGATGCCCCCACTGGGGCACAGGTCTCTTCCTGCATATTAGGAAGGTTAGGCCATACTCCACCATTAGCGCGGAGTTGCAAGTCCGGGTTGGTAGGGTATTTATTGTAAGACAGTGGTGGGTCTTACTGCAGGCAGGCGGGCTTTTGCATCGCTTCTCAGATATATCACAAAATAGGCGTCTACGCTGTACGAAGTCGAGTGGGCGCTGATTCTAAACTAAGCCGCCCTGAAATAAATTATATGACGTTGCCTTCAACTTATTAAAAGATCAAAAGTAAACAAAATGAGGACAGCGGTGCAAGCAAAAAGGTTTAATTTGTGTTAATAAAACGAAGAGGAAAAAGCTCTGAAAAAACGAACGAAGCCATTAGAAAATTATACGGTTTTAATGATGGACATCAGACGTGTATTAATGAATTCATATTACGTTAATTAATTAACTTTAATTTACATTGCTAAAATTAAATGTGTCTCCAATTCGTAATTATCATCTTATCAATACCAATCAAAATTACAGATTTTTCTTCAGGTAATTAAAAAGTCAGGATTATTAATAAAATAAAATAAAATAATTACTCAGCTAATCAAAATACATTTTCTTTAGTTGTATCGGTTTTAATTACTCTTCGATTAAATCACATAATTTCCTGGAAAGAATATACATAGTTGGGTCTATAAGGCGCAATTCCTGTAACAAGAAGATTATGTAGTTTGTGTTTCACAGCAGCTTTTTTCTGACAAACTTTAACTTGTTAAAGCAAGAGAAATGGTCTAGTAGTGGTAAGTGGCAAGCCCTCTCTCTGAATTAATCCTGTTCCGTTCCTAAGAATTGGTTTGTGCAAACAAAGAAAACTGTTAAAAATATACTTATACATACACGAAATATACACAATATAATGTATATATATATATTGGCCTCTTTTGCACATAATATAATATAATATAATATAATATAATATAATATAATATAATATAATATAATATAATATAATATAATATAATATAATATAATATAATATAATATAATATAATATAATATAATATAATATAATATAATATAATATAATATAATATAATATAATATAATATAATATAATATAATATAATATAATATAATATAATATAATATAATATAATATAATATAATATAATATAATATAATATAATATAATATAATATAATATAATATAATATAATATAATATAATAATAATATAAATATAGATCATATGTAGCGAAAAGAGTGTTTATGCTAAAGAAATATTATTAGGTATTAAAAATCTACTATGTAAAAAACTTGTGTTTGTTATCGAACTTCTCCGAAATGTATTCATAGAAAGGCAGCGGGAAAAAACTCTTCTCTGACTATCTTTTCTCCAGTCATTTTAAATACATCAGTTGCCCCTTATACGTATACCTAATAACATATCATGGTTGCCATCAATAACTTTAAATACTAAAGCATTAGTTAAATATCTCTCTGTGTATATTTGTTACGTCTGAGAATAGGTCGTATAATAATCGGGGTCAATTTCGGGGTCAAGTAGAATTTTTGTAATTTTAACATGGAGGCTGTTCCAACCAACACTATAAGATAATATTCTTTATTGTGCACCAGGAAACGCAAAACTGAATTAATTGCAAAAATACAGTACAGCTGTCGGCCTTATTGCTTAGAGCAATCTTCTAGGCAACCTACGATGGACAGTTGCTGAAGGAAAAGTGAGACGGGTAGTTGGTGCAAATATGAATATTACTATACCACGGTTGCTGATGGATGAGTCACCGTTAAATTAAAGTTTAAACGTGCATTGGTTTCTTAAAAGGTTGATCTGTTGATCTGTTAAACAGTTGTCAGCGAAAATGCATACAATTTTCGCTCTGTTCACTGTAGCTTAACATATTGATAGTATTCTCTGTACGTAATACAGAGAATAGTGTAAAGAGGTTCGAAATTTCACTGATGCCGGTGAGTCGCCCATTAGCTCAGTTGGATAGAGCGCTGGCACGGATAGCCAGAGGTCGCCGGTTCGAATCCCGGCATGGGTGGAATTTTTAGCCTCTAAATAGATTTTAAAATTGTCCTTAGCACGGGTTAATGCATTAAAAATAAAATAAAAGTATAATATAATCATATTGATAGTATACGAGAAACAGCAGTCTGAATTACTAAAATCATACTTACCCCAAATATGATTTTAGTAACGTTCCGTCCACTTTCAAAGAATATGCTAGTGAAATAGCTGCCCGGAGCAGCTCTGGCTATAAAGTAATTTGGAGACTTTGACAGCTTTTACTTTGGCCAGCAAACTGCCCGGTGGACTAGGTTTTGAGGTAAATTAAAATATATGGTATAAAAAGTAAAATTAGTTCCGTCCTCTCTATGGCTTCTAGACTAGATTAATTAGGGTTCCGTACCGTGGTTTAGCGTATCAAATGTAACCATATACGCCTACGACGTCATTACGTCTGCTTTATCGTCCGTCCATCTTTCTGATCTATAAAGAACTTTGTCATTTGATCCGCAAAGGAAATAAGTTCGGATCAGGAAAATGCGGTACTTATGGCTGAATGCCTTATAAATTATAAGGCACCAAATATTTGCTCGGAAGTGCTTGGGGCCCCCATGGGGGGACTAGTCAAACCGAGTGATTGAAATTAATCACTTGAGTTAAGCAACAACAGGCGCGGTCAGGTGCAGGATGGGTGACCGTCCCGTGACTACCACTAGTGGCATTTTTTCGAGCGCTACCATGCTTCGCAAGGCACGTTAAACCGTTGGTGCCGTTAACCCATGTTAGAGGCCTTATGGGCGGCTTGATAACTTCTGACAGTAAAGCCCGCTACTGTCTTACAATCCTCCACAAACCCGGACTTGCCCACATGATGGAGTATGGCCTTACCTTCCTGCGACGCAGGAAGAGACCCGTGCCCCAGCAGTGGGGACATACAACAAGGGTTCACATACCTGATGTCTTAGTAATGCGTTCCCGTGGCATAATTTCTATCGCGGGCAGAATCGCAGGTTAATGCTAGTTTACTATAAAAAAACCAAGAATGAGGACCATGATAATTTTTGTGCATTCCCTATAATGCACAATCCAACTTTGGGCTAAATGTAACAAGCATAATTTGGAGTTTGTCTGGTTCCAAAACAGAGACTGATATTATTTTACTTAGCTGCTTTATATTTTTGGCATGCATGTTTTGCACAATTTTCTATTCGTTATGACTTCTATACTTTTCAGCGACGCTGTTTCATAGATAATGCTTAAAACCATATTTGTGTTATGATGTAAGCAGACAATGATTTACAGAGTCTGCCCTATCGACATTGACAAAGGGCGAATTTAATAACTTAAGCTTATACATATATTTTCCAGGGTATAAATATAAACAAAAAAATATTCAGCGCAAATACCCGAATGGTGCCAAAACTTACGCATTTTCAAACGTCGTTTAATACCTCTTTCCAATCACTAATTATAAACTGCAGACTGTATAGTAATTAGCTGCTGACAACATTACTTTTACATATTCGTTGAAAAATAATATGAGAAACAAACACACATTTCGCCATAGGTGGGTAACGTTGAATAATATCGATAAGACATTAAGACATCATACAACTCTAAACTCACCATTCCAATAGACTCAAAAGAAATTGGTGTCCATCCTACGACGACACGTGACGAGGAAAAATCGCGGAAACGTTTTGACATTTCCTTCCAAGCTACGATATTTACGCAACAAATATTTCTTCATAAATGTTCGGTTCAAAAATACGGAAATAATGTTCATAATTTAACGAGGAAGCTAAGTAGGTCTCTTTTCAATGGAGAACTTGCACAAAAAATGTTTTAATATAATCGGAGAGACCATATTAAAAATAAATAAACGTGATAATTTTTTACCTACGACTAACTTTTCATAACGTGACTTGTCGAAAAGTCATGCTGATCACGTGGTACAAAAACGCGCCATATAAATTGGACTCAAACTATGACTTCACAACTTGAACGCAACGCCTTACGAAGCGTATATCAAATATTCAAGTTATCTCGTAAAATAGATAGATAGAGAACCTTAACATAAAAACGGAAATTACACGGATAAAAGTTTTCATGCATATATACCCTTTCTAGAAACCGTTATGAATTCAATGAAAATCTAATAGGTTTTATATATTGCTTTTTTGCATTTGTAAAGCCCAAAAATATTTTGATATTTTAAACAAAATCTTGATTACAGCTTATTTAAAAAAAAATAGACTTTGTGTCGTCTATGGTACAAAAAGCAATGCCACTTAAATCTAAATTTGATGCAAGTACCTCATTGTTTAATAACAATGTACTATGAGTACTTTTCACTTATCAATAGTTTGCTTTAGATGGTGGACAGCCTGTATGTCTTGGACGCTTCATAAAGAAAATTAGTAGTTTTATGTTAATACTTTTTTCTCCTCATCTCTTTCGATTCTCATAACGAACAGGTAACATAAAAAGCTTGCTTTGCCTTAAGTAATAAATATTGTATTCTCGTTTCATGTTTTTCTCCACTGAGCTCTTCCGCGGGGTAAAATCGAGGATAGACAAATAATAAATTAGATATTCATATTTCCTTTGAAACTGTACTACGTCTCTCGCAAAACAGCGTACTCTCAAAGAAACGCTCTTTAAAGAAACCGTATCGTACCTATACAGGCAGAAATTCTCCACAAAAACCGAGGCAACACGAAACCCAATTAAGGAAAGCAATAAACAGCCACAATTTCTCCTTTATAATATAAGCAGGATTAGCAGTATTCATACCCAAGCAGTACGCACGCAAACAACGTAGATTTAGCTGAAAGGGGTCACAAGTTTATTGCAATGGCGAGGCGGCAACAGTCGGTCGAGCGTTTTATTTTATGGCCGCGGCGAACTGCCGGCCAATACATGAATGGCCCCGATTCCTTACTCCCGACTACACCTTTACATTAGCTGACCTCTAAAAAGTCCCGGAACCCGCGCAGAGCGCTTCGGGTAAGCAAATATTGACTTGGAGTTTCAGCTTACTTGTCAGACCTCGCTGGAAATGAAATAGAGATTTGGGGATCGCAAGATTTGCAGACTTATAGCTTTGCAACGGAAACATTTTCTTTTGAAATTGGTCTGACTTATCCACAAGTATTTTTTATTTGGAGTCTCACCAAGCCTCAGCTTTAAGGCTAATTACCTTAACATTTTACTCGAAATTAAACAAAGTCATTGGTACATGCCTGCACTTGGGATCGAACCTGGGGCTCCCGCTTGCCAGTCCATGGTTCTACCCACTGAGCTACCACCGCTCTGCGAATTGCGAATTTGTAGTCGCAATACCACACGCTAACGGTGAAGGAAAACATCGTGAGGAAACCTGCGGCTTGGTTGGCTCCGCACGTATTGACTAGTCTTTCCTGTGGGCTAGGCCGACTAAGCTGTCAGGGTGGTATAGGTGCTGGGCAAGCCTACACCATCTATAAAACCATGTCCCAGGCACTACAGCGTCGGAGTGGTCCCTTTACCCATCTAGTGTGAGTGAAGTTACCACTGGACGCTGTATAAATCATCTCATTAAGTAGATGCAAAAAATAGGCCAAAATTACTCGAAGCGCTCGTAGCCTAGTCGAACTGAGTGATTGGAACCAATCACTTGAGTTAAGCAACAACAGGCGCGGCCCACCTTGCCGCGCCAGGATGGGTGACCATCCCATGACTACCGCTAGTGGCCTTTTTCCGAGTGCTTCTGTGCCTTGAAAGGCACGCTAAGCCGTTGGTGTCGGCTGTCATGTAATAACAGTCGCTAAGCCATATCAGAAGCCTTATCGGCAGCTCGATAACTTCTTACAGTAAGGCCCGCTACTACCTTACAATGCTCCACCAGCCCGGACTTGCCCCCGCGGTGGAGTATGGCCTAACCTTCCTGCGATGCAGGAAGAGACCCGTGCCCCAACAGTGGGGACATACAAGGGTTGATATCGATCGATCGATACCTTTACATTTGATTTAAAAATTTCAGACTTTTATGTCAATTTGTAATATCTACATTACAGACGACTGCACACAAATCACGTGCGTAATCTACTCAGTAAAGTTATAAGAAACTGCAATCAAATTTAAAGGATGACCTGGTGTCGACTGTACTTAGTAATATTTACTTTATGTACACAATAAATGAAACATTTATTAACGAGCATATAGACCAGTTTATTTCTATTCGAATAAACATTTCTGTATTGTGCTCGTTTAGAAAGATTATACATTATTACAAGCCCGTTCTAGTACAACGCGGTACCGATCTAAGATTATAAGCTAAGCTATAAAGCAAGAAGACTTGCTCAATTCTTCTGATCTCAGTAAGAGTACAATACACGTATAAAGTCAGAAACTTGTGGTAACCAGACCAAAATATCACAAACAGGAAAAAATATTCAGGCCAATAGTTCAAATCAAAATATGACAGCGCCCAGCGGGAATATCCCGCGCCTATACCGGTAATCAAACGTGTTACCGTTTGACAACCGAGCCAGTCAATTAATTAAGTAAGCAATTTAAATGGCACCAAGTCATCACAATAAGAAACAGGCAATTACGCGACGCCATCAACTTGCGAAATCACTCCCGACGTTAATTAAAAATGAAATTAAGCAAAATGTCCTTTAAAATTCATCTCAGTCAAAGGAACTGAATTAAAATTTCAGACTGAAAAATATATTAAAAGGATTTCTGCTCTTTTTATCTTTGAGTTGAATATGAAACGATCAAATTTAAGGTATCTGATGATGAAGATTTTCTGTTGTAATATGTATGGTCAAAACATTAATTATATATTGGGCTTCACGTACGGCACAAATGATTTAATACATTCTCAGACCTCGAGGTACATTCGATAACAACCCTTGTATGTCCCCACTGCTGGGGCACGGGTCTCTTTATGCATCGCAGGAAAGTTAGGCCGTACTCCGCCACGGGGGTCCAGCCCGGGTTGGTGGAGGATTGTAAGACAGTGGCAGGCCTTACCGTCGGACGGTATCAAGCCGCCCATAGGGCCTCTGACATATCTCTCAATTATGTCACAGTACAAAATTATGTGTTCTTTGGCATGTTTTTCACACATGAGTTCAAATAATATTTCACACTCACACTTCGCCTGGAATAGACGGAAGTTATATAAACAGTGTTCTAAGAAAATCCAGTGTAAGCCATTGAATTATCATTACATATTAATGAGAACCGTATAAATTAAATTCAAAAGTCTGTACGTAGGAGTAATATCATAATTCAGCTACAAAATGCAAAAGCTTACGAATACAAACCAATTTTAAGGTAAATTCAGCGGCCCGAAAGTTTTAGTGAATGTTGACTTTGAAGAGTGCTTTGTAATAGCTCAAGACCCGAAACTCTTGTGTATCTTAAAACGGTGTATTAATTTCTCAATTAATAGCAAAGTTTGCAACAACTTTCATGCTGCAAGTTCGTACAAATTTTACGCGTCTGAACTTTCGCTGCTCATTTGACGCGTAGCAATTTTATTTGCAGTTTGAAGCAAAGTTTGCGCCAAGATTAAGCGCAATATCTCGGCCCAGACCTACGAGTAATAAATTGGTTCGTCGTAAATGAGCCGTATCTTCGCCACAAAGTTTTTTTAATAAGTTCAAATGAACTGCCCTTTGGGGGCGGTTAGTTTAATATAATTGCTTAAGAAGAAAAAATTCTTTATGCCCGTGGGAGTGCTTAAGCCCTGAGATACGCCCCCGTCACTCGCTCGTCTCTGGCGCGGGTGGTCCGCGAATTAGCATGCAAATTGATAGCCTCATGATTTACAGCCACTGGAGTATCCCTTGAGACTCTACTAGCACAATCCATTGCCTGTTTACGAAGCGATTATTTCGCGCCAAGTGTCAACAAATAGCGCAAATATTTCACAACTTTTACTACAGAGCGAATTTCAAAATTTGCGATGGCAAACTTTCCGGCAGCGACCCGCTAACTTGTGTTGAAAGCGCCAATTTTAAGGGCGTTTATTGACAAAGAAATTGTTTTCAACTTGGAGATGAAGGCAGTAGCGTATCTAGCACAAGTGCGGACACCGGAGGGGTATTGATGGTGACACTTAGAACGAAAAGTTTTAAAATCTTCAAGAATTGCATAGGTAAGTAGTATTTGTTATAGTATTTTAATATGATGAACAGTTTTAGATATCAGATTAATACTGGGTATGGTCCTTCAACTTTCTTTGTTCCTCAAACACTTAACTCTCTCAAAAAATTAAAATAAATGTCTTTCGTGAAATCAGCTATTAAAAAATATACACTTTTTAACTTTTTTTGTCTGGCCGCGTCTTTGCTCAGAGAAACTGCGTATTATAAAACTGAAACATATCAATGACGCTCACCATGCGGTAAAATATAATCTTTAAAATAGAAATTAAGTTTCCGTGCTTCGCAAGGCACGTTAAGCTGTTGGTGCCGGCTGTCACGTAATGGCAGTTGCTAAGCCATGTCAAAGGTCTAATGTGCAGTATGATAACTTCTGACAGTAAGGCCCGCCACTGTCTTACAATCCTCCACCAATCCGGACTTGGCCCCCGTGGTGAAGTATGGCCTAACCTTCCCGCGATGAAGGAAGAGACACGTGCCCCAGCATTGGGGACATACAAGGGTTGATATTGATATATAGATACATGTGATGGATCTAAAAGTCAATTTCAATTTATAGATGTTTTTGTAAGTTTAAAAAAAAAACCGCGGTTGGGTGTCATCCCAAAAAAGGCGACACCCTGTCCGAGCTGCCACCACCACCTCCTAGCTCCGCCACTGGATGAAGGGCCAACAAAGTAGAGATAAATTCGAACAGCGTTGGGAACAATGTGATAAAATATAAATGACGGAAATTTTCAAGTTTCGTTTGAGTGCCATTCTTTTAGTTCTCACCGGGTAACTTTGAAAGGCTTTAAGTGTTTCCATCGTAAGCGTTATAACTTTGGCACCCGTGGTACAGCATAAATGCATAATTTTCTTAGGAAAATATACACCTCTCCGACTTATCTCAAAGAGCGCTTTGTTTACCTCAGCGATTCCCATAGCCGGGCACTGCGGTCTGACCTGACTCTGATGCTGAAGACGTCAAATCACTCTACGAGGTTCTTGGGCAACTCATTTGCGGTAAGGGCCGCCCGACTGTGGAATAGTCTGCCGGTCTCAATAAGGCGCTCTCCTTCCCCAGCTGTCTTCAAAAGCAGAGTTCGTGATCTTTATTTATCAGTATAGTCATAAAAAAATTGTCCTCTTGTGTGTAGGTTAGTACTTTCCTTGTCTTTTGTAGAACTTTATTATAAGATATATATATGTATGTTTATAATAAATTATAAGTTTATATAAGTAACGGTATGTAAGTGTATTATTATTAAGTATAAGTATGTATCAATATTCAAATTTGCACTGGCTACCCGTCTTTCTAATTTCCTTCAGCAACTTTCCACCGTAAGGTTGTCTGGAAGAAATGGCTTTTAGCAATAAGGCCGCCAATTGTACTATGTATATTTGCAATTGTTTTGTATTTGTGGTTTTTCCAGTGTACAATAAAGAATATTCTTATCTTATCTTGCACCTTTTCGACGCTGAGACGCTACTGTGCTAGATATTTTAATTTCTAACTATAGATAGTGGAGCTTAGAATTATTTTCGTGGTCACCTACGAAAATAATGATAATCTGATAACCGAGATATAAAGTGTTTACCCATAACATATAATAATAATAATATTGGCCTTTTTGCATCTACTTAATGAGATGATTTATACAGCGTCCAGTGGTATCTTCACTCACACTAGATGGTTGAAGGGACCACTTCGACGCTGTATTGCCTGGGACATGGTTTAATAGACGGTGTAGGCTTGCCCAGCACCTATACCATCCTGACAGCTTAGTCGGCCTAGCCCACAGGAAAGACTAGTCAATACGTGCGGTGCCAACCAAGCCGCGGGTTTCCTCACGATGTTTTCCTTCACGGTTAGCGTGTGGTATTGCGACTACAAATTCGCAAATGTACGTAACTTTGAAATTAAACAATGTCATTGGTACATGCCCGCACTCGGGTTCGAACCTGGGGCTCTCGCTTGCCAGTCTATGATTCTACCCACTGAGCTACCACCGCTCTACCCATAACATAATAGAAACGTATATAAAGACATCTTATAAAGATTATACTTAATTATAGAAGGGAAAGAATTTTAATCTCTCTCTCTCTCTGAGAGAAGGCTTGTGCCCTGCAGTGGGATGTTTATATTCTACATGAAAAAAGAAGAACTTTATGGACAGTGAAACGGGCAGTAATTTTTTTATTTAAGCAATTAATAAAAAAGTACTACTCGTCCACTACTGCACTACTGGACATGGGGCTCCCACAAAGGTGCGCCACTACCTTCTCTCCTTGGCCATCCTCATCCAGCCACTGCCAGCAATCTACCTCAAATCGTAGTTCCAGCGAGCTTGTCTTCCTCGTCCAACGGTGTCCTTTGCCAGTTCGTGGTCTCGACTCTAGAAGCTTTGGCATAATTATGTGACCAGCCTATTGCCAATTCAACTTGCCAATCTTCTAGCCCATGAGTCTCCATAGTTCTTTCGTGGATTGTCTGATTTTTGATATGATCCAAAGTTCCATGACACGCTGAGCAATTTTTTTTACGGTTCCTTACCCCAAAAGAAAATATAAAACCCATATAGAACGGAACAGAGCCCTGAAAAACGGATCACTCTGTTTTCTGTCCGTCTGTTAGTCTGTCCGTCTATCCCTTTATCTCGGGAACGAGTATATTGCGTTGAAATTGTATCATATACTACATATAATAAGTTTACAATCCCTTGAAGCTGTGAAGAAATCAAACTGCTAAGATAACGCAAGAAAATGTACAGCCGTTTATGCTGCTACAAACGTATATTTCGAAACTCAAGGGAAACAAAATTTATAGGGTACTTTCAGTTGACTATGGATTTTGGTTAGTGATAACGTCTTATACTACAAATCCAGGAAAAATCTAAAAATAATTAAATCACAAAAAATCGTCTTCAATTCATTCATGAACTATGTATAATACCTTCATATAATATATGTATTTACACATTTGTACAGAAGCTTCGGTAGGCAATTCAACTCGCACTGGGTTTTTTATTTGTTATCTTCAAAATGATTATTGTAATCACCTTATCATTATTTATATCTGCCATTTAGTATCAATTTACTACAATTGCAAATATAGGATATTTTTGCAATATTTTTATTGCACATAGATAATATAAATCGATTTTATCATTTTCCACGTATTACTAAATTTCCATGCGCCTAAATCCATATCTCTGCTATTTAAACCTTCCATTTATTAACGTTTATATTAGGCATGAGTTTGCATGTAAAAAAACAACAAAAGGCACTCACTGTACCGTAGGAACATCTTCCTAACTCTCCAGTGGGAAGCGTGAGGAATGAGCGCTAAGATGTCGCTCGCGCGACGTAATGCTTGTTGCAATTCGTTTAATTAATTTTCCGCCTTCTTGGACGGCGGAGGCGGGCGGAATTTACGTGCTAGCGGGACGTATGATACTAACCGCCACAGGTGCAATGTATCACTTTGAAAAGCAACAAAGTAATTAACTACAAACTTAGTTGTGGCGGCAATCGTCTTTCGACCTATCAGAGCAGCGGGACCATTAGTTTGTAGATTAAAGCGCAATTTTGTGATAGCCGTTTAAACTGACAAACACGGTTTTAATTTATTTACACTTGATCCCTAAAGCATTCAAAAGACGCAGATTAAAATAGTTTGTGGTGGAAATTTTACATAGAAAAGACCAAGACGCAACCAGAGATTAAAGATAACGCCTCGAGAAACGTTTGAGTGGAATAGTTTTTTTATAAAACAAGGCAATTACAATTTGTACAATACGTAGAAATCCCAGAAATGCAGAAATTCCAGAAAAAATTTTAAAGTATCTGTTCTGTTCTCTGGCCTTAAGTACCGCGCAGGCAACGGAATTATCGACAGATCTGCCCTCAAAGACAAAACAAAAGAAAGCTCTGCAAAAGCTTCTCATTTCTCGACCAACTACCATTTTCGTCCCATGCCAATCTCTCTCGGAGTGCAACTAGAAAGTGCAAATTGAATGCCGCAGCAATTCGATTTGAAATTGTCAAAAGTCGGATCTACACTGGGAATTCGCCACAAAGTGCCGAAGCTTCTCCGGTTGGTATTTTAAAGACATCCTCTCGTCAACTGTAGAGCAAAGCTCTCGTGGATGTAGCTCGCTTGTCACGTACGCTGCGATGAGGGCGAGGCCCGCGGAAACTTGGGCTCTGATAAAAAGACCTGGCGGGAAAGTCCTGGTTACAATCGCTGGTTCAGCTTCTCGGTTCTAATTCAAACAACGCAACCTGGGCCGATCAGCTACATTAATTCTCAGGCTGATTGGCACATTTACTGCTTGACATGAGCCTTCCCCAAGAACACCATTAATGTTAAGGAGTTTTATCTGTCCCTGCAAGTTTAGTATTCGTGCATTCTCCTTTTCCGTATGTCTCCATAGAGGTACACAATATTGTATTTATTTCCTCATCACGTAGATTGTTATTACAACGTATTTATGTAAGTTTATCATAACTATATATGTAACTGTTTATGTAGGTATATTGTTATTTATATAAGTAGTGTATTAATATATTCATATTTGCACCATCTACCCGTCTTTTATTTCCTTCAGCAACTTTCCGTCGTAAGAAAGATATTTATTACACTAACTAGACACATGTTTATACATGTTTACATGTCTTATAATATGCTCTGGTGTTCAATAAAGAATATTCTTATCTTATCTTACCATTTCTCTCTGTCCTCGGTCATCCTCATTAAGATGAAATGTTGGTTACGATAGTTGAGTTGAGTCTTAAAGTTAACATTATCCTTCAAATTATTGAGCTGACTAGCTACAGACAAAAAAATAACTGCAAAATACAAAATAAAGCAAATAAAAAAAGGCGTACATTAACGACGCTACATAAACATGATTCCAATTCTTAAACTATATGGTGATAAAATAGAGCGCGCTAGAGGTGTAAGCGCTGGTCCACCGGCGAGACCCGTGGACAAGTGTTACAACGCTCGCAAAGGTTCGTGTTACCTTCATGTTAATGCACTTATTGCCTCGCTAAAGGTGTACACGCACCCTTACAGACATCCACCTGTCCATCTGCAAATTAATACCAAAAATCATTATTGCTGGATCAAAGAAACCTCAAACATGGACAACATTACGAACTGGAATCAGTATTGGACCCAAATGCTTAACAAGACCGCAGTAAGTATTAAATAGAATATAATCTAATTAAGTTTGATTCATCATGGAAATATAGACATCAAACGTTATCACACAGAAGTAAAATGTTATTAACAATTTAATACTATTGGGTTATACTAATATTAGGTAGTTACTTTTAAATAGAAGCTGTTTTTCTGATCCCCAAAGCTTAAACATGCTCTGCGGATCAGAGCTACAAGAGAACAAAAATCATATTTCAAGAAACGTGGCCGATTCACCCAATATTATTACAAAAAAATTAAGCAGGATGACAAAAGAATTCTAACAACAAAATTCTAAGAATCCTGAAAATAATAATATGATACGTGTGAAATGTGTCCCTATTTCTAAATCAGCTCAATGATTTACGCTATGTTGAAATAAAGAAACCTTCTAAAAATAAAGATCCTTAAATACATCGCACCTCCGGTAATATAGTGTTATAACTTTAAAAGTGCCACTATTCACGAGAGCTGAAAGTAAATTTTTCAATCCTTTAAATGCATTTTTTTCAATAAATTATCGTATTAACACATTCATTTATACATTATTACAATGCTTAAAAAATATGCTTTCTGAACTAATTAAACATTTTTCAGTATTCCTGTAAAAAGTATCACTTATAACACTATACTTGATAAGATTTTCGAAATTCAGAACTAAAAATAGTCATTAGTCAAGATAAAACTTTATATATTTTTGGATTAAACAATCAAAAAAATAAACACATTCAATAGTAAGGCACTGGAAATTATACAAAATAATAAACAACTTCAACTTTACCACAAAATTCTTTAAAAAATCAAACAAAAACTCTTTTTTTTCTAAATTTAACATCCTCTAAAGTTGTAATGTCATAAATAATCGCTATAACCAGTCTTTAAAAATATAGTGCGAAAACAAAACAAAAATAAAAACTGTGTTGAGAGCTGTCAGTTTGGTCAACGGTCATTCGGTTTACCTTTTTGAGTGTTAATCTGCGATAAACCTGAAAAGAATTATATACGTATAAATGAGACACTAGTCATAGAAAATCAAAACGAATCTGAGATTTTATTAGTGTTTACCTTCAGCACATTTAACCTCTACTTGGAGTTGGGCACTGATCACTAACTTGCATGGAAAACCATCATGAGCGTTTTTATTTAGTAGATCAGCATTTAGAAAACATCATAAAATAAACTAGTATTCTGAATGGTATCTAGTATTACCTTCAATACTAGATTGAGGTTGCTGCAACTTGTTTTCAGCGAAACATCGAGGAGGAACTTTATTAGCATCTTCTTTATCTACTTGCGGCGATGTACTGCTTTCAGTGTCAACGTTATACGATGAGACTAGAAAAATAAATAAATAATTTAAAAGTATTGAAAAACATACACGAAATTGAATGAAAATAAAAACATACCAAACAATGTTGGAGAACGCGACATCGTATTGTGACTCGATCTCCATAAATTTCAGCTTTATTTTCTACAATGAAACAATATAAAAGTACATCACAGCTGGCTGTATTGTAAACAATAGTAATAGATAGGTAACAGTTTCCACGTCTGACCCTATGGCTAATGGCAATTCGTAAAAATACTCAAAACTCGTACTGGTATTCATATTCCGTATACCCAATTTTATAACATAAAAACAAAGTAGGTACAAAGCAAGGCAAGTACCTTTATATTCCGTGTCATCATTAAACTCGTTTGATTTTGTAATTTGTGATCCTGCAATAATGGTCATAATTAAACATAAAACAAAAACTATATATGCGTAAGCTTCATAACGTCATAAGATAAGATAAGAATATTCTATATTGCACACAAGAAAACAAAACACAGTAATACAATTATAAGAGAAAGGTACAAGGTCATATTGAGTGGAATGAATTTCACTTTCCGGGTACAATATTGAAAAATTATACCTGCAACTCTAGTATTTATTTTATCTGGATTGTTTAATATCATATGTAATATTTTATCACGACGTTTCATCTTTATCTGAAATTATAATAGTTCGGTATGGTAAATTATTAATATAGTTGAGAAGTTTAATTGTATGAGAGGTAAGCTAAGTATTATATTAAATAAAATAATAAACTCACGCACACATTATTATATTAATAAGGTTTATAAACCATACATTACCTATGTATTCAAATTAAAGAGCAACTAGGTAATTGTGACTTTTTGGTATTAATTTCGGTATTTAACCGTATTAAATCATTACTTGGGTAACTATTTATCCGATATAGTGTTACAAATCGAAATAATTCTATGTATGAAAAGCATTCAGAGCAAAAAACCATCTAAAAAAGACAGTTAGAACTTATAATGTATCTGTGTATTAGATCAAATTTCGACCAAAATAATTAAATAAAGTGTTGTAAATTTAAATATAACACTATATTACTATAAACTACACCAAAATTTTCGTATTCTGATAAAAAATGTAGTATCATTTCAACTTACCACGGTTTATTTGCAGGCGTCGTGCACTACTACTCGTTCCAACGTGAGACGTAACGCTGTTCGAGAACAAAGCTTGCTCAAACTGGCTTAGTAATAGACCGTTACATCGCCATCTAGCGATGATTTTATAGAACTAGAATTATAACGATATTTGAGGTGAAATATGATAAAAAACCGAATCGAACTGTGTATATAACTCAAAATCGATGATTTTTGAATTGTAACGGTATATTACCGGAGGTGCGACATTATACTCTATTTAGGAAATCGTGTTGAAATAACTAGTAAAATTATAATATTTATATCCAGTATGACATTTAGTGGAATAAACCCTACAATAATTTTAGTTATTACTTAAGTATTTCTGAAATTATTTTACAGGTTCACATTCATACAGCTCTGACGTCGGCCACGTTTCAGGCGTTGCACACCCTGGTATACAATTAAGAATATGTTGGAACTAGACTCTTCTGTGTAGTTCCGTGGCACCTTAGAAGTGTTTGTTCACTTCACTTCTGGATGTAACCTTAAGCACAAAAGGTACTTAGTAAAATCTACTTAAGGGCGCCATGTGCCCCTGCCATTAGTTTAGCAGTCTGA
Source organism: Yponomeuta sedellus (assembly GCA_934045075.1). Lineage (NCBI taxonomy): Eukaryota > Metazoa > Arthropoda > Insecta > Lepidoptera > Yponomeutidae > Yponomeuta > Yponomeuta sedellus. The sequence continues at coordinate 17,443,227 of OW203730.1, forward strand.
AGACATAAATATTAGGAGGAAACAGTGCGTAACTTGCCTCAAAATTTGTTTGAGTTTATATTATACCATAAAAGACAAAGAAAAGCTCGACAAAAATTATATCACTAATTTATTTTTCAGTGTTTCACAGGTTTAAAACATACGGAAAATTAAGTGTCTTGTAATAATAAAGTTCATTACATAATTTTTTCCTTGGAATTCTAATCGATTTCTTATTATCATCCAGTCGCATAATAACCCAAGTGTTGAACATTATATGATACCCCAATTTTATAACAACCAATCACTTAAAATTTATTGTATTACTCACAGCGGTCGCAGAACTGAAAAATTCGTCTTTTTATTTACGACATGCTTAAGTCCGTCAGTTACATACAAATAAAATTACTACCGCTTGTTACAAGATACGGCTCACAATGTTGAATTCATATTAGAACGTTTATTGTACGTAATACAGAGAATATTGTAAAGAGGTCGGCCATTTGCTCAGTCAGAAGACAGCTGGCACGGATAGCCAGAGGTCGCGGGTTCGAATCCCGGCATGGGTGGAATTTTAGCCTCTAAATATTTAAAACGTTTATATTCATAGACACGTACAGTGCTACACAAGAAATAAGTCTCGCAGATGTACCTGCGCAGATGACCAAATTTTGGATGTGCGACAAGTTGATCGACCAATCAGATAGTTTCATTTTATGGCAGGCCGCGCTCCTTTGTTGCTTTTGCTATTGGTTGATTCAACGTCATCGATGCAGGTGACTATTAGTTTGGCAATATTAGCGTGAGCGAAATAGGTAGCGCTACTGCGGCAATCAATTCTGCACCTTAACCGTATTGGTTAAAGATCATGTTTAATGTACTTATCGCTTCGGGTACTTTCGTTACACTTTTTCCTAGTCTGCGCAAACGTAGATTTCCGAAGGGACTTTTATGATGTGTAGTACTGTAATATGGCGACTGTATCCCGGGGGTAGAACAAAGGACTCGAAAGCGAGAGACCAAGGTTCAATTCCCAGGGCGGGCGTGTACCAATGACTTTATTTTCTAAGTTATGCACATTTGTGAAGTTATGATGCCGTTGCATGGGTGAACGAAAACACCGTGAGGGAACCTGAAAGTCTGAGGAGTTCAAATACCTCAGCGATTGAAATTGTTGATCCACAGTGGGCACACGTGGTAATTTCTTACAAAGTTTTACGTATGATTAGTATTTTACGATATAATAATTTGCACTGATTTATTTAGTAAAGAAAAGTTTTGGAACCAGTGTCTGTGCTTCTGATTTCATATTATAACTTTATTCAGATTTGGATGCTGATTCTGTTTATTCAGTCTGCACCTCTCAGAGCAGTCGGGTTATTCAGTGACATTCGATACAATTGTCTCCAACCAAAACTATTGCAATTGGTTGAAAATGTTCTTTACTCAAAGTTTTACTAGAATCGTAGGTTGTAATAACTATGTACCTAGTTTGTAGTAATAGTGATCTGGTGCTTCCTGCACAGAAATTTTCTGCACCTGACCGCACCTGGCTTAACTCAAGTGATTGATTTCAATCACTCGGTTCAACTAGGCCACGAGTGCTCCAAAGATGAATCGATGGGTAATAAAGATGTATAATTACCTAGACATACAAAGACTGGCTTAATCTGTTAGTAAAAGTTTTTGGGTTCTTTAAAAACGTGCATAATACACCAGTTAGTATTAACAACAACAACATTTCCATACAGGCACGTACATTGCTTCCGGCCCCACACTAGGATACCCTGTGTCGTGGGGATCGGAAACAACATCACAAACATGGAAAAATTCACAGACTGAGGACATTCACGAATGTACGGTGGCCCCCAGTGGGAATCGAACCCACTATCTCCGGTGTGGTAATCAGACGTGATACCGCTAGAAAAGCGAGGCAGTCAACTGATCATTATTATATATCAGTACGAGTTCAGTTGACGTGCGTGAAGGTTGACGTGCTCTCAACTGTACCAAATAATCTTGAATAGGGGCCTCAATAAAATTATGGCTGGTTGTTGCTTTCATTTGCATCGTATAATTTGTTTGAAAGATAGGGAATGAGAATTATATACATAAGACTTTATGCATGTGAAAATTCTGTGTAAAAGCAAGCCCGTAACAGCTAAAGCTTGCTTAAATTAAGTCAAGGTGGAGACAATCCTGAAAATCGTAAAAATATTAACAACCCTCTTTCCAAGCGCAAAATATTTTCGTTGCTAGGGGACGTAAAATAAAATAACATTCAGACAAAATAATTGTTCCTAGTCCCAAACTATTATACCCTTTGCTATGGTAGCCAGGTAAGGAAAACACCCAGTCTGATGCTATTTGCACGGCGGCCTACAATGGGACTCGAACCTGCGACCTCCGTTTCTGTTGTGAAGCGTGTTAACAGATTAACAAAGCACTTGAAACAAACGGAGGAAGCATCGCTTGTAAATGGCTCGACCGATTAGATTGTTCTGTTTCGTTTGCTTGTAAAATGTGAAAACAAATTTCTTATGAAAGAAACTTATCCATTAGTAAGAGACATTAGTGGATTGCTTCTAAGCGAACCCGTCCGACTTAATTTTACAAGCGCTTTGTATCAGGCTAATATAAAAGGTGTGGAAAAATAACTGTGAGGCACTCCGAAATGTTCAAAAGATAAATTTACGATAAATAAAAGAAATCTATCCCAGAGGGGTATATCATCGTCAGGCTTTACTAGTCCACTGCTGGACATAGCCCTCCCCTAAAGAGCGCCACGTTGTGCTATCATAGGGGGTAATGCCCATAATCCCCACGCTGGGCATGCGGGTTGGGGATCGCAGTTCGGTATATATATATATATATATATATATATATATATATATATATATATATATATAGCGTGCTGATGTTGGGTATTTTTTATCTCGCACAAATACATTCTATTAGATCAAATCACATATATATGAATATAATTATGCAAAATCAAAAATACAATACATAACATAGATCAAGTAAGTATACATATATAGAATATAAATATTGAATAAAGATAAGGCAGGAAAATACTGGTTAGAATAAATAATTTACGTATACTTTCTGACCTCCTCGTCGATGGATCAGGTAGGCTCGGGGTAACACTAGCAGTGAAAATGTTTGCATATTTCATGAAAATTACGAGATAAAGACATTATCAAGACGCTGCTTGTACCTTACCGCATATAAATATGTCTATCTAAAACCCAAGTATCTGTTCCAACAATATAAATTTTACTGAATTGATAATTTTACTAAGTAAATACTTAAGCAACGTTCTGTCACGCTCTTTTTTGAGAAATTAGAAGAGACAGCATTACAGTTAACTATTTACTTAGCGAAATTCTCAATTCAGAAACTGGCCCTTATAAATAAATTAATATTAAATGTATAAGCATACACCTTATATTGCCACGCCTTAGAGGGCGACATGTATGATGTAGTTCATGTACGATCTGTAACAATGCCATCTTGAGTACAACATGACTGCAATAAATGAATCGAATTGAATTGAACGAAAATACAGCAGAGGTCAAAAAACCTTAGAACAAAAGAACGAGGAGCGCAGACCCCTTAAGGATTAAGCGAAAACAATTTTAAATGCTGTTATTATGTTCCTAATTTAGTTGCTTAACTTGTCAGAAACTTGTTCTAAACGAATTAGAATTAAGTTAACAGACATTTGAAAAAGTTTTAGGCTTGTGAATTTAGGTATCATGGAAAACGCTTTGTAAAGTTTTCGCTTTATCTTTTAAAGACGCGATGGGCTACATTTAACTCAACTTGTAGTAGCGTTATGACCTTTGGAAAGACGATTTAAATATTACTTGGTAAGTTGCAAATGAACCCCCAATGATCGCACAACCTTGCGCTCATTAGGGGAGGGCTATGTCCAGCAGTGGACTAATATAGCCTGAAGAAGATGAAGAAGTTGCAAATACTATTTTTGTAGCTGACATAAGGCTTGGTTTTTAAACTAGTGGAAAAAAGTAACAGGACATAAAGATGAAACTCCTTTAATTCAGACTACTTTCAAAATCAAGTCTTTAAGGGGCCCTTTTGTACATACCAATTTAGATGTATTTACTTAATCACGCATGAACTTTTCTTATACAATACACAATTAAGATAAACAACAATACTTACACTTGTATCTTTAAACCACAAGAACTAAAACGCTTAGTGCTCAACAAAGTACCAACTGTTTACAATGCAAACAATTTGAACGAGGTGAATGGTTCAGAAATTAGTCTCAACTTTGGATTGTTCCAAGTTTTGATGGAGCGGGTGGGCGGCCCATAAAATAGCTACATACAAAAGCTACAAATTAATTGAATTAGTTCTAAAGCGGGATCTAAATCGTTATCATAAACGAAGGTTCCTTTTTAACTATTACTTACTTAGATTTAAGAATCATGGTTGTAATATTTTTCTGGTTGTGCAATAAAGTGTTCTCTATCTATCTATCTATCTATCTATCTATCTATCTATCTATCTATCTATCTATCTATCTATCTATCTATCTATCTATCTATCTATCTATCTATCTATCTATCTATCTATCTATCTATCTATCTATCTATCTATCTATCTATCTATCTATCTATCTATCTATCTATCTATCTATCTATCTATCTATCTATCTATCTATCTATCTATCTATCTATCTATCTATCTATCTATCTATCTATCTATCTATCTATCTATCTATCTATCTATCTATCTATCTATCTATCTATCTATCTATCTATCTATCTATCTATCTATCTATCTATCTATCTATCTATCTATCTATCTATCTATCTATCTATCTATCTATCTATCTATCTATCTATCTATCTATCTATCTATCTATCTATCTATCTATCTATCTATCTATCTATCTATCTATCTATCTATCTATCTATCTATCTATCTATCTATCTATCTATCTATCTATCTATCTATCTATCTATCTATCTATCTATCTATCTATCTATCTATCTATCTATCTATCTATCTATCTATCTATCTATCTATCTATCTATCTATCTATCTATCTATCTATCTATCTATCTATCTATCTATCTATCTATCTATCTATCTATCTATCTATCTATCTATCTATCTATCTATCTATCTATCTATCTATCTATCTATCTATCTATCTATCTATCTATCTATCTATCTATCTATCTATCTATCTATCTATCTATCTATCTATCTATCTATCTATCTATCTATCTATCTATCTATCTATCTATCTATCTATCTATCTATCTATCTATCTATCTATCTATCTATCTATCTATCTATCTATCTATCTATCTATCTATCTATCTATCTATCTATCTATCTATCTATCTATCTATCTATCTATCTATCTATCTATCTATCTATCTATCTATCTATCTATCTATCTATCTATCTATCTATCTATCTATCTATCTATCTATCTATCTATCTATCTATCTATCTATCTATCTATCTATCTATCTATCTATCTATCTATCTATCTATCTATCTATCTATCTATCTATCTATCTATCTATCTATCTATCTATCTATCTATCTATCTATCTATCTATCTATCTATCTATCTATCTATCTATCTATCTATCTATCTATCTATCTATCTATCTATCTATCTATCTATCTATCTATCTATCTATCTATTACTATAATAAAACTTTCATTAGCACTTACACATTATCACTGGTCGGACATTTCCGCTAAAAATCAAGTAAGTTAATTCGGATTTAGGTTAATAATACATTGTTATAGAACTTAAGTGGTTTTTAATGTGTATGTCAAATTTATGAAATGTAATGTATTGAAGCGCTCGTGGCCTAGCCGAACCGAGTGATTGGAATCAATCACTTGAGTTAAGCAACAACAGGCACGGTCAGGTGCAGGATGGGTGACCGTCCGTGACTACCGCTAATGGCATATTTTCTGAGCGCTTCCGTGATTCGCAAGGCACGTTAAGCCGTTGGTGCCGGCTGTCATGTAATGGCAGTCGTATTAAGCCATGTTAGAGGCCTCATGGGCGGCTTGATAACTTCTGACAGTAAGGACCGCCACTGTCTTACAATCCTCCACCAAACCGGACTTAGCCCCCGGGGTTTGGTATGGCCTAACCCTTCTGCGATGCAGGAAGAGACCTGTGCCCCAGCACTGTGGACGCGTACAAGGGGTGCTATCGGAACAGTTGGCCAAAGTGCATAAAAAACAACTGTAGATTAATAGTAGATTAACAGATTGTTAGTCTAGGAGGAACTGGGAGAAAGTTGTAGATCACTTAATTAAAGAACTTAAGTCGTTTTATAAAACACTAGTATCTGCCAAACTCTCCGGGGTACAGGCGAAAGTTTATGTAATTTAATGTATTAGACACATTTTACCAAATAAGGCTAATTTTAGCACAAAGCAAGATAATGAGAGCATGCATTTAGCGACTACTGAATATTATTTTAATTAAAATTCTTGCACCAAGTAAGATATTGTACAATAGGCGGGCTTAATACTAATTAGTATTTTATTCTAGCTAACCAATGGGCGACGGTGTCTGTGTGGTGTCGGCCTAGAGAATAGCACCAACCCAAATTCTTCCCGCGGGTGTCGTAAAAGGCGACTAAGGGACACAAACTGAGGGGTGGGCAGCAGCGCCCCCTGCAGTACAATTTCACCAAACTGCGATCCCCAACCCGCATGCCCAGCGTGGGGATTATGGGCATTACTCCCCAATGATGGCACAACCTTGCGCTATGGCGCTCATTAGGGGAGGGCTGTGTCCAGCAGTGAACTTGTGCAGCCTGAAGAAGAAGAAAACTGGGCGACGGGAAAAGGTGGGGGTAGTGCCTAACCGAGAAATTAAAGAAATTGATTCACCGAAGGAGGTTTACGTAATGCATTTTTCTTTTGAACTGACTTTTTGCCCATCTCTACATACTAGCCACGTAAAGGATAATCTGTTCCAGCTATTAACTATTTTACAACTAACGTTTACGGATTGTAGGTAACTCATGGTGATATTGACAGTTAAAGCTTTCTGGGGTCCGATTTAGTGGCCCCGAATTTGTAGGAAAGCTTTTTGCTGACTCACGCGTTTGGCGCTGGTCGGTTTCGGATTTGTCCGGGACACGACAAACATTCAGCTGCGGCGGTTCTCAATGCTAACTAGCGGCAGGAATGGAAAAACTTATAACTTTTTATCTAAAAGTGAACATGAGAAATCTTAATAACTTCGACAACAATTTTTAGAACATTGTCTAGAACGTAGTATCAACATACTTATTATTATTATTTATTCTAACTAACAGCCTAGGACTTTAATAGATTTTTGCTAAAAACCGCTGTTTTTGGCGAAAATCGATTAAAGTCCTAGTATGTTGATTCTTCGTTCTAGACTGTAGGTTTTAATAGTAGATTGTTAACCAAGGGCTGTATGACATCAATTGCATATGAGGTATTTGGCGCCCGAGCGCAGCGAGGGCGCTAATTAGCCCGAGTATGCTATTGATGCTTACACCCGAGGTAAACACTCTGCTTTACATATCGATTGTGAGGTAAGTAAAAAAACAAGAAAGCAGGTTGACTTTTTTTTTGACTTGACATTTTTCAAAACTTTTGAGAAAGAACTCCAAAACACGAAAAAAATTACTTTCGCGCCTAGCTAGACGACTGACTTTTTTACTCTTCACGATTTTATGGCACGCAAGCGCGTCAAATCGTGCTGGCCAGTTTGATTTTTAAATCGATTTCAATTAATATACGATGTGACTGCGAAACAAACTGTTCGATATTTAAAATAAAATCTTCATAAATTCTAATATAAATAGTCTCGATTCCGATTCGAGTAAATAATCGATACCGAGAAAAAAATATTAAGTTTTAAAAAATATTCTTCTTGCAGTATGAGTATGACAGTTCTTTTTTCAAATTCCAAAACCTATGCTGTAGTGTTAACATTACATGGTATGTTTTGAAACTTATGCTATAATGATATCCATACACCCCGGCATTCAGGGAAGTAAGTGACTACTTACTGAGCAAGAGATGTGTAAAAATAGTTATCAAGGATATGACAAGACTTATGATTGTAAACTTTTAGTCCGGATTTACTTACGGGTGTTGTTATATCAGAAAAGTCCGACCAGGTTTCGCTCCGATTCGCAGAGCTTAATCATTAATCACAAGTCACTTTATCCGCTTCGATAAGGCACAAGTATTGTCCAAAGACAAGTTCTAAGTGCCACGAAAAATGCGCGAGGCTATTGAAATAAGTCGCCACCCGAATTTCAATAGAGATAGTGGATGGGCTCTTCCGCCGGCCTGGAAACCGGTTCTACGAAAGTGCAGTGATAGTGAATATCGAAATCGACACTGCAAGAACGAAGATGTCGTGAGCTGTGTCTGTGCCATCATGCCTAGTGGCATTGACGACGGGAAAGCAGTAGGCGCTGCGGCGCAAGCCAGCGGGATTCCCCCGCAGCCAGTGTCGGCACCCACCCCACCTATCTCGGCGCGGGCGCGCCGCGCGCTTGCCCGTAGTGTGAGACAAGCAACCGACGACGCGAGCTCCGTCTCTGCTCACCATGATTAAGCTCTGCGAATCGGAGCAAAACCTGGTCGGACTTTTCCGATATAACAACCCGCGTAAGTAAATCTGGACTAAAAGTTTACAATGTGTTGTGCTTACGAAAGTTTTAGTTCAAAGACTTATGATGTTTATTTTCGATTATTTTGACTCCTTTGGTGGCGCTAGTTAGCACCTCTAAGCGCCTTAAAGCTAGGCTAGCCTAAATGTTACAGCACCTTTGCTGATTTTCAATGAAAGGTGGATAAGTGAGACACAGTTTAATAACACTGCGAAATTTGCAAATGGAGAGATAAAAGTTAGTCAATCAAGTCAAATCAATGTATTTTATGATTAGGGTGTTTGTAACCTTTTGTTCCATGAATTTTGTCTGAGTATGATGATATAATTTTGGAATTTTAATATCTGTAAAATATAATAAAACACCAATGTCGCAGTCTCGGGTAAATCATTACCATACGTCAGGGATATCGAACCAGTGGCACGCGTGCCATTGATGGCAAAATATTAAAGTAACAAAGTTCGCTAGGAAGTGCAGCGTTCGACCACGCGACTATTATTTACTATACTTGTAGTGCGATTAGGTAACGATGAGTTGTAGTAATTAGTACCTATTTATTTATACTATTTTTATTTTTAATGCACTAACCCGTGCTAAGGAACAAATTTAAAAACCTATTTAGAGGCTAAAAATTTCACCCATGCCATGCAATTTGCTTAAGTCAGATGTCGCTGCCTGTACGTAATACAGAGAATAGTGTAAAGAGGTTCGAAATTTCACTGATGCCGTGATTCGCCCATTGGCTCAATTGGTAGAGCGCTGGCACGGATAGCCAGAGGTTGCGGGTTCGAATCCCGGCATGGGTGAAATTTTTAGCCTCTAAATAGGTTTTTAAACCTATTTATTTTCCCTATAATAAAAATACAAAATTATTTGATGGCTTCTTCAAGCACTTTTAGACAAAATGGCATGACGATCAATAAAGGTTTTGCCATCCCCGTCCTACATAAAGGAATGCCCATTTTATACCTACAACAGAGATGCTTATTTTATACGACAACAAAGAAGAGCAAAAATGAACCCATATACAAATGGTAATTTTAATTTAAATGATGTATATGCAAGGGCAAAAATTGTGTAACAAATAAATATTGTATTTATCATTTCCGGCTATTTACAGCTGTATTTCTTTTTCTATAGCTAACCGTTTACCCGCGTTTTCTACCAAAACTTCTTTCCTAACAACTTTATTGGCGTAATCCTGAAGAAACAACAGCTCTAAGCGTGTAAGCAAACATGTCGCAAGCAATACTCTTGGGTTGGTGACACATCGCGCTGGCCAAATGAAATACAAACATTGGCGGATATTGCACGCGGGCAAAAACATGGCGCGGCGGATGCCCAGCCGGGAATATCCGGCCGTCAGGTGGGCGGAGAGGGTTCTACAGATGTTCGGGCATCTGGATATAGCGCTAGAGCACGGACTACGGCGGAGCACTTATGTTTGACCAGCTGTGCCCCTCGGTGCTACCCGCGGCTTCTCGATTTTCCCATGGGAATAACATATTTTCCCGCAGTAAAAATTAGCCTGTGTTAATCCAGGGTATCAGCTAACCCTATACCAAATTTTATTAAAGTGGCTCCAGCCGTTTAGACGTGAAGAAGTAACAAACATAGACACTCCCAAACTTTCGCCTTTTTAATATTAGTGTGATGTGATGTGATTTACTGGTTTGGACATGTGAAGAGGACACACCCAACCGAACTCCTCTTGGGATGGGTTTGACGTTCTTCATTCATTTCATTATCAAAATCTAACCTGGCAACACTTTCTAAATGTTAAATGCTACGCCTCTCTCTCTCTCTCTCTCTCAACAGCAATTCCGATAGGAAAGTGTAGTCAGTTAGCTTTTAGAATATACCTCGGGCTCTAGAGTAGGCTTCGGTTTTGGTTTTTATTTACAAACACCTTGCCGGATTGCAATGAAACTTTGCCAATTCGTTTAGATAAAACAAATATGTTGAGGTTTTATCGTGCTCACAACTGTGAATAAAATAATAAAAAAATAATTGTAGCCACATAAAACTCAAACTAAGCACAGGCTATTTTTCAGAGAGAGAAACATTTATTATATTATTTCATATTAGTATATCGTAGTTTTATCAAACTGCTAAGTTAAATTTTGTCCGCTCATGCGTACTATCCTTATGTCAGCTTCGTATATTCGGATAGACATACAACAACTGTTGTATTTTTTTCGCTGAAAATCGTTCCCGTGTCTATTGTCTTTTTATGAAACATGATAACATTTATGTTGCTTTTTTATCTGTCTACTACGAAGGTAAAGTTAATTGCTGCATATTCTCAGTGCAGTTGACAGCATACTAACATGTAAGTTAATAAAAAAACTACGTTTTTATTCACCAGAAAGCAATTAAGGACACGGCAGTTAGAAAAATAAAATGCACAAATCGTTTTTTTTCCAGTTTACTTTTATCTTCCGGGAATACAATATCACTTTTGTTTGTAAACTGTTGTAATTCTTGATCAGCTGTTGACTAATCACAGCAGTTAAGGATTTAAACGGGTTATAGATCTTCATGGATGGTTTATTTCCGTAATATCCCTACAAAGTTATGCTACATTTATGTAACGTTTCGGTCAACTCAAACGGTCCCAAACTAGGATACGCTATGCTATGGTAACTAGGCAAGGACAACACAAACATGGAAATACACTTAGACTGAGGCCATTCGTACAAATGTATGGCGGCCCCTTGTGGGAATCGAAACCACGGCCTCCGGCCACAGACATGATTCAGCTGGGCCAACGACACAGCGAATTGACTACTCTGAAGCTGATTTAAATAAATAATGATTTACACACACTAACATCTATTCCACCCATGCCGGGACTCGAACCCGCGACCTTTGGCTAACCGTGAGAAGCGCTCTCCCAACTGAGCTAATGGGCGACTCACCGGCATCAGTGAAATTTCGAACCTCTTTACTTAATACAGAAAGTATTATACTATTTTTATTTTTAATGCACTAACCCGTGCTAAGGAACAAATTTAAAAACCAATTTAGAGGCTAAAAATTTCACCCATGCCGGGATTCGAACCCGCAACCTCTGGCTATCCGTGCCAGCGCTCTACCAATTGAGCCAATGGGCGACTCACGGCATCAGTGAAATTTCGAACCTCTTTACACTATTCTCTGTATTGATGACCAAATGATATAACTTTATAAGCATTATTTGCTCAAACTGTTGCAGTTATAACTTTATATAAAATGATGCAGTCGGGACCTAAACCTAAACCTAGACCTATTAGAAGACTAAACAAACAGTAATGGGTCCCGACTGCAATATTCCCTCAAGTAAAGCAGCATGATCTCTTCTGAATCGAGGTTAGCATTTTAAAATAAAATTATCTTGTTTTTTCCCTTTCAGTTGATTTATCACTGCAGTCGGGTTATTTTATTTTTTTAAATATTTTTTTATTTTTCACCTTTTAGTGACTCAGTAAAATGATAAAATTTAAAGGTCCATCTGTACTGCTTACATCCTTTAAATCGTAATATTATTTTTTTCCTAAATGAATTTTAGATTATTGCTTTATTTTCTTTTGCTCGATAAAGGACATGTTTCGGCAAATCATAAATGTTTTTATTGTCTCTAATATTTAAATGTCTCGGCCTTCGGAACCAATCTGAACGGAGCTCGGCCTTCGGCCTCGCTGTGGTAGTGTTCCACGCGCCCGCATCATGAGGCTCGGCCTTTGGCCTCGCGTAGTTACTTAGAGGCTTACGGCTATAAGGCTTGGGCGTAGGAATAACGATAATCACGGCCTTCGGCCGCGGCCTCTTTGGAACTCGGCCTTCAGACTCACCACGACAGGGTTCCTCGTGCATACGTCGTGGAGCTCGGCCTTTTACATGGGAACATGAATAGTCTCTACCTCAACCAAACTCGCGCTGGCAGTGTTTCTCGTGCCCGCTTACCGGGGCTCAGCTTTCGGTCTCAGAAATCACTTAAAGTTGGGTGTTGTGATACGATGTCACGGAGGATCCGTCTTCGGTTACCACTGAGAGCGTTAAATTTTTTTTTATCATTTTTTGTTTCAACTTTGAACCTAGCTTGTGGCTGACTATGATCACACAGGGGAAAAGAAGTTACATTCTACACTTTATATATTTTGTTTACTTAGTTTTGTTCTAAGTATCAGTACGAAATTAATATCAAAGCTAAGAAATTAATTATTAAAACCCCCTATGAGGTTGATATTTCCCAAATTAATGAGATAAACGAATGGCCTAGAAGGAACTAAACACTTTATAGGTATTATTTCTATTATTTCTTTCAGCACTTATACCGTTTCTATAAACGGTTTGTTTACATGTAGAACAAAGCTGAAATTATGTAAATACATGCACCAGAATAAATATATGGCAGCGCCATCTAGTGGCTAAAGGTGGTACTTTAATTACTTAGAAGTGAATGTTATTTTTTGTTCCGTTTGTTCTCTATTAATGCTGATTTTATGTAACTTACGACATGCGCAAAATTCTGTTTTAAATACTTCGCACGTGTTAGGCGTAGTTCAACAAAAGTATATTTTTTAAATATAAATGAATGATCTAGAAGGAACAAACAGCTTTATAGGCATTACTTCTTTCTGTATTCGTACCGATTCTATAAACGGTTTGTTTACATGTAGACCAAAGCCGAAATTATGTATACACATGTATTAGAATAAATCAAATATAGCAGCGCCATGTAGTGGTTAAAAGTGGTACTTTAATTGCTTAGAAGTGAATGTTATTTTTTGTTCCGTTGGTTCTCTATTAATGCTGATTTTTTTATGTAACCTACGACATCCGCAAAATTCTGTTTTAAATACTTCACACGTTTAAGGCCTAGTTCAACAAAATTAGGATTCGAATTCAATGAACTAAATATAACAGCGCCATCTAGTGGCTCATAGCTGTACTTTAACGAATCTTATTAACGTTTTTAATTTTTCGTCACGGTTCAGATCGCATAATTCTAATTTTATATAGCCTATGACACCCGCGCAAGGATGCCGAATCGAATGACACCTTATTTAACGAAATCTGACAATTGGTTAAGGAGTTATGAGGGAACATAGAATCGGACATACTTACATACATACATACGAACTAAACACATTACCCTCCTTTTGGGCTTCGCCGCAGTCGTGTAAACATACGAACTAAACACATTACCCTCCTTTTGGGCTTCGCCGCAGTCGTGTAAAAAGGATTGATCTCCTTTTATTCAGCTAGTCGCTATTATACACATAAGGTTAATACGCACAGAGCCAAGGTGTGGGTTTTCTCCTAATGTTTTCTTACACAGTTATTTAGTATTAATAATACAAAACATGGAACTAAAGTGTCTTTAAGTATGTGTTCTACTTCTTAATGTATTAGTAAAAGAATTTATGTTGTTAATAAGTAAGATTTTGTGGATTAAACTCGTTAAACGTATAAACAAACGCTACTAAGCTTGGTACAGTGACCGAAAACGTGAAAACCGTTTTATGCAAAGGTAAAACAAGTGCTCCCAATTTCGCTTTTGTTTGTCTACACCACAAAGCGATATAAGCTCCTGTTAGCGAGCCTGTTTATATTTTGATAACCGATTTCACAAAGTAAGAACACAGAATGACGACATATTTGGGTGCGTTTATAATTGCTTTGCACATTTATGTGAGAGGGTGTGTCTGTGTGTGTGAGGGTGTGTTTGTGTGTGTGTGTGTGTGTGTGCGTGTGTAAGTGAATCGTGATAGGTACATTTTGTCTAAATCATGCGTATTAATCCCACCTATTAATATATTGCGGGTATTGGTCAGCATGTGTACTTTTTATAATACTACAAGTTGTCCATATTTGGTTGCGGTATCACAGAGTGTCCCAGTTTGGGACCAGCTCCTCCGTTTCCGTACAAGGTCAGGAATCCGTACATATTTTGACATTTTGGACAACACAAGATGGACTACATAACTTAGTGGACAGGTTATATTAGGGAGGGAGGTAGGAGAGGGCTGAAAAAGTGGGCCAGAAAAGATGCGTCGAATGTTACGAAATGTCAGACTGCTCCTGTTCCGCTGCTGTAAGCCTAACACGGGACAAATCCACTCCATTATACATAAACTTTTCACACAGTCGTCTTATCCCTACGGTAAAAGATCTGCTTGCTTCCAGTGACTCCCTCACCAGTACTACCGTCCATCACGATGGTCAGTATCATACGTATGAAGAAGCATCGGTCCCAAGCGGTCAAACTGTATCGGTTCGTCGAAGGTCTCTAAAGTGACCATTTAACAAGAGGTCGAAGAATCCAGTAGGCCTACCCCTAAGACGCCTTTGAAGATCGATTGCTGAGGGGGGCAGGGGAGCTTCGATGGAGATGGTCCGATGTAAGCGGCCGTGAGTGCGTCGATCGGGCCGAACCCCCGGGGCGGGCCGATGTCAACGTAAACATAGCGCTGTTATTGCCTGTATCTTATCTGTTGGAAAATGTCGGACATTGCTTCTAAGGTTGCAAGGCATAATGTGTTGGATAAAAATACGGAAAAGGCTTAGAAATCCGTACGGTAAAAGCAAAACTCTACCAGAGGGCGAATTAAAACTACTTGCGTGCCTACCTGGTTATTTAATTATTTCAACGCTTAGATAGATAGATAGATAGATAGAATATTCTTTATTGTATTCTTTAGCTTCATGTTTGGCGCTAAGGTTTGTGAACACCTCATACACTTGCGTTTTCTCAAGACGTTTTCCCTCAAAGTTAGCTAGTGGTACTACTGATACATACTAACGTAAGTGAAAACAATTTGAGCTTGATATTTCTACGTAATAGAAATGTTCCAAAGCAATACGGTTATACAGAGAGTAAGAATGACACTTGTAATTACTGAATCATGTTGTAATGAATTAGTCTGTCTTTGCTAATTTATGTGATAATTATTAGTGGAAACTTCACTGGTTCATATCATAAATGTTAACATAAACGTAACAATGTTAATAAACAGTTTATTGCAATGGTTACTTAATGTAAGTGTTTTCGATCGATCTATCTATAACTTATTCAAGTAAGTATTTACACTATTTTTATTTTTAATGCACTAACCCGTGCTAAGGAACAAATTTAAAAACCTATTTAGAGGCTAAAAATTTCACCCATGCCGGGATTCGAACCCGCAACCTCTGGCTATCCGTACCAGCGCTCTACCAATTGAGCCAATGGGCGACTCACGACATCAGTGAAATTTCGAACCTCTTTACAATATTCTCTGTATTACGTACAGGCAGCGACATCTGACTTAAGCAAATTGCATTACTTACAGCCCCGACTACCTACTTTGCAGTTAGGTTTAACATCGGAACGATATCACTGTACCCACATGATTACACTATTTTTATTTTTAATGCACTAACCCGTGCTAAGGAACAAATTTAAAAACCTATTTAGAGGCTAAAAATTTCACCCATGCCGGGATTCGAACCCGCAACCTCTGGCTATCCGTACCAGCGCTCTACCAATTGAGCCAATGGGCGACTCACGACATCAGTGAAATTTCGAACCTCTTTACAATATTCTCTGTATTACGTACAGGCAGCGACATCTGACTTAAGCAAATTGCATTACTTACAGCCCCGACTACCTACTTTGCAGTTAGGTTTAACATCGGAACGATATCACTGTACCCACATGATTACACTATTTTTATTTTTAATGCACTAACCCGTGCTAAGGAACAAGAGGTTGCGGGTTCGAATCCCGGCATGGGTGAAATTTTTAGCCTCTAAATAGGTTTTTAAATTTGTTCCTTAGCACGGGTTAGTGCATTAAAAATAAAAATAGTGTAATCATGTGGGTACAGTGATATCGTTCCGATGTTAAACCTAACTGCAAAGTAGGTAGTCGGGGCTGTAAGTAATGCAATTTGCTTAAGTCAGATGTCGCTGCCTGTACGTAATACAGAGAATATTGTAAAGAGGTTCGAAATTTCACTGATGTCGTGAGTCGCCCATTGGCTCAATTGGTAGAGCGCTGGTACGGATAGCCAGAGGTTGCGGGTTCGAATCCCGGCATGGGTGAAATTTTTAGCCTCTAAATAGGTTTTTAAATTTGTTCCTTAGCACGGGTTAGTGCATTAAAAATAAAAATAGTGTAATCATGTGGGTACAGTGATATCGTTCCGATGTTAAACCTAACTGCAAAGTAGGTAGTCGGGGCTGTAAGTAATGCAATTTGCTTAAGTCAGATGTCGCTGCCTGTACGTAATACAGAGAATATTGTAAAGAGGTTCGAAATTTCACTGATGTCGTGAGTCGCCCATTGGCTCAATTGGTAGAGCGCTGGTACGGATAGCCAGAGGTTGCGGGTTCGAATCCCGGCATGGGTGAAATTTTTAGCCTCTAAATAGGTTTTTAAAGTAAGTATTTCTTCCACTTTAATAATATCATGTAATAATCTACATCACTTTGTAAGCTAACCTAATTTAATCTGAAGTCCGTATCTCGGAGAGGTAAGCAGAGACGACTTTTTACCACTGTCAAGATTTTGACTTACGTATTTCGCGTCATCAACATTCATTACTCGTCTCCAAATAGTTCTACTGGACGAGCGGTGGTAACCACGTGGTAACGGATTGGTAGAACCCCGCCACCGATCTTACTCGTGGAGCTCGTGGGTTAACCTGGTATGCACCAATGACTTTGTTTCCTAATTTCTGTTCGGTTCTGAGTTTATAGTAGCAATACCACTCGATAATGTAACAACCTTGAAACTTGTGGAATGCAATAAAGTATTGAGTATTGAGTATAACTGTGAAGGAAAACATCGTGATGAAACCCTAGTGTCTGAAGTATTAACATACCTCAGCGCTCACTAGAGAGAGGCTATGTGTGGAAATCTTCACCAACCCATTGTGTCCCCACCGAGGGGCGCGGGTCGCTTAACGAAAGTATAGGCCATATTCCACCACGGAGTCCAAAGTGGTGAAGGCTTGTGAGACTAGCGGCTGGTCTTACTGTCAGATGTTTTCAAGCCGCCCTAAGGCCTTTGACTTGGCTTAACGACTGCCATCTATCGACTACAGCCGGCGCCAACTGCTTGACGTGCCTTGCGAAGCACGAAACCGATCGGAAAAATGCCACTAACGTTAGTCATAGACGGTCACCCATCCATGCACTGAACGCGCCCTATGTTGCTTTACCTTCGTAATCGTTTAAGATCACTCAGGCAGCCGGGGCTACGTTTAACTAACTTGTTCTACTAGACACATTTTTATGTGATAAAAATAATTCCTTACTAAATTATGGTTAATAGTAGATTGCTTAACGAGGGTAGAAAGAATCAATTCCCGAGGTATATAGACGCCCGAGCGCAGCGAGGGCGTCTATAGTCCGAGTAGGAATTGATTCTTATACCCGTGTTAAACACTCTACTTTTCATTTCGAATATGAGGAAAATAAAACTTAATATTAAAATCTAAGAATAAAAGATTATTACCTATTTTTTAATATTCCGTCACAGATACTATAACAGATTAGTACCCGCCATTTAAATCAACTTTTTAAATTTTAAATATGGAACTCACCGCGTAATTGTTGCGGCTTATTCCGCTCAAAGAAGTTTGCGCTAAGTTCACACTGGCTGTTTAGAAACTCACATGGCCGCAGCATTTTTTTAAATTAGATTTTTAAAAGCCTATTTGTTACATAAAGTCTTCACAACTGACAGTAGTTCTATTTTTAAAGTTCATTCCGGCCCTTGGGTGGGAAGTAATTTGTATGAGTTTTTCCCTCCCTGTGGAGGGAAGCAGCATTTTCCATCCAATAATCAGATCAAAACAACACTACTTTCCGAGTATAAGAAATAAAAAATATATCATAACCGTATGTTCGTAACTCGTTTTGATATCTTACAGCGAGGTCGAGTTTTCCGCTTGAAAAATTCAGATGATTCTCAGAAGCTTCATCGCTTGATAAATTGAAAATAAGACGTAACATTTACACAACACAGCATACAATGGATTACATATTCGAATGAAACATTTCATATTAAAAGAAAATGTGAGATACCGCGGGGAAATAAGCTTTTCTTTGCCCGTCGCAAAAAAGGAGGAAATTTAGCAAAATAATATTTTTATAATGTTTTCGAAGTATTTTGTGTATTGTATTTTTGGGAAACGGACAAATTGAGTTCAGATATATACTATAATAGGAGAATTGGTGATAAACGAGTAAAGTAAATGGTTTTGATGTATGTTGTACCCGTATGGGCTTGCAATACAATACAATATAAATTTCCAATATAAAGTTCGAACTTTTCGAGCCGGCAAAACTAAAATAAAAGAAAAATACTTATTTAATCGAATTAGCTTCTACGCAGGTGGGACCAATCTGTATACTATGCAATAAGTGAAATTGTGTGAATTTGGGTCACGCCTATTTAGTAGTTAATGATCGATAGTCTTTATTTTGGTAGTTGGTAGTTTTTTTGACTTAGTGGTTTGTTATTTCTTTACTTTGATAATGCTGAGTCATGATTTCACCCGCGCTTGCTCACATTCGCAAACTCGTCAAATCGATTGAGATATTATTTGTCAGAATCTGATTATTGGTTAGGAAGTTATGAGGGGACATAGAATCAGACATTCTTACTTTTATACATACATACGAGCCAAAAAATTAGCCTCCTTTTGGGCTCTTCCACAGTCGGGTAAAAAGAATCCAAGAAATAATCCAAAAATCACATCGCTCAACTACTACCTTTATGAAGGCATCACTAAACCAGGTTTCTCAATCTAGATTAAGGATAGAAAGTTCCATGATCCAGGATCTATTAAGAATCCAACAATACTTGTCATAATTAAAAAAAGGCAGGCGTGATCACGATTTTCGGCAACGAGACCACTTTTCCCAAAACCCTCGCACTGCTTAAAATTCCGACACTTGTAACGTTTTGAAATGAAATGAAAAGGTTTCGTTCAAAGTAGCGCAGATACTGCGGCTTAATGAACGTTACAAGTCAAACAAGGTGTCCATTTCAAAATCTGGATAATTTTGGAGAAAAAATGGACAAAAAAACTCCAAACTTAGTCTTTTCAAATTCCTTAATTAACAGAATTTACACAGATTATACAAATCTCGTGAATTTTACATGCTTGAATTCCAGACATCATTGTCATCTAAATAATCCTTAATATTATAGTGGCTCTTTTGGCACAAAGTTTACTTTACACATTTTTTGAACCGCGCTTCAGTCAAACTTAATATATCTTCAGGGATTTTATTGTAGAAGCGTATACAATGCCCCATGAAGGATATATTAACCTTTGCCAGCCTAAATCTTGGGATCAAAAGTTTATGTCTATTTCTAGTATTTATATTGTGTTGGCTACCTGCAGTTTTAAAGTTGCTAACATTTTTCCTGACATACATAATATTTTCATAGATATACTGTCTGGCAACTGCCAGGATGTTTGTTTTTTTAAAGAATTCTCTTAACGAATCTCTACTGCCTAGCTTATAGATGAATCTGATCGCTCTTTTCTGCAAGACAAAGATGGTCTCAATGTCCGCTGCCCGTCCCCACAATAGTATGCCGTAGGACATAATACTATGGAAGTAACTAAAATAAACAAGCCTGGCAGTTGCGACGTCAGTTAGTTCCCTAATTCTTCTAACAGAATATGCTGCAGAGCTAAGCCTATATGCCAATTTTTCTATATGAGGACCCCATTGAAGCTTTGCATTAATTGTGATACCTAGAAATACAGTTTCTTCGACAAGGTCTAGTTTGTTCTTTCCCAATATAACTTTGCTGTCAACTACTTTGACATTTGGTAGAGTGAACTTTATACATTTTGTCTTTTTTGAATTTAACAATAAGTTATTAGACGTATACCAGTTTAGTACCTGAGAGACGAAGATTAAAAAATAAACATGCAGACAAAATTGTTATTTATTTCATCTTCTTCATTTTTGCCCTATAGTCGATCATTGAGAATACAAAAAATATTTTAAGTAAACTTACATCTATTGCAAAGCATAGGCCTTTTTGTCCCCACAGACTGCACTAGACTGTATCTGTATCAGCCAAAGTCAGTATCAGTCAATTTCTCGCCGAGATTACCTTTTTGAAACAAAGAGTATTTAAAAACGTGTTTCCTGGAGAATCTAACCCTGCTATATTCTAATATCATACCTGCAGAAACTTGCTGAAAAGCAGAAATTTTAATATAGAAGGGTTTGGTTTAACTAATATAAAAGGAATATCTATGCGCGGAATCTCAAATTATTTGACTCTGAAAGAGACTGACCTATATAAATTCAAATTTCAAAACTAAAATTGGAGGAATTGTGGCTCTCGAATTTCTCTTTGCGAAATTCCTACCAAAGTTTTAACAGTTGCATCAAGTGCTAAAAAGACAAACAAGCCTTGGACTGTATAAAAGAAGTAAGATACGATGCGGTGAGACCTCAGGACAAATCGGTGATTGCTACTGAGTTTATGAGTTTTGCGACTGTTTTTTGTTCCAACTTTTCACAACCTCGCGACAGAAGATGAAGAAAACAACAAATGGGTAAAGGATAAAAACGTTTCTTATAAACGCCATCGATAGATCGATCAACTTACAACTACTGAGGGTCAAAATATGATAGTTCTTCTGTACACCTTACGTCAATCATAAGATTCATCGTGGGAAACCGCGAGAGCCTGAAATGTTCTTATACTTCAGCACTTAAAATTGATCTGCCCAATCTGCGATGGACAAGCGTGACAATTCAGCCCATACCCACACTCTCACAGAAAGCTTATGATTTAGTGGCATGTATATGAGATGTATTATTATTTTACGATACATGTTTCAACTGAGATAAGAGTATACCCTATCTTTGTTTAGTATGGTCTAGGAGTGGAAGTGTATTTATGTTTGTCTTTACCTACGAGAGCGAGAAATGTTCGAAATAGAAATGTTTCTTTGGTTTTACTACTGAATTTGTACGTGCTAGGTTGTTGTTCTCAAAAAGCTCAAAAAGTTTAGATGTAAGTATTCAGTAACATGAAACAGTCTTCAGATACAGTTTAAATAGTCTATGGTATAGAAAAAGGCGTAATTTCTTTCGACGTATTTTTTTATAAATAAGACCGTAGGTATTCAAATCGACTGACTGAGGTTGAAATACTTTAGTGGTTACTTAACATGCGGTCACATACCCAAATTTATAACACCGAGAAAAAAGTTGCAGTGCGTCGTGAATTTAAAGAAAAAGACGTTGTAGAAAGTGCTTTTCTTCTTCCCTCTTCCTCCTTCTCTTCTTTCTCTCCCTTCCATCGTGTTAAACCACTCAGCAAGATTTTGGAGCCACGATCCTTCTTCTTCCTACAATGCAAATTCAGTCACTTAAGCACAAAGTTGTGTACAATTCTAGAAACGCACATAATACATCATTAGCTGTAGGGATTACAAATATAAAAATGTTGTCGATAAAGATTCTATGGATAAAGAGTCAGCATCTAAATAAAACTAAGAATTACAAATAACAACTTTAACTCTGTCACAGCTAAGAGTGTATTTATCACCGTAAAGCAAATGGACTATAACTCAGTGCCAGTATTTGCCCGAGAGCAAATCACGGCTTCGCACGACTAGTAAACACACTCCACATTAGATAAATTTGTTGAATTTTTAAACTCTGCAGGTGAACATTTCGATTTCTTGTAAGTTACTTTAGATTTGTAACTTCAGTGTATTTAATTTTAGGCCTTTTCGATTTTTGCTGTATGAAGAGCAACAAATGAAATCTCTTGCTCAGTGCCCGAGAATCGGTGCTTCTGCTAATGTTTATGAAAAATTATAAAACTGAGTATACCAACCTTCCTTAACCCTTATTTTTGTCTCATTGATACATTCCAATTATTTTTTTCCAAGAACCGTTCTGCTATGTGGTGTCGGCCTAGAGAATAGCACCAACCCAATTCTTCCCGCGGGTGTCGTAAAAGGCGACTAAGGGACACAAACCGGGGGGTGGGCAGCAGCGCCCCCTGCAGTACAATTCCACCAAACTGCGATCCCCAACCCGCATGCCCAGCGTGGGGATTATGGGCATTACCCCCCAATGATGGCACAACCTTGCGCTATGGCGCTCATTAGGGGAGGGCTATGTCCAGCAGTGGACTAATATAGCCTGAAGAGGAAGAACCGTTTGTCAGTGTCGTGGCTTTCTAAGACTGATCGTTTCTGAGATAAGCCAAAGATAGACAGTCAGATATATAGACGAACGAACAAACGGACGGACGAGGGAAATGATAAGAGTTCTTTGTTGACTACGGAACCCTAAAAATAACCTACATTACTCGCTGAGATTGAGGAATTTTAACCCAGCCGGCGTATCCCATGTGGGAGTTTTAAGAAAGAATAATTTGACAATTCGAATTTGGAAAATAGAAGGTTGAGTTAACCACTGTGTGACTTGCGCATTTCACACTCGGGCCACAAATCGAGAAAAACAGAGGGTCAGACCGGTGGTCCATTTTTTTTACAACATTTACATACAGGCACATACATTGCTTCTGGTCCAACACTAGGATACCTTGTGTTGTGAGAACCAGAAACAGCGATATCTCAAACATGTAAACATCCAAGACCTTGAGTTTTATTTTGCCCCTAGCCAAGGTTCGAACCCGTGACCTCTCGCATGGTTGGCAGATGCACTACGGCTGCGCCACAGAGGTCGTTATTTTGTTATTTTCAAGTAGAGAAAGTTGGCTTCTTATATGCTAAAATGTTAAATTGATATCAAAACTAGGACGTACAGCATTATACTTCCGGATTCATCTACTTGCAGTTTATTTTTCGCTTAATTCAAAATGATACATAATTTCTTAAGAAAGGTCTTTAATAACTTACTAACTGACACTGAAAACTACTGGAGTTTGGGGTGCCCAGGGAAGAATTTTTCTTAAGGAAATAGGGCGTCGTCTCAGGATCCGTGGCTTTGACTACCGCTCAGGGGCATTTTTGATGCAAGGGATATCCCTTGCTGTGCAGCGCGGTAATGCTGCCAGTATCATGGGTACCTTTGGGTCGGATATGTCTCGGGGCGTTTTATTTGATTGACTTTTTTATATTTTCTATTAATTTTCTTTGACTTTTTGTAAATGATTTTTTTATTGTTGTTTTGTATGCATGCAATAAATAAATACAAATCTATTAATTGAACTGACAGTAGGTACTAACCTAACCAAAGACTAATTATTTTTCTAAAAGGAAAAAAATGTACCAATACCAAAACGGAAACCTTCTTCAATTTAAAAATTACAAATAAGTAAAATGACCCACGCAGAAGCCTCGTGATCATGATAGACGTGTTAAAGACAGTTTCTAGAACAGTTTTGTTGAACACAAAATGGATATTTTTTATTTAGAAAAAGCAAGGTACTAGTGTTAAATAGAACTATTTATTTTTTACCCCTCTCAACCTTCTGTGTCCTATTTATATATACCTAACAGTAAAAACTTGATTCATTGTTTTGTGTTTCTGCACAAAAAAAAAAATCAAAAAAAATCAGGACATTTACGGAGAAACTGCGATATACTGTAAACATGTTTGGAGCATTTGTAATCAGCCGAATCAGTGATTATTTTATTTGCGTTCTCTTGTCAGAAGAAAATATGCTACGACTGGCACCGAGGTTTTTGGTAACAAAGCTCCTAGCGTATACAAAATAACACGGTGAAACCGAAATTACTGCCAAGAACCTCTGAGAACGGGTTCATCATCATCAACTCATTATGTCCCCAACGAGATGATGGGTCTCTTCCCTGAGAAAGGTACAGGCCATACTCCAGCAGGAGGCCCAGCCCGGATTAGTGGAGGCTTGCAAGACTACTTGCTAGTCTTAATGCCAGAAGTTTTCAAGCCATCCTAACGCCTCCGACTTGGCTTAACGACTGCCATCTATCGACGGCAGCCGGCACCAACTGCTTAGCGTGCCTTGCAAAGCACGAAACCTGTCGAAAAAATGGCACTAGCGTTAGTTATGTCTAACGACCTTAAAGAAGCTCTTAAAACGGGTTAAGTAGGCTTGAGCAGGCATTAGTATGTTTTGCAATAAGGCCAGTACCTCTGTTTCCCCTATTGCGTACCGGCCGAAGCTCCAACGTAGCGACCGAACGCAGTTGACGCCAGTATCTACCCGACTCCCGAAGGGGTTGCACGTGTTCTCAGTACGAAAATCTCGTTGGGACGAGTTTTCACGCGATTCGAATTCGTATTATATAACCTCAGTGCTGTTTGTTTTGTGACAAGACTATTCCCATCAACACTTGGAGCGGATTTTGAAGCCGGACTCTGCAAGGTATTTCATGTTCTGCATTCGAAACTTTACTGTGTAGTGCTTTTATTTTTCTGTGAATTTTATTTTTAATTGTTCGGCTTTCGTAGTTGCCAGTCACGATGATTGACTGGTGTGAATAATCAAAATCTATATGAATCATAATCGGTTATAAGAATATTAATATTCTCCAAAATTTATTTATTCACCTGTATACTGAAAACCCTTCCTGGCTCAAAATAAAGGTAGCTACATTATTCGATTTCAAAGCCGCTTACGCTTTTCTTCCTCGTTTAGTCTTCCAGGTTTTCTTGTTGGGCCAAAAATACACGGGATGGAATTGTGGATGAGAGGAAGTAATGGAATATTTTATATGTGCCCGAATGAAGGCCGCGCGTGGTTTTTTCGGTTGGATAATAGATAGAACTTGCCTGAAAAAGAGTTGTGACTGCGTGGATGGTGGTTCTGATAGTAAGTAAAATATATTTTTTTGAAGACATCGCCAAAAGCGAAGCTAGTTTGGAATGAGTTTCAGTTTGTTCTGTTTTCCTTTTGCCTATGTTTTGTTTGCGTATTTCAGCGTGGAGTTTATAATAAATTGATGTTTTCTCTTCCATCGAGGCTGAACTATTGACGTAGTTGTTTGTTGGTTTTGTGCATATCGGGTCATGATTATAGCGGAGCGCTATAACGTTTTGTATACGTTTATTTATTCCTTTTAAAAACCTTTGTTGGCAAAGTACTCTATCTTTAACTATGAAGGTAGAGTTCTAGCTATACGAGTATGTATATTACACATATTATACACAAACAACAAATAGCCTACTTATATTTCCCTTTTATCTATCTAATCAGCCCATAAATAGAGCCCTTATATCTCTTCAATCAACTTTAATCCGTATGTAAACATGTTAATGTTATCCATAGTACTATAGAAGTAATAGATAAGTACTGTACAGATAAATATGTTAGCTACTAATAACAAAAGTGTCTACTATCGTATTTATTAAATGAAACATGAAACACACATTAATCACATCTAAGAATCCGTGGAAAACTTAGAAACACTTATTCATTCGACATCAAAAGTATCCTAAATAACGTGTCCTCAAAAAAAAGGACCTGCCAAAACAGCCTTGACAGCACTCAGAGAGAAAAGTGAAAATACTGCGTGAATAGCCCAATATGAGCCACGTAGGTATATCAGCACAGAAATGCGGAGTGAAGAAGTCGAGATCAGGATGCTGGCAGTGATTTACATATATTAATATTAACATATCTGGTTTCTTGCCGTGAAGTAACATATTCGGAAAACCCGAATTACGTATTTGGTTGCGTGTAAAATATTCATCGACGCGCGGCACGGTAAATGTGACTGCTTACAGGATATATTAAGGGTCTGTGCGGTTAGGGTTCCGCAAGAGGAGTAGTTTAGCTACGTCTTCAGCTTAACCAACTAGTGTCCAATTTCAGTTTTTCAATCGCATATCCGCCTTGTGGTCCGTTACATGTGTGGTTTGGTGTAAGTAGTAACAAATAATGTGCGAGTCAGCAACGGTGCTGACTTACACATTATTCGTTACTAATATGAAACCACATTCAGTAACGCTAGGGCCACCACTGCAAAAAAAAAAATGAATAAATAAATAACAAACAACCTAAGTGGCCTCTGGTTATCATGACAGATACATTCGCTGAAATAGGAATAATGGTGGCAACCGAAATTTTTCGTTAATAAGATTATATTTTACTTTATAGCCCACTTTTTAAGTTGACCTTGAAAAGTCGGCTTTTAAGTAGGCTTGGCGATACATATATTTTCAAGATGTCTCACCCTAAATTGTGTAATTTTGGTAGACGGTATAAAAAATTTTTAACAACGCGGGAAATCTCTTATACATCACTTTGTAGAATATTTATTTGATTTTCTTCCAGCCTGCCGAACATGCAGAACCCTATTGATCACACCCATTTTACCTCCTTAATCCCGCTGAAAATAAAATGAAGTTGAGTAATATTCTACTCCAAACCATATATTATATGGTTTGGAGACGTACACGCATATTTAAGGGTACGAATCCCATTTGCATGTGAAGCGGCGCCTATCGAGGGGCTTCAATTGGGGGAAAGAACGGAAAATAATTATGTTTTATGTAGTAGCATCTTCCATGTATTGAGAACCAAGATTTGGCAGTACGCAGTACGTTTGTGAATCTCATACTATTTGTCTGAAAGAAGGCCGGTGCCCTGCAGTGGGACGTTTATAGGCTCCATAAAAAAACCTAGTATAGTCTTATCCATCTCCAGATACATCCATCTATTAACTATAGAGAATATAATTTCTTAATGATTCGCGATACTCATACATAGTTATATCTGAAACGGGTCAAATTGCGATTATTTATTACGTAAAACGTAATTACCTTATTTCCCGACGTTTCGGCAGCGTTACAGTTGCCGTGGTCTCGGGTAGACTGAACTGACCGGGTAATAAATAACCTTTACCTAATAAATAATCGCGATTTGACCCGTTTAATATATAACTATATAGAGAATATTAATCTACAGTCTGTTAGATTTTAGAATATACCTCGGGCTCTAGAGTAGGATTCGGTTTTCGCCGAAAGCACACGAGTGTTATACTACTTCCTGCTCTGTATATAACTTTTCTTCACTATTTTGAAAAGTTATGTTACATTTAGGGTCTGTTTCACAATCTGCAGATAAAGTTCCGGATAAGCTATCCGCAACCAGGGCTGCCGTTTGTTCTAAATTTGAAGCCATAAACGAACACACGTGATGTAGGAAAATGTATTTAAATTTAGAACAAACGGCAGCCCTGGTTGCGGATAGCTTATCTGAAACTTTATTTGAACATTGTGAAACAGGGGCTTAGTGTCATATTAGTTCCGATATTTCTATTACACGAATATAGGTATCAGATTCTATCCGATAGTAGCCGAAGTATATTCTAAAAGCTAACAGACTGTATTATGCTATGTGAAAACTAACATATAACGTTTTTCTAATCCTGTTGTCAAACTACGTATAGTCTTTTTTTCGGTCGATGAAATCTTGAGACCTAAGTACCAAAAAGCTGATTTATAACTCCGCAGGAATATCAATCAGAGCACGGGTGCTGGTGTACGGAGGATGAAAGTTTAACGAACTCGAAATCATAATTTCATTTGGGTGAATTCATAAAGTTGGCTTTTCAGTGACGTTTTAAGACGTTACATTTTTTATTATAATGAAAAACCTTAAAGTTGATACATTTCATTCTTTTTCTTCACTGAAAAAATGTGCAATTGACCAGCGCCTTCTACGTACAATGGTGTCGTTCAAGAGTGCTTCTGTAGATCGTACGGAGCTCTATAGCGCAAGACTTGAAAACATTTACTTTACAAATTTTATATTTTTTACAAATTTACCTATAGTATTTTCTAAGGTTAACACGAGCACTAGACATAATTAAAGCTGTTTGTATACGGATTTATGCTCGTTTATTACATTTTTACAATTTTCTGACGTTTCGGTACTTTTTCAGGTGCCGATGCCGTGGTCCTGGATGACCACGAGCATAAATCCGTATAAAAACAGTTTTAATTAAATTAACATATTTTATATTTTAAAAATGAGAATTGTTTGGTTTCATGTTATTCTAATATTAACACGTTATATGTTAAACATCTTCTACAGGCATGTAGAAGATGCCACCACGCTACAATTTTTTATTATTTTTTTTTGCGAATCTTCATCACACGTTTTTAGGGAGCAGAGTACAAATCTGTCATATAGAATGAACAAAGTTCTCTCAAATAATCAATGTTTTAATTCCATTCATCAATTTTTATCATCAACTCATTATGTCCCCACCGAGGGGCACGGGTCTCTTCCCTGAGGAAGGCATAGGCCATACTCTACCACGGGGGCCAGTTCCGGATTGGTAGAAGCTTGCAAGACTAGTGGCCGGTCTTACTATCAGAAGTTTTCAAGCCGCCTTACGGCCTCTGACTTAGCTTCACGACTGCATTCTATCGACGGCAGCCGGTACCATACAGTTTTATACTTTGTAAACAGAAAATTAAGGTATAATATTAACTGCTCATATTGTAGCTGGACGTTTGACAACGGGAACTACTTATTATTGTTAAATGTTAATCCAGTTATTTTAACCCAGAGGGAGAAGCATAGACCCGTTTCACACCTCCACTCCGACTGCCCAAGGTTTGCTGGAAGAAATCTCTTACAGAGATAAGCTCGCCTTTGTACATGTATTTTCTTGCATTGTATTTCTTTTTTGTGTTTTTCTTGTACAAAGTATAAAGTAAAGAAGTTAACGTGCAAGTTATAAATGATTCGGAATATAAGAAAGCGTTATACCACGTTTACGTGGATTTAAAGTTTATAGTATAAATAGTAAATACCTGAGACCTTTGTTATTAAACCATATTCAATGTGCATTAATAGTACAATTCACAAAAATACCAGTTCAGAGAAAACCTTTAAGCAATGTTGGTCAAGTTAAACATATCCCCGGTCTTACAATTTTGCAAGGATATAAAACGTACTAGTTTCCGCTTGTCAAACTTCATGCTATGTACTTTCCTTCGCGATGTTATTTTTTTCAGTTGGGTTGTCTTAGCCCTTCGCATGTTTTATAGCTATTGTAGTCTGGTAAAGGTATGAACAAAAGTCCCTAGATTTGGTTTGGTGGCGGAAGCGGACGTCAGCATAAAAGGCTTAGGTCAGCGCGTCGTGGGACGAGCTTTATTTCCGCCCGGCGCGCGATTACTCGTTTGATTTATTATTTAATACGCTTTTGTACTGACCTTTGTGAGCACTTAACGCAGCTGTATTTACGAACACATTACCTATTCACGGGAGCGTCTTTGCGGAGAAAAATTGTACCGAGACTTTGGAACGGCTTTGTTCCAAAACTTCCGCTACGGGGTGCTACGCCGTAGGCCTTCGTAGCGCGTAGCAACGCGAGACGTTCTACACAACGACAAAATATTAATCATTATAATTTCTGTTTTCAAAGCAATCCTTTATGCCGCATGAAATATATGAGGGAATATTAACTGGAGAACAAAACAAAACAGCCAGATAATTAAATTGGCGAAAGAGTTGGCTAATTAAAAAGTCTACCTTTGTTTTAGCGCTCTTGTCTTATTCAAGGTGATGAAGAATACCATAATTACCTTTCTAGAGTCAACACGACGTATTATTTACTTTAAAAACTTACTTGTATTATTCCTGCTTATTTGAATCAATAAACACGTCACGAAATTGTTAAACATTTAAAGTGTACTTTCATTTTTAAGTAATCAAACCACACTCAGAATGACGGAGAATATCAGTTTTATGAAATTTTAACAGGTGTAGTAGTTAAAGGTTGTTTATCAACTAGTTGTGAAATAAATAAAGGTTACGAATATTTAACGAACAGAATATCGGAACGCAAAACTATAAATAATACTTAGTGTTTAATAATTCACGATTGTTGAATATTGAAAAGAATTACAATATTGAATTTCGACAAATTCTAGCTACATAAAAAAACCCACCACTTCTGCCTTGATTATGTAATTTTTCACGTATACATCTGTTTACAAAAAACAAAATGTCTACGGGACTTTTTCTTACAATTATGTGGCTTAATATCACTGTTATCAGATATCCACTGAAATGAGGTATCCACCATGCGCGATATATATTACACCGGACATCTATAAGGTAAAACTAAGTACAGCGTTCACGTGGCGGCGGTAGATACAGAGCTCAACCATACAACGAGCTCAGGATGGGTGTGGGCAACAGTGCCTGCCTATGGGGCTGCTGCATTTCGGCCGCCTGCAAATGCGGTCACCCATAAAAAAACCATTGATCACATAGTCTACGAAGGTGAATTGACTAAGTACCATGGGATGAAAGATGATTTCATAAATCTCTCCGGCGTCTCGGTTACGTACCTTAATAATTGTAAATTTTGACTTAAAATATTTGACATTTCATTATTATTAATTATAAACGCATTGTCTGGTTGTGAGGCCATTGTAAGATGCCATACGATAAAAAAATAAGTAAAAATTCCCCTTTTGCACAAGGGTGTTTGCGATAAAAGTTATTCATAATAATAAGGTGAGTTTCATGACACAAAGCTAGAATTGAAATTAATACATTAAAATCTCGTTCGTCATTAGGCTGCGAGAGACATATTCATGTCAAATTGCAACTCTTATCTACCTATTGGTTATTTAAAGTAACCTGTAGTGCCTGGAACATTTATGTCCCGGGCAAATATATCTTTGTCCTAGTTTATTCGGCCTAATTTACATGAATGGTAGGGCAACAACATAATTATTTTAAGTGTCTTGTGCTATATTAGTAAGTAATTGTCCGTGTGTAATTAAACCATTGCATGACATAGTACTTTGAGCACGTAATACGTGGATTATGTCTATTTTTAGTATTATTAACTACGTACCTACTCGTATATCTGTATACTCGTAAATATTGGTCTGTACTCTATATATTATACGTAAAGTTGATGGGAAATTAGTGGTTTAGTAAATTTTGAGATTTAAAGTCACATTGTTTTGTGCATTTTTTTTACAAAATACATCTCTTATCGTCTACCAAATAATATTTATGTTTCCAAAGAATGTCATAGCTTTTTTAAAGATTTTCTTTGAAACCGTATTTATGACTGGCACGCAGCGCAGCAAAACACGTTTTTGTATTGATTGATTTTTGACAAAAAATCAAAAAAAGAACGATGGATTTCTTTGGATTCTAATTGTATTCTATATGGGAATCTCAGTCAAGCATAACGCTAGCTTATACCAACGTTCTATGCCGTAAGAACTCTGGTACTAACTTTTACTAGACACGAAGACAAACTCTTTTAACCATAAGATTTGCCTGGGAAATCAAGAGTTTTGTAGGCCCAAAAAATATTTTTTGTGTATAAACCGAATTTTTTTGGACTAAAACTTTCTTACTCAATCAACGAAAAACCTATTAAGAGGCTATAATTTTTACCCATGCCAGCGCTCTCTCAACTGAGCCAGTGGGCAAGTACCGGCATCAGCGAAATTTCG
This sequence comes from Yponomeuta sedellus, assembly GCA_934045075.1. Lineage (NCBI taxonomy): Eukaryota > Metazoa > Arthropoda > Insecta > Lepidoptera > Yponomeutidae > Yponomeuta > Yponomeuta sedellus. The sequence continues at coordinate 17,475,317 of OW203730.1, forward strand.
AACCTCTTTACAAAATTCTCTGTAAGTAAATCCTGTTGCAGAAAAAATACCGAAAATTGTTTGGTACCTATATACACAAAAAAATATTTATTACTTAGACAAATCTTGAGGTTATAATAGATGGTTTTCGTATCTAGCAGTGATTAAAGCACACTTTATATATTAAGACAAGTATTAAACAGCAACGAACAAGGTAACTTTGTCGGAAATATGATTGATTGAAGAGCTAGACCATCAACTTTAAGACCAGTTACAAGCGGTAGAAATCCATAAAATGGGTGCAACAAAGAAGTTTTATTGAAGTTTTACTACATTTGTGGTCGTAGTAAATAAATAAATTGGTACAGGTCGGCAGCAACAGCAAGGCAGCCCTTAAATCATAGTTGAACAGTGACCCGTTACGTAATTAAGTTAAGTGCATGGATGTGGAACAGTTGATATTATTATGGTGTCCACTCTATTTAATTTTTTTTTTTCTATTAGCCTTGGTTGTGAACTATATACTTACGGTCTCATTTATAAAAAAAGCATTACCTAAAACGTCTCAAAACACAGATTTAGAAAATACGGTGAAGTTTTCACATGGTAAATATGTAATCAGAGATTATATAAACTGCCTCTAAGGAGTGCCTCAGAGCAATTGTGTTTTTATAAGGCCGCTAGTTTCTTCCACATCCTGTATTTCATACTCTGTGGATTCAGACGAGGCAAGACTTCATCAGAGGGCAAACGACTCAAGTTGTGCAAACTGCCACCGGGAGCCAGAGGTGCGTTGTGCGTAGCCCCAGGTCCTGTACAGCTTACATTGGTGACCTTTAAGTAACTTAAGACGTTGAACTAACTGAGTCCTAAAAAGTCAGAAACTACGGCAATGGAATTTATGGAACGATAGGAGCAAAAATTACTGATGCTGAGAGAACGCAATGTCCTGCAGTGGAACGTATAAGGATCTACATAAAAAGAAGCAATAATAATTGAATCAGCTAAAAATATCTACAGTTGCTATACAATTGCTATTACTTAAAAGTGGAAAATTATAAAGACTCATAGTTTACTGAATAAGTGTAAAATTAAGCAAACCAATTTGCAAACGTGGTAAAATAAAACCTGATGTAAGTGACCAACTTTAACTGATATGTTTCAGGGTTAGATTTCAGAGATAAATCAATGTAATTACGTAAGATTTTTAGTTGTGGTACCTTCAAAATACATAATAAATATGGTGGCTCTAGTTTTTCATATACCTCGGATCTTAGCCTAGCAGAAAGTGTAGAATTACACAAACCCCTTGTAAATTCTTAAAGGAACCTCCAGCAGTGCCCTTAGACTTAATGAAGGTCCGAAGGGTAGACGTGCCCAAATATTTTGACTAGAAATAATATTTCTTGTACCCGAGCGAAATTAACACAAGTGTACATTTCTTTTTTTAAAAAAGCTCTATTTTAAGCGAACTCAACGGCTATAAAAATTGTTTCATTACTACACCTAATGATAAGAGATTTAAGAATTAAAAAAAATGCAAAATTGGCTTTAATGTGGTAAGTCTTGCAAATTCGAAATAGATTACGTCGTAACATTAGTTTTTGGTTTTTGTGGAAGTGAAGACGTTATTTTCCTTCAAAACCCTATTTAGAGGCTAAAAATTCCACCCACGCCAGGACTCAAGCCCACGACCTCTGGCTAACCGTGCCAGCGCTCTTCCAACTGAGCTAATGGGCAAGTACATGCATCAGCGAATTTTCGAACCTCTTTACAATATTTTCTGTTTTATTTACAGAGCCTCTAAATAGCTTTTTGAAATGGTCTTTAGCACGGGTTAGTGCAACAAAAAGAAAATAATCATATATTTTAAAAAACCTATTTAGAGGCTAAAAATTCCACCCATGCCGGGATTCGAACCCGCGACCTCTGGCTATCCGTGCCAGCGCTCTATCCAACTGAGCTAATTACGTACAGGCAGCGACATCTGGCTGAAGTCGATTGCATCACTTACAGAGCTGACTACTTTGCATTGTCCTTAGCACGGGTTAGTGCTTTAAAAAATAAAAATAGTATAATCATAATTTTTTTGTTTAAAAAACACTTTCATTTCTTGAAACTTTTCCAAAATTCAGTTACCACGATCTTTACGAGGCGATCAATCGTATTTTGGAGAAATCGTATTTCAAAGTATCACGTTAGCTACTCACACTTAAACATTTGCTGTTTAGTACAAACTTAATTGTGATAATCCTTGGTATGTCCCCACTGCTGGGACTTAAGTGTCCTACATCGCAAGAAGGTTAGGCCATACTTCATCACGGCGGACAAGTCCGGGTTGGTGGAGGATTATAAGGCCTCTGACGTGGCTTAATGGCTGCCATTACATGACAACCGGAACGAACGGCTTAACGTGTCTTGGGAAGCAAGGAAGCGCCTGAATCCAGCACCTGACCACGCCTGTTGTTGACCCAAGGGATTGATTCCAATCACGCTGTTCTACTAGACCACGAGCGCATCGGAGTAATTTCACTGTTACAATCGGCAGAAAATCTGCACGAAAAAAGGGATTTAAAAAAGTATTATTTTGCAATTTCTAATTTGTCCAGATTCTCATATTAGTTAATTAGATAGAATTTTATTTTTTAGAGCTACATATCCCCCTAAAATAGTAAAAAAGAAACGTTACTTTTCTCGCTGGCTGTAGCATCTATCGATTCAGTTCATGTACAGAGCCTACTGATGATCATACGACTCCTCCCTGTCATGCCAACCTTACCGGCCTCCCTGCCAATTTCGTCCATTACTTTCCAACGATTTTACTTATGTCATCGACCCGTTGGGCCACTCTACCCATTGTTGGGTCGCTGGTATTGCTACCTTTCGTTTAGTCAACCTCATCCACCACTCTGCGACCGCCTTAGTCCACCGATCATTGTCTTGTCCCATCGATTTACTTTTTATTTTGGTTATTCGCGAGAGCGGTGCCATCGGAGCGGTAGAAGACTGGCTTCTTTATCGGGAGGTCGTATGTTCGAATTTCTTTTGAGTGACTTTCCTTTCTAAGTTATGCACATTTGTGTAATATCACTTGCTAATGTGAAGAAAAACACCTTGGAGAAAGATAACATAAGACTATTCTTTCTTGTACCTATACCGGAAAAATAGTTACAGAAACGGCAGATACAAAATATTAAATTCAATTGGCGGCCTTATTGCTAATAGCAATTTCAACCTGAAATTGGAGAATTTGCCGAAGAGAAATAGATACGGGTAGCCGGTGCAAATACGAATATTATTAGACAAAAGAAATAGAAACCTAAGTATTTGAGGTGTTTAACTACACCAGCGTTTGAAATTACTTTTAACTAAGCCCGTACTCTCTCTTTCTAAGAAAAGGCCTATGCCGTGCAGTGGGACGTAGATAAGCCACATAAAATAAAAGCGCTAGTCATCAATACCTTGGTATTTTGATGAATTACGACGTTCTGCCCACGATCGATTTACAATGCAGTGCCTTTGAATTCACCCCAAATGAAACTAAGCAGGCAGTACAAAGTCCTAACCACACCAAGCACGTACAAAGAAGAAACTAGTGGGCGAACAACAATATTTGTTATGACCCGTCATAACCTCGATACAACTCCAAACTACTCCATATGCGCTCATAAATGTAAACTCACAGAAGGTACGATTGTTTTCAGGGCTATAAATAAAAGAGGACTCTCATGAAAACTTTATGTTTACGTACAAAGGAGCGGTGGTATCATCGAAGCCGGTTTATCAATCGTGAGGTCGTGGGTTCGAGTCCCGGGATGTACCAATGACTTTGTTTCTTAAGTTATGTACATTTGAGAATTTATAGTAGCAATACCACTTCTAACTTTGAAGGAAAGCATAGTGAGGAAACGCTAGTGTCTGTAGTGTTAACGTACTTCAGCACTTGCACTGGCACAGCACAATGGCCTAATTAGAGGCTGGGCAGTGTGTTTGTAACACAATGATATTAATGCTGTGAATGCCTCACGAGCGCTGCGTCGGTACTGCGTCGGCGCTGCGTCAATGTCACTTCATATAAACTACATAACTACTACGCTGCCGCTCCGTTGTTTCAATACAGCTCTCTTCCCTACCTCGTCTGCCTACTCTCCTTGTGCGTTCCGTCGCCGTCCGTAATTTCAACGCATTGTGTGGCATGTCGTTCTAGGTTATATGTACAAAAAACGACGGAGCGTCATAGCTCTGTAGACGCAGCGCAAACGCAATGCGTGTGACACCTCTCTTACTAAGCTTAGTAAGGAAATCTCAGGCCGAGCCAACTAACCCAATCCGTACAAATATAGTATGAAGTCGCTTACTAGTTCAATTAATAGTATTCTTCAAGTCTTTTAAGCGTCGGCATCCCATTTCATAACCAGCTATATGTAGCAGGCCGATACTTAATTTTGTGAAAAAGAAATAAAAAAGGAACATTCTTTTTTCATTTTGCTCTATTTTTTTTTACTCAAATATTTGGGTCGCCATACAAAAGCAGATGTACGTCTGGTATTCACTTTTTAACTGGCCACCTTCAACACCCTATTTTAAACTTACATCACGTGGCTTAATGAACTTTAGCCACATACCTAATTGTATATTACCACCTATTACAAGTTTACACCTATTACAAGTTTTCGTTCTACCTCCTGCGGTTGACTGGTAGAAAATGCCTATGGCATTAAGTTCGCCGCATTGTACAATTTTATGGTGCAATAAAGTATTAATATATATATATATAAATACTTTAATTAATTAATACTTTATAATGAATGAATGTTAATTCGACGACTAATTTAACCAGTTGCTAGTGACATAACTGGCTAAGCAGCTGTCGTAAGCTTACGTAAAATCACGCTTAAATCTTGAAAAAGTAGGCCTACACACCATATCCTTTTATGTGTGCTCATTTTCATCTTTTTCAGTTCAGCATATTGCTATCTCTTTCTACCGCGGCTATCTTTGATATTTTCTACATGCAAAATTTTATTCCAATTCGTTTAGTATATTGCTATCTCTTTCTAAAATCGTCAACTTTAATATCTGTCCTATTCTGTTTGCCAATTTTGCCACTTCTCATCTTTTGATATATTGAACTATATCATTCAATATAGGTATAGCTGCATGGACGCTCGCTAAAAGCCTCTTTGTGTTTCTTGTTCAATTCATAATCATACAGCTACTTACGACAGACACTGGCTGGTTCCCAAGACACGCCACTGAACCCGATCGTCGGCCTTCCGATCTTGTTTTTCAATTACTGAAAATTTTAAAACCCATTAGAGTTTGTGTTTTACAAGAATTCATGAGATCAAAATTTTTTTACATTATTAGTGTTTACATAATTGTGTTCAGTTCGCGCTTTGCATAACAGTGTATCCCTTTACACATAGGATAAAATACAAATTAAAATTGTTTATCCTTTAGGTATGCAGTGTGTATGACCATACTCTCTCTCTTTCTCTCTCTGAGAGAAAGCTTGTGGGCTGTAGTGAAAGGTCAAGCATTATTTACGTATGCCTTACTTTTATAACACTACCATGGACGTACTCGTAACCTCCTAGGCTAACAAATCAAGCTTAAAATGCTAAATGTTATTATGATAAGAAAAACCTTCTGCGTATTGCTGTTTTGTTGTCAAAACTTGCCAGCATAGCCGTTAAGGCTGAATTGTAACACAGACCCCCTTAATTAGTTGGGTCGGACTATCAACTCGCGTTTAGCGATCTACCCTCGGGCACTATCCATTACACGACTCTACGTCTTTTGTTTTGTATTTATTTTAAAAACCATGTGTGGAGAAATGGCCTTTTCTAAAACGTTTCGTTTTAGCGGCCAGTGCTATGATATTAACCTACTTGCTTTATATTTTAGTTAGCTTTTTTTTCTTTTTCGTACATGTGGTTATAAAATTGTGTAGCCAACTATTTGCCTCTCCTTCATACACTATTTCCGTCTAATTAGTGTAAGCGAGAGGCAAATATAAAAAAAAAATGTCTTCTTCTATTTCATTTCCGAATCAATCGAGTTGAACTCTCAGCCTTATCGCTGACATACACCGCGTTGTCATAATAATTGGAGGTGTGAAAAGAAGTACTAATTTTTCAGTTTCAGTTATGATTTTTAAAAACGATTTAAAACAATATATTATTTCTGCAAAAAAAATACGATGAACGTCACTAATTTTGTATATGTAGCAATTTTATGGAAAACGGTCATGGTTTGTCGAATCGATAATGACCTTACAGCTCTGTAAATATGAGTTTTATTTCAGAAACCTGTCAAATATCCTATTGGTGTTGAAAGAACTGAGACCCGTTAAGCCACAATAAAGCTTTCATTTCGATCGCTCGTTAACAGCTAACTTCACACCACTGATCCCGCCGAATATAAATAGCCCAATCTACACCCAACCACAGCATGGAAGCTTCATAAAATAAACGTGCATTTGTTGACCACATAGTAACGGGTTCGTTTGGAATAGTTTAAAGTAGACAAAGTTCATATTATGATGCGCAATGTATGACGTCTACGCATCTTACACAATTTTATATACATGATTAGCCGGTGAAGTTTTTATTTCCATATGAAACGTAGCGTGTTATTCAGCCATACAGTCCGCTGACCTTTTTGTTATTAAAAAGCGAAAATTTTTGCTGAGAAAAGTCCGATTTCTTTCGATAAAACAGAAATAAACCGATAAAATTTTATATGGCATTGTTCGGTTTTAATTGTGGGAATTGCACACCCACCCTAAGTTCAGACCTAGGATGGAAACTACTATCGATACTGCTGGTTGTGTAAGATTACGTATAAAAATTGTTACCGAGAGCTTGCCAATAAACTGCATTAGCAGTTTGGCAAATAGAAAGAAAGACATTAGAGCAACGAGACACATCGCAGAAAGAAAATAAACAGATAAATTGTCATAATATGAACGCAACAGAAATAAACGAAATGCACAATAAAACACAGATTTAGCCTGTGATGTGTCTAAATTGCCACAAAAGGCAGCTGACTCAGCGTTATGCTGAGGGAGTGAGCTCACAGCGCTGATTTTCAGTCAGTGCCCGAGGTAACCGATAGTGGTACTACGTGATGATGTAGAGTCTGTTAGCTTTTTGAATATACCTCGGCTATATCGGCTAAAATCGATTATATTGCAATAGGATAAGCTTTGGTTTGTATTGTCATTGATAACTTTTCAAAGTAGTGAAGAAAAGTTTTATACAGAGCAAAAAGTGCACTCGTGTGCCTTTGGCGAGAACCGAAGCCTACTCTAGAGCCCGAGGTTGCGAGACGAGACTTTATTGCGAGAGCAATAAAGTGTTCTCTATCTCTATCTATCTATGAAAATATGAAATAAATAAAAATTAACTACTGGAAAGCTTTTATTATTAAAAATTACGGACATATCTGATCCATTATCTCCATTATGTGTTCCTAGCCTTAGATTGGGTAGAGTGAGCTCGCAAACATGGAACGACCGGACCTATCGTCACGAGGATTAGTGCGAGCTTTAGATGAAATTGAAGGCACTAAGTGCTGCGAGATAAGTGTCGGCTATTATGGCGCTGACAAGCAATCATTGAACACTCGCTCGTCCTAAAAAAACAGGAAATTACCCAAACTGTTCTAAGTAACACAGCCATGTTTTCCTATGTATGACAATGGAAATAGCAGAAATCCCTTTTTATACATAAATTTCATTGGCAATTTCAAGCGCTGAGGTATGTGAAAACCTCGAGGTTTTCTCACAAAATTTTCCTTTACATAGCGAATGGTACATATAGCCATCACAATTATTTTATAATGTACGGAATTTAGAACGTAGCCTTTGGGTTCGAACCCCCAGTTCTACTGGCTAAACGGTTGACTGTAGAAACGGGTAAAGAATTATGGAAGAGGCACATAATTAACTTAAAAGTAAAACTATCAAAGCAAATTATACAAGTTAACGAGTAATTGGCGACTGACTTATAAAAAGAAAATTTCGTACAAGTTGTTATGTATGGCGGTCAAAACTCCTTCTACGGAACGCTACCCTGCGGGTGATGAGATAATTAGTCTTTCACACTTCTCACACTTCATCACACTTGTTAATATTTATATATTTTATAATATTTATATATAATAACGGCGAAAGTTTGTGAGTGTGAATGTTTGTTACTTCTTCACCTCTAAACGGCTAGAGCGATTTTAATAAAATATGGTATGGAGTTAGCTGACACCCTGGCTCATCACGTAGGCCATGTTTTACTGCTAAAATTCTTATTTCCATGGGAAAATCAATTAATTTCCCTAATAAACCGTAGGTAACACCGCGGGGCAGGGTTGATCCGAGTGAGCTGAAAACGGTGGGACGTTCCTCCAAAAGCGGGAAATGTACCTATCACTAACACACTCATTGTCAAAAAATCAAAAACTATGTATGCAGGCCTTTTATAAGCAAAAGAAGACAGATATATTGTGGTATAGTGTATAAAATGTGGGCATTTTCTACCAATAGACTATCTTAAAAAATAATCTTGAGTACTTGAATGCCGTGTGCCAGTTTGGCTTAAAATTAAACCCAAGAGAGTCTTAAAGACTTTTTTAAATTGTTCTTTCTTGTATTGCCACGCTACGACTGTTTGGTGTAGAAGCTTTTTTATGTTCAACTCTTACTTAGTTAAGCAAAATGTTTACAGAAAAAAATTAAAGTTTTCTCTTTTCGTTTGTCGTAAAATGCAAGAAAATGCCCTTTTGTAACAGCAATTAACTTTCAAAGAGCTTTCGCGAATTAAATGGATCAAGAAAATTACAGACAAAGTAGTGTAGACTTCAGTTGCTCGGGAATGAGCTATTATTTGACACACATATTAGGCAATCTTAATGTATGGTGTCCGAGTTATATCCCAGAGATATTAACCTGATCTTGCCGCGTTTTCCACTCATACACTCTACGTGGACTCACCTATGAAAATCGTGAGTTTTCGGAAGCGGTGTCTTAGTTTGTTCGTTCAACCTATTAACTCTTTAACTCACTAACTCAAGGACTTCCATGAGCTAGATGTTGATGTAGAGTTGGAAAGGAAAGAAAGAGATATATTTAAAAGATTTTAGATATGATTAAGATATAGTATGTCCCAGAGAGAAAAGACTTTATACATGATTACTCAGTTTAACGGTTTAGGAGATAATGAAATTTTTACGAAGCTAGCCAGCAGAGTGTGAATGATGCATCAAATTCACAGCATATATACTCAGTAAAGATAGTTAACTCAGTACTGTGAACTAGGTTTACAGTGCTCTCAAAAAACTGAACAGAACACACAAACAGAAACTTGAGTTGCTTATTAATATCTCGACTGATAATATCAAAATTTTTGGGAACATTCAGAGAGGTGATTTTAATAATTTTCCGATTCTGATGTGTTTTTAACAACGACAATTTATCATTTTATTCATCCCAAACTGGGCTGTTATTACTGATTGTATTATTACTGAACGTACCTATTTTGATAAGAATAGCTTAAATATTTATAATAATAATAATAATTAATGATAAAAATGGAACTAAACCTAAAACATTCTAATTTAAATAAAATATCTGAGCCAGATCGCTGTCGGGCGGCAGAATACCGAGAAGGCTGGCGGCATTGCCTCTCTGTATGGCTAGGCTTATCCTTTGGCCAAAGTAAGCACCAGCCCTCGGGTCTCCTGAAGCGTCGACTAGGCGCGACGAGATCTCCTCAAAGAGGAGTCTCGTCTCCGGACCCCATGGCCCCAGAGTCTCGACTCCGAAAGGCACAAATATATAGCCCTGCCCTATGGCTGCATATTTGTGCCTCTTATTCGACTCTGCGTTGGACGCCGCCGCCCCTGCATGGCAGGCGGTCGCATGGATATGGAACTGTGCAGCGTATCAACACAAGTTGCGTCCCAGACTAGCGACCGCCTATTCTTCCATGGAATGAGAGTCATTCCGTCAGGCCTCTTGCCATCGTCGCGCGCAATCCCAGTGGGCTCCAGGACTGCAGGCACGCCTACGCTGGCAAGAGCCCGACGGATTATGTCATTCAGGGCAGCGTGTCTACACAGCCGTCCAGCGCTACGGCAGCATGCCAGGCCATGGTGACCTAATGCATCGACGCCTCCACCGCAGCGGCAGCGATGTGGCTCGTTAGTCCTGGTTCCCAACCTCAGACTAACTCCCAAACTAAATGTGGTTATCTCTAAGAGAGTACCTATGCTCGCCGATGGGAGGGCCCTCAACCAGTAGCCTGATTCTGGCTCGCAGCTGGCTAAGAGACGAGCACGCTCCGCGTCGTCGCCTGCAGTTTCAAGGAGTTCTTTGCAAACCCGCATGCAGAGCGGCTCGTCCCAAAGCCTCTGCGATCCCAGAATCTTTGGAATTACCTGGCTCAGACCGGCTGCGTCGGTCCAGCCACTCCTGGCCTCAGCTACGCACGCGACCTCTACGTCTCCAAGAGACGGGGAAATAATTTTACCAATGAAGCCGATCGTGCTATGAACCGAGGACAGGAACGCCGGGAGGGCCACACTTGATGCCGTTCTTATACCCAGGCCACCGTGACGGATCGGAAGTGTGGCCTGGGTCCAGCTCCTATCCTGTAACGGGCAATTTAGAATTTCTATTATAATAGTTTTGATAAGTTCGTCGAGACAAAGTAAAAGATCTAAATGATTCCAAAGGGTTGAACACCTTAGAGCATGTGTTTTTTTTTATTATAACTCTTCAGTTTTAAGGCCGTTAAGAAAAGAATTATGCTTGTTTTCATCAAACAGAGTCCTATGAACTAGGACACCCTTATCTTAATTTACTTCCTAAATCGGTAACTAACGCCACCAATAAATGTAATCATCTTCTTTCATCAAATGTTACCAACAATATTTTCTATCATCGTTATAGCCATTTAAATAAAACAGCCTTGCATGCCGACAAAGTAGAACTTTAATCGAATTCTGTTCAAAATGGCCGTGTCTTGCAACTATTTTCCAACGAAATAAGTGATGAAACGCCGGTAGGTCGGTGAAACCAAAATAACTTTTAAGTAGCCCTTAAAACGAGTTAATTATTTTAGTTTAAAATTGTATATTTTCCTTGTCATTATTATGCATATATTTTTATTTTATTATAACTGGGTTTTAAATGTATATCTTCTCTATAAGATAAATATGAATCGCTGAATGTGTTGGTAAGCGCAAATCTTGAGAGCAGCTGAACCGATTTCGCTAATTCTTTTTTTAGAATATTCCGAATAGTACGAAGATGGTTCTTACCGAGAGAAAAATAAAAAATAAATTAAAGAATCGACTGTTAGGCGGTACGCAGTTCGCTGGGTCAGCTAGTTTGTAAATTTTTTTTTAGTTTTATTTTATCATTGCAATTTAATTTTAATTACTGGATATGATTTGCATATAATATATTACTTAGAGCACACAGAAAATTGTACTTGTAACTTATGTCACAGATCTATGAATCAATTATGTAATTAATAAAAAGGTAACAAAGCAAAACGTCAAATGACAATATTTGCCATTTGACGGAAATAAGTCCGTTCAGCGGGGAAGTGTAGAGGGGTATAGGAGAGAGTGTGGGTTTAATTACCACACGTGTCCACGCCGTATTGGCTATTTCAAGCGCTGAGACAATTATTATGAGGTAATCATGCTGAGTATAGATAATTAAAAGGCATACAAGAAATAAAAGTTTAAATCTTAATTATATTTTTCATACATACATTAAACTCAAACTTTTGCTTAGCGATACTTGAAACGAATCAAATTAAAAAGGTCGGTTTTATGTATATTACAGTACATAAACTCATGCTTACATCCCGTGGGAGAAAGCAGAGGGTTTACCACTCCACGGGGGCTTTCCACTTGCTACGATTCAACAACATTCATTAATAGTTGCATGCACGTACGCCAGCTTCTGGTACTTTTTATTTTTTCTCTCATCATCATCAACCCATTGATCCCCACCGAGGGGCACAGGTCTCTTCCCTGAGAAAGGTACAGGTCATACTCCACCACGGGGACCAAGTCCGGATTGGTGGAGGCTTGCAAGACTAGTGGCTAGTCTTACTGTCAGAAGTTTTCAACAGCCCTAAGGCCTCTGACTTGGCTTAACGACTGCCATCTATCGACGGCAGCCGGCACCTACTGCTTAACGCGCCTTACGAAGCACGGAACCGCTTGGATAAATGCCATTAGCGTTAGTCATAGATGGTTTACCCATCCATGCACTGAACGTGCCCTGTGTTGCTCAACCTTCGTGATCGTTAAGATCACTCAGGCAGGCAGTCGGCGATTCTTTTTTCTATGTTATCTTTTTTGTGTATTAAGTCTTAACATGGCTAGTATTACGGATCCAAAGTGAACTTGGTAGGGTGACTATTTTAGTTTTGCAGTAAGCTATGTGTAAGTAAATATTGACCCGGCGAATGACCCGTGTCCCTTGGACTTTACTAACACTACATCACTTCGGTCTTGCTATCTCCAAGCCGAAACCACTTAAATCATAATCCAGGGATAATGTTAGGGCAAGGCTATATCAACAAGACTTTTCTTGTAAGGCTAACGTGATTTACTAAACAAACTTACCTTTTATTTTCCTCTCCCAGCTAAATTGAAACGGAGTGGCCAGTAACGAGAATCCACTGAAAACACCTCGGCGAGTCTCACCTGAAGTGTAAACTCTATAAATTTGCGTTATTTTCTTATCTAAAACATAAAAGGGTAAATTCTCGGAGAAAATTCTAGAGGGTCGCGCATGGAACGGAGAAAAACTTTCGGGAAACTCAAGTGGAACTTTTTCTTAGTCGCCTCACCGAGTGGTATTAAAATGATTGATGAAATCTCCCGCGCCACAGACTTCCTAATGTAAAAATTATGCTGCATTTTTGTGTGAATAGGGTGGCAAGAAAAAGGGGCATTTATGGGCTGATTATGCCCGTCTATTGTGCACCACTCTCAATTTTTAACACCAACTTGGAACTTCCAGCAGCTGTATTCACAAGAGTCGGTCTTTACTTTTTTACCGTCCGTACTTAGTTAAGGTTATCGGTGAGGTGAAAAAGGGTAGTTTGTCACATGACCCGAGGCTCACCTTGTGGCAAAGGTGGAGTAACCTTAACGTGGAACAACAAAGGTGCGCTTCTTGTGACATTCTAACCACCCAAATAAGCAAATATCCCTTTATGTCACGACAGGGTAGCGGCCACACGCTGCCAGAATGCGGGCTTTTTGATTATGACCGTCGTCTCTCCTTTGTAGGTAGACCACTTTGTTGGAAAACAAAAACAAACTTGTTTGCTTACTTGCCGTGGTTTGGGTTGAAGTGAAAACGCTGTCTGACTGCTCTCCAACGATTCGGAATGATGTTTTTGTTCGTTAGTTTATTCAACGTACCTACCGTGGAATAACTTTGCCTCTTATATGATTTTGCGATGTAGTTATTATAAGAAAAATCCGCTTTTTATTTTATTCTTTATATTCATTGCTATATTTACCTGGGTTCTTTGACCTATTGCGTATTCATTTCTAACACACTCATAAAAAAAACATTAATCATCATCGTCAACTCATTATGTCCCCACCGAGGGGCCCGGGGCTCTTCCCTGAGGAAGGTATAGGCTATACTCCACTACGGGGGCCAAGGCCGGATTGGTGGAGTTTTGGAAGATTATTGGATGATCTTACTGCCAGAAGCTCCGAAAAAAATATTAATAGAGAAGCATTACCGTTAAATTTACTTTCCTTTGAAGAACAGAACTCAACACAAACAAACTACTAAGTAAACTTAGACTTAACAGAACAGTCATTAAAATTATAAAGCATCTAGTCTCCTGCAAAGTTTATACAATTCGATTGGCAAATTAATGGAGGGATCCGTTGATCAAGTCGGGTTAGGGTCAATTTGCGGCGTCGGCAACAAATTCCGCCTATTCGTTATACCCGCAACCGGTTGCAGCGTCTGTAATTGGATTCTAGGATTTTGAAGCACCGGGGATAGACCGCGAGATCGCAGCTTCGGCTCCGTCCCTATTTATTTATTACACAACTATACGATAGAACTTCGACACTGGAACTGTTTGACAGTGAGCGGAAATGCAGTTAAGTCCTAGGTTGCGGCTCATTAAAATAGCAGCTGTTATTATACATAAAATTACATAACCTCACGCCTGTATCCCAGAGGAGTAGGGACTGCTACTTGCCACGATCCGGACAGATCACCTTCGCTTTATCAACGTTATTACACTATTTTTATTTTTAATGCACTAACCCGTGCTAAGGAACAAATTTAAAAACCTATTTAGAGGCTAAAAATTTCACCCATGCCGGGATTCGAACCCGCAACCTCTGGCTATCCGTACCAGCGCTCTACCAATTGAGCCAATGGGCGACTCACGACATCAGTGAAATTTCGAACCTCTTTACAATATTATCTGTATTACGTACACTCAGCGACATCTGACTTAAGCAAATTGCATTACTTACAGCCCCGACTACCTACTTTGCAGTTAGGTTTTAACATCGGAACGATATCACTGTACCCACATGACTGTAGCCTCTAAATAGGTTTTTAAATTTGTTCCTTAGCACGGGTTAGTGCATTAAAAATAAAAATAGTGTAATCATGTGGGTACAGTGATATCGTTCCGATGTTAAAACCTAACTGCAAAGTAGGTAGTCGGGGCTGTAAGTAATGCAATTTGCTTAAGTCAGATGTCGCTGAGTGTACGTAATACAGATAATATTGTAAAGAGGTTCGAAATTTCACTGATGTCGTGAGTCGCCCATTGGCTCAATTGGTAGAGCGCTGGTACGGATAGCCAGAGGTTGCGGGTTCGAATCCCGGCATGGGTGAAATTTTTAGCCTCTAAATAGGTTTTTAAATTTATCAACGTTTGTAAGTCGTTACAAGCACACACGCCGGGTACTTTTTATCTTCCCCTAATACATCTCCTATTTGTTAGAATATTTTCGGGGCTTAATCGCGGAGGTAGTAATTTATTGCTATTTTACCTCGACGTTTCTATGACGTTACAGTCGTCGTGGTTATAAATTACTACGCGATTAAGCTCCGAAAATATTCTAACTATGAGTTCAAGTCGCGAAAGTTTAAAATTGTTATTGTTATGTTTCTTCCAAGATAAACTCAATTTATATTGCAGAAGACTTTTATTTCTTTTCACACCTTATTACACCAAGCCCGCCATCTTAAAAGAGAGAGTTACACCCCAGTGGCGCCTCCTAACCAACAAAACTAAAACTATTTATTTTGCTTGCATTCTGAATGTATTATTATTTTATCACAACATCTCCCTCATTAAGTCCAAGAACCCCCCAATTATACAATATTAGACATCATAGGTTTTAATTATTTCAATGTTCATTACTGAATTTAAATCTCTACATTAACAAAACAATATAACTCTAGAAATCAAATTAAAAGGGAATTGTTTAACACCCTGTTTAAATCAAAGCTACAGAAACAAAATATAAAGGAATTGTTTCGACACCCTGTATAAATAAAAATTAAGAAAGAAATTGTTTTGACACCCTGCATAAATTAAAGTTAGGTACTCTAATCAAAACAGCAGTTTTTTTTCGACACATTGTATAAATTAAGTAACACAGACAAATTATAAATGGATTGGGTCAACGCCCTGTATAAAGTTACATAAAACAAAACATGAAGGGATTTTTCCGACACCCTATATAAATTAAAGTTTTTCTTCACAATTCAAAACATTAAAAATTAATTAGCTGTCTATAAGTGTTCTAGGTAATACACTATGAAATTACAGTTTATAGCAGTACTCTGTTATCAAAATGTTTCTTACGCTTAAATTAGAGTTACATACTAATTAATCTATGCAAATCTTTTAGGCTTAAAAACTATACGACCAGACCTAGTTTTATAAGTTTCTTTCTTTTTATTAGAATACACACAACTTTTTCTACCTTGTTTGCTAGAATGTGAATTTGATAAAGTTACACTTAATGTAGTATCCAAACCAGTATCCTCCAACAGTTCTTGACCTGACTGAACACTAACAAAGGAATCATTGCTTGAGCATGAACCAGACTCGCATGACAAGACTATATTTTCTGACTGTAAACTTGACAATATGGCTTTACATTTTGTATTTGACTCCACAAATTTAAGTTGAGACTCGTTTTCCTCATTTGACTCTACATTGCTTGAATGTGATTCTATGTTTACATCATGACTAGGCTGTGGAAGACACAACTGAATGTATGCAGGAGACAAAGGTACTGAAATAGTAAGGGGTTGAATTACTTTAGACTTTTTCTGTGGACTGTACTTTGGCACACTCTCACTATCCGTTACAGATGTCCCTTTTACAATAGGTTTTTTATACATTAGATGTTGACGATTTCTCCTATACACTCTACCATTATCTGCTTGTATTAAATACGATCTAGGCATATTTTCACATATATCTTTGATAATTCCTGACTCCCACTTGCCGTCTGGTATTTTCTTAAACATTACACAATCTCCTTCTTTCAGAAGAGGTAAATCTTTTGCTTGTCTGTCATAGTACTTTTTATAATTATCTTTATGTCTATCTAAATCACAATTCTGTTTTTCAAATCTAACAACCTTTGGTTTTAACAAACTTTTTGAGACAGGTAAATTGGATCTTAGTTTTCTTGACATTAACAACTCTGCCGGAGACTGCATGTATTCTTTTTCATTACAACGATAGTGTAAAAGAGCTAAGTATGGATCTTGATGATCATCAACTGATTTCTGTAATATTTTCTTTACAATTTTGACTGCTGACTCTGCCTGACCATTGGACTGTGGAAAATTTGGACTTGATGTTACATGCTCTATATCCCAATCTCTACAGAATGCTTTAAAATCTTTAGAGTCGAAAGGAGGACCATTGTCTGTATAAAGTTTTAATGGAATGCCGTGACGTGCAAATATTGACTTGAACTGTATTATGACATTGTTGGCTGTAGAGTCTGAGTTTAACAATGCTATTTCTATGTATTTAGAGTAGTAGTCTACAATGACAAGATATTTTTTGTTACTAAATTGTAACAAATCTGCTCCTATTTTCTCCCATGGCAATGACGGGTTTTCTGACAAAATTAAAGTTTCTTTTGGATTAGACGACTTATATTTCAAACAAATATTGCAGTTTTCTACTAATTGTTCTATTTCTGTGTTCATTCCTGGCCAAAATATTGATCCTCTAGCTAGGCTTTTACTTCTAGTAATGCCTGCATGACTGACATGAATTTGTTTTAACATTTCTTGATGCATTGACAATGGAATAATGAGACTAGTACCTTTAAACACAAGGTTATCAATGACATGAATTTCTGAATGAATTTCAATAAATCTGTTTGACTTTTGTTTTTAGGCCATCCTTCATAAAAATACTTTATCAATATTTTTAAGCTTGGATCCTTCTCTGTTTCTGACTTTATTGACTCTCTTTTTGACTTTGACATAGAAAGTGAATTTACAAACATGTTGGCATGTATGGCTATGTTTTTATCTATGACATGTTCTTCTGACTCTGTCAATGCTGCTCTGGACAGTGTGTCTGGTATGTATAATTTGCTTCCTGGGACATACACCACATTTATATCATACAATTGTAAGGCTAACATCATTCTTTGCAATCGACTTGGTACTTGACTCAATGACTTTTTAAATAGTGTGACTAACGGCTTATGATCTGTTTCTACTGTAACTTTTTGACCATATACATAGTGATGAAACTTTTGACAACCAAACAGTATTGCAAAAAGTTCTTTTTCTATCTGTGCATATCTTTTTTGACAATCTGTTAGTGTTTTCGAAGCATAAGCTATTGGCTGACTTGACTGTAATAGAACTGCCCCTAATGCTGACTGAGAGGAGTCAACACTGAGAGTCAATGGCTCTTTGTTGTCATAATGACGTAACACTGGAGTTGTTGTTATTATATGTTTGAGACGCTGAAATGCTTTGTCATGATTCTCATCCCATAGCCATTGAGAATCTTTTTTCAAGAGACCTCTCAAGAGTTCTGTCTCTGATGACAAATTTTTGATGTAGCTACCTAAATTGTTTATTACACCCAAAAATCTTTGTAGACTTTTTTGACAATCTGGTGTTGACATCTCACAAACAGCTCTAATTCTGTCATAATCTGGTCTCATTCCTTGAGCACTAAAGACATGTCCTAGAAATTTTATCTCACCTTGTCCAAAGATACATTTATCTTTATTAAATTTTAGGTTTATAGCTTCTGCTCGTTCTAAAACTCTTTTTAATGTTTCATTGTGTGACTTTATATCTGAGCCATAAATTAGAATGTCGTCAACATAAATAATTACATTTGGAATGTCAGAGAATGATTCCATCAATATTTTACTGAAAATTTCTGTTGAACAATTTAAACCATATGGTAAACGTAGATACTTATATCTACCATAATGAGAATTGAAAGTACATAGGTCTGAGCTACTTGAGTCCAATTTAAGCATCCAGAAACCTGAATAAGCATCCAAATGTGAAAATATGCAAGCACCATTTAATCTACACCTCACATCTTCAATGGAAAGTAATGGATAATGGGATCTTTGAATTGCTTCATTAAGATTTCTGGGATCAAGACAAATTCTTAATTTGTTATTTGGTTTCTCTACAATAACTATCGAACTAACCCAATTTGTAGGTTTTGAGACTGGTTCAATTACCTTAAGTCTTGTCATGCGGTCTAGCTCAGCCTTCAGCCGTCCTTGTAATGCAAAAGGAATTCTTCTTTGTGCATCTATCTTCGGTTGTATGTCAGGTCTCACTGTTAGATGACATTCATTTGGTAGACATCCCAGACCCTGAAATACATTTGTGTGTTCACTTAATAGAGTGTTTATTTCTAATGACTGACTATCCTCAGTGGTATGACTGTAAATTCTTTTGACAAGTCCCATTTCAGTGCATGTAGTAGCACCTAAGACTGGCTGACATGGTATTTCAACTACCATAAATGTTAGGTTATATGAACAATCTTTGACTTGACATTTTAGTGTGCAATAACCTTTGATTGGTATTTTGTCACCATTATAAGCTAGTAAGTTAGCTGAACTATGATTTAAAACATCTTGAGGTGTCTTTATTTCTTGAAACATTTTGTAAGAAATACAGTTTGCTTTAGCACCTGTGTCTATTAGAAATGTGACATTCTGATTATTTAGCTTTAAATCAATTAGCCAATCTTTTGAATTTAAGCTGTTTACTGGCATATTATTGGAAACATCTAATGAGCCTATGAATAGGTCTGTGTCTAAGTCAGAATTATTACAATTTGAATACTGATTACCTGAAGCGCTGTCATCCATATCAATGGTGTTTACTGGAGTTCTGCAAAACTGTGCGAAGTGACCAACTTTGTGACATTTGTGACATGTTTTCCCATACGCTGGACATTTGACTCGATGTACTTGACCACACCGGGTGCAAGTATTGTTTCTATCTTGTGACTTTGACTGATCTCTTTTTTGACTGATTCTTTCCGGTGTGCGACTGTTTCTTGTAGTACCTGAACTTCCAAAGTTTCTTGTCATTGAATTGGGTCTCGTCCTTATGCCTGTGTTGTCTGTCTTGGCGGATTTGTAGTAAGATGTACCGGTCTTTGCTTTTGTCTGTACTGCTGCTACATGGATGCTGTCATCATTCTCTAGATATGAAGTGTTGCTGTGTGAGATTTCCATTGACTTGTAGATAGTAATCATTTTGTCAAGCTCGATGTTGTTCTCAGCTAGTAGACGTTGTCTAATGTTGGTGTGTCGTCGGTCCATGTTACATATAAAAATGTCTCTGATTAATGTTTCTTGTAAGTCGCCGAATTCACACGTTGACGCTAGTTTCCTCAGCTCTGTTAGAAAAGTATCTAGAGAGTCACTTCCTTGCCTTTGACTGAAAAATTTGTGACGTTCTATGGCCAGATTCTTTTTTGGTATAAAGAATGTATCGAATGACGCTAGTACAGCCTCATATGATTTCTTATCGTCCTCTTTGAAAGAGTTGTAGACATCGAGACACTGCTCACCCATGAAATGGAGAAGTATGGCAATTTTCCTTTCATCCGGCTCTTTGTCGTATTTCATGGCAATAGTGAAATTCTTAAACAGCTGCTTCCATCTTGGCCAAGTCTGCCGACCATTTATATCCATCGGACCTATTAGTCGGAATGTGTCCATACCTGCCGCCATGATGACGCCACCTGGTCATCTATTTTCAAAATCGTTTTTCGATTGACTGCGACTGTGATTGTATTGGTAAATGACTATTTACGACTTTGCTCGCTTACCGCTGCCACCATGTTATGTTTCTTCCAAGATAAACTCAATTTATATTGCAGAAGACTTTTATTTCTTTTCACACCTTATTACACCAAGCCCGCCATCTTAAAAGAGAGAGTTACACCCCAGTGGCGCCTCCTAACCAACAAAACTAAAACTATTTATTTTGCTTGCATTCTGAATGTATTATTATTTTATCACAACAGTTATCTCATATTTGGACGAAGTATGTCCCCCGGGTGGCAAAACATGCTAGAACAACTATTTTTTATAAAACCATACGTATGCTTACGAGGGCCGTTGGCTTACCTATGAAATAAAAATTAAATGTTTTACAAAAAGATAATTCTTAATTTAAAAAAATACAATTATTAAAGAAGATGATGATAGTCGCAACAGGTTTTGGTCACGGCGACTACCCCGTTCTCGATTTTGTTACTGTATTATAGTACCATGACAGATGTTCATGTTCCAAGTCACGGAGGATGATTTTTCATATCGCTGACGCCTAGAAGCGTAGAATTGAAGCAATAACGATATTGAATCGCCATGTCCATGCTATCAGGCTAGGCGCATGCTGAGACGCAGGCGACGCGGCACAGCGCAACGTAGGGCAGCGCAGATTTTGAAAAGCATGGAATTTCATTGTTCTACAAACGTCGTGGCGCAGGCACGGGCGACGCAGACATATGTCTGCTCTGCTCTGCGTCTCGTTGTCGTGCCGGTGCAGATATCTGTGCAAAGCGCGCACTTCCAGGCGTGTTTACTATCAATTTTGTTGCAAAGACAGAACTTTTAAAAAGGCATTGAAAGAGTTATTATGGGTGAGAATTGTCAAGGAATGGGGCGAATAGTTGTGTCGCAGCATGCGGACGGGGCCTATGTCTGCCTCAACTGCCCTGCCCTGTACTGTACTGCGTCGCCTGCATTTCAGCATGCGCCTAGCCTCATCATTGTACTACAATGCATTAGACCAATCAAGGCCATGTTTTGTTGGTGTCGTCGCGCTAAAGAATATATAATAAAGAATTCGTTATCAACCCTTATATGTCCCCACTGCCGGGGCACGGGTCTCTTCCTGCATCGCAGGAAGGTTAGGCTATACTCCACCACGGGGGCCAAGTCCGGGTTGGTGGAGAATTGTAAGACAGTGGCGTACCTTACTGTCAGAAGTTATCAAGCCGCCCATAAGGCCTCTGACATGGCTTAACGACTGCCATTACATGACAGCCGGCACCAACTACTTAAAGTGCCTTGCGAAGCACGGAAGCGCTCGGAAAAAAAACCACTAGCGGTAGTTATGGGACGGTCACCCATCCTGCACCTGACCGTGCCTGTTGTTGCTTAACTCAAGTGATTGATTCCATTAAGATAAGAATATTTTATCTATTCATCTATTTTGGAAAGGTTCTACCAGATAGTAGACATGCGAGCACGCCGTTAATGTATGTATGAATGATCGGAGCAGAGTTCACAAGTAGTCATTCTTAGCATCTAAATCGGATCGACAAAGAGCTTTAAAGTCAAAGACTTTAGTGTTGATCAGAACCTTCAATTTCTGTAGGTTATTAAATCCCACTAAAGTTTCAAGGGTTAGGAGCTTTCCAAGCGAATTATTAAAGAGGGTAAGTTCTGTATGTATTTTACCGGATTAACCGTAGTGCTAATGGAAATTTTAGTTCTAAGAAATGTATGTTTTATCTTCATAGATGACGCTATTAAACTCCGAAAAACTATAACCGAAATTGCACAAATGGATTGGTGTCCCTAGATGACAAGGTAGCGACATAAACAAAACTTGAGACTTTATTGATCATTGAATAAAGGTTTCTACACTTAACAGAAACAGAGACAAAACAGATAATATCTGATTAGCCACATGAAGGATTTAAAGGAAAATTATTTGCTTCTCAGACTAGGGAAAGGTAATAAAAGTCAAACAGTCTCTCTTCCTATTTCTATACTGGTTTGTTTATTCAATTACGTAGTCAGTGCATCAGGGTGGGTCATTAGCCTGCCACGCAAGCAACGCTCGGTACAGCGGGGCTAAGTGACAGCGATTATTATTCGCACAGCGTACCTCGCCTTGGGCGGGACATAATATTGCCGAGTTGCTGTGGTGAGGTCTCAGATTTTGAAACCATTACGTTGTGTCTTCTGGGTACCCGAGACATGAGCTTATTGCCTTTCTGCAAGAAAATCTCAGTATCTGAGGTAATGCTCTCTTTGTTTGTGACAGGAAGATAGAGAGCACTTACGCCTCTCGCTCTGATACTTGCTAGATTATTTGAAAAACGTTGTCTATCATCTTTTATCTGAACCAGAACATTTGTCGTAATGTCGGAGAATGGATTAAAGAGGCCTGCATCGAATAACAATTTAACTTTCCAAACAGAAAAGAAGAATTCGGAAACTAACTACCAACCTCTAGTAAAAGAGTGACTATAGAAAAATAAAGAAGATCGTTCAAAAAAGAATAGTGAAACCAAAGAGTATATAACCACTACGTTTTATGAAACCACATTTTACTCGGTACCAAAATAATAACAATAATGATAAATTCGACACAACACATCCCTTGTCCTGCTCACTAGGGTGCTAAATCCTATTTAGCACCCTAGTGAGCGGGACAAGGGATGTGTTGTGTCTTGTGCTGTGAACAGGTGAGAATAGCCGGACTGAGGTCATTTGTGGCAAAAGTACATGTTCTCAGTAGTCAAACGTGTTGACTGCTTCACCAACGAGGTAGTCAATGATCTCACGCCTGATATCCCAGAGGGGTTAGCAGACTAAGGGTTACTACTTGACCCGATCCTGACGTCTTTCGCTTCATCAACTCGGTACGGTCGGTTCCTTCACTTACTCCGTTACTTAGATTGTCACAAAGAAAACAATTCGCAGCAACACAATAACGGGTCGACTCAAAAGGGAGTTTAACTTGGAGCCGTACGGGAAGAGCTCATTCAGCGCATTTGCAACTGTAATGCGGCCGCTGATTGGGCCGAATCGCGTTAGCCGTCTTGCCGCCTTGGGGACGCATCTACATACCTAACTACTCGGCTATTTTCACCCGGGAATCCGGGATTGCCAAGTCATGTTCACGAGTTAATGCCGGACCGCGGTGGCGTCATTGTGACAAAACGATTGTTAGGCTGGCCATCGAGACGATATGAAACGCTTGAAATACCTGTTTGACAAACAAACATTTTAAATAACTACTCGGCTATATTCATCCGAAAATCGAGGATTGCTAAGCCGAGCTCCCGAGTTAATGCCGAACCGCGATGACGTCATTGTGATCAAACGATTGTCAGGCCGGCGGTCGAGATAATATGAACAGAATAGGAAGGTTTATATTTCAACGGCTGCCAATTTTCTAAAAATATCTACTTTACAGCCAAAACTTGTAACTTAATCTTGCCAATCTTGTGGACGTGTCTACATACCTAAATACTCGGTTATTTAAATCCTGAAATCCTGGATTGCTACGCCGTGTTTAGAAACTCACTATTTGTGTCAGACCACGATGACGTCACTTGTGCCAAGACTTAGGCCGGCCACCAGGACGATATGAATAGAATATAAAGGCTTATATTTAAATGCCTACCTGAAACGCTTAGCAACGTCTTGTACTATCGAAAATTTTAATTGGCACCACATCAAATACGCTTTTATTACATTTCATCGATAGCAACCCTTGTATGTACCCACTGCTGGGGCGCGGGTCTTTTTCTGCGTCGCAGGAAGGTTAGGCCATACTCCACCACGGGGGCCAAGTCCGGGTTGGTGGAAGAATGTAAGACAGTGGCGGGCCTTACTGTCAGAAGTAATCAAGCCTCGCATAAGGCCTCCGACATGGCTTAATGACTGCCATTACGTGACAGCCGGCACCAACGGCTTAACGTGCCTTGCGAAGCACGGAAACGCTCGCAAAAACGCCACTAGCGGTAGGCACGGGACGGTTACCTATCCTGCACCTGACCCTGCTTGCTGTTGCAAGTGATTGATTCCAAGCACTCGATTTGACCAGGCCATAAGCGTTTTATATTTCATATTTCTATATTTCATACGTAAACTTAAAATCTCCAAATTCTAACAAAATTTGCTAAGCGAGAATTAATTTATTTTAGGCATTACCAATTTTAGAAAAACTTTGTTAATATACACGTGGTAACACAACTTATTCGCATTCTCTAATATACCTACGGCAGCCTCAATGCTCGGATTTATGTGGAGAGGATTATTTCACACACGAAACGAAGCTTTTGCGAAGCCGGTTGGGAGATTCGTTTCGACTAATGCATGATAAATATGATAATGCAATTGCACGTCCACACATAGCTAGGATGTGTAGGACGCCCTCCGACTAGGTGGGATGACGATCTGCGAAAAACTGCAGGCAGATGCTGGATGCGGCAAGCTGAAGATATAGGGCGCTATAGCGCTCATTAGGGGAGGGCTATGTCCAGCAGTGGACTAGTATAGCCTGACGACATAGCTAGAGTCTCTTGCGGACGTACTCTTGCGGATGCTCGCATCAGCATTTTGCTGTGACCTATTCAATCGCCAGACCTCAACCCTTTATTGAGCACGTATGGGATATGCTCCGAAGAAGAGCTCAGCCGAGTATAGATGTCGTGCATACCCCACAACAACTTTTTGTCTTGTAAGAAAAAAACGTCGAAAGAATTAAAAACATCTGTTGTAGAAAACTGTCTTGGTGCACATGGAGCAGTCATAGAATCTACGAGTGGGTACCTAGATCTTATTTCCGGGGTAGAATAAAGAATATTCTGACTTTAACTTGACCTTTTAGTTTGTCTTATTATTTTTCACAACACTTAGGTGCTTATTTACTCAGGTCCACACTTGCCATTGTTTTTTAAATAGTGTGCATTTGCACAGCAATATACAGTTGTTGGGTAAACGACCCACTTAAATACTAATAATACTTAAAACTAATTATGAAGCAAATAACTTACAACTTCTGTCCGCGTCGACGCCTCTCGACTTGGCAGCCGGCGCCGCCCGGGGTGGGTGCACTGAGGTTTGGGGATCCCTAGACGTCCCCGTCTACCCCCAAGAGCTCTTTCCCCAGAAAGCTACGTACCTGCAGTGCACTTTCACGACAATTGTATGTCCACTATTTTGGGCGATCCGTCGCCTAACAAAAAATGTATTAACACTACGGGAACCGTCCCGGAACGTATCTCACACTTCACACGAAGATACAAGCCCGGCAATCTAATTGCCACACCAATTTGGGCCAAGAAAAACCACTCCACGTTTTTCAATCGAAAAAGCAAGTTGTCCAAGTGTGCACAGACCAGTGTGACAGCTGTCAAAAACAGTGTTGCCAAAATCACACTTCTATTCTAAACATCCCCCCGCTCCGGGCTGACCAGCTCAGGCCGCTAGCTTAATCAACCGGGAGGCGAGAGAGAGTTGCTATGGCTCGTCGCAGAATCGAACCATCGACTAACACATCCGCGACGCGTGGAGTTCCGTCCTCCCCAAAGAGCAACTTTAAAATGCGCCCCCGGCGCCAAAACAAGGATGGCCAATTGGCCTCCTTCAAAAGTACCAAATCCCTTTCCCTAGGAGGCTCGGTCCGGTCTGCCCACTTCACCCTTTGCTGCAACAGATGCAGGTATTCAACCGACCAACGCTTCCAAAAGTCCTGGCCCATTTGTTGCAACATTTGAAAACGTGACAACCGTGACGTACGTTCATCCCTCCATGGGTATTCTGGCAGCGCAGTAAGTGGCTGCCCAATTAAAAAATGGCCAGGAGTGAGGACCTCTAGATCGTTTGGATCAGGGGACAGGGGACAGAGAGGACGAGAATTGAGGACCGCCTCTACTTTACAAAACACAGTAGCAAGCTCCTCAAACGTCAGGACAGTCTCTCCGATCACGCGGCGGATATGAGTCTTCGCTGACTTGACGGCAGCTTCAAAGATACCTCCCCAGTGGGGGCAATTTGGGGGACTAAACCGCCAAGTTACCCCTTTCCGGGTGAGGATTTGAATTAAACTATCACCATTATTTTCTAAAAATACATTAACATCCTTTAGATAGTTTATGGTACCTTTGTAGTTTGAGCCATTGTCGGAGCGAATAAGTGAGGGCAAGCCTCTGCGCGACACGAAACGATCCAACGCGGCGACGAAGGCCTCAGTAGACAATGCTGAAACTACTTCCAGATGGACAGCCTTGGTGGCCAAGCATACAAACACGCATAGGTAAGCCTTCACAACCCGAGCGTTGCGAAGGGTGGTCGTTTTTACGGAAAACGGCCCCGCAAAGTCCGTTGCGACTCCCTCAAATGGCCGAGACTGATTAACTCGGTCCGGCGGCAGATCTCCCATCTGCGGCTGCATGAGTGAAGCCTTCACTCTGTAACAAGGTACACACTGGAAGAGGACGCTTCGAATGACTCTTCGAGCTGACAATATCCAAAACTCCCGCTGTAGGATAGCTAATAATGCGCCACATCCGGCGTGGGCATTACGAATGTGTCGATCAGACACCAAGAGCTTTACCAAAGGTCCATCCTTTGGTAACAGCAAAGGGTGGCGACTTCCGTAAGGCAGGTCAGCTTTCCGAAGCCGACCCCCAACACGCAAAAGTCCCTCCGAATCCGTAAAGGGATTTAACCTGGCAACCGCTCCCTTGAGCTTGGCGCGACCCTCACGCAGAATCCGAAGTTCAGCCTCGAAGCGGTCCGCCTGCACGATGCAAATCCAGTGCAGCAGCGCGTTCCGACGCTCCTCTGCACTCACAACTGGGGACAAAAGTTTTTCACTCGGATTTCGACAGTTGCGAACAAATCTTTCAATCCAGCTGGTAACCGCCAGCAGTTTATCCAGACTGCTATACCGCCCAGGCAGCCAGTCGGGATCCAAGGCTGTCTCCACAGCTAGAGCGTGCACCCGCACGCCAGGTAAAACTTGAATGGACCTATCCACCTGCTGGACAGGCCACGAAGTCTCTGGTTCCTCCAACCAGGCCGGTCCCCACCAAAGTGAATGAGACACCAATTCGGGAGCTGTGCAGCCCCGGGATGCACAGTCCGCGGGGTTCCAATCACCTGGGACGTGTCTCCAGATGATGGGGATACCAATGTTCTGTATCTGGGAAACCCGGTTTCCCACGAAGATCTCCAAGGTATGTGGCGCCGCGCGCAACCAGGCCAGCGCGACTTGACTGTCTGACCATGCGAAGACATCCCGGATGTCAACGGTGGCAGCCAACTCACGAGAGACGTGGCTTAACAACCTGGACAACAGATGAGCTCCGCTCAACTCTAGCTTGGGTATGGTCAGACGAGTCCTAATTGGAGCAACCTTGCTCTTTGCCAAGAGTAAAGCTACGTTGACCCGGTCCTCCGAGTCAACCGTACGCAGATACACCACCGCAGCGTACCCCCGCTCGGATGCATCACAAAATCCATGCAGACTTGCCTGATATTTGCCCCGCGGCAGAATCCGACGAGGCAGGGCAACCCGGTTGACCTCCTCCATCGAGGATATCAGCGCAAGCCAGGTGTCCAGGGGTGGCCCGATGAGCGGCTCGTCCCACGAGACGCCCATAATCCAGAGCTGCTGCAGCAGACACTTGGCCAGAAAGATCACTGGACTGATCCACCCGTTTGGATCAAACATACGGGCTATGGTGGACAGCACTGTCCGTTTACTCCAGACCCTCTGGGGCTCCAGGTCCACCTGGAACGTGAAAATGTCATTAACGGGTTGGTACCGCATTCCTAACACCGCTATCATGTTGGGATCATCCACATTCTGAAACAGATTAGGGTTCTGTTGGTGATCCTCAGGAATAGCCTCCAACAGACCAGGCTCGTTAGACAACCATTTCCGCAGCTCGTAGCCGCCTGCTGCTAGAATGGCAATTAATTCGTCTCGCAGTATGAGAGCCTCCTCGATACTTTGGGCTCCGGTGCACACATCGTCGACATAAAGGTCGCGCGCCAACACAGCGGCCGCGCGGGGAAAGCGCGCGCGCTCCCGCTCTGCCAGCTCCAACAAGCAGCGAATAGCAATATAAGGGCTGGACTTCAACCCATATGTGTTGGTGTTGAGCTCGTAGACGGTCACTGGGTCCTCCGGGTGTTCACGCCAGAGAATCAGCTGGAAGCGCCTGTCATCTGGGTGGATAACCGTCTGCCGAAACATCATCCGGATGTCCGCTCCAAACACCACCTGATGTCTTCTAAAATTCAGTATAATGTCCACGACATCCCTGTGCAACTTGGGACCGGAATGCAAGCACTGATTCAATGACACCCCTGTCGACGTGGGGGCTGAGCCGTCAAACACGGTCCTCAGCTTACCTGATGATGCCTTCACCACCGCATGGTGAGGCAGGAAATAATGCTCAGTTGAGCTCCAATCAACTCGAGCCGGAGACATGTGGCCCAATGCCTCGTACTCGCGCATAAACTCGATATACTTCTCGCGAAGAACGGGGTCACGCCGCATGCGCCGCTCCATCGCGAGCAGTCGTTTCTCCGCCAGCGACCTGGATTGCCCTAGAACAGGAGAAGAAGCAATGAACGGTAACCTAGTTACAAATCGACCAGACGTCAGCCGCAACGTATTGGCTTGATAGAACGCCTCACACTCCTCATGGTCCGGATCCACCCTTGGAACCATGGGAGGCTCCTCAATTTCCCAAAATCTTTGCATCGTCTTAGCAAGAGATGCAGACGCGATGACCTTCGACTCGTCGGGAGTCGAGTCCTCAAAGACTGGCCCCATTACAGAAAATCCAAAAATTGTCGACACTGCCACCAATGAAGAGGGCCCCAGAACCTTCTGGGTGCCTAGTATGACCCGTCCTAATACATCCGCGCCCAGAAGCAGGTCCACTGGAGCGGGATGGTAGAAAAGTGGATCTGCTAGATTTAGATCCAACGTGCACGACCGTACACCTGAGGGCAGATCTGTAGATGGCTGCCATCCTACAATGGTATCCATTACCATGGCCATGGCCGAAATCCTCAGCGTAGAAGAGTGTACCGACGAAAAGGTAAAGTACGTCTGCCCCGCCAGACGCGGAACCTTCACACCACCAACCCCCAAGAGGGGCACCGAGGGGGCACCCAGCCCTAAACTCAATTGCTCGGCCACTCGTGTTGATAGTAGACATCCCTGGGCCCCGGAGTCCAGCAGGGCCCTGACCTTAACAGAATCTCCCTGGGGGCTCCATACGCGGACCGCCGCAGTGGGCAGCAGAACCGTCCTCGGTTCTGCGCTTGCAGAGGGGCAGACTAGCTACATACTCCCCCTCCCATGGGGCTGCCCCTGCTCATAATGTGGCTGGCGAGTCCACATCGCCATCCTAGGCAGGGTATACCCTGCAGCCCTACCGTACCTATAGTACGGCGGGTGGTACTCCAACCGTGGGTACTCGTGGCACGGCGGAGAGAACCGCTGCGGCACCTCTGAGCCGCTCCGCTCCACGCTAGCGCGCGCAGGAACCGGTGCGCAGGAAGGAGAACCTCTCCTCAAATCAACCGTCGGGCCCCCGCCCATAGGGGCCCAACTCACACCCGTACCTGCTGCATGGTAGGCGGAAGGCGGGCCCCCCATGGGCCCCCGCGCAGGTATCTGATTCGGCTCCTCCCGGTGTGGCGGCATGCCTCGTGGAGGACTCCTCCTCCAGTCAGACGGGGGGCCTCGCCCTGAGGGGCCCCCGCCCGTAGGGCGCCGTTGCTGCGCCGTTGGAGAGTCCGCCCCCGACCTCCTCTCTTCAGACGGGGGGCCTCGCCCTGAGGGACCCCCGCCCGTAGGGCGCCACGGTTGTGCCGTCGGAGAGTTCACCCCCGACCTATTGGCACACAACAATAAGTGGTGCGGCCCACCGCACGCACGACAAGGCTGGGGCCTGGGGCAATCCCGTTGAAAATGGTCCCCCAGACAGCCAAAGCACAGGCTATTGCGCTTTACCATGCGCCGCCTATCAGTTACTGGCAAACCTTGCCAGTCATGGCACTGCAGCAGTGCATGCCCCATGTGGCCACATTGCAAACATGCCGAGTCTCTCCCGGCCGCCGCCAGTGCCGCCAAGCGCGCCGTAGTGCGTCCTCGCGGCGGCTGCGCTGGCTGGGACGCCCTGCGCCCCTGTGAGGCGCCACTGCGCCCCTGTGAGGCGCCACACCCACACGTCGGCGCCGCTGACTGCCCCAAGTCCGGCTGTGAAGTCTCCACGACCCTGGCCTCAAACTCCAAAAACTTCATTAAGTCCGTGAACTTGGGCAATCCATCGCCGTCCCTTTCTGCCGACTCCCGTTCAAACCGTACACGGATGTCGGCCGGTAACTTACTTAAAATTATGTGGACTAATAGAAAGGACCACTCATCCACGGGCAAATTTAGCGTTCGTAACGCGTTACATGCAACAGTGACCGGTGTCAACAGCTGCCCCCGCAAATGTGCCCTGTTGGTGACCTTTGGTAGGCCCAACAACTGCCCTGCATGTGCGTCTGCCAGCAGACGAGCGTTCTGGTAACGTTTGTTGAGCAGCTCCCATGCTGTTTCGTAATGGTCGTCCATGACCTTCAGATGCTGGACGATGGCCTTCGATTCGCCCTCCAGAGTCGACAAAAGGTATGCCATCTTCTGTCCCGGTGTCAAATCCTGCCTGGAATCCACCAGCGAGGTAAACATATTTTTAAAAGCAACCCACTCCTCAACAGCTCCACTGAAGTGAGTGAGCTGGAGAGTGGGAAGCCTGCCTGTGACCGCGGACCCTTCCATAGGTAGCGGCTTATTCGGTGCAGTACCACCTGACCGTCGTCTCCGTATGTCGCAGGCCGCCTGGACCACGGAGTTCTCAATCTCCATTATTTGGGCTAGATCCCGCTCGTATCCCGAGAATACCTCAGGGCTGGGCGCTGGATGACCATCTGCCAGCGCTATCACGGCTGCCTCAGCCGTGGCCGTGCGTTGCCCCAATTGCTGAGCTCGTTCAAGGATGGCATCATCCCTGTCAGTCCGAGACAGCAGCCCCTGAACAGCGACAAACCACCGCAGTTCATTGGCTAGTGTAGCCCTCGCCATTGTGTGGATCACCGAAAATCAAACCAAATAAGTACACTGATGAGAATAAACCTCGACAAATGCTCACACTAGCCGGGCAACCAACATACAACTTTAGTTGTGTAGAACTAGTTATCTATTACTACAAACTAGCAATGCAAACAACAATATTTACTTATCAATGCAAACAACAATATTTACTTATAATACGACCAATTACTACTAACCATTTGCTATTAACATACAACAATTGCAAATAATAGCACACAGATCCTTTGCAAACAATAATTGCAACTTAACTGTTACACAGTTGTAAACAAAGTTGGCCAAAATAGCCTACAGAGTAACATACAAAAGTAACCTACAAATGTATGGGAAAACAAAGTTAAAATACAAAGTGTATGTTACCCACAGGGTTAAGGGATTAACCACGCTCTGCTACCAGAATGTTGGGTAAACGACCCACTTAAATACTAATAATACTTAAAACTAATTATGAAGCAAATAACTTACAACTTCTGTCCGCGTCGACGCCTCTCGACTTGGCAGCCGGCGCCGCCCGGGGTGGGTGCACTGAGGTTTGGGGATCCCTAGACGTCCCCGTCTACCCCCAAGAGCTCTTTCCCCAGAAAGCTACGTACCTGCAGTGCACTTTCACGACAGTTGTATGTCCACTATTTTGGGCGATCCGTCGCCTAACAAAAAATGTATTAACACTACGGGAACCGTCCCGGAACGTATCTCACACTTCACACGAAGATACAAGCCCGGCAATCTAATTGCCACACCAATTTGGGCCAAGAAAAACCACTCCACGTTTTTCAATCGAAAAAGCAAGTTGTCCAAGTGTGCACAGACCAGTGTGACAGCTGTCAAAAACAGTGTTGCCAAAATCACACTTCTATTCTAAACAACAGTAAAACTGTAAAACCAACATTGGATGCCTATAGAACAGGTTCTACCTATTTTAGGCATTTAGGGATCATGTAAGATGCAATTATGTAAGTAACACTGTTATTTAAACATTATTGGGAACTTTTTACTAAAAATTATCTTATCTTACCTTATCTTATCAAATTAGAAACTGGCCCTTAGGGCCGGTTTCTAATTTGCACTAAGTAAATACTTAAGTAACGTTCTCACACGCCCTTTGAGAGAAATTCGGAGTGA
The DNA here is from genome assembly GCA_934045075.1 of Yponomeuta sedellus. Lineage (NCBI taxonomy): Eukaryota > Metazoa > Arthropoda > Insecta > Lepidoptera > Yponomeutidae > Yponomeuta > Yponomeuta sedellus. The sequence continues at coordinate 17,507,916 of OW203730.1, forward strand.
CATCACTACAGTTAAGTATTTACTTAGCGAAATTTTCTATTCAGAAACTGGCCTAGTCCTGAATATAACTGGCCTGAATAGGTGTAGTTCTAATAGGATTTCGGTTTGTATCATTGCGCCCGCACAGCTCCTGCCCGTTTTAATGTGGATTGACCTTTATTGTGAGCTAAGCGTAAGAGTTGCTTCTATTATTCAAGGCCTTAGCCAATTGTATGGCTGTGAGGTTGCCGCCTCCGCTGCACATAATTCAGCGCATTTGCCGCTCTAATTTACGTCGCAACTCAGACAGACAGTGTCGCTTGTAGCTAGCGGCTGAAGTGAACAAATGTGAAGCTTTCAACGATTTTGAAATAGACTTCGAAGAAATATAAGCTTGATGGCTTGAGTTTCTGTGATGGATACTTAATTAGCAAACGGTTTTATATATAGTCAGCAATTTTTTTAGGTAACTGATAAATTATAATTCTTGATAACATTACTTCGTTAAAGTGTGCAATAAAAACTTACATGTTTTTTAAAAGTTTCCATAAATTCGGAATGTAGCGGTAGTTATAAAAATAAAATAGCCTTTTATTCACAAAATTATCTCGAGATCATTAAACATTATAGTGTTTCTTATAACTACGTATCGATTTTTTGTATAATAGTTCATTTAAATGTCATGCATAGGTAATAAATTATTAATATAAATTTTAAATACAATAAATTAATAAATTGATTATTACACGTATTACATTTAATAAATATTAATTTTACTTATTTTTTTTTTTACAAAATGTCCCTAATTTTGGAATGTCTGTCGACAAAGGCCTCCTCCAGCTCTTTCCATTGTTTCCGTTCCAGTGCCACGCGTCTCCAGTATGGTCCCGCCGTGTATTTCATTTCGTCCTCCCATCTTCTGTACTGACCACCTCTACTTCTCTTGCCATCTCTTGGATACCAGTTGGTGACGATTTGGCTCCATTTCCTTTGGCTGTCTCTAAGCATGTGTCCGGTCCATCTCCATTTCTGCGAGTCGATTCTGTGGAGTATGTCTTTTACGTTAGTCTTGTTTCGAGTGTCTTCGTTTCTAACCCGGTCACTCTTCTTTATACCAATCATACTTCTCTCCATTGCTCTTTGAGTCGTAGCAAGCTTGCTTCTATGTGCGACTGTTAAAGCCCACGTCTCGCAACCGTATGTGAGGCAAGGGAGAACGCACATATCAAACACCTTCCGTTTTACTGCCATACCTAAGTCTTTACTCTTCATTATTTCTTTCAGCGACCAGAACTTTCGCCATCCATTCGCTATTCTTTTATTAATTTCCTTGGATGTGAGATCAGTTAAAGAGGTTATTTGACCTAAATAAGTGTATTCTTCTACGTACTGCAATGATTCACCGTCGACAATTATTTGTATTTGTTCGCTGTTAGTCATAACTTTAGTTTTATTCATGTTTATTTGTAGGCCCGCTTTTTTGCTTTCAATGGAAAGCTCTTGTATCATGCTTTCGAGTTTCTTAGCATCTTCTTCGAATATAACAATGTCGTCAGCAAATCTAAGATGGTGTAGTTTTCTACCATTTATATTGAGGCCCATGGCTTCCCAGTTTATGGAGCGGAAAGTATTTTCCAATACAGCAGAGAAAAGCTTTGGGGAAATTGGGTCACCCTGTCTGACACCTCTTTTTATAGGAAACTCATCACCTAGAGTTTCGAGTTGGACCCTCGCTGAGCATTTGAGAAATGCTTAGCGGTAGTTACCTAATGCCCAATTAAAAAAAATACCTAACTCGACCTTGAGTTCGCATGAAGGTTCTGTTTTTTAGGAAAAGCGTATTGCTGTTGTGTTATTTCAAATGGATATTAATACTGTTTTGGCAACAAAGCTATTGTAATATTAGAATCAAGATCACATTTTCATACTTTTATTTTTTCCAAACATGCATTGCAATAATTAAGCACATACTCTCTCATTCTGCCTGAAGGGGGATGTATAAAGGCTTTATAGAAAAAAAAAATTCTTGACTAAAATACAAAGAATTCCAACTCACATCCAGTGTCCGCCACATTTGAAATGGAAACCTAAACACGACCATGTAAATACAAAGTTATATGGTCAAGTTATTTGTCGTTAACAGGCATTCATGTCCATGATACCTGATAATCTGTTTGCCCGCTAAAAATACTTTGCATACTAGCACCACCAATGGAAAAAAACGTATGTATTTAAACTGTTTTTATACGGATTCCACTCGTGTTATTATATTTTTAAAATTTTCCGACGTTTCGGCACTTTTACCGGTGCCGTGGTCTCGGATGACTGAGTTGACAGCCGTCTTTTTGGAAGCATTAACTGTTAGTTTACTACCCTTGGCAGAAATTATAATTGTAAAAATAGAAAAATTGTAAAAATATAATAAAACGAGTAGAATCCGTATAAAACAGTTTAAATTATGTCTAGTGCTCGTGTTAACCTTAGAAAATACTAAACATATTTATCTTCTATAACACGTCTTTAGAAAAAGTGAACAACGTAAATAAATCTTAATAAAATTGAAGTTCTTTTTAGAACCTACTGACAGATACTAGGTCCAAGACTATAGGACTTTAAAGCAGTTCTGCCAAATATGGCCTTTTCTTGCGAAAACCGTTTAAAATCCTAGGTTCTATAATGTAGGTTCTAAAAGTAGCATAATTGTTAAGGTTTATGATGTTCATCATCTTCATTATCATCATCAACCCATTATGTCCCCACTGAGGGGCACGGGTCTCTTCCTATAGGTCATACTCCACAACTGGGGCCAAGTCCGGATTGGTGGAGGCTTGCGAGACTAATGCAAGGTCTTACTGTCAGAAGTTTTCAAGCCGCCCTAAGGCGCCTGACTTGACTTAACGGCTGATTTATAATGTTCGCTTTTTGCGAAAAACGTAATAATAAAACAAGTTATGAGTTTTATTCTATTTTGTGGCTCTAGTTAGCACCGGGAAGCGCCTTAAGAAAATTGCCTTACTGGCACGTAGACACGCATGACAGATTCGATACGATTCTCTGTCACATTTCATTTCCAACAATATTCCGTATGTCAAGCGTAACATAATGACTCTCTGATGCGCAACAAGACAGAAATAATTCACGTGACATTATTTCGGAGGAAAACACGTAAATAAATGAATAGTACCATGACGTTGGATTGTAACATATAGGACATGCTACGGTTAATTTGAGTTCTAAAGGTACACCTTACCTTAGAACTCAAATTAACCGTAGCATGTCCTAAATGCTGTGTGGTGTCGGCCTAGAGAATAGCACCAACCCTATTCTTCCCGCGGGTGTCGTAAAAGGCGACTAAGGGACACAAAGCGGGGGGTGGGCAGCAGCGCCCCCTGCAGTACAATTCCACCGAACTGCGATCCCCAACCCGCATGCCCAGCGTGGGGATTATGGGCATTACCCCCTGTGATAGCACATCGTGGCGCTCTTTAGGGGAGGGCTATGTCCAGTAGTGGACGACGATGTCCTAAATGTTACAATCCAACGTCATGGTATGTACTATTTTATTTATTTACGTGTTTGTACCCTACAAAGACTGCATATTACAGGGTTTAGCTTTTGTTATAGGATAAAAATAATATAACGTACAAACTTTTATATTTATTAAATAGATAAGTAGTGGGACATACATACATACATAACCTCACGCCTGTATCCTAGAGGGGTAGGCAGAGACCAGGGACTGCCACTTGCCACGATCCTGACAGATCACCTTCGCTTGATCAACGTTCATAAGTCGTTGCATGCACGCACGCCGGTTCCGGGTACTTTTTATCTTTTAAGTAGTGGGAAGTTATTATTAAATAACTTTATGGTAAAAGCAAGTGAATTTTATTGACTTTCATTGTTTTCTAGGTAGAAAGACCGAAATAATTGTCACTAATGCGAAAAAAATCGAAACTTAAAATTAAGTACCAGTAGCATTATTACTTTGCGGCCAGTCTGGGTAGTAAGTACTACGATGCTAGTCCCGCGTTTAAAATGGCAGAAGTCGCGACTTTCCAGTACATTAAATTAACAAATTTTCACATTTTAACGCCACAAAACGCGTAACTCGTGCCGTCATACTACCCAGGCTGGACAAATGATTGTGACAACACAGTCATTAGTCTGCACAATCATGAATCACCCGTAGCCCCGGCTGCCTGAGTGATCTTAAACGATCACGAAGGTTAAGCAACAAAGCCTGCGTTCAGAGCATTGATGGTAGACCGTCTATGTCTAACGCTAGTGACATTTTTCCGCGCGATTCCGTGCTTTGCAAGGCACATTAAGCAGTTGGTGCCGGCTGACGTCGATTGATGGCAGTCGTTAAGCCAAGACAGAGGCCTAAGGGCGGCTAGAAAGTTCTGACATTCACACCAGCCACTAGTCTTCCAAGCCTCTACTAATCCGGATTTGGCCCCCGTGGTGGAGTATGGCCTATATCTTGCTCAAGGAAGAGACCCGTGCCCCTCGGTGGGGACATAATGGGTTGATGATGATGAATCATTAGTCCAGTCTGGGAAGTAACACTTATAAGTTATTATTTTTGAGGTAAGTAAAAGCGAATGAGTCTCCATTCGTTTTTACTTACTGTATTTATCTTACTTTATCTTATGCTCATTACACTTACCTGAAAAATAATGACAAGAAATCTGTGGTCGCTTTCATTCATGTGCAGAGAAGATCGGCAAATGACTTAGTTTTCGTTCGTTCGATTGGTATATATGTTACAGTCAGAAGTCTTAAGCGGTCAAAAGTAGTTTTGACTGCAGTTTGCAGTTTGAAAAATAAAGTAAAATTGTAATATGTATCCAACAATGTCCAGTTGGTTTTCGGTCCTAATATGTACCCAACAATGTCAAGTTGGTTTTCGGTCTTACATGTTCAACCTAACATGATGTTAGGTGTTTTTACCATTTGGTATTTCAAATGTAAGCTCTATGGACAAAAGTACTTTTGTCTGATTTTAGCAGTCAAAACTAGTTTTGACCGTTTAAGACGTCTGGGTGTGACATATACAAAGCATTGTAATAGCAAACATATTGCTTAGTTACCCTCGAAGAGAATGCCCCTCCATTCCACCCAGATGGCCCTAATTAGAGCGGAATCAGTCACTCGACCCAACGAAGCCTAATTGACAGGTTACAGATTTGGCTGAACTGAGATATTGAATCATTTGGCGGGTAGACAAGTAAATCTGGCTTGAACAGTCAGGTGAATCGAGACAAAAGCTGTTGCTGTTTTGCCCAGATTAATTAAGGAAATAATTAATTGATGGATTTATGTATCGTTTAGTCCTACAGTGAATCAGATAATAAATCAAACATTTAGAGTCATATGATCGTGAGATCGCTTTTGAGTGCATTATTGTGTCACATTATTGTGGAAAAAAGCTACGAAGGCAGTTTATACTTTGCCGACTATAAGTGCATAAAATGGGCAACAATCAGCAAGTCTCTTACGCTGATTGGCAAATCCTTTTATGGCTTGCCATCGACACGTTATCAACCCTTGTATGTCCCCACTGCTGAGGCACGGGACTCTTCCTGCAATGCAGGCAGGTTAGGCCATACTCCATCACGGGTGCCAAGTTCGGGTTGGTGGAGGGTCCGGGTGGGTTGACCATCGACACGCTAAGAAGAAGAAAAAGGTTTTCTCATTTTATAAACTTATTTAGATAAAATATATCTCTGGCGAAGGCTTCATTTATCTTGTTGTCCATTTAGGTTCCAATCGTCTCATGTCTTGAGAATGAAGTACCTACATCGATAACAGTGTTTTATTCCCGTTTTTTACAATTTAGCCTTAATGCTGTTTTGTATTCACTGTAACTACTCTAAAACTTCTTAATTAAGTTTATTACCAGGTTTTATATCAACGTTTAGTATTTTTTACTGTTTATGACTTCAACAACTATGTACCGTAAATATTGTGGAATAAAACTGGGTAGTCTATTAATAAAGCCAAGTGCTGAACAAAGCGATCCCCCCTATACTTCCCTAATCTCGGCTATTGCTTTCAATGAAATATGTATTAAAGTGAAATTTATACCTATTTTAACCGCCTCGTTGGTCTATCTGTATCACGTCCGATTACCATGTCGGTGGTCGCGGATTCGATTTTAACTGGGGACCGCCGTATGACCTCAGTCTTTTACATCTTTGCGATAATAATATCTTTGGCTGTCTACCATAGCATAGTGTATCCTAGTTTGGAACCAGGACAAGTGTTTATTTGTCCATTTTGAAACGGACACCGAGTTTATGTTGTAACGTTCAATGAATCATAGTTTCCGTGTAAATTTAAATAAAATAGTTTGTTTCTTTGCTGTCTGAAAGTTAACAGTTTACCTCACCCAAAGAGAGAAAACAACATCCATTCAGCAACAGAGATAAATAGACGAAAATAAAATAAAAAATCGCGACATTCGCCCCACTCAGTGATAGCTTTCATCGGGCGGACTGCAAAATGTCCTGAAATCTATTACAGGGATATCCGGCAGCAACAGTCCGAAGACAAGGCATAAATCCGCGGCCAACGACCCATCGCGAGATAAATCGCCCCATTCGCCCTGGAGTGCGGGTTTCCGCCGATAATGACGCCCGTCACTCGCCAAAACGACATTTTTGACGAGACCACAAGAATTTCGTCGCGAGAAAATGCGATGGGAAATGGGTTCGGAAGAAAAAGTGAATCGGTAATGGGAAAAAGCCCAGCGGTGCATTTAGACCCGCCGCAGTCGAATGCATGAATCGTATTGAAAAATATCCGTTATTCTTAAAACAGATAAATACAAAATGTTATTATGTAGGAAAAATGCGACGTTTATAAGGGACGTCTTTTAAACAAGCTACCTATATCAAAACAAATTCACCTCTGTCACCTACCTAGGTTTGTGGATTAAACAATACCATACCGGCTAACTTAAAGAGATTTTTCTCTTTCGTAAATCCTCATAGGAGGTGGGCAGAAATAAGAATATATCTTAATAGTCTTAAGTTTTGTACAATATTTTGTGATAACAATACAAAAGACAGTATCACGAGTTAGTTGACTAGCAAAGAGTCAAGGTTTGTATTGCATACGAATCGTTAGCAACTTTATAAGAAAATGTTCTTCCCATTGTGGGAAACAGTCATATCAATGATTCTTCGGTAATGGTAATACATATTTGTAAATATTCGTGATAGTCAACCTTTTGTGCGAAATTGTAAATCTGTTAAATTCACAACTTTAATGTGGTTAAAAGTAGCATGACGTTGAAAAGTTATTTCTATTATTATGTTGGATATAAAAAAGTCCATCCTCCGATATGCTTAAAAAATTATAGTTAACCAGCCGGTAAAAGTAAAATGCTCAATAGTAAAAAAAGTTGTTTTTATATCCGACGAGTTGAATTCGCACAGATTAAGTGAAGTAATTATGTGTTACAAAAAAGATTTTAGACACCCCATTTTTTTCAAAATTAGCACTATATGTTTCGAAATAACGGTCATTATACCCCCTCAAAAGTTGTCAACTGAATTCAAAGTCACTCCGTAGTTGCCACGCACAAACTATCTCTATTTTCGAGTGGTGTAAATTTACCCTTGGAGACCAAAATTAAGTAAGCTGGATCCGGTATAAATATGATTAATTCATAAGGATCGATTGATCTGTCAGAAGAATAAATGAACCAACGAAATGAATTCAGTAAACCGGTGACAGTAAATTTTCCTTTACCTTTCTTTCTTTTCTGCTTCGGCCTGTGGAATTGGTCACGTCAGCGAAACTAACACTCTCATTGAAATATTAAATTTACTTTCAGGGTTCTGGTATACAAGCTGTACCCCGCGGTAATTAGTATTTCGAGTAGTTAATATTAGCGTGGAGTAGAAAAGAACTAACAATATGCAATGAAAATGAAATGAAATGTTTTTAATTCAGACCGAGATCCATACACATTCACACAAATGTGTTTGGATCTCGGTCTGAATTAAGTCATATGAATTAAGTCATATGAATTAAGTCAGAATTATGTCAGATGATTTTGACATAAAAATTTTCACATAAATAATTTATGGCTCGCATTTCAAATATATAAGAGCCTGATACTATTGAGATGTTACAGTCGCACTATAATAACGTAGCAATATTGTCAACATAAGAGATACGGTAACTTAGCACTGCGGAGCCCTAATCATAGGTCTATAGATAACTGCTGCAGTATGCTCCTCTAAACTATATTTGACAATTTTTTTAACATTTCAATCATGCATTATAATATGTGTAACGTAGCGGTTTTGGCAGCGCACGCTAGAATAGCTCGCAGATGGTAGATTTTTTCCTACTTACTTGACACTTATCGCCATATTTTGGACAATTCACACAATATCTTTATAAATTATAGCCTATGTGTTACTCCGATGTAAAAGCTATATTATTGTAAAGCTTCATTAAAATCCATTCGGTAGTTTTTACGTGAAAGAGTAACAAACATACATCCATCCATCCATCCATACTTACAAACTTTCGCGTTTATATTATTATATTAGTAGGATAATAATTTAAAATGCAAAGTTCTATATGAAATGAAATGAAAGGTTTTACTCAAAGTAGCGCAGCTTAATGAACTTAATGAACGTTACAGCTCAAACTAGGTATCCATTTCAAAATCTAGATCATTTTGAAGAAAAAATTGACAAAAAAACTCCAAACTTAGTCTTTTCAAAGTCCTTAATTAACATAGTTTACATATTGATGACCTCTGTGGCGTAGCGGTAGCGCGTCTGCCTACCATGCAAGAGGTCCCGGGTTCGAATTCCGGCTGGGAACAAAAAAAAGCCCAGGTCTTATGCTTACATGTTTGTGTTGTCGTTGTTTCTGGTTCCCACGACACAGGGTGTCCTAGTGTGGGGCCAGAAGCAATGTATGTGTTTGTATGTAAATGTTATGTTAACTAAAATAATTTAAAAAACCTATTTAGAGGCTAAAAATTCCACCCATGCCGGGATTCGAACCCGCGAACTCTGGCTATCCGTGCCAGCGCTCTTTCCAACTGAGCTAATGGGCGACTCACCAGCATCAGTGAAATTTCGAACCTCTTTACAATATTCTCTGTATTAGCCTCTAAATAGGTTTTTAAAATTGTCCTTAGCACGGGTTAGTGCATTAAAAATAATATAATAGTTTACATAATTATTATTATATAGCTGATTAATGGAAATAAACGCTTTCAATTTAAATTTCAAGATTCTGCAAAAAATTCAATAATTATAATGCAGCCTATATTCGCCCAATTCCAGGGCACAGCCTTTCTCCCGGGGAGAGACTATGAGCTTAATCACCCCGCGTGTCTACTGCGAATTGGCGATTTCAAACGCTGAACTATGTGAACACATCAGACACTGAGGTTTCCTCACGAAGTTTTCCTTCACGGTTAGCGAGCGCTATTGCTACTTTAACTTCACAAATGTACCTGACTTGGAAAACAAAGTCATCGGTACCTGCCGGGATTCGAACCCACGGCCTCTCGATTGAGAAGGCGACGTTCTTCCAGCCGGTAACATACCACTACCATACCACTCGCTTAAAAAAATACGTATAAAATATGACTCTCGGCGTTAAAGTGTTCAAAATTACGACAGACTTAAATGCTATAATTGTGTTAATAACGACTTAGTAAACGCTTCAGACATGAGAAATAACTTTATACTTATTGAGACATTGGAGAAGATCAGATTATAAATGCACGTTTTGGCTAAATTATTAATAAAAAATACTTTCAATTGCTTGTAATCGAGACTACAACGGCAGAACTTTAAAAAAACTTACTGCACAGACGTCCTGAAATAATTACAGTCTCATTTATAAAAAAAAGTGTTATGAAAAGTTTAAAATAAACTGTATTTATGCTAAATTTCATCTTAATCCGTTCAGCCGTTCTGACATGATTAATACTAATAAATTCTACAGAAAACATTCATTTGTCTCGGTCCTAAAATACCAGGATACTATGTGCTTTAGTAACCAGAGAAGGACTGCTACAAACCACGGCCAGCACCACGCACGCACACAATGGGGTCTCAAAGGACACACCTTTAAGTATTTTTCAGGAAAACTTCGTGTGTGCGAGTGAACTCATGAAGACAAATGACTCAGTAAATAGATGACCCAGTTGTGTCCCGCCCGCGTTGGATGTCACTCCGAACGATAAGATGGGAAAAACTCAATTTATTGTGAATATTAAGGAGGGAGAAGCTACTTTTTGCGGCCTTTCTAAGGTGGCTCCTGCTTGCTACGAATTCTTTACATATTATTTTCGAGGACTTCGAGGTGAATATCATGTAGCAGAAATTTAGATAGATAGAGATCACTTTATTGGACAACCAGAAAAATATTACAACCATGATTCTTAAACCTAAAAGTAATGTTATACAATTTAAATTTGCGGTAGGTAAATACTTCTCTCCTTACCTATACATATCTTTCTCTCTCTTTGCGGTGGGTATAAGCATCTCTCTCCCTCTCTACTTATCCATAAATATCTTTCTCTGTCAATCCCTTTAAATTTCTATCTCTCCCTGTATTTCTTAAAAGTTATTATAGATCTCACTACATAAACCAATATTTATTTTAATAAGAACATCTTGAATAAATTAATTAACTACCTCGGACAGGGTATCCTACTTCGGCGTGAAGGGAAACAGAAAGTTGTCAATTTTTCGCAGCTGACGGCAGAAAAAATAAGAATAAGCGGCCTCGGTGGCGTAGCCGTTTGGCACGCTGACTGCAAAACCGACGGTCTCGGGTTCGATCCCCGGCCGGGTCAAACTCGGAAACGAACTTTCTGGTTTGCCTCGGGTCTTGGATGTTATCTATGTAAGATAAGATAATTATTTATTTGCACTTTTTGACATGTATTTATTGTATTAAATCTATCGTCGAGTTAGCACTTATAACACAAGTAATTTAGTTGTACTTAGTATAGGGCTAACGAGATCTGTGTAAGATGTCCATGAATATTTATTTATTATTATTTATTTTTATTGTACACAGTGAAATCTAAATATAAAACATTTACCAAGGTATATGATACAATTGGCGGCTTCATTGCTACAGACGACAGATGACCATCTTTTCAACTATGTTTGGTAATAAAACGAACTACGATTAGCTGGTGGATAATACTAGTAGCATTAAGCTCGTCTATGTGCAAAACTTTATGCAATAAAGAATTTTAATAATAATAACTCGCGAAAATAGGCGACCAGGAAAAGTTTAATCCTTCAATCCAAAGCTTTAGGGATAAAGTTAGTGCAAATTTCTTTGTTGTTTAAAAATATTTGAAAAAAAAAAATATATAGTATTTTCTAAGGTTAACACGAGCAGTAGACATAATTAAAACTGTTTTTATACGGATTTATGCTCGTTTATTACATTTTTACAATTTTCCAACGTTTCGGCACTTTTTCAGGTGCCGTGGTCATCCGGGACCACGGCACCGGAAAAAGTGCCGAAACGTTGGAAAATTGTAAAAATGTAATAAACGAGCATAAATCCGTATAAAAACAGTTTTAAAAAAATTTATAGTCTGGATTTTTTTTAAAGTAGTACTTTAGTACTTTAAACTGTCACTGGATTTTTGCTTTAAGAGCTTAATTGAATGCTTAATTTTTTTTCGAAAGTGGAGACTTATAATTTATTGGCCTTCTGTATGTTCAATGTTTTTGTTACTCTTTGTTAAGTGCTGTTAGTCTTCCCAATATTAAATAAATACATAAATAACAACGATTGTTTATTGATTTGGCTGGAGCATGTCGTCGCGAAGTGTACTAGCGATGGTGGAGTATTTCATTAAAATCATCATTAAATCAACTTTACGTTCTGGCTCAATTTGGTTATGAGAGATACCTAGGTATAAATACCCACTAATTTACAGTGGTCAGGTATCTAAATATCAACGGTAGAATAACTAAATTCTACTTTTAGTGATGGATATAGATAGATACATACTTCTTTATTGTATATAAAATATGTAATAAGTAAATTATACACTTTCTTGAGATATATTTTCATCAATATGTATTTTTATTTTATTATCAGACGGGAACAAGCCCTCAACCATTAGGGTGGAAGAATTATCGACCTACGCCCGCCCGCGCCATTATAAATATATTGAAGCGACTTACGTGATGGTAGTTGGCTCAATTGGCTGTTGGGTGCAATTAACAATGGAAAAACAGTAGTTTTCAAGTGGGGTGCTTAATACAGGTGAAACTGAAGGGGATTTTTTTCTTATAAACGATTTCTTATATTATATTATTTTTAATGCACTAACCCGTGCTAAGGACAATTTTAAAAACCTATTTAGATGCTAAAAATCCACCCATGCCGGGACTCGAACCCGCGACCTCTGGCTACCCGTGCCAGCGCTCTTTCCAACAGAGCTAATGGGCGACTCACCGGCATCAGTGAAATTTCGAACCTCTTTACAATATTTTCTCTGTATTATCTCTGTATTATTTCTCGGAGTTCATATATTTCTTATATGAACTCCGAGACATTAATTCTGAATAGCTCGTTGACCTAGTGGTATCACGTCTGATGGCCGTGACGATTTCCACCGGGGACGCCACACAAATGGCCCCAGTCTTCGGTTTTTCTTTATGTTTTTTATGCCCTTCACTGGTTACCATAGCACAATGTATCCTACTTTGGGAGCAGATGAAATATAAATCATACAATTACATGAAAATGGGCTTTAGCTAAAATCTTACCGAATTCTTACTCTCCAATTTCTACTCCGTCCGTACGTGAAAGAGATCCGTTCTCTCTAAGATGAAAGAGAAAGGAGTAACTTGGCTAGAACTATCATCCGCAGAAGCTTTTAATTTATCTCTGTTCATGGCTGGCCATGAACAGAGATAAATTAAAAGCTTCTGCGTCAGCCCTTGACTCCACGGAGGGACCAAATAAGAAGAATTTCTACTCTTTTTATCAAGCTCTTAATTTTTTTAGCATAGAGGAAGTAACAGGTTTCTGGTATAGCTATATACAGGGTGTCTCATTCAAATCGGTCAGTATGGGAAAGTCTCAAACTATAAGACATACGAAGATCTGTTCTGAGGAACCATGTCATAGATTTTAATAACAAGAAAAACTGCATTCATACATTTTAAAAAACATCTGTACTCCGTTCGGGAATCGAACCCGGTTGTTTTGAAAAAAATACCTACACTATTTTTATTTAGATATCGATTGTGTAGGTCTTAAGCAGTAAATGTCTGTATGAAACATCATGTCTAAAAAGAATAAAACGCATTGTTTTCATACAAAATGCAATCGTAAGATCGTTACCTAAACGTGTTGAAAATATTAATATTGTATTGAAAAAGGTGGCGGTCACTTCGAGCACCTACTAAAATAAATTAAAGTACCTATGTGAAAACAATGCATTTTATTAATTTTAGACATCATGTTTCATACAGACATGTACTGCTTAAGACCTACACAATCGATATCTGAATAGAAATAGTGTAGGTTTTTTTCTTCAAAACAACCGGGTTCGATTCCCGAACAGAGTACAGATGTTTTTTAAAATGTATGAATGCAGTTTTTCTTGTTATTAAAATCGATGACATGGTGCCTCAGAACAGATCTTCGTATGTCTTATAGTTTCAGACTTTCCCATACTGACCGATTTGAATGAGACACCCTGTATATAGACAACTCCATCACGGCTTTTTTTATCACCGGGATCGCCAGGTAAAGCTTGTTAAATAATTCAATAGAATATTTAAATGTAATGGGTGGAATAGACTATTCCCATTATAACAGCCGCCGCGTCCTATCGATCAGAGCAAAGACTACCGCAGTTATACTGTACTGTATTATCCGCTACCTGACTCGTATCAAATTTGACGCGATAAATGAATATTTCCTGTAGTATTTAACGTAAGAAACCGAAATATATTGACTTTGCTAATTAAGTATGCAGGATGGCTGCAAAATTTGCAAATGAAAAAAATATTTTCCGCTTTATGAAAACGCTATCCGCCATCTTGTAAGCATCTTTGGTTTGTAAACAAACATCTGTCAGACAGTTTCTATGGACATTTATTATAAAAGGACTTTTATGAAAGTGATCTTCATTAGGTGAATCTGCCAGCCAGACATATAATTACCGACTGTGTAAGTAAAGAAGGGTTATCTTCTTCACGCTTGAGTGTGTATGTTTCTTATGAGATCAAATAACTAGAGCGATGTTGACATAAAATGCATCAAATGAAAGACATTGAGGATGCGAGTATTACGGGCTATATTTCACACGCAGTTTAGCTTGCGTAAAATTTCAAATTGAAGTAATGAGAAGTTTTTTTTTATTTATTTATTTACTTAAGGCACACCAACAGGTAACATACAAGTATTACATGATAGCTTAGCTTAGGGTCTATTCTAGTACGTTAGCCAATTACATTATATTAGTATATATTTCTTTGAAACAGAAGTTTTGAATCAATAGCAAGCTATCTATTTGTAGATAAATAGCAAGATGAATAATTCCTTGTTTTTATAGTAATGGGATAATGTTATTAACAATTATAATAGATCAGCATGAACTACACTGACCAATCATATACATACTTACTACTGCTGCTTAAAATAAATTAAATTTTCATACTCCCATCTCCGAAAGAGTATTTTTGCTCATCAATATCTGAATGCAAAAGCCGTTTTTATCGACTAGAGGATAAAGTAAATTAAATTTAGAACATCATGTGTACTAAGTGTGTGAATTCAAAACATAATTAAACCTATTTACTTATACCTCCATGTCTCTAATTTATCACACAACCTTTTTTAAGTTGTTATAAACTCCGACTTGGAACCTTCTTTTGCTTTGCGCACGCCATTTACTGTTCACGTCATTTTGTTAAAACTTTTTTTTTAGTCATTTACATACTCGAAAGTGAAATGAAAAGTTACCTACGTGTCGCACTCGAGTGCAAAGTTCTTTCACTTCGAGTTCTTTTAATTCCCTCGCTAACACTCAGGATTAAAATTTTTGTATCCTTTATTTGCTCGGTCATCAAAATTTAGCACGCGGTTTAATAAGCAACTTTGCACTCTTGTATAACAAATAACTATTGATGCCGAAAAAAATCAAAAACTAATACTCTTACTTTTCTTAAAAAAAACTAGCACAAAATTCTCTCGACGGAATGAATTAGGGCTTCTGCACAGTTGGGTCCGTTCCCATTCTTCTTATTTAGTATAAGTACTCACTCTATTTTGAAACAAAAGATTTCGTAAGCACTATACAGTCTGAGCTTAAATCCGGTTAAGCTGATGAGTTGATCATCATCAACCCATTATATCCTCACCGAGGGGCACGGGTATCTTCCCTGAGGAAGGTATAGGCCATACTCCACCGCGGTGGACAAGTCCGGATTAGTGGTGACTTGCAAGACTAGTGGCTGGTCTTACTGTCAGAAGTTTTCAAGCCGCTTAAGGCCCCTGACTTGGCTTGACGACTGCCATCTATCGACGGATGCCTTGCGAAGCACGGAATCGCTCGGAAAAATGCCGCGTTAGTCAGTTCTAGCGTTAGTCATAGACGGTTTACCCATCCATGCACTGAACGAGCCCTGTGTTGCTTAACCTTCGTGATCGTTTTAGATCAGGGTTGTTAATGGCAATCATGAAATCTTATTAGGTTTACATATGGCAACTGATGTATTTGGTTTTAAGATGATTTGAGAAAAGATGGTCAGAGTGGAGTTTTTTTTTCCGCTGCCTTTTTCTCCACTACAATACGGCCCGAAGGCGGCGGCTTACATTTTACATTGTACATTGACATTCAGCAAACAGAATGTAAATTCTTTACGTTGAAATAAAATTATTTGAATTTGAATCACTCAGGCAGCCGGGACTACGAGTGATTCAAACACTTCAAGTAAGTGATTCCAGAATTAAGGTTAAGAATAATACTGCAATAGTTTTTCAAAAATGTATATCTTTAGACAGTACCCAATTTGAATATAAAAATAAATATAAATATAATATAATCACGGAAAACGTGATTTAGCTACGTAATAGTGCCCTTCTGTTTTATTTGTCTTGCATCATTGATCAAAGCGCCAAGTTCGGGAAACGTTTACCGCAGACAAATTAATGTACTTACCTCACTTAATTAACTAGACGCTTCTAACCGCATGTATTTGCTTGCTCTCAAATAAAACGGCTCAAATGTTAATTCAGAGCAACGAATCAACAAAACGATTTAGGAAAGTGAAATGGAATCGTCAATCTTAATTTAATAAGTATGCGAGTGATAATTAGATCTCTAATTTTTACCCCAAACTTCATTCATTTAAAAATTATTTATTAATAAATTAATTAATGTTATTTTATTTAGTATAATAAATTAATTATATTTAAAAATCTGTTTAAAACCAAACTAATTATACTAAATAAAATAACAAATTTTCCTATAACTAGGTATATACAAAAATAAAAAAGTCTACATCGCTGCCGATGGGGAGAATTCCCAAGATGCTGGCAGCATTTCCTATCTAAATGGCCAGGCTGATTCGCTGGCCGAGGTAGCTACCAGCTCTTGGGTCGCCCGATGAGTCGATGAGGCTCGTCGCTATTTCTTTTTGAAGTTTACGCGTCTCGGGCCCCCACGGACCCATCATCTCGACCCCAAACGGCGCAAATAGGAAACTGTCCCCCAACGAGTATTTGCGCAGCTTGCGGTTTTCTGCCGCAGTTGCCGCCATTTTTAATTTACTTAGTTAATGAAATGGTGCAGACATTATTTTATGCAAATTATAAATTGGAACCAAAGTATTTTTATATGGATTTTAACATTCCTTGACTAAGATTGAAAAGTGAATTCAAGCTGAATGATAAGCATTATTATTATTCAGTTTCTAAATCACAAATAATACTTGCAAATTGGTACACTGACATATTGAAAATCAAATTAACAGCATATCTACACCTATTAACCATTAAATTAACCAGGCACTGATTTTAATTTCATTTCAGTCATTGCCTTTTCCGCTTTCCATGGATTACATCCGACAACCGTTGGAGTAAACGTGTTCTTGAGTGGAGACCCCGACTCGGCAAACGTAGTGTAGGACGCCCTCCGACCAGGTGGCATGACGATCTGCGAAAAACTGCCGGCAGATGCTGGACGCGGCAAGCTGAAGACAGGGCGCTATGGCGCTCAGTAGGGGAGGGCTATGTCCAGCAGTGGACTACATAATATAGCCTGAAGAAGAAGAAGATGGATTACATATTAATTATCTTCAATGTACCCCAATAAAATGAAGTAAAAATAAAAATAATACTAATAAACAACTTACACACAACACAATCAGTTATCTTAGTCCAAACTATGATGTCCCGTGGTATAGTAACTATCAGGAAAGGACGTCACAAATATAAAATTACATCCAGACTAAAGCCATCTACACAAACTCGATGTAAAAATTTAACAAACTCCATGTAGATTGAAAAAAAAAATACTGTATATTTTGCTAACGTCGCCCGTTCTTTGTTCCAGAACCGCGCCACTGATCATTCAGCGCTACCAGCCTAGAGACAATGCAAAAGTCGCCACGTTCAGTGCGGTGCCCCGTGTGATGTAAGAGACAGCATGACCAGGAGAAGCCACGCGGGCGTCCGCTGGCTGCTGGTCACCGCTACCGTGATGCTGCTGGCGGAGTTTGCCTGCGGATGGGGCTGCGTGTGCAACCCTCGTGAGTGCGAGGCGTTGGAGCCTAGCGGCTGCCCTGGACTGGGCATCGTCGTTTGGGACCCGTGCAGGTGATCTATCATAACATAACATTTACATACAGGCACATACATTGCTTTTGGCCCCACACTAGGATACCCTGTGTCGTGGGAACCAGAAACAGCGGCGTCACAAACATGTAAATATCCAAGACCTAGTGCTTTTTTTGTTGTCCCCAGCCGGGTTCCGAACCCGGAACCTCTCGCGACACAGAGGTCGTCAATCTTAGCAGATATCTTCATATTTTCGCTCTTTAAATTTTTGAAGGTCACAGTGGACACCGCTACTAATGCTGGTCGGAGAATTGGCATGACGGGTTGGGCCGGGTGTGAAATCTTTGGGGTGTGAAGCGTTGGAGGCCATAGGGCTCAAAGGCGACGCAGCACTTTAGTTTGAGAGATAAGGCCGCGTGTGCAAACAGTTTGAGAGATAAACTGCGCATAAAAATCTTGGAAAGTCGGCATTCGAAGGTTAGTCTCACCTATCGTATTAAGGTCTCTCCAATTGAGGATCTCTAATTCCTCGTACTCCTGCACATGCAGTCTAGATGAGACTGCATGTATGTGCAGGAGTTCGAGGTAATAGAGCCTTGTTTGCCGTTTGGGGTCCGTCAGGATATATCTCTTTATCGTTTTCGCTTTTTTATTTACAGTTAATTAATGTATGGTGATAGGTATAGGTGAAAATAAATGATAGGTGAACCTAACTTTCGAATGTCGAATGTTCAAATATTGAAGGAACTTTTGTTTATGCTTTTCTTTATTTATTCATACGAAAACAAACAGCCCTAAATAAATCATGAACAAATATCTTATAAAGAAATATACCTATACTTTTCCGAATTTACAATGAAAATTAAATTCTTGAAAATGTCTCTTGAATTTATTTTTAAAAGGATGACAGCAAACGCATAATCTAAGTATGATACAACATTAAGTGTATTGAAGTAAGTGGGCCATGAGAAAACATGACTTCAACGAGGGTGTAGCTGTTGCCATTGAATACCAGATAAAATATTTTCTTTATCACAGGAACTTCGACCTATATAGTAATTAAAAAAATTGTATCAAGCAACTCGCCTGAAGTGTATGAGGATCAAGTGGGTGTATGTTATACCCATTTGATGTTGAATCTTTTCTTCATTATTTTCTTACATTCTGGAAAAGTGACTTATCTACTTCAGAGCTGCGCCAAGCTCAAATAACTAACTGGATCGACGGAACTTTTGTTATGATACGTGCTGAGGGTTTGGAAAAAATCTGCGCGTCTAGATCACTCAGAGTAATGGCACTTGGGTTACATGGAACTCCGAATGTAAATTAGTAACACAAGATGTATGTATGTATGTATGTATGTATGTATGTATGTATGTATGTATGTATGTATGTATGTATGTATGTATGTATGTATGTATGTATGTATGTATGTATGTATGTATGTATGTATGTATGTATGTATGTATGTATGTATGTATGTATGTATGTATGTATGTATGTATGTATGTATGTATGTATGTATGTATGTATGTATGTATGTATGTATGTATGTATGTATGTATGCATGTATGTAGGTAGGTATGGTTTTCATAAAAAGAATAAAGTATTGTTTATCTTACAAGTAACTTTTCTTCGATTTAAATATAGCACACGTTCCTAGCAAAATGGTACATCTTGCTTATATTTATTTTAATTTACTCCATTTTTAATAGCGAGTATCAAACCAATACCTAGGTACATACACCTTATTATGCCTTTTTCACTATCATACTTAATTTAATGTAACCTTTTAGTCGAGCGTAAAGTAAATTACAACACGCTTTAAATTAATACATTTCTGTATTCAATTACAGGCATTGTTGAGAAAAGGGTTCTAACCCTAAACACAAAGTCTAAATAATCCTATTTCGCAATGTTTCCGAAGCTATTGTATTTAACAAAGCTTTTAATGCTATTATCGGATGACCCACAAACCTGGAGCCAACCTCGGACCTACATTTTCGTAATAGCAAGTTTTTGAACAGACAACCCGCCGACAGAATTAGATCACTAAACGGAATAGCTTCCGCGTTCGTACTGAGCTGTTAAAATATGAACCTGTGTACAGTCTTCACCACGTCAACCTTTAACTCTTTAGGCCCACTTGCGTCAGCCCGGGTTAGCTCATTTAACTCGAGTTAACCGGTTAACTCGAGTTAAATGAGTTAACCCGGGCTGACGCAAGTGGGCCTAAAGAGTTAAAGGTTGACGTGGTGAAGACTGTACACAGGTTAGATGTATAGATAGATGTAAATAAAAATGGAAATTACACAGATATTTCTTAACCTAAGAGTGCACACGGCCTTATCACTATAAGTGATTTCTTCCAGACAATCTTTGGATGGACTGGACTAATATATTTTAGAAGGAAGTAGATGTACAAAACAAAAATATTACAAATCATGCCTAAACAACAGCGTACATTATAGCTATCAACAGATAAATGAAAATAATCTACATAAATACACGTAACAAAAAATATATATTATTACATAAGTACATAAACACTTAACAAAATATACATATACGAGGCAGTGACGTAATGGCTCCCACCATAAATTTAGCCTTACTACTTTGAAATAAGGTCCCAAATTGAGTGAAAATATATACTACCTCTGTTAACTAAGTGTACTCGTGTACAGTCTTTTTATTCTTACTTGTCCAATTTAGTAAACAAGATTCTTACCTTAAAATTGAGATTAGATGCCTAAACTAGACATTTTCTCGCAAATTCAAGAACTATCATGAACTATGTTTATAAAATTGGCAGGGTGTTATCTAAAATAGTGTTCCAAGTTACTTCATTTATGGAAATATGGGAGTTTTGGACTAAAAAGTTACAGTTTACGGGTAGAATCTTGTTTACTAAATTGGACAAGTAAGAATAAATAGACTGTACTCTAAACAGAAACGTTAGGGAGTACTTAGCAACGAAAATATAATGGTTGACTTGCCTCAACTACATGAGGCCCTGAGCCGGGTTTCATAAAACTACAGTTCATAGTTTCTTATGACAATTCAATATACAATGTGTAGCCGAGTCTTCCTACTTGTTAATCTGTGGGTTAATCAATATTGTATAGTCTGTTAGCTTTTAGAATATACGTCGGCAACTATCGGATAGAATCGGATATATTCGTGTAATACAGGTTGTCTGGAAGAGACCGCTCTTAGCGATAAGACCGCCAATTGTATAACATTACTTAGATTTAAGAATCATGATTGTAATATTTTTCTGGTTGTGCATTAAAGTGTTCTCTATCTCTATCTATCTATCTACAAATATCGGAACTAATAGACACTTAATTTCGAAATCGGAACTAATATAACACTTAATTTCTATAATTATCAGAACTCGATCATCAGTACGAAAACCGGCGAAAATTGGCAAAAACCGAAGCCTATTCTAGAGCCCGAACTATATTCTAAAATATACCATTTTTATTTTTAATGCACTAACCCGTGCTAAGGAACAAATTTAAAAACCTATTTTTTTAGAGGCTAAAAATTTCACCCATGCCGGGATTCGAACCCGCAACCTCTGGCTATCCGTGCCAGCGCTCTACCAATTGAGCTCAATTGGTAGAGCGCTGGCACGGATAGCCAGAGGTTGCGGGTTCGAATCCCGGCATGGGTGAAATTTTTAGCCTCTAAAAAAAAATAGGTTTTTAAAAAATATATTCTAAAAGCTAACAGACTATAATGTATATCAAATTATCATCCTAATAATACATAAATGGTAAAGTTTGGGAAGATGTTTGTGACTCCATCACGCTATAACGGACTCACATGAAACCTGGCATACAGATAGACAATAATCTGAATTAAGACATATGATATCCTGGTAATGCGTTCCCATGAGATAATATTTTATTCTAAAAAACCAAGTTAGACGTTTTTAAACCAAGTTAAAAAACAAACCAAGTTGAAAAGAGCGCTGGCACGGATAGCCAGAGGTCGCGGGTTAGAATCCCGGCACGGGTGGAATTTTTAGCCTCTAAATAGGTTTTTTTAAATTGTCCTTAGCACGGGTTAGTGCATTAAAAATAATACAATAATATTTTATTGTTACCCTAACCTTTTTTAAGCCAAACTCTATGATATTTATTTATTGCGTTGCCATGGTAACAAGAATCGTATAAACGTATGCGGCGGCGATACGGAAATTCGCCGGGACAGCTAGTAAACAATAAACCATGAATTGTAGCTTTCTGAAACAGGTCCCTGTGGTTCGATTCCGTTAGTGGACAATAAGACAATCACAGGTGATGTTTTTTTATACCATTATGCGGCAGACTTACGGGCTCAGCGAGTACGTCGTTCGGGAAGGCTCCTACCATGCACCCTACATTTTTTTATACAGCCTTTGTACGTCCCACTGTACGGCACAGGCCTTCTCTCAGAAAGAGATAGTATGGGCTTAATTACCACGCGTGCCACCGCGGATTGGCAATTTAAGCGCTGAGGCAGTTGAAGACCCCAGACACTCAGGTCAACTAATACCACTTACTAGCGGTGAAATAAAACATCGTGAGAATCGTTAGGAAACCCCACAATAAATAAATAATTAAATAACGACACAAAATCACATGAAAAAATCAAAATAATACATTTCATTTACTAATTAGGCTGTATGGGAATGAAGAGATGTATCTCTTTTGCAAATCCTCGCAGAATAAATGCGACGACTTTTCAATAGAATCAGTGTTTTAATTTACAATAGCGCGCAAATATTTTTAAAGAGAAAAAAACAAAAGACGACTTAAAGAAAAAGAATAGGTTCAAGTAGCAAGGAGGTTGCATAGTTTTTAGCAGGCGCAAGCTGGGTCTTAAGTGGATTTTTACTTCAAAAAAATATGTTGGAGACTTCTTAAATGTATTTTTAAGTGGCATTTAAACAGTGTTGCAAGGACGCATTAGTGAACCCTATAAATGAATCAAAGGTGTCCATTTCATACAAGAGCTGAGTGTAGCTAAAATGACACAAAAAAAACTCTGTACGTCATAATTTTTCCAATTTGATTCTTATTTTAAAATATTGCGGACTTATTTACAAAAAGAAAATTCTTTAGAACACTAAAACGCTGATTAAATTAGTCCATGGTAAAAAAATTACAAAGAAAAGACGTAACCGCCGATTAAATAAAATGACTCTTAGGAGTGCTTTAGAGGAATTATGTTTTTGTAAGTAAGACCGTAGTACTCGTGGATTGCACTGGTTAAAGTACTTTTGTTCATATAGGCATATAAAATGATGGTAGCACCTGTTACACAAAAGGTTCTTTTTATTAATATGTATTTACCTACTTGTCGGTCGGATTCCAGCGAATTGCTTGTTTTAAGTCTAACAATCAAATCCAAACATGAATTTGTAATAATCACAGGTGTTGATTAATACAGGTTTTGGGAATTGGGGCTAAGACATTATTACCTGGCATTCATTGCATGCAGTACATATCAAATTGACATCACTTCATAGTGTGTTAAAAATTGCAATTGAAATTTTAGGAATAAAATTTAATAATGTGTATTGTAACGATGAAAGTAAACGCTTCACAAATATTTCAAATTAAGCAATAAGAGCCCGACATGGCTGACTTATTATTATTAACTATATTGCATACACAAAAATACTACGGCCATGTGACCCTGGATGTCAACCCTTGTATGTCCCCACTCCTGGGGCACGGGTCAAGGCAAGGTTACGCCATACTCCACCACGGGGGCCAAGTCCGAGTTGGTTTGTAAGACAGTGGCGCGCCTTACTGTTAAAAGTTATCAAGCCGCCCTTATGGCCTCTGACGTGGCTCAACGACTGCCACTACATGACAGCCGGCACCAACAGCTTAACGTGCCTTGCGATGCACGGAAGCGCACGGAAAAACGCCATTAGCGGTAGTCACGGGACGATCACCCATCTTGCACCTGACTGCGCCTATTGTTGCTTAACTCAAGTGATTTATTCCAATCACTCGGTTCGATTAGGCCACGAATACACAGGTGTATTGAGTAATGTGATGCTCTAACTGTATTTTTTTTTGTTTCCAGATGCTGCAAAGTATGCGCACGGACAATGGGAGAGGAGTGTGGGGGCTTCAGGGGCACGTGCGAGCCCGGACTCAAGTGTCACGATGAAACCTGCATACCGACCACGTGAAACGAACCTTAAGATCCCCCGCCAATTGTAAAATATGTATAAAGAACTGTTGTTTAGAAACTTAAAGGAACATATCTCGAACAACGTAGCTAAAATGTGAGGACCAGATGAAAAGATGTTTTTTTAGTGTAGAGCCCTGACTCCACGAGTCGCCTTCAAATAAAAAAAATGTACAGGAAAACCACGGTTTGAAGGAAGAATATGGACAACTTTCGATACGTACATTTTTTATTGTTTTCGCATAACACAAATAAAAGTACCTACTACTGAAACCCAATACAAAATTCTGGATCGCACAATCAATTATTTTGCTTTAGCACTTAGTGCGTTGCATACGAATAGAACGCATTTTTATAAATCATCACGAAAATTGCGGACATCGAAATCGAGGCCGTCCTGGAAGACTGTGGAGAGATGATCTCGACAACCATCTGCCGGAGTGGTCTGAGGTGGCCCAGGACAGGAAAATCTGGACTGAATTGGCGGAGGCCTTTGCCCAGCAGTGGGACACAAACATAGGGGCTACGTAAAAAAAAAATAACTCAAATTGATTCGTATCCCCTCTTATGCCAAATGCAATAAAAGTCACGAGCTGTGCACTACCGTAGTTTGGACGTTCGGATCGATCTTTACCGACCCATAACACTTGTTACGTGTAGTATTAGAAAGGCTTGAAAACGAGATTCGTTAGCTTTCTGCGAATATGCAGCTATCCTTAATCTTTTCCCCTTTTTCCATCAAAATCCAACTGTATAAGATGAAACTCTTCAACACGGTGGTGATGGCGGTCCATACATAAGTCATTTCAAATTTCTTTGCATCTACGTAATGGGATGAATTATAAAGCGTCCAGTGGCGCCTTTACCCACACTAGTTGGGTGAAGGGACCAATCGGAGGCTGCAGTGCAGAACAGTAGTGCAATGCCCAGATGTCATTTACTGTAGTAGTATTTAATTGGAGTTGGCGTGTTTCATCCTCTAGAAGTTGTCAATTGAATACGTTTTATGTTTTAAACAATTTTTTACACACCAATAAAGTAAAATAAAAGAAAGATGTTGATAAGGTCTCAACTGAGTTTTATGGTGACGTTGCTAACATAGCATAGAAACTAAGAACGGCAAGCTGGCCTAGCTTGCCGTTCTTAGTTTCTATGCTGTGTTATGAATGCTAAAGACATTTCAATACAAAGCCAAAGAGCCAACTCTCGCTTCATTAGCAAATAATTCGTACTTAAAATGTACTTAAAAAGTCGAGCGAAAGCCAGGATCTGTATTCAGAATGACATGCTATATAGAATTTGAATGAGAAAACAAATGACTAATGAATCTGTCGAGTTATCTTATCTTATTTTTATGCGATAAATGTCTAATCCAGAATATTTTGCGTCTACGCTTTCAATTTGGTCTGTCGTCACAGTTATTACTCAACATTTTTACTTACTACCGTGTTTAAATAAACTAAAGTCGTTCTCGAAACATACGTTTACGATGATATTACTTTTTTTAACATGTTTTTTTTTTCAAATTATTCATGCTCGGAGATTCAACAGCAACGGGAGGTATTAAGCTTCACAATCGCACTTTTTTCTTTAATTTATGACGAGAAACGTCGTTCAGTTTGGTAGTAGGGGCACGTATGGGTCACTAAAACGGCATTCGTGGAAAATATGTCGCCTCGACGCTGTTACTTAGATTGTGTCGTATGCAATACATTTATCGTTAAGTAGAGAAAAGTAGTAATCAGTCAGATCCTCTTGATTCGTGCCGGTAGATGGCGCCACTACTCAGTTTGAGCTAAAAATTAATGCTTGCAGACGTTTCACGTTCAACCAACAACCGTGAAACCTGACAATGCCCCACTCACTTTATTGCGAAAATGTAACGTGTACCAAACAATTTTTCCTAAGACACATTATCTAAATTTTAAAGTTTTCTTTTAAAAAAAGGCATTTTAAGTGTATACTTACGCTCTATTCCATAATACACTGAAAGTTATGTGTACATTGCGTCCTTACAATTTTAAATTTTAATACGAATTCAAAAAAAATATTTTGGTTTGGGTGTGCGTGGGGATTATGGGCATTACCCCCCAAATGATGGCACAACCTTGCGCTATGGCACTCGTTAGGGGAGGGCTGTGTCGAGCAGTGGACTAATATAGCCTGAGGAAGAAGTGCGTTATGTATACCCTTCGGGTCCGGCATCAGAACTTAGACACTTTATAAATCTACGCTATCATAGAGTTTACATTGATAGCAAGTTATTGACATTCAATATTCTGTTGTTAATTTATGTTGGTATTACATTTACGTTTGTGCTTGGCAAATTTTATGCACGGCTTAGACTAGTGGATCGGACATTATTCACCATACAGTTTCCACTTAAACACCATCTCTATATATACGGCATAACAACTGTATATGTATACCCATAGCAGAAACAGTCTCTTTGATACAATTTACTCTGCGCTCATTGTCTATGGATGACAATAAATAAGCTGGAGTCCCTTGGCATGTAATAGTTTGTTAGGAAGTTGTGTTAGGGTGAGGGTAATAAATTATTTGTTGGACACATGTCTCGGTCTAGTACCGATGGCTGGATTGTAGGTACGTAGTACTGAGATACTTTTTAAAACGTTCGTGGTGATTATTAGTATCGTGATTTTGTGTTTGAGGTCCCGATATTTCGCCACTCTTAGCTACCGTGTTTAAGAAATTTCTTTCATTCTAAATGTTCAGTCTACCCGAGAAGATAAAATCCGTCACAGTACCGAACTCAAAAATCCTTTATAATTACATCTAGCACTGAGGAGTTTGTATACCTTTTCAATTTGTCATAAGCCCATTTTACACTAAACTACATAAAGGATTCTATTTGATATCCATTGCCGATTTTACGTTATATAATCTTGGTAGTAAAACCCGCAATTGACATCATATAGTATCCTATACGTAAATAGGCTAGTATTATAGCGATGTTAATTTGACTAATGTTACAATCGATGCTATAAGAATATTGTTGTAAAACATATAATATCATTTAAGAAAAAAATCAAGGCTTAGCAGCTTATGCAATAGGTGTAGTGAAGACACTCATAAAAAGTAGCTATAACATTTGTCATTTTCTCTGGAAAAAATGGGTCAAAAATCTTCTAATGTATATTTTATTAATATTACAGATAGAAAATATATCTCAGGCGGAGATATTCTTTTATGCGAGCATAATTTCGTTTTAATGGCCTGCTCCGGTGTATGTAATGGGACGATAAAAATCACTCGTCTGCCGATGCACCGATCTCTTTACTAGAACGAGGAAAGCTGAATATTTTTTAATAAGCTTTCACTTGACATTTCAGGGTGATAGCGTACTCGTTAGCAAAATTTTAAGGACACATTCTCGTAACTTTTGGAAGCATAAAGGGCATAAGATAAGAAATGGTGGGACAGTATTTCTTAATGATTCGCGATACTCATACATAGTGATATATTAAACGGGTCTAATCGCGATTATTTATTTCCTTCTTTCCCGACGCTGCCGAAACGTCGGGAATTAATTTTACCTAATAAATAATCGCGATTAGACCCTGTTAATATATAACTATGTAAATGGTGGGACACTAAAGATTTTTGTTTTTGCAAACATTACGGCACTGAATCATGGTTTTTTTATGTAGCCTCGATCGTGACACCTCTGGGCAAAGGCCTCCCTTTTCCGGTTTTCTTGTTCATGGCCACCTCCTGTCAGCATGATAATATGGCG
Organism: Yponomeuta sedellus; assembly: GCA_934045075.1. Taxonomy (NCBI): domain Eukaryota; kingdom Metazoa; phylum Arthropoda; class Insecta; order Lepidoptera; family Yponomeutidae; genus Yponomeuta; species Yponomeuta sedellus. Next base: position 17,535,679 of record OW203730.1, read on the forward strand.
GGACGACCTCTCGACCTCATTGGTCGTCCTTCGCTCCGCTTCGGCCATTAATAAATAATATCAACACAGAAAGTTATGACAAAATACGGTCTGAGTTGTACACGTTGCATGAGTAGCCAAAATATCTTAGTCACCTTTTCCTTTATGCTATTACTCATAGTTTATATATAATTTTTGAGCTGTAACTTTCGCAAGCAGTACACAGTGGCTAATAAGCCACATTATCAAATATATAAAAATCTAGTGTCACAGTCTTTGTTATCGAACTCCTCCGGGACGGCTTCAACGATTTTTATTAAATTCTTTACAAAAATCGTAGATCCGAGAATATGTCGTAGGCTTATTGATTTGGCAAAACAACCGTTGGCGGGGTCAGCCTGTGACATATAAAAGGTACTGATAATGTTTTCATTGATTTTAATTGAATTTCATTGATTACTTGAACATCTATTGTTAGGGTTTGTACTTGGAACATAAATAAAATGTCTCTTAGTACCTTGGATAAAACGTTTATTGCCATGTGAGGATTTGGAGTCTAAAGCACAAATCAGGAATAACCCGAACAATTGAAATCATATTCAATCTTTCCAGTCTCGTATGTCAAATCAAATCTATAAAATGAATGTCCTTATCACTTTTTACTTTGCAGGACCGATATTATATTGTTCAATAAAATTAATTAAGAACCTTGAAATACTGCTAGCGATATAGACAAGCAGGTATTATTTGAATTTTTAATTTGATGTTAATACTGATTACTTTAAATTGGTGTGCGAGCACGTATACAAATATTCATTGAGATACAAGTACAGCATTGAGATCGTTCTTAACAAAATAGTTAGGCGTAACGTTTCATTAGTCGTCACTATTCATGACTTCGATTACCGATAGGGCTGTCTAATCCAGTATACAGTTTGCATTAAATACGCAATTCTGTGTGTTTAAATTCAGCGCAACCTAGCAGCACGCACACACAACCACACATAGTTTTTTTGCCTTAGTTTTTTTCTCATCAATCAATCAAACCAATTTATTTCAACGTCAAGAATTTACATTCTGTTTGCTGAATGTCAAAGTACAATGTAAAATGTAAGCCGCTGCCTTCCGGCCATATTGTAGTGAAGAAAAAGGCAGTGGGAAAAACACTACACTCTGACCATCTTTTCTCAAGTCATCTTACACCAAATACATCGGTTGCCATCTATACGTATACCTAATAAGATTTCATGATTGCCATTTACAACCCTAAATCTCTCAAAATAGTAGGGAAAACATAAGTTCTACGGCCAGACACACGAACAGCACTCGTTCACGAGCATAACGCAGTGGTCAGCCAGTCTCAACCATTTTGGAGGAAAATAGATGACCCAAACACCACGCTACTGTTCGAATAACCTTTAGCAAACCTGCAGTTAAGTTTTTGTCAGTTCCCCTCGTCTTCTCAATTCAATCTCAACATGCACATCGCTTACAACTTCTTTCACTAGATACTGATATACTATCAGGGAAATTTTTGTTTTTATTTTAACTATTACGTGAAGTGGGATTTAAATAAATTACGTATTGTATAAATTATGTTACATCAGTGGTTTAATGGTTCTTTAGTTATGTTTCAACATAGATTTTATTATATAAGTGGACTGTAATATTAATAAAAATAGAAATTGACTAATTGACTAATACGTCTTTCTAGTCCTAGGTGAATATTCATAGTGAAAAATAACAAACGACAACTACTTAACATAGAAAGAAAATTAATCTTTTTATTATGTGCTATGGACCTTCTTGATGGACTGTTACGTACAAGTTATAAAGAAATCATTTAACTATGTTCATAGACTACCCATGTAACATCAAACATTGTATATCTTATATTAAGAGATATTTGTGTGTGCTTCCATGTAATTTGTAGTTGTAAGAGATACATTTGTATTATTTAAAGTAAAATATTAAGATGAATGTAATATTGTTTATTAGTTAGCTGTAAATAATTATCTAAATAGCATTTTTATCTTGTACCGTTTTGTTGTCTTTTATGACTGTACTATAATCATTACTCTCTAAACATGAAAAGATCTTCACATTATCTTCATGGTTTGATCCTAACGTCCTTAATCTGTAAATATTACTGTTTTTCGGTTTATCTGTGTTTCTAACGTTCCAACATCATTTACTTTAATGAAACGTTAAACTGACGGCGTAAAACATGTGGACTATATGTTTACCTGAAACCGGTTAACACTATTGCAATGAATTTAGACTACTTAATTTATTAAGGAGCACCAACTGGGTTCGATATCCATATCGATATCATATCTTCTTCTTCTTTTTTTTCTGACAGTTTTGTTTGAATCGGATCTTTCTGGTTCACTATCGCTGGATTATCTATGCGACAACTTATAACAGAGCAAAAGCAGTTTTTAAGCCCTTTCTTCGTCTCAACGCCCACCCCTAAGTCAAACACAACTGATTGTGTTAATACAACTTTACTTAGGTGGGCATTAAAATATTTATGGCCGCCCCACACTGGCGCGGTTACTGTAGCGACTGCATCCGCAACCCAGATATAGGTACGTAAAAATGTGTCAGTCGTTGTGCAGACCGCAACCGCGTCATTCTAGGGCAGAAACTACCTTTTCTATCATATTCTACGTTTAGTAGACTCAACATGGACTTGATACGTGACTAAATACAGCTATAGGCATGACATCGCGCTTATCTGCAAGCTCTATTATCCAGAGCAAGATTTACTCAAGAGCTACTCGTACAGAATGAATATCGAGTTCATATTGAGATTTCAGATTTTCGCCGGTACCTTGTATCTATAAAGTGTGGTGAATAATATGTAAAAATTATATTCTAATATTAATTGAAGCTACTTGTTAATTGTGCACATATTTAAAAATAAAATAAGTTCTGAAGACACTCATTTCATTTACTTCCTACAAACCTTTGCCGTGATATATCCTGCGACCGGCGCGAACATTTTTGAGAGTAATGCGAATAATTTATTAGCCTATAATGGTATCATGAATAGGCGTTTTCAATATCTACGTTATGAATTTAAAAAAATATATTCTTTGGACGTGTAACTAGCGGAAAAAGAGCAATACGAAGAAAATTACATTTGAGCTCTTATTATAAACGTTGGTTTCAATTCCATAGCAAAGATGGCAATTTACGATTCTTTGTCTACTACAGGCCTATTAAGGCTTAGTCTTCAACTATCATTAAAGTAGCGAATAATGTTACTTTGCTATTAAGACGAAATAATCTGTAAAACGCTATAATGTCCGGCAAACTAATTTCGTCTCAGGAGAACTAAATAGTTCTGCAAATTTGCTTGAGGAAAACTCAAGAGTTCTACAATAATTGAGTTAATTACGCACAATAATAATTCATGGCACAGTAGACAGCAGTTAATAAGGACAGTATAGTATGTGTAATTGTAGTTTATTCAGTTGCGATATGGTTGAATGCACAACGAATATGTAGCGGACATTTAATATGTTATCTTTTTTCGGATTAATAATATATTTTTTATGTAGCCTACTAGCTGACCCAGCGAACTTCGTACCGCCTACCATCGATTCTCTTATTTTTTTTAATTTTTTCTCTCCGTAGGAACCATCCTCGTACTTCAAGGAATATTAAAAAAAAAAGAATTAGCAAAATCAATTTAGCCTCTAAATAGGTTTTTAAAATCAATTCAGCTGCTCTCGAGATTTGAACTTACCAACACATTCGGAGATTCATTTTTATATTATACTAGCTGACCCAGCGAACTTCGTATCGCCTAACAGTCGATTCTTTATTTTTTTTATTTTACTCTCCGTAAGAACCATCCTCATACTTCAAGAAATATTCTAAAAAAAGAATTAGCGAAATCGGTTCAGCTGCTCTCGAGATTTGCGCTTACCAACACATTCACCGATTCATTTTTATATTATAGATATATACGTCCCACTACTGGGCATAAGAAGGCTTGTGAGAGAGAGAGAATACCGACTTTATTACCACGCGTGCCCACTGTGACTTTGAAATTTCAAGTGCTGAGTTTTTTGAACACCTCAGACACTTAGGTATCTTCACGATGTTTTCCTTCGCGGTTAGCGAGTGGTATTGCTATTACAATTTTAAAAAACCTATTTAGAAGCTCAAAATTCCACCCATGCCGGGATTCGAACCCGTGACCTTTGGCTATCCGTGCCAGCGCTTTTCCAACTGAGCTAATAGGCGATTCACCGGCATCAGTGAAATTTCGAACTTCTTTACAATACTCTACGTACAGAGAGTATTGTAAATTGTATTACGTACAATACGTTTCTGTATTACGTGTATAACCTCTTTACTATATTCTCTGTATTACGTACAGGCAGGTTTTTTCAAATTGTCCTTAGCGCGGGTTAGTGCATTAAAAAGAATATAATCATTGCTATTACAAGTTTACAAATATACCTACATAACTTTGAAAACAAAGTCATTGGTACATGCCCGCACTGGGAAATTCAATGGAAGTCCCCGTATGTAAGCGTTCTTTCTTCCAACATAATCCGAGATGTGTTCCTGTTGCTGCAAAAGGCAGCTAGCTCAGCATTGTGCTGAGGGCCTTAACTTAGAAAACAAAGTCATTGGTACATGTCCGCACTGGGAATCAAACCTGGCTCTCTCGCTTCCGAATCAATTGTTCTACTCACTGGGCTTGCACTTGGACATGGTCAATGGTTATAATAAGTTAATTGGAAATATTTTTACTGCGCCCAACGATTAAGGCTAGGCCTAGTTTGGGGATAGATGAGCCTTTTTGTAATTGTTCGAATCCAATGAATGACAATGTACCAATGACTTTGTTTTCTAAGTTATGTACATTTGTGAACTTATAGCAGCAATACAACTCGCCAACTGTAAAGAAAAACATCGTGAAGAAAGTATTTGAAGTGTTAACTTAACTCAGCGCTTGCTACGTACAATGGGCCAACTATGAGGCTAAGTGCAGAAAAGCTCAGGTCTAACCAACTAACTAAATGTTGAGATGTAGCCGACTGTAACTACCTGGCGTAGTCTTTATTTACCCCTCCGAAATACAGACGCGAGCTTATGAAAGTACAATGTTAGTAAAGACGGAAATAACTGATTGCCAACTTCGGAAACCAAAAGGTTTACGAACGGAAAATTGCGAAACAACCCCCGGATTTTTGTACATAACAATCGTTTTAGACAAATAGCCATAAACTCGGACAAGTGCGAGTCGGACTCGCCCACCAAGGGCTTTGTAGAAATTTGTAAGTACTTACACAGTCGTATTATAAATAGTTCTGAATAGGTGACGATGACGCGAGTCGCGAGTCACGAGTTTTGTGGCGATGAAATGTCAGAATTTGACAATTAACTCTGAAGTGAAAGTCACGACTTATGACGTTAAAAGGCTCGAGTCGTGTCGTCGTACCACCCAACCGAGAATGAGACTTTGGTTAAATAAGGAATCGAGTCTTGGATTTCCGAGCTTTTACAAATGTATAGTTCCAGATATTTTTCTGTACTCGTAGTGATAAACAATATTATATTATATGTCAAGTTTCACATTTTTTTATATTCTGCTGCATCAACGGCAGTATCTTTTTTTACGTTTACTTAGAAGTTTGTTTTCTTACAGTTTCAAGGGCAATAAAAACCATACTCAGATCTACAGCTGAGTATATTACGGTTTTTATTTCAACTTGAAAACTTCACGCGTTTCCAAGATTCTTCTGAAGATTCACAAGGATTTGATAGACTGACGGACGGTACTTAGTTGACCAACACAGTGATACTGTATGGGTTCCGTATGTATTTTCCTTTTGAGCAACGGAACCCTAAACAGAACTAACGTCTAACAGGCTCTGTAAATCAATGTAAGTAAATCAAGATATTTATGCTAAAACGTACTAGGTATTGTCTGTAGATTGTCTGTCCCGTTGGTCTAGCGGTGTCACGTCTGATTACTATGCCGGAGGTCATGGGTTCGAATCCCACTGGTAGCCGCCGTGCATTTGTACAAACGACCCCAGTTTGGGTGTGCGTCCATATTTGTGATGTCCTTGCCAGTTTACCATATCACAGGTTATCCCCGCTTGGGACCAGTGATTGTGTTATGTGGAAGTTCGTACCTAGTTATAAACAGAATGCACGATAAAATTGGGGTAGCAATATCGATCGACATCAACCCTTGTATGTTCCCACTGCTGGGGCACGGGTCTTTTCCTGCATCTCAGCAAAGGTTAGGCCATACTCCACCACGGGGGCCAAGTCTGGGTTGCTAGAAGATTGTAAACAGCCGAAGTTAAATCGGGGTGTAATGTGGCATAAAGAATCGATTTAAACCTATAAACCCTTTCTTTATTGCCGATAAGAAGAGAGCACGATGTTATGGACTGTACATTTATAAAATAAATATTTTCTAAACTCATGTATTTGTTACGAAAAATAGGCCTAAGGGCCAGTGACTGGAATACTTGAAGAAATTATTTTCACATTTTCCAAGCTACTCCTCATACCGATATCAATTGATCTCCGACATTTTCTTTGAGCACAAGTATAATTTATTCATTGAAGCTGTATGCGTGAGTATAAAAGTATTTCCCAAATCTGTTATATCTTTCAGGGTTCCTTGTAGAAACTCAAACTCTTTAAATCCAGACTTAAAAAAACGAGGAAAAACGAGGGGTGTTCTAAGTTTCAGACGGTCTATACGTTACGTCTGTGTGTGTGTGTGTGTGTGTGTGAGAGTGTGAGAGTGGTGTATGCGCGTGTGTTTTTATCGTTAGCATCACACCTAGTAATTTTTATCACAAACCTGTTATTTAAGTTTGATCTTTAATAACGTTTTTATTGTGCAATAAAGTGTAACAAACAAACAAACAAACAAACAAACAAACAAACAAACAAACAAACAAACAAACACACCTTAAGGTGTGATGATCGGTCATCGATCACACCCAAATCGCAAAGCACGGCATTCATAAACAATTATAGTAAGTAATTTTTACATATTTTCTTATTTTGTAAATTAATAATAGTAATAATTTCAACATATTTTAGATATGCGAGAGCGCCATGAAAATCGTGACCAAAAATAATTTTAGTAATATTAATGGCAATCTACAGCCTAGAACTTCATCAATTAATCGACTAATTTCCTCTGAATACGTTTAGCAACAACACTCCTAGCACTTTAAGTGACAAATAAACACTGATAAAATCTGGCAAGTAGCCCCTAAAATTAGAATGGGCCTTAAAAATTGGTAAAATCGGGCATAGGTAAAATTCATAATATTTTAACTACCTACGGACCCAGTGCTACGAAGTCAATAGGAAAGTACCAACCTCTGTTTTCCTCAAATCGAAATACGTAACGTGAGTGATGTATGGCTTGAATAATTTATGGTATAAAATAATGCCGCGGGGCAGGTGGTTCATATTTTCACAGGTCTAATACTTTACCACAGAATTTGACGACAATGGGCTTTTAAAGGTAAACGTCACTAACGTACTTACTTAGACCAGTTACAAGGTATACTTGTAATATTGAACGATTTTTTCGGAGGCCCAAATTATGCGCGCCGAATCCTGTTGGTATCCTGACGTTTGCGATAGCATCGATATGGAATTTGACAGTAACACGATTGGATTTGGTGCGTGTAATATAGAGGCATAATCGGCCTCTGACTGTACCTAAAACCGAAGGTCTCGGGGTCGATCCCCGGCCGGGTCAAACTAGGAAACGAACTTTTCTGGTTTGTCTCGGGTCTTGGATATTATCTATGTATTCATATTCATTTATTAGCGATCATAATGGTATAATACAAGGATGTTACACATGTTTTAAGTATTTATTGTATTAATGACAACATAAAAAATAATAATTGGATCCCAATAATCGTGATCTATCAAATAAAATGTAAACTTGACGACCGCCTGAAAAGAGAACTTCTACAATCGATGCGCAGGTAGGCTGAGCTATAGCTATACTCGGTAAAAAAATTCTCATCTAAATTGGTAACTCGATCTCGGAGAGTTTTAACGAGAAAGGTCCGTCTTGTTTTACCATTTGAGCAGTTTTAAGGGTTCTCTGGTACGATATTATATACACTGGGTGAAATGTGGGTCAAAGGGTAAGCCTCTGAAATGCTGAAAGTTTACCGTGCATTTGATGTTTTAAAACAGGAAAAGCAACATGAAGCAAAATTGGCTATTTGTCGTATAGTTTTTTGACTCCATGATTGATCAATTCGTCTAGCTGCGGGGTGAAACATAATTTATATGGGGCATGACAGTAGTCATAAAAAGTTAAGGAAATTTATGTTAACAGATCTAATATGCTTATTTTACTATTTTAAATAGATACTCTTATTAGATATGTACAAATGAAGAATTTACGAAAATGTCTTTTGCGAAATTACGCAACATTTTTACTAACACCTATTTCAAACTGCTTTTTGGTAAGTGTTTCGAAGTTTTTTAGGTAAACTCATTAGTTGAGTATGAGGTACATATTATGCAAATGATAAATCTTTTTACAGAACTAACTAACTAAACAATTTTTTGTGAGAAAAATTGGATATAATATCACAAAACAATGTCTTTTCAAAGTCCTTAATTAACAGAGCTTACACAATTATAAAACTTATATACACAATTATAAAACTTATGTATGGTACTGGCTTTAAGTTATAGTAGATAAAGTCTATATTATGCGTTACTACTCGACCTAGCCTAACCTAGGTTAGGTTAGAAGTTTCATCTTCGAAGATGGCTAACAAAAATTCACGAGTAAACGACACAATAGACTTTGTGAAGCTATGGATAGCTCAACATTGGGATTTAGATTTATAAATAAGATCGAAATAATCACGAAAACTTTTAAGATTACGAGACTTCAACAAACTAAGAGCGAATTTCTTACTAACGACACCAGTTCACGTGTCACGAAGCTGCGAAGAACTTGTAAGTTTTAATAACTACGACATTGATTTGTCCGATAACTTTCTAAAGTCATAAGTCTGCGACAGTAAATCGTAGTTTGGTAAGGTTAGTTTCGTAAAGGTCGACAGCAATTTAGTTTGAAAAAAGAATCTTTTTCAAATTGTAAATCTTTGCCGTGCTTCATCAGCCAATAAGAACTCATGCTTTTGTGGGTTTGACTTTCATAGATAACTTCAGTCTTGTATGCTGAAGAAGTTAGCAGAAGCCCGGGTTTGCCAATTAATCATGACAAATCTTTTTCGTTTCATAACTATTATCTTAGTTAAATTGATATTGTTTTTTACTACATATAAAAGCCATCTAAAATAAATTTTCAAGGCACTGGAACGTCTAAGTGGTCCTTTCACACACCTAGTGTCAGTGAAGGTGCCACTGGACGTCAATGAATCATCTCATATCGATGCCAAGGTCAAAGTTCTACTACATGTTTTTAGGTTGATTGGTTTCAAGTACCAATAGGTAGCAAAAATCGATACGAGGCCTGTACCCTTGAGTTAGTTTTTCTTAGTAAGGCGTAATATATCGTTTTCAATTTTATATTAAACATAAAATATGGTGCACTCAAATTCGGGTGTTTGGAGAAATAGACTGTGAGGAACGAATTTTGTTTATTGCTGCTTTCAAAGAGTATATAACCACTAGCTGCTTTCGTCGACTCGCTGCTAACAATCATGCCTATGTACTTTGACATTCAGCAAACGGAATGTGAATTATATTATTTTTAATGCACTAACTCGTACTAAGGACAATTCAAAAACCTATTTAGAGGTTAAAAATTCCACCCATGCCGGGATTCAAACCCGCGACCTCTGGTAGGTTTTTGGAATGTAAATTCTTTACGTTGAAATAAATTGATTATTCAGACTATAATACTTATAATTGACAGACTGACAAATAGGTAGTAAGGATTTGGCATTGACTGAAAATCAGCATATTGCTGAGTCAGTTGCCATTTATAGCAGCAGTGGCACGCCGTGACCTTTCGTTTTTGTTCCTTTTTTTGTGAATGTTATGTTTAGTAATATGTCTTCAGTTTGTTTGTCACTGTGGCATATGCACTGTTTCTATAATAAATGATTTTTTTCTTCTTCTTCTTCTCTAAGGAAATTCGGTAGTTACACCTGAGACTTCTGCATAGTGGTTAAGATGTGTGATGTTTACTCCTTGAAAAAACCGTATCAAATACAAATCATAACTTGTTTTATACAAGTTATGATTTGTATGCCATTGCTGGCGCTGGTAGCACCCCTAGCGCCTTAAGGCTCAAGGTATACTGACACAGCAAAAATAAAACTAAGTCTCTCATGTTGTATGTTAGACAACTCTAAAGCAATTTTATGAATGAAATATATGAAAAAAAACTTCCGAACAGAACACAATCACGTCGCCTGGTCCCAAACTAGGATACTCTGTGCTATGGTAAACGGAAAAAGATAAATTAAAAACATGGAAATACTCCCCGAGGTGGTTTGGCCAGTGGGGCGGCCTCCAATGGGAATCAAACCCGCGATCTCCGGCACAATTACAGGTATTATGAATAGCAATGGCCATCTGAATAATTGCTCGCCCCACCGTGATTTTTGTAACATCAACGTCTATAAAATATTATTTTCGTACATTAAAATCATAACGGTTTTAGAAACGAAAAGGTCGACTGTTCCTGAAAACCCTTTTACTTCATGTAAAATATCCCTTTACTCCTATGAAGGAGCCCTTATCCTTTCCAACTAATAAGAGGCACACACATTTACCCTCATCCAGATGATCCGAGGGCTTCATTTAATTTCAAACTTAGTATAAGGGACTTATCTCGTATCACATTATCAAGCGGACCCTGTTAGCACGCATCCGTGCTTTTAAGCAAAAATATACATCACAGCGCGTTACTCACTGACATAATATATCAATGCAGTGATACTTGTGTATTAACATGAGCGTTGACATTCGCAAATTGTCTATTCACTAAAGTGGTATATAAAAGAAATTTACTAAGATACAAAAGACACAAAAGATGTCTGAGAGCGATGTGTCAGTTAAAATATACTGAAACCTGTAAGCCATATTTTAAGGCACTGAAAATTCTTACACTTACCTGTCTATATGTATATGAAGTTGCTGTCTTTGTCAAAACAAACGAGTCGCTATTTCCAAAGGCGCATGACAATAGCTCTAGAACAATACGGCATCCACATAAACTAAAAATTGAATCCTGTAAAACAGCCTTCAAACAAAAAAGCATTGTGGTCATGGGACCAAAAATATATAACAAGTGGCCAGATAATCTAAAATCGCTAAATACTATTCAATTTAAAAGAAAATTATATGACATGCTGACTAATAAATGCTATTATGACATGAAAGAGTTCTTTGAAGATAAATTGTAATTTAGATCAGATATTTATTAATTTAGTTTGTAATTATTGACACGCTGACATGTATATTTTTATCATTGACATTAATTTTGTATTTATTTAAATAGTTTTTTTTTAATATTAACTTAATCTTTTAAATTTTTGACATTCTGTATTTATTACACTATTTTTATTTTTAATGCACTAACCCGTGCTAAGGAACAAATTTAAAAACCTATTTAGAGGCTAAAAATTTCACCCATGCCGGGATTCGAACCCGCAACCTCTGGCTATCCGTACCAGCGCTCTACCAATTGGTATTGGCTCAATTGGTAGAGCACTGGTACGGATAGCCAGAGGTTGCGGGTTCGAATCCCGGCACGGGTGAAATTTTTAGCCTCTAAATAGGTTTTTAAATTCTGTATTTAACTGTATTTTTATAAAATTATTTAAAAAGTTATACTTGTGACATAAGATTTGTATGCCTATTTAGGTAGAGCACAAAAGAAGCTATATTTTTTCAACCATTACACCTGATGTACTTGTGCCTCACAAATCAATAAATGAATTGAATTGAATTGAATTGAACACTTTTGTGGACGAAATTTTTGTAAATGAATTTTTAATTAGTGGTATACTATGACCAACAGTAAATAACATTAGTATTTCTTAATGATTCGGGATATTAATACATATTTATATATTAGACAGGTTTAATTGCGATTATTTATTAGGTAAAACGTAATAAGTAACCTTATTTTCCAACGTTTCGGCAGCGTTACAGACCCGAGACCACGGCAACTATAACGCTGCTGGAACGTCGGGAAATAAGGTAATTACGTTTTACCTAATAAATAATCGCGATTACACCCGTTTAATGAATAATAAATAACATTGTAATTGCTTTAAATGTTTGGGCTATAAGGACAATGAATAAGTGAATATTTTTTTTTTATTGCACTCTAAAGAAATCTGCGCCAGGGCGGGCTCAATACTAGATAGGATTTTGGCAATGTTAGGTCCATCTATGTATTTTATGTCGATTGTCTGGAATAAATTGCTCTAAGCGACATTAAAAAAGATATCGTACAATTGGTGACCTCTTGTACTGTATTTTAGTATATATTTTATTGTGTGTTTTTTTTCTGATCAACAATAAAGAATATCCTAATCTTATCTCATTGATTTAAAAACCTTAAAAACCTGAAACCTGAGTAGCTACTTATTTAATGAAAACTGCTTTGTTCTTAATATTTTTGGGTTTTTAAAATATTAAAAATATTAGCACGCAATGGAAGAGTAAATTTCAGCATTCTTATGTCACGTAGCTCACGTAGCTTATGCTTCCCCTTTGTCACATATAGTGAACCTAAGCTTTGCCAGCGGAAGTTTCCCTGACGTATGGAAAGTTGCATCGGTGTCACCAATACACAAGACAGGTCCCAAAGACGTCATTAGCAACTACAGGCCTATTTCCTTGTTAAGTATTGTTTCTAAGATAATAGAAAAAGTTGCTAATAAACGCTTGATAAAATATCTTGAAACGAACAAGATGTTAACGGAGAGACAGTTTGGATTTCACCGAAGAAAGTCCACAGAGGATGCTGTTTCTATTTTAGTGGAGACGGTAGCCAATCACCTAGATACGGGGAAAAGATGCCTTGGTGTCTTCCTGGACTTGGCCAAGGACTTTGACACGGTCTCCGTCCCTATTCTGATGAGAAAGCTAGAGGTTTTGGGAATCCGTGGCCATGCTCTAAATTGGTTCAATAGCTATCTCAGTGGACGGAGACAGTGTGTAAGGATTGGTTCTGGTCTTAGCGATCCGTTATCAATGAACGTAGGCGTACCGCAGGGTAGTATACTCGGTCCGACATTATTCACGGTCTACATGAACGACATTGTTGACATCCCGTCACTCGGGGCTGAGGTGGTGTGTTACGCTGATGACACCGCAATGATTTTTCAGGGTGACACATGGTCGACCGTTTTCAAGCGAGCTGAAGAAGGAATGAAGAAGATTTCTGGCTGGTTGGATAGAAACTTGTTAACACTGAATACGGACAAAACAAAGTACTTGGCCTTCCATATAACGGGTAGCTCAGCCCCACCAGTTTCACCAGAAATAAAAATACACCAATGCAGACGACCGTCTAACCACCAACCCTGCTCCTGCCCAGGTTTAAAACGTGTTAGTTCCATTAGATACCTGGGTGTCGTACTTGATGAGCGTCTGACATTTGGGGCACACATTGAGGCTCTTTCAGGCAGAATCCGCAAAGTTGTTCACATTATGAAAGCCTTGCGGCATAGTGCCGATATAAACCTTCTCAAAACTATTTATATCACACTCTGCCAATCTCTTGTTACCTACTGTATAAGAGTTTGGGGTGGCGCAGCCAAAGTACTTATGTTGAAGGTGGAAAGAGCGCAACGCTCCGTTTTAAAGGTTATGTGCAGGTTGCCACGCAGATACCCGACAGATAGTTTGTACAGTGAATGCGCGGTGCTAAGAGTACGGCAGTTGTTTATACTGAGTCTTGTCCTAAGTACTCACAAAGCAGTGACTAATTCCCCCGAATACACACGTCTTATCACAAAAAGAAGATTTGCAATTCCTTTAACTAGGGTGAGAACCACTTTTGCTCAACGATTTGCTAATTTTTCGGCGCCTTTAGTTTATAACAGAATAGTCCGGGCGTGTGATATCGTGAAAGCGACGACAAAAGAAACCAAGAAGATAGTGACAGAGCATCTCCTCAAACTAAACTACGTCACTTCTGAGCAACTTTTATCAACACTAAAATGATGCTTAGTCCCACAACACACACATACACCCTCTCACACACACACACACACACACACACACACACACACACACACACACACACACACACATGTTTGCTTGCTTGCATAAAAATATTATGTTTGTTCCCACTTATTATTAGTTTTATTTATAAAATGTTTAAAACTTTTCTGACTTGAAAGTTTTCATTAGTACCTACAATTTATTTAACATTTTAGTAAATCACCTACATGTTCAGTGTTTGTCAAATAAGTTGATTGAATGTCAACGGTTGAAAAACGTAATTGTAGTAATCGTTTCTCGGCCCCCACGATACAGGCTAGGCCTAGTGTGGGGACCACCGTTACTTCTAAACTTTTCAACAGCCTTTATGTTGCATTCATATACCTACCTCTTTAATTTAAGCATTTGTAAACTTTATGTTATGTTATGCATGCAATATTGTATATTGTATTCTATTGTAGCTTAAAAAAAATTAATGTGTGAAATAATGATAAGATAACACCAGAAAATAAAAGAAATAATTACTTAATTTTATTGAATTAAGGTTTTTCGGATCAAAAGTCGGTAATGGAACAAAATGTGTGACTTAAAACTTAAATACGCGCTTGCCTCTTGATTCAGTACGTAGCAGGGATTTAAGCTTGTCTCTTTGTATAAACCGCGACAAGCATTACCTACGACAGCTTTGTCATTCGTGAGTTAAGCTTCTGTAATCTGTTTAGAGTCTGGCTTCAAGGGAATACAAGCGAATACAAATCGGGATCACCCATTTCTGTGTATTAGGTTTCAATGAGATTAAACGCTTATTACGTCATAATTATAGCACTTACGAATGTTAAAATTGTACACAAATGGTCACTGTGACCATTTTCAACCATTAGGGTACAAAAAATACCTTTGAGGAACAATATTGTGTTATGGATCAATTACTAATACCAATACATGGTGGGACGACGTCCAGTTTAGGACGTTCCTTTAGGGCAGAAGAATAGGAAAAGTGGTAATTTCTTGATTCGAGAATTAAGACCTAACCTATACAAAACTTCACTTCCACACAACATAATCACTTGTTCTGGTTCCAATTATACCGTGTGATATATGGTTAACATTCAAAGACATCAAAAACATAAAATTCACCCAGACTGAGGCCATTTGTACCAATCAACTCATCATCATCATCAGCCCACCGCTGCCCACTGCTGGGTATAGGCCTTTACCCCTAAATGCCATCTCTCTGAGTACCTTGCCATCCACATCGATGGACCTAATCGAGACTACTATCTCTGTCTTTGTAGTTTAGCGTTAAAAGCGCTCGTGGTCTAGCCGAACCGAGTGATTGGAATCAATCACTTGAGTTAAGCAAGTGACCGCCCTGTGACTACAGCTAGTGGCATTTTTTTCCGAGCTCTTCCGTGCTTCGCAAGGCAGATTAAGCCGTTGGTGCCGGCTGTCATGCAATGGCAGTCGTTAAGCCATGCCAGAGGCCTTATGGGCGGCTTGATAATCGTGCTCTCTACTTATCGGCACTAAAGAAAGGGTTTATAGGTTTAAAACGATTCTTTACGTCACATTATATACCCCGATTTAACTTCTGACTGTAAGGCTCGCCACTGTCTTACAATCCTCCACCAACACGGACTTGGCCTCCGTGGTGGAGTATGGCCTAACCTTCTTGCGATGCAATAAGAGACCCGTACCCCAGCATTGGGGGCATAAAAGGGTTGATATCGAGTTTAGCGTATTAACCGCTAGACCAAAAAGGTAACACTGACTCACTCGACACTGCCCTCGACACTGTTCCTGAGGTGGTGGAAATTGCACACGCTTAGTTCCGCTTCTCTACTCCATTTGTATACTTTGACTCAATTTTGTCGCTTCTTCGTGACAAAGACAAAATTTGTTTATGACAAATACTGTCAGCTCATGGTCTTATTGTCGAGATAAATAAGCAAGTAGACTGAAAGCTTATAAATAGATGGTTTAATTGGAAATAAAAGAATTCAAAAATATTGTGTATCGACCTCAATATCGACCTCAGTCGAATAAAAGAATTCAAAAATATTGTGTATCGACCTAGTATCCTACTTAGTCGGAGGGCATCCCCTCCGACTAGGTTGGATGACGATCTGCGAAAAACTGCCGGCAGATGCTGGATGCGGCAAGCTGAAGACAGGGCGCTATGGCGCTCATTAGGGGAGGGCTATGTCCAGCAGTGGACTAGTATAGCCTGACGACATATTTTGCACGTAAACTCGAATAATGGTTGCGTTGTTGTTATTTCAATCAATAAGCTCACAGATCACTCGCAGATGTTGAATGTCAAACTTTATTTACAAAGGTCTTCAAATCATAGACTAAAATGACTGACCCCGTATTTGGCTGTTTAGCGAAGCAAACTTTTAAAATATATTTTTTTGTTGCTTTTAGGTCCTCAAAAACTAAACAGTTTTTTTTATTTAATAGAAGAGATATTTATCATATAAGACTTATTAAAATGAAATGATAAGGTTTTATTCAAAGTCGCACAGAAACTGCGGCTTAATGAACGTCACAATTCAAACTAGTTGTCCATTTCAAAAACTAGTTCATTTTGTAGAAAAAATGGACAAAAAAACTCCAAACTTAGTCTTTTAAAGTCCTTAATTAACATAGCTTACACAATTATTATAAAACATAGAACTCATACATTGTACTGGCTTTAATTCCAGACCTCATTGTCATCCAAATAATCCTTTATGTTATAATAGCCCTTTTGGCACAAAGTGTACTTAACATATTTTTTGAACCGCGACTTAGGCAAGCTTAATATATCTTCAGGGATTTTATTATAGAAGCGTTTACAATGCCCCATGAAGGATGTATTAACCTTTGCCAGCCTAAATAGTGGCAATAAAAGTTTATGTTTATTTCTAGTATTTACATTGTGTTGGCTACCTAAAGATTTAAAGTTACTGATATTTTTCCTAACGTACATAATGTTTTCATATAGGGTGTGTCGTAAATATTGGATTACCCTGTAGCTGCTGACTGGCCACATAATCATCTATTACATATCCCACTTTTATCGTCATTTGGCCACGCATTTTTGAAATATGATTTTTTTTTTAATTTTCAAAAGAAATATTGCTATTTTTACAAAATTGGCTACCATTTCCACAAATAAAGAGGTTTTTTGCTTCTGTTTTCTGTTTCTAATTCCTGAATATCTGTACTATTACTTGAATTAGAATAAAATAAGATAGTATTAACAATTATTTAAGAATAAATAGTTTTTTCCTAATTTTCAAGGTCATTTCTGCCGGACTATGTTACTTTGACTGAATTTTCTTAAAAAAAATGTATGGCACTCAAGTGGCCCATTATTTAAAAAAGTTGTCCACTTCATACAGATTCTAAAATGGTGTCATAGTAAAAGGTACCTTGTCGCAATACAGAGTTATTACAATTTATCCAGAAAATGGGCTAAAATTAAAAGTTACGTGTATTAAATTTTAACGTTTTACATCGTTGTGAATTGCTTGTGATTAAACCTTACGAAATAAAATTTTATTTAATTTTAAAAAGGGCCTTTTAAAAGGGTATGAATAATGAAACAAGTGTTATTTTTTTTAATTTTTATTAAACTAAATGTTCAAAATGGGCTCCATTTGCTGCGATGCATGCTCTACACCTTCTTATGAACGATCGTTTAAGGCTTCGTGCGAATCCCTCCTGATTGATTTCTTCAGCAGCGTTGCGTATGTGTTGCCGTAATTGTTCCACCGTAGTAATTTCGTCTTTGTAAACTTTTTCTTTTAAACAGCCCCAGTAAAAAAAGTCCAGTGGATTTAGGTCCGGTGAGCGAGGAGGCCACAATATTGGCCCCAGGCACCCTATCCATCTTCCTGGATAGGTGTCGTTAAGGTGTTGCCTCACACTCACAGCATAGTGAGCAGGACACCCGTCGTTTTGCAGCCACATGTTATCTCGAATTTCAGGAACCTCGTCTTGCATTAATTAGCTCAGGCAAATTATTTTGCAAATAATTCAAATAATTCTCTGCATTCAGGACAGCGGGCAGCTCAAAAGGACCAATTATTTGTCCTCCTATGATTCCAGTCCAGAGATTAATCTTAAATTGATATTGGGATCGGTCTTGGCGTATCAAATTGGGATTTTCAAACTGCCAGCTGTGTATATTATGCATGTTTAAATAGCCATCTTTTCTGCATGTTGATTCATCACTCCAAAGAATTTTATCATAAAATTGTGGATCTTCTCTTATTCTTCGCAGCATTGTTCGGCAAAAGATGACACGTAAAGGGTAGTCTCTCGGAAGCAATGTTTGTACCCGTTGATAATGGTATGGGTATAATTCGTGGCGTTGCAGTTCGGGTAGACATACCAGTACGGCGAGCCAAACCACGAACGGAAATGTTCGGATCTTCGTTAACTAAATGCAAAACCTCTTCGTCGTTATTGTAGACTCGTGGTCTTCCTTCACTTGCACCGCCTACGCCTGCGCCAGGTATTCTACCCTCACAGTAGGTATTGTGTACACGAATAAAAACTCTGTAGTCCGGATGTCGAGTATTCGGGTATCTCTCTCGGTAAAGT
Source organism: Yponomeuta sedellus (assembly GCA_934045075.1). NCBI lineage: Eukaryota > Metazoa > Arthropoda > Insecta > Lepidoptera > Yponomeutidae > Yponomeuta > Yponomeuta sedellus. Next base: position 17,554,456 of record OW203730.1, read on the forward strand.
GCGGCTGCTTGATTGGCGTTGCCGCTACATTCACCGTAAATGTAGTGCATGTTTGCATATTCAACGGGTGTGTAAAGTTGAGGCATTGTAAACAGTCCAGGGGAATGCCAAGTCGTCGGTAATATCACTATTCAACTGTCCAATTCACTGAGAAAATCAGGGTCCGGGTAAAGTAAGCAAAGTCGTCAAGTTCACACAATAATCGCATCCAGTTCACAAGCAAATCGGAGTCTAGTAGAAAAAGTAGCAGATTGCGAGTTAAACAGGAAAGATACGGCGAGCAAAGACACATGTAACTACGTAAGAGAACGATAGCACACTCGACTAAAGCTACATTTCACCGCTTCTTGCGCCCATCCAAACAAAGGACATAACCTTTCTTTTTTACTCTTATGAATACGGTGTCGTTTAAAGTAGCCTATCTTTTTCTATCTATGGCCTTGAAGTACAAGACAATTGACCATTTTGGGATCATAATTCCAAGAAAGCGACCCACATGTCGAAGGGGTCGTGTTTTTTTACCTGAACTACTGTTAAAAATACATTTCATTACGATTAGTCATCGTTTTGTTACTCAAAATTATAAGTATTGTAACTGCAGATAATTTGCAAAATCGACGTTTTATCATGTAATTAGTAATAACTCTGTATTGCGTCAAGGTACCTCTTACTATGACACCATTTTAGAATCTGTATGAAGTGGACAACTTTTTAAAATAATGGGCCACTCGAGTGCCATACATTTTTTTTAAGAAAATTGAGTCAAAGTTACATAATCCGGCAGAAATGACCTTGAAAATTAGGAAAAAACTATTTATTCTTAAACAATTGTTAATACTATCTTATTTTATTCTAATTCAAGTAATAGTACAGATATTCAGGAATTAAAAACAGAAAACATAAGCAAAAAACCTCTTTATTTGTGGAAATGGTAGCTAATTTTGTAAAAATAGCAATATTTCTTTTGAAAATTAAAAAAAAAATCATATTTCTAAAATGCGTGGCCAAATGACGATAAAAGTGGGATGTGTAATAGATGATTATGTGGCCAGTCAGCAGCTACAGGGTTATCCATTATTTACGACACACCCTATACTGACCGGCAACTGTCAGGATGTTAGTTTGTTTAATGAAATCTCTTAACGAATCTCTAATACCCAGCCTATAAATGAATCTGATCGCTCTCTTCTGCAAGACGAAGATGGTCTCAATGTTTGCTGCCCGTCCCCACAGTAGTATGCCATAGGACATAAGACTATGGAAGTAACTAAAATAAACAAGCCTAGCAGTTGCGACGTCAGTTAGTTCCCTAATTCTTTTGACTGCATATGCTGCTGAAATAAGCCTATTTGCTAATTTTTCTATATGAGGACCCCATTGAAGCTTTGCATCAATTGTGATACCTAGAAATACAGTTTCATTCACAAGGTCTAATTTGTCATTCCCCAATAAATCATTGCTGTCTACCGTTTGAACATTTGGAAGAGTGAACTTTATACAATTCGTCTTTTTTTAATTTAACAATAAGTTATTTGAAGTAAACCAATTTAGTACCCGAGAGAGAATTATTTGTATTGTCAAGGTCATTTTCTTGTCTCTTAATTTTAAAAATAAGTGACGTGTCATCTGTAAATAACACTATCTCTGACATATTTTGAACCATGAACGGCAAATCATTTACGAGGAAGAGGAACGGCCCCAAAATCAATCGCTGTGGCACTCCTATCCTGACCTCTGACCCTGAAGATTTATTTCTATTTATATAAGCTCTTCGAACTCTCCCTTCTAAATATGATGTCATAAGTTTTAGGCTATTCCCGTTTATACCCTATTGCTTTAATTTTCAAAGAAGTGTTTTATGGTCCACGCAATCAAATGCTTTTGACAAGTCACGGAATACGCCTATAGCATCCTTGCGATCTTCCCATGCACTAATTATATGTTTAACTAACATGACGTCGGCGTCCGTTGCAGAGCGCCCTTGTGTAAAGCCGAATTGCTGACCATGGATAGTCATTGAAATGTGTAAGCAGTGGACCTATAACTATCTTCTCGAATATTTTACTCAAAACGGGTAGAACTGAGACTGGTCTGAAATTTGTGGGATCTTGCTTATCACCACTTTTAAATAAAGGAACGAGCCTACTATATTTCTTAGATCAGGGAATATACCCTCATCTAAACATTTGTTAAAGATTCTGGCTAAATGGGGTGCTAGGGTATCGATTACTGAGCTAACCACTGTTACTGACATACCCCATAAGTCCTCAGTTTTTTTAAGCTTTAGCTTTTTAAACGATTTAATCACGGTATGGGCTTCAATATAGTCGAACGAAAAATCGTGATCGCATGGGGGGACATTGTCTTTTAAAATACTTTCAGCAAGAGCTGAAGAAGAGTCTAAAGGAGCTTTAAAAAGTTAAAATTACTTTGCTGAATTCCGCCAAAAATCCCACAAGCACCATGCGGCTAGCTAATGCACCGCCCTCCCTCCCACTTTTTCAAGCAGAAGCAAGACACGAACACACCACCACCAACACCAATACTTGTGTGAGAAAACACGCGACGCGTTTCGCCTCTAACACGAGGCATCCTCAGGCTCCCAAATGCAAGTGACCGTCTCCGCAAAAACGCTCCGTATTTATAGGCTAGGCCGCCCCTCCCCCGATGACGCAATGTAACCGTTAAACTGGTGACCGTTAAACCGTTTCAACCGCCTATGGGCTATTGTTGTTTTGTGCAAATATATCGATTAATGTCATCCGTGGCAACACAAAATGGCAGCATTCCATTGCTATATTCACCGTTTGCTAACTGTGCCAATGTCTTCTGCTAATTACAACAAGGAACTAAATACCATCTATCAAATAGCAGTTGCAAACGGATATAGCAGGCGAATGATTGATAGGCTGGTGGTCAGGTGGTTACAATTGGAACATTTGTAAAGAACTGTTCAAAAGCCGGCATTTGTCGTTATTAATTTATCATTTTGGATTTACCGGTTTCCTTATTTATAATAGCACAAATTGTTCTGGACTTATTAGACGATTAAAGGATTTTTGATTTTATATGCTCACATTTTACTTTGTGGCAGACGGCCTTAAATAATTTTGAATAAAGTTTAACATACTGTATAAAACTGGGGTCATATGTGTATGTTTTTTTCTCATAAAGCGCATATAGTGTGTCCCTGCTTTTTCGGATGCCAGCAGTAGCCCATTCACTAAATGCTACTTTATCCCTTTTTGATGATGACTTTTTCAATTTAAAAACTTTTTCAAAACTATCTGTAACTAATTTGAAGAGATCTCCATATTGAGCATTTGCAGGGTCTTATTACTTTGTTTAGGTAAGCTACTTTTTGAGTAATTTCTAAATAATTTCAACTTTTTTGCTGTCATGGGCCGATAAATAATATCTTGCTCTTTTTTTTTAAATCTGCTTCAAAGTTGACAATTTGACCACTGTGGTCGGACTTTAACGTAGAGGGAGTAAAACTATAGAGCAAGCCACAGCGCACACATACAAGTTTTAAATGAAACAAACTTCGTAGCGATCATGGGTGAGAAAGAGATAGAATAAACAGCAAAAGTGTAACTACTTTTTTTGTTTGCCCCCAGTGTCAAGTTGACGTTTCTGGAGGCAAACAAACGACTTCTTTTGAAAAGATTTTGAAAATGTAATCATATTTAGCGCTACGGTAGCCGTTTCGAAGAGCAACCGTGTATTTGTGAAATGATATATTAAAAGTGACCTAATTAGAGAAAGTATGGTGAATTGTAGTGTACTCGTATGCAGAAATCGTCAAGAACGAGCTTTGGGGGAAGTTTCCTTTCATAGGTAAGTAATGATTGTGTTTCAATTAGTGGTAAGCCCAAAGTTGACTTATGTTGAGTATTTTAGTTAAGTTTCAACTAGTAGCTTTACAACTAGGCCGTAAGAAAAGCAATTTAATAGAATTTACTTTCCTAACCTAAAAACCGAATAGTAAAAAAATGTTGCCATTCGTTTATGTCCAAAATCCCGATCATTACGTGACCGTGTTGGCAGACGTTTTGAATAAGTGATCGTACGATGGGTAAATAAAAAGTAGTATTCCATAAGAAGGCTGCTTAAAAAACAGTACGTTTTCAAAACCTTTGTTATATTACTTTAAAGTAAACAATCGATTAAACACAAACACACAATATTTAGGTTTTTATTTATCTCCGTAAAGGGTTTTACTGTTATGTTAATATTATTTAACATTTCTCTTGTTTGAGAAAAATCCACACAACACCCATAGCGTTTAATATGTTGTTTTGCCAAAAGTGTGCCGTTTAGAGTTTCATTGCTCAGCCTATTTGGGATCTTTGTTTTAATAAGATTGACTGAACTGAAGCAGCGTTCATAATCTGTGTCACAAATACGAGTAACCGGTAACGTCTAACATTAGTTAGATTTACCTAAAGGGTTGGTACTTAGTAAGTAAAAGAATAAATCGTGACGTATGTTGGTATTAGTACTTTGGTTGAATGAAATCTAAAAAAAGTCGTATGTTTACGTACGATTTCTGCCCCTGGATCGTACATGCAAAATAAATGTAAAACATCGTATGAATACGATTTAAACCGTATAATCTGGCAACGCTGCGTGATCATTACTTAACTCGAAGTCCCAGACTTCGACGGCTTGTCCTTGTACAGATATTAAGTTACAAACGTAATCAAAATATATTATGAATCTTTAATACTTCGTTATTTAAAATCAATGTACCTTAAACTATAACCCGGGCTTGGCCCCTGTAGTGGAGTATGGCCTAACCTTCCTGCGATGCAGGAAGAGACCCGTGCCCCAGGGATAAGGACATACAAGGGTTGATATCGAAATCTATAATCAAAACAATAGACACAGAAACATTACGGCTACAGCACTGAATTATCAAATATAATATCCTGATGCTTTGTTAGATGGCTGCATCGCCTTCCTATAAGATAAGATGAGATAAGAATATTCTTTATTGTACACACCAGAAAATAATTATAGAGACAACAGTTACCAAAGAAGAGGTACAATTGGCGGCCTTCCTATGTGACTTGTTGCCCATATAATTTTTCAGCATTCATTCCACTCAGCGAAAAATGTGTCAGCTCGAATTTATCGTAAGAACCCTTTCGGTCAAGTCTTTTTGTGCATTCTGCCGCAAGCAATGTGCCCTTGAATTCAGTATAGAATTGAAATTTGAATTTGTATCAATGAATCTCGTACACTACCGTCGAGCCGCTATTGTTTATTAGGTAAAACGTAATTACCTTATTTACCTAATAAATAATCGACCCGTTTAATATACAACTATGTATGAGTATCGCGAATAATAAGAAATAATAAAGTTACTTCTTATTATATTTTAATATATTAAAATGTTTATTAATATTAGCAATGTTTCTATTCCAGATTCCCAGATTTCTTCAAAATAGTCCTGTTCTGGAAAAATGGGTGCTAGCATTTAGAAGAGAGAACTGGTCACCTACATCAAATGCTCGAATATGCTCTCTACACTTCGACAAAAAGTACATTTTGGTGGTCTGAGGTAGTCTTCGAAAGAATTTTCTTATGGTGAATTTTTATATGAAAAAAACGTATTAATAAAACAGTTTATGATTTTATTCCATTGGTGGTTCTAGATAGCGTCCCTAAGCGCCTTAACTTGTAAAATTTAAACGTGTAAAATAAAACGTGTCTTAATTATACAAAATGACAATTGTTTATAAAACGTTTGCTACGCTTTACAATTGTCAGACATGTATGATTAATAAAATTCAAAACTAAATCTGCATTTTTATTCATGGCCTATGAACGACTGAAATATTTTACCCCACATTATGGCAATTCACTTTTATTGTGGCAACATTCACGCACACAAACAAATAATATTCACCGACGTAAAATCGGTTACACTGTGCCTTGATCTATAGTTCTACTCTATCTACGGACTTTAAGCAATTTACTGTAGAACAATGCGAAAATTCACAGTCGCAGAATACATTGTCAAGACAGGTGGCTCTGTTTTCGGTAACCCTAGAAGGCTCTAAGAAAATATTAACTAAATTAAAAGACTTGAAAATAAGTTTTAATTTATTATTTAAAATGAAGTCTACCAGCAAGTCGATATTAAAATTTCCACAAACTATAACTTTCTTGCTACTACTTGAAGCTACCTTTAAAACATCCTCTAGTAAGGGTTCAAATAAACTGTAGTCACTGGCGGGGGGCCTGTATACGCTTACTACAATATGCTTAGCCAGTTCAACACATGATAGTTCTACAACTTTTTCAACAGAAAGTCTGCTAATATATTTTCGTTCTTTATACTTCAAACTATTATTTACTATTATTAAGGATCCACCATGCAATGCAGACTTTTTATTAAAGCAACTGGCTATTTCATAATTATTTACAGAAAAATTCATTTGGGACTCTAGTAGCCAGTACTCAGTGACACAGAGTACATCTACTCTATGTTGTTCCAAAAATAACTCTAATTCTAATAATTTACCAGAAAATCCGCCCTGTAAATTTTGATTAGCTAAGATAAGTTTTTTTAACGGGGGCTTTTCTGTTGTCTGCGCTGATAGTTTAAATCAGCAGTCAAGCTTAACCTACTTATACTAGGTTTTTTTAAAGCCTCAGAATACAGAGGTTTGAGTGTAGAACTTCTACAGTTAGCAACTTTAGTTGGTCCCTGTTTTATTGTCTTAACAATAATGGGGTCATAAATGTTGAATGCCAACAATTTGGCAATCTGTCGTTTCGAAGAAAGATGCACATGCACGGTATCCCAAGTCAAAATAAAGTTTCGAATAAATTTATTCGTATCAAAATATAATACTTTGTCTCGATGGCCAAAGGTCATATTAAACAATAGCCGATTTAACTTATCTAACCGGGCATTTTGTGTCTCTGACAGAGTTTTTGAATAAGGGAAAGCGCAAATTACAATTTTTCTTGCTTGAAGAGCAACTATAGAATCATAATAATTTATCAAATCTTGTTGCTGTATTCCTGTGCTGTACCCTATTAATAACACAACAGTAGTATTATTATCATACTCCTTACTAAGCATGCAGTTAACTATCTGCATGTTAGATGCACAGGGCATACATATATTTTTAACATGTTGTTTTAAGTTATTTTGTAGTCTACTGCCTAAACCTAAACCTAATTTATCTGAATAGATAATGGTTTTGTACTGGGTGTCATTGTCAGGAACTCGGTAACTGGTGGGTCTAGACTGCGGCTGTGCATCCAGTATGGCATCAGGGGTCGGTGTTGCACTGCGCTGCTCCTTGGCTGGAACTGATGTCCTGGTCTGACTATTAGGTGATACTCTAAGGCTGGCATCACAGGTCATTGGTCCACAGGTCTTAGTTGTCACTTTGGGTGGTGCTTTGGGCTGTCCACTTAGCTCGCGCCCCTGCTGCTGTACCGTATCCAGCTGTAAAGTGGCTGGTGTGTTGGGCACCCTGCACGGTGGACATAAGCCTAGCTTCTTACTGCCTTTTTCACTATTATGTGGTTGCATGGAGCTCTGCTGTAGAGGAGCTGGGTCTCCAATCACAACTAATGGTGGATTTAAGGGTAGCAAGCTTGATTTGCCTTCTGTGTCTTCCAAGTCCTGGATAAAGTTGGACTCAATGCATTCCAGGTTGCTTTGGCTCAGTGCAATCAACTCATTCATCGATGAAATGCAGTCACTGTACTGAGTTTGCATAGCTGAGTACTTGCAGGTGATGTCCAGCAACTGAAACTGCAGATCTTCAACTTGTAGTTGTAGTTCGGCCATCGCTAGCTCGTGGTCGACATTGTTGGTGAATAATTCCTTCTGACATTCGGCCATTTCTATTTCTAACCGCAGTTTTTGACGGTGAATGGGTATACTTTCTATACTCTTCCGGCTTCGTTCAACGAGTTTCTGAACCTTTTCTATTTACTTTTTTGTTTTAATGTACTTTTTGATTTTCCATAAACTGTTCATTTTTATACTGCTGCTACTACTGGCTGTAGTTAGGTCGACAGTTGGTATCCCTGTGTCACTCATGACTTCATTATACAAAGCCATGGTTTTAGCACTCTTTTTTTGTTGTTCCAGCTCACTTATCTGCTGAAGCTCGTGGTGTGCCTCAGCAAGCTGGTGTTCAAGTGAGCGTATACCTTGTAATGCTACATCGTGGACATCGTGGCATTTGATGAATGTGTGGACTTGATCTTGCAGCTCATCGCGCTGGGCACTTAGGTCTTGGCATTGGATATCTAACTCATTGAGATCTTCTTTGAGCGCCGAGTTGGTTTTGTTTTGTTGACGGATCTCCTCTTCGCTGTCCTCTCGTTCTTGAAGAAGAGTGTCGCACAGCTCTTTACTCTTTTGGAGCTCTAACAGGGTCGCCTTTAGCCTTAGTTCCTTATCACGTACAGTCATCTTGCTTCGGGTCAACATGGTACTGGAGATCCTGAAAAGAAACCGGGAATCGGTGTCAGTGTCTGACCATATAAGATTATATTGACTGATAACGAGTGGATGTCACGTTTATAGATGTGAGGTGTGAGTTTTGTGATGGCTGAGGCTATTGTGTTTAGTCTCAACTTTGCTTCCACTTCCCGTCAAGTAGAGAGCCAAAACTGAGCCGGAGTGATTGTACGGGACGTATCTAACGTACCTGAGGTTATGTATAGTTAGTGTAAGGAGTAGAAAGTGTATTGCAGCCTAGCGCAAGTAGGAACTTTGAATTATTTGTTCGCATTTAGCCCCGTTTTAATGGCGGACATATTTTGTCTCACTCTATAATACTACTTACTCTTTCTTTGCTGTCAAACTGAAAACACAACAAATGTCATGGCGGAACGCGGCACATATTAGAAAGTTTTCTAGTTAAAATTTTTTGTGTTTTAAGTTTTTTCAATATCTAGCTATGTACATCTTGCTGTACAGCGTTTAGTGATTTTTTTTTAAAAAATGGCACGGATCGGATGGTGTTGAACTTGTGCCATTTGTAAAATAAGATGCAGCCGGTCAAAGGGTACCAAAAGAAAGTTTATGAGTAAATTTCCTAGGGATGAAGACCGGTAAGTATTTCTGGCTACAGTTTTTGTCATCTTAATGAACGCAATATTATTATTACGTCTTAATACATAAATTACATTACTGAGATAAACATTTTTTTACAGGGCTGTGCCTTCTCTGCTTATAAATGCGCCTCCTCTTCCTGATTACTTACTAGCCGAGTTTCCTTACCACGTAGCCACGTCTGCATCACTTTGAACTGGTTAGTGATTGGAATTACTAAAATAATTTTTTTACTAATTTTAACTTAAAATATTTTCTTATAAAAATGTATTTGATAATTGACTATGTAACTACATAGTCAATTATGCAGTTATGTGGTAAACAGGAACCAACATATTTTTTTTCTTCGGACTATTCTTGCAATGGTTTATTTTCAGATTCAGCTATACAATTTGTTGTCGAGCTTCACAAAACAACTCTGGTACGTAGACTTTTCATGTATCGCTGAAGTTTTTTGTAACTAGTGTTTGTTTACTTTGATAAATTACAATACATGGTGTTACATTTTCAGCACCTTTTACAGCAGCCAAAATATCAGCTGTTGCAATTGGTCTAGTAGGGTTTGACCACAATTATTGTGGCTTGGAATCTCAGCATATTTATCAGAACTATCCCGGTAAGTAGCATAGTTTACCAACAAATTAATAATCAATATCGACTCAACTTAACTTTTTTTTACGATTTCAGCACCTGAATCCAAACCACCGATGGATGAAGTTCGCTCAGATTGGACACCTCTAAAGAAAACCCAAATAGCTGCTGAAATAAATGATAGACAATAGACCTTCACCACAATTATTGTGATTTGATAATAAATTATAAAATACTACTTTCATTTGTCGTTTTATTGAAAACATTGATTTTCATTAATTTTATTGGGCTAACTGCGAAGCCCCTGGATGATAATTTATCGATATCGATAAATGTAGTAATGTAAGTGGACGTCCCTATTGCACAAACAAGTTATTATGTTGGTAGCACACACTTTTGACATTGCATTTTTGCTCTATTGGTTGGTATTGCTAACGGGGCTAAACTGATTACAAAAGCATGTAAGGAGGTCCCGTCTCTTAAAACGTAGTGGTTATATACTCTTTGGTGTATTGCATGGCGTAAAATACAGTTATAAAACAATACTTCCCCGGATTAGTCGTTGCAATTTGAACCGTTTGACAGTTCAGCTGCCCCGTACAATTAGAGTACGTTTGTCCTGTATTTGATTGATTTTCACTAGTACCTAACTTTTATTTACACTTCACTGCTATGTATTGTTTAATGAATTTACGTTTAATTGGACTCTAAATACACTTAAATTACTAATTATTTTAAATAATACTACAGAGCTGTTTTTGAAGTCAGCTGTTCGGTCTGGGGTTGCCAGCCGAAAAAAAAAAAATTCTAATTGAAAAGAGAATCAAGTAGCGGATTGATTGTGTTGCGTGAAAGTTATTTTATTACTGTGGCACGAAAAAAAGACATTTACTAATTACGTCATGAGTTTCAAAAGAATTGGTTAATATTTAACTAACGCCGCATCCGTTTCTGTGTTTGCACTGATGTTTAATTATTCGGTCCGCCAGTTACACAGGAGAGACACACGTTCTACTTTCTCTTGTTTCGCCTTTACATTATTAAACTGAGACCGAAGAATGGCCTCATATCTTTTTAACCAAGCATTTTTGTAAGCTTCAATCGTTATATTATGTCACAATTATTTAAGTTTTTGGTTTAAGATGACTTGAGAAAAAATGGTCAGAGTGGAGTTCTTTTTACGCTGCATTTTTCTCCACTACAGTACGGCCCGAAGGCGGCGGCTTACATTTTACATTGTACATTGACATTCAGCAAACAGAATGTAAATTCTTTACGTTGAAATAAATTCATTAGATTGATTGATTGGATAAGCTCCAAATTTTATTAAATAGATCGTTATTTTTTTTAATTGTAATTGGAATTGGTTCTTTGAATTTAGATTATTTCACATTCAGTTGTTATCATAACATAAATTATAGTATAACATAATTTGTCTTAATTATTTAGTAAATAATTCATACAGGTAAATAAAGTCAAATTACGTTTGCGTAGACTCTGAAGCCTGTGGTAGATAAAAATCTGTGATACAAGCGTCAGTGCCGTGTAGAAATTTTCACATAATTGATCCATACTAACAATATACTCGTATATATTTATTTAATTTTAACTTTGATTAAACTTTATCTTCTTTAGTAAATAAGTAGATAAATTGAGGTAGAGAACCCTTTATTGTACATAAAAATGGAAATAACACAGAGTAAAGACGGCGGCCTTATCACCAAAAGTAATCTCTTTCAGACAACTTTTAGGTGGACTAGACTAAGTACCTATTTACGTAAGGAGAACTATTGGACCCGTTCGTAAAAGCGGATTCTGACACCGATACTAGGTACAGTTAAATGAAACTGCGGTAATAATTTTGTTCTGTGTCACACGTTAAAGGATATGTAAATAAATTATAAGTTACATTCTTTAACGGGTGATGACCGCGTGCTAAAACGAAATAGAACTAAATTATAAACTTCACCATGATATTATAACATGCATCTTTACTAATCTGTTGTGTGATGCAATAACTAAAATATTAATAAACGATCCCTACTTTGGTACCGTTCCCGGGAACCCGTGAGTATTTTCGATGTTTCAAAAATTGTGTCTGTAATTAAATTCTGTCCGGATTTTAAGTACAATCAGCGCCATGATAGTTTGGTTTTTCACGATGATCAGAATTCCCATAAGTAAATTACTGTCGCTGACTGAGATTATTCCCACCGGTACATCAGTATCCAGCTATCTTATTCTTCATGTTATTGTATTTTAAAAGCCGCCATTATTCATGTCAAAAATTAAGTTCTAGTACACATACATTCGTACTCGGGGCCGGATTCCGAGGTCAGAATGTCACTAAATACTTAAATAACGTTCTTTCACGTTCTTTTCTGAGAAATTCGAAGATGCAGCACTACAATGTCTGCTTAATAACTTAAATATCTATCTATTAATAGTGGTTAAACTTTATTGTGAATTATAATAATAATTTACATATTCAATTTGAATATGTAAATATTGGGTGTTTTAAATCTAAAATCAATCTCAGCTAGCTTTCTGATACCTGTATAAATATTTGTAAGCCTAAAGCAATACTTTATCAGTTTATTCGTTAGAATAAGTCGTTAATGTTAAATTGTGAGTGCTGTACGCACTTGTAATTGGCACAAACGCCAGCCCTCTGTTATTGATTTAAGGTTTTACTAGTAGTGTGTTTGTGCTGTTGGTGTGCCTTAATAAATAAAATAAAAAAAACAGTATATATTCAATTCAATTTGACTACTTCTACGGGAATTTACTTGGCGATTTAGATTAACATGAAGGTACCTTAATTTGATGACGTCACTATTAAAAAAAGAAAGGTAGACGTAATTTTGTAAAGTAACTTACTCGAGTAATCATTTTGTTATCTTTAGTAAATTATTCGCTATATAATTATGATAATTAATTAAATATGACATGTTTAAATAAAAATGTGATTATGTCTTTGAGTACCTACATTATTTCAAACAGGGAGCTTTGCTATTCTATAGTCAAACATAGGAAAAAACAGCTATCACCATAATATGAATTAGAAGAAACAGCATTAATCTTAAAACATTGTGGAACCTTAAGCCATATTCTCGTCTATAGACACTTGGCCTTCTGAGTCTTTTATTTCGCGGCATTAATTGCGAATTCACGTAATCCAACTGCCCCGCCCCGGCCGTGTCCAAAAACGAAAAGTTCCCCTCGCAAAGCCGGCAGCATTCAAAACATATTGGAATTTAGATTCCGACTCGGTCCCGATTTCCTGGGGCTCTAATTTGTAGTACCTCTTTACACTGGGCGAATCGGACACGTCACCGATAATATCACCTGACGCTGCACGGCAAAAGATCGTTTAAAAATCGAACTTTATTGAGTTTTAGCAGTTTGTTTATTTAATGGTGTATGTAGGAATTGACTATATTACATAATGATTTGCGATGCTCAATGATGCGATGATGCGATGCGCTCGTGGCTTAGTCGAACCGAGTGATTGGAATCAATCACTTGAGTTAAGCAAAAATAGGCGCGGTCAGGTGCAGGTTGGGTGACCGTCCCGTGACTACCGCTAATGGAATTTTTCCTAGGGCTTCCGTGTTTTACAAGGCATGGTGCCGGCTCATGTAATATCAGTCGTTCAACCTACCAGTAATACGATTGCATAGGTTCAACCTACCAGTAATACGATTGCGATAGTTTTATTAGTGTCTGGTTTTGTTGTGATTACGGGTCTCGCGTCGTGGTGAATTTTATTGCACTACTGCTTGCTTCGTGATGTATTAATATTCGCTAGGGTTCCCTACTTGAAATCGAATGCCGTAAGCACGAAAAACACATGCTCGAAAACTATATCTCGACAGTTTACAATCTCGATGCATCAAAATCTCGAAAAGCCATAAGCGCGAAGCATCGGCTGCGCGAAGCTGTAATATATCGAAAGATCGAAAATACTAAATAAATCTTTTGTGTTATTTGATTAAAGATAGGTTAAAATAATGAGGCAACATTCATGTCAAAAAAACAACTTTTATATATTAGTATAGAATCAACAAAAAAATAGTCATATTATTATAATTCACCCAGAGATTTTATGATTTTGTATTATTCGCAATACCTTTTAAAAAAATTAGTAGGTCCACGAGTCATTACGCTGTCGGTTTTTCTTCTTTGGTGGAGTCTTATTTACTGCGGCATGAGCTTTTTCTATAATGTGTTTTGTGTTCACTTGTTCTTCAATGAGTTTCTCGATTGTTTGATATAAACCAAGTTTTTTTTTGTCTAACAATGCATTCCAACGACGATGCCATCCTTCAACGTTATTTTGGGTTCTCGGGAATCTCTTGTCATTATTGAGTTGAACTGACCGTAGAGCAGGTGGGAATAGAGGCTGTTTTCTTGTAATTGTAATTTTGGTTGAGCTAGTCCCAGGTTCTAATAAGTTCAGTTTTCCAGTAACGTAATAACTCTCAAACCATGTCTGTATTGTTTCTGTGTCCGGTGGTAATACTTTGTCTTTGAGAATCTGGTAGGCTTGAGGAATTTCTTCAGGTGCCAAGAACGCCAAAGCAAGTAGATGGCGCAATTTTAGCGCAAATTCGCTATCTTCACCGTACCTAGCAGCTAGACCGCATTCTTGGATTTTTCTCCATAAAGACTGACCGAAATGAAAAAAACAGCCCTTGTTAATAGTAGTCGGAAATTCAATTTTAAATGCGTTAATCGCTGCTTTTTCAAAGTCAGATATGACGTGTTGTGGCTCCAGAATTATATTGCACTCAACAGCATATGTTTTGAGTTCTCTGAGAAAATAAATATAACACTCTTCAGTTTTCCGAGTACCAAATGCATACACCAAAGGCACAATGCTTTGATAATCGCCCTCTCCAACGAATCCATGAATTGAATATAAGTAGCTGCAAAAAATGTTCTGGGCAACACTGAAATGTTCCGTCCACTATCCATGTTTCAGACTCACTCAAAATTTCCAAATTGCTTTTAGTTGTAAACAGCAGTATACGTTCGTTACCAAATTTATAATCTTTCGCGAAAAATAATTCTCCATGCACTCTGTGTAATTCTTCTGGTATATCTATTTCTTCTAATGTCGTGGGTTCTTTCGGTTTTCCTTTGTTTTTGGCGCGTCTAATCATTTGTCGTAAAGCATTTTTATTAGGAACAGAACAAGCGCTTGAGCTCGGCACATTCACCAAATGTTTATTAATTATTTGCGCTGGGCGCGATGCAGAACTCAATGTGGCTTCTTGTTTTATATTTGTTTTTAATTGCACTTCTTTTTTTACACCAGGATCAGGCGCGTGACAATGAGCACTCATTTCTTTTATCAAGCAATGCATGCCGTTCCCTTCGGGTGACTCACTAATCATCGTACTATTACACTGATTTTGTTTTTTATTCACACAATACCAGTAATGTTTCTCCTTGACTCGTTTATTTATTGCCATTGCCATTACGTAACCATTTAGAATTAAAATGTCTTTTCTTTTTTGCGATTTTGATACTTGGAGATTATTTGTAGACATTTTTACGAAAATTAGAACCTTGAATAAACGTTCATCACCAACAGAAACTATGTACTGACATCTTACTGCATAGCGTTATAAACAGACTACTTTTTTTTACAACTACCCTCCTTAATAATTATATTTACATACTTATAAGAAATAGTTACATCTAGATTCATTATTTTTCCCTAAAGAGCCTCAATAAATAACGTATCAAACGAATCAATATACCTACTTAAACTTATAAAATAAATTCGATCAAATAGTCTGTCGAGATCATCATCTTTCGATATATTACAGCTTCGCGCAGCCGATGCTTCGCGCTTATGGCTTTTCGAGATTTTGATGCATCGAGATTGTAAACTGTCGAGATATAGTTTTCGAGCATGTGTTTTTCGTGCTTACGGCATTCGATTTCAAGTAGGGAACCCCGCTATGACTTATCTTTATTTGATCCGCGATCTAAACTTAAACTAAAAAACTAACGATGTCCTAACAATAAGATAGAAAACCAGAAATAAGCACATCCCTTGAATGTTTGTTTTGGACCGGCACGATATCGTTCCGACGTTTTGCCTGGAATGTTTCCGACTTGTTGACCTGAAAATAAGGTGCGAATTTTCCAACGTCCAAATGATTAACATAGTCGAGAACGATTTCCAATTAGCCATAGCAATGCTTCGTTAACTTCTTAGATCCAGTAAATGTAAAATAAACTGGAGACTCTCTTCCCAAAGATAGATAATAAGATTGTTACTCATGTATATGAATCTAGGTTATTTATTATAATTTTAGTATTACAGTATTGCAGGTATTGTTTTAGTTTTGGTCTTACTCATGCCGTCCATAAACTGAGTACATCAGTGTCGCGGGTTGCTAAAAAACCATGGTTGATTTTGCTGACGCTACCTGCCCAAAAAATAGCTCTGAATTGGTTGTGAC
Source organism: Yponomeuta sedellus (assembly GCA_934045075.1). Classification (NCBI taxonomy): domain Eukaryota; kingdom Metazoa; phylum Arthropoda; class Insecta; order Lepidoptera; family Yponomeutidae; genus Yponomeuta; species Yponomeuta sedellus. Next base: position 17,570,629 of record OW203730.1, read on the forward strand.
TAATTTTCACTGGTTTACATTGGTTATGGTGTCTATGCCGAGTTACAGCGAGTTTAAAACTACGGGTTTGAATCTGCCGACCTAGACAACACTAAAGTTCAACGTTAGAGTCGAACATGAACTGTTTTTTGAGATGAGGTGGCATTCGGTGCTGGTCAGGAACATATCTACTCAGAGCAGAGTTTTCAACTGGGCAAAGGCCACTACGAGAAAGAAGCTGCAAGAAGGAGGATCTGTGTTAAAATGCCTCGGAAAACTGCCCCAAGTTTATTCCATATCGATTCCTCAGAGCCTACGTGCGTCCTAGTTTCCAACCAGTGTTGACCTACGGAGTGGACACTGAGGGTAGAACTAGTCCAACGAATCAAAGCTGCTCAACATATCATGGAACGGGCTTCTCGGAGTTTTTTTGATGGATCGCATAAGCAACGAGAAAATTCGTTAAAATATAAGGCGACTAATGTAGACTACAACTTAATAAATTGAAGTGGGGATGGACTACTCACAATGCCAATAATCCGACAGCTAATGTGACAAAATTTCTCATTTGGAGACCATAAACTGGCAAATTCAACGTAGAACCCAAGCTCGCTGTTCCGGCTACATAAGATTAATGGCAATTGCTGTGTGAGGATGGCCGAGGAGAGGAAGAAGTGACTTAATTGGAGGAAGTCCATGTCCATCAATAGACTAGTAATTAACGAATGCACCAATGGATTGAAGAAATCCTACTGAGAATACACTATACTTAGCCAATATAATATTTAGTTTAGTTATCATTTTCACGAGTAACATCATCTTATTTATGATGTAAATTTATATAACATAACATTTACAAACAGGCAAATACATTGAATGTGCATATGAATGTGGTTCTTACCTATAAGTCGTGTACATACACGTAATTTTATCTTCTTGTAACTATTTTGCACTGTGTTCTGTATGTATGCTGTTGGTGTGCCTAATAAAATTAGAATAAATACCAATAATAATAGAATTATCATTTTGTGCGGATAATACTTTCCCTGGAGAACACTGCCATTTCCCAGGAAGAAAAACAAAATATTTTAAAAGGAACTTAACAGAATAGGGAACGTAACGAGCTCAACTTTCTTTCCGTCCATAATTTTGTACGATGAAACGAGGCAGGAAAAAATATGATGATTTAAAAACAAGAGAGCTCAATACATATAAAAGTCGACAATAGTAGGCGGTAAATAATAAGAGTAATATTTTACAGAATTAAATGAAAAGGTTTTATTCAAAGTAGCACAGAAACTGCGGCTTAATGAACGTTACTAGTCGAACTAAGTGACCATTTCAAAATCTAGATCATTTTGGAGAACAAATGGACAAAACAAACTCCAAACTTAGTCTTTTCAAAGTCTTTAATTAACAGAGTCTACATAATTAGTATATGTGCTTTGCAAGGCACGTTAAGGCGTTGATGCCGGCTGTCATGTAATGGCAGTCGTTAAGCCAAGTCAGAAGCCTTATGGGCGGCTTGATAACTTCTGACGTTAAAACCCGCCACTGTCTTACAATCCTCTACCATCCCGGACTTGGCCCCCATGGTGGAGTCTGGCCTAACCAGCGATGCATGAAGAGCCTGTGCCCCAGGAACGTAATAGGGTTATTAACGACAACGATACATAATTATTATAAAACATAGAACTCATACATTGTACTGGCTTTAACTCTGGACATCATTGTCATCTAAATTATACTTTATGTTATAGTAGCCGCGGATTGGCAATTTCAAGCTTTGATGTATTTTGACACCTCAGACACTTAGGTTTCCTCACAATGTTTTTCATTACTGTTAGCAAGTGGTATTGCTACAATAACTTAAAAAATGTACATAATTTAGTTAACAAAGTCGACGACCTCTGTGGCGTAGCGGTAGCGCGTCTGCCTACCATGCAAGGGAACGCCGGGTTCAAATCCCTGCTGGGACCAAAAAAAAAGCCCAGGTCTTTGATGTTTACATGTTTGTGATGTCGTTGTTTCTGGTTCCCACGACACAAGGTATCCTAGTGTAGGGCCAGAAGCAGTGTATGTGCTTGTATGTAAATGTTATGTTATGCTAACGGTGAACGAAAAATATCGTGAGGAAACCTGAGTGTCTGAGGTGTTCAATTAACTGTGCTTGAAATTGACAATCCGCGGTGGGCACGCGTGGTAATTAACCTCATGATCTCTCTCTGAGAGAAGGCCAGTGCCCTGCAGTGGGTCTTTTATAGGCTACATAAAGGTTCAACATGCAGCCACCAAACATGGCAACTCTACCTAGTTAGTTAGTTAGACCTGAGATTTCCGCACTTAGCCTCATAGTTGGGCCATTGTACGTGGCAAGCACTGAGGTACGCTAACACCTCAGACACTAGGCTTTCCTTAAGATGTTTTCCTTCAACGTAAGCGAGTAGTTTTGCTACTATAATTTCACAAATGTACATAACTTAGAAAACAAAGTCATTGGTACATGCCGGGGTTCGAGCCCACGACCTCCCGATTGAGAAGCCGGCGTTATACACTGCTCCGCTACCACCGCTCGACTCTACCTAAACGAAATAAATTGAGCGCGAGATTGTACCATGCCCGGAGTCAGTCGGGTCATTAAAATGAAATTTGCTTTCATGTTAGGTCGAGTATCGCGATACTGAATCTGCCTGGTGCCTGCAGTGGAAATGATGCCCGGGTTGTCTACAGTGTAGATAAAAGCATTCTATTTTGCTAATGTCTTGTGTGAACCGCTCTTTGCTACTTGAGTTGAATAAAGTTATGTGATTTCTACACCATTCTGCAAGAGCAACACAGATGAAAGCTACGAAGAAGCTATTTTGACTAAATTAGGAAATTGTGTGGAATCGGGCGTTACTTTGCGGAAATCCATAAGATAAGATAAGGATATTCTTTATTGTACACACCAGAAAATAATTACAGAGACAACAGTTACAAAAGAAGAGATATTACAAGACATGCATGGTTTTATGAAATAAATTGTGCGAAAATAACATAATGTGTTTTAAATAATAAATAAATAAATAATAAATATTCATGGACATATTACACAGATCTCGTTAGACCTATACTAAGTACAACTAAATGACTTGTGTTATAGGTGCTAACTCGACGATAGATTGAATACAATAAATACATAGATAACGTCCAAGACCCGAGACAAACTAGAAAAGTTCGTTTCCTAGTTTGACCCGGCCGGGGATCGAACCCGAGACCTTTGGTTTTACAGTCAGCGTGCCAAACCGCTGCGCCACCGCGGTTTTATTTTATTTATTGACAAAACCCACATCACAAGCTATTTAATATTTACATAGTAACAAATATAACTTACCATAAGCCAATTAAGGGCTTAGTTAATATTAACATTTAAATTAAGAGGCAGGCATTATCATTTAAAAGTTGTGAGAGAAAAACTCTAAAATATAAAAGTAAAGCAAAACAGAATATTGTCATTAGGTGTAAAGTCATAAATGTAGATTGTCAGAGAGCAGAGTTATATTTTATCATGACTAATAGACATAACTCATAGAACTCCTTCTCAAAATGGAACACGTTAGCCTGAATTTCGGGCTGAAGATCAACCGCAGCAAAACCAAGATGATGATTGTAGACCGAGCTAACGATAACTCACCCGAACATCCTGAAATCGCGAATTGCGAAGTGGTCCAATCATATATCTATCTGGGTGCACTGATCTCAAACAACGGTGGATGCATAGAGGAGATAAAGCGTCGCATGGCTATCACTAGATCGGCAATGGACAAGCTCAAAAAAATATGGAAGAACCGCAACATCACAAAAGCCACTAAGACCCGGCTTGTTCGTGCGCTTGTGTTCCCCATATTTCTGTACGCTGCGGAAACGTGGACGTTGCGGGAAGTTGAGAAAAAGAAGATAGATGCTCTGGAAATGTGGTGCTGGAGGAAAATGCTGGGAATATCGTGGACTGAATTTCGTACCAACGCCTCCATTCTTCAAGAGCTCGGCATCAAACGGCGTCTATCGACTTTGGTCCAAAGTCGAATCCTGCGTTTCTTCGGCCATGTATCTCGGCGAGATGGTAGCTCCATTGAACGAAATGTGATGCAGGGAAGGGTAGAAGGCACTAGAGCTCGGGGAAGAGCACCAATGCGATGGACCGACCAAATAAAATCTGCGGTTGGGAAACCGTTGCACGAATGCACTAAAGCAACATGGAGCCGAAAGGGATGGCAAGGCATCGTGAGGCGAGCAACATCCGCCACAGATAAAGATACTTCGTGAGGGCCACGACCGCTCTGTCAGGAGCGTATCGACGAAGAAGAAGAAGAAGAATAGACATAAAGACACTAATTTTATTCCGATTGTACCAACAATTTATGTAGCGAAAGTTCAGATAAATCAATTTACGTAATAAAAACCGGCCAAGTGGGTGCCGGGCTACCCGCAATGTAAGGTTCCGTAGAAAGAGGAGTTTTTTTACCTGCCACATAACAAACAACTTCATTAATTTTGAATGAAATTTGTACGAAATTTTTCTTTTAAAAGTTGGTGGCATATTACTCTTCAAGTTGTAAACCTTACCTTAGCCGTGATGAATTTTCTTTCAAGTTTACGGTAGGTGCTACTACCCTGTTTTTTTACGTTTCTATAGTCAACCGATATCCCTCAGGAGGGAGGGGGAATGCCCTACTCTTACAAAAAATAGTTTTAAAGCTTTATATTTCGCAAACGGATGCCTTCATCAAAGCAATATTTTCCTTCACGCATAACATTTTAAACGACTAATCCAAAGATACTCCACCCAAGGGTCTTTATTTGTACTGTGCTATGGGGCAGGTGAGAATAAAAAATTAGATCTCTAATTTAGGTGTAGTGGAAGGTACCCTAAAAATATTTAGCATTTGTCATCTTTTTGCTAAAAGTTAGAATGGACAGACATGGCGAAACTATAAGGGTTCCTTGTTGCCTGAGGAATCCTAAAAACCAGATAAGTGCGACTTTAAAGAAAAATATTTTTTTGAATGCAAAACTGAGGTTTATTGTTTTTTCAATGTTTGTCTTAAAACTTGTTATCACAGTAATGTCACAGTGATTATAAATATTAAATTGCTGAACAAAACAATCAACAACATGAAGTATTTATCTGTATTAGTTGATTTTAATTGGTTTGAAATTTTCATGTTACTTTAACCTATAATTCAGCATTACTCCTCTCTAAAAAAACAATCAAATAAATGTTTATGTTAAGTAATGTAGTTTGCAATGTTTCAACGTAATAAGGTCCAATTCAATTTGTAGTTAAATATATTATCTTATCATGTTTCTTTAGCCTAACAGGGTAATTTCAGTAAGAGTGAAAATAATGTTCTTTCTCTGAAGAATATAAATATTTCGGCTAAATTAGAGATATTGACAGAAGACTTATTTGATGTCATTTGATTCAACTGAGATAAAGCCTATCTTTGGTAGTAGTCCATATGTTTATGTACAGTATCTTCTTCTTCTTCAGGCGCCATAGCGCAAGGTTGTGCCATCATTTGGGGGTAATGCCCTTAATCCCCACGCTGGGCATCGGGATGGGGATGGGGATTGCAGTTTGGTGGAATGGTACTGCAGGGGGCGCTGTTGCCCACCCCCCGGTTTGTGTCCCTTAGTCGCCTTTTACGACAAGCGGGAAGAATTTGGGTTGGTGCTATTCTCTCGGTCGACACCACACTGCATGTACAGTATGTTAACGGCTAAGCTCGCAACAGTGAAGAGAAACTTCGTGAATAAACCTGAGTGTCTGAGGTGTTCAAACCTCGGCCAGTTACCACGCGTAACTGTTGGTCGGCGAGTGCTAACTAAGACCATAAAACTCTCTCTTTCTCACTCAGAGAGACAGAGAGTTTTATTAAAACCTGCGCTCTGCAGTGGAATGTTAACAAGCTAAATAAAATAAAAAGTTACCGTTGATAGCTTGTTCCCAGTAGAGAAAATTGCTGCCGAAAGAGGCACTTCTCCCGGTAATAAATAATAAATAGTTGATAAGGGTTCGGCGCTGTCCATTACGTTATTCGGTGGCTATCTACCAGACAATTCCTAAAGACGAAAAATATTTTAGAGCTTGTGCGACAAGGTTTTAAGCCAAGCCTGAATGTTCTTCTTTTGTCAATAAAAGCCAATTGTTAGCCGAAATCGCGAAAATATTATAAGAAAGTATTTTTTTTCGCGATTTCAGACTTTAGCCCGAAATATATAGGGGTGAATTTCTTACACTCTGCATACATTATGACAAGAATCTCAAGACCATTGTCTTGTTTATAGCATTGTTTAGAACGCAAAGACTAAAGTACCCTTCATATTATTTTTATGAAGGCACAGCCTCGTAATACTCGGGTCGTCTTTAGCTATTACTTGAGACCCCATTTGTCAAAATCGGTTCCGTCGTTCGGCCTCTACGTGGTCCTAAATAATCATACATATCTAAAGGCGCACAAAGTAACCCTCTTTCGCTTCTGTTGTCATATCGTTGAAAGGGGACAAAGGAAGGTAACGAGGCCGAGACTTTTCCAATCTTAGGTGTCGGCCACGCAGAAGAGACTTAGAGAAAGTCTTTTCAATGCCTCCGCATCTACGCAATGAGTCTCCAAAATGAGAGCGTCCAGTGGCATCTTCACTCACACTAGATACGTGAAGGGACTATGTCATGTTGTGTGTTTTCTCCAATGACTCGAGCGGCTCAGGTTTCGATTTACTCTGGTATTACCATAGAATTTTGTAGGCTGACATTTCTTCCTTTGGGTTTGTTTGATGAGTTGGTCGCCTGTGATTGGTCGTTGTTTGTGGGATGCCATAGGAAATCTAGTTACCTCATTTCAGGAAAAAAATAGTAACTTCAGGTGTTGATGAATATCATTTATTTGATTAAAAGATGGAAAAATAATAACATAATAAACAAAGAATTAATACAGCTAGTAAAGAAAAATACAGGTAAATGTTATTCATACAATATGGAAATTTTGGAATATCGTTTTAGGAGATAATCACTTCTTTTATATGGCCACCCAAGCACAAGATTGACAATCGTGATGCGACGGTATGTGGTATAAGATGGGCTCCGAAAATAACGAGAGAGATTAGCTGGAAAGATCAGAGGACACGAGGAGGTGTGGTCCTCCATTGTGAGCAGACTTGGCTCAGACGGCGTCGAAGCAGCCCATTTAAGTTATATTTTGTGGCAGGAGGAAATCTGTAAGTAAATACTTATTTGGAAGGCTGTGTGTAGAATCTTGTACATTTCCGGTTAGGTCATCTCTCATCCTCGTGGTTATTTATAGGAAGCACCAGATTCCTGGAAAGGGGTGAAGGAGCGATTGCCAGCGTCGAGACAATCCTAGTTGCTAAATGTCTCCGGTAAGATTTATCCAGATTTTTATAATTGCCTGCCACATGCTTATGCCATTTGCAATCTTCTAATAGAAGCATTTTTTCTTCCTTTCAGCTGGATAGGGTTTCTTTTTGTTGTTTTTCCTCACGAGATATTTAAATATTTACCTTTGGGGGAGGGGGGGGGGTTTGCTTAACTTAAGTTTTTTTCTTTCAACCTTAAGTAATTTCGGTTGTGGCTGTGTTCTCTTTTTGCTGTCGAGAAACAGTTGCTCTTTTGGGTCAAGAAACTTATGCTAGGCTGTGCTACAAGCGCTTGGCTTCTCTCATGCCGGGAGAAGGATTTGGTCCGGGACGGCTGGCCAGCGTCTTCGTGTGAAGTCCTTTGGTCCTGCTCCGGTGATGGCGCATGGGGCGAGGCTGCCTACTCGGCGTTCTGGCTAGCACCGTGCATCCCCACCTGTGGCCGGATTGACTTCACACGGAGGTTTCTTCCTGGCAAGGTCTGTGAAACAATTTCACTTCCATATTAGGGAATTAGGATTTAAAGAATTTTGGCATTGGAATTAAATTGTTGACAATTATTTAAATTGATTACAATCTGATTTTTAGTAGGGACTAACCACTTATATAGGTAAATTGTGAACCTATCAGAACCACTACTGTAGCGACCCCGCTCTGCTCTGAGCTTTTCAGAAGTTAACTAATTGTCTGGGTTTAGACTCTAAGGTTTCACAATTATACTTTTGCTACTGTATGTAAATAAACGTTAGGTAATAAAGATTGTGCTTAATACCTACAAACCGTTTTCTTTCATCCCCTTATATTAGGGCCCTGATAGCTCAAAGCTTCCAGACAATCTTCAGATTTTTGGTGGCTCCGGCCACAGTTTCAGTTTCAACATTTCTGTTCTGTCTTTCTGTTTTAGATGGTGTAGGCTTGTCCAGCAGCCAGATATACCATCCTGACGAGTCAGCCTAGCCCAGAGGAAAGACAAGTCAATTCGTGCGGAGCCAACAAAGCCGCAGGTTTCCTCACGATGTTTTCCTTCACGGTTAGCGTGTGGTATTGCGACTATAAATTCGCACGTAACTTTGAAATGAAACAAACTTAGGAGGTACATGCCAGCACTGGGGATCGAACCTGAGTTACCACCGCTGCAATACACTTTCATACAAAATGTACTAAAGGGACAGCTCACACAGAAAGGACGGAACGAGGGCGCAAATTTTATACAACAACGCTTCGTTTTTTTTTCGACGACGCCCTAGTCCTACGTCGTTCCCGTGTGCCCCAGGCCTTAAGACGATTGCGTAACGATGTTTGGCGACCAATTAGCATAATGTTTTGAATATTTCGGACCTTCTTGCATTATATCACCCTCGTCTTCCTTGAATTTTCATAAATGATTACATCCAGCAATACTGCCTTACTACGGGTGGTTTGTCTGATTGATCCTAAATATATTATGTGAAAGACGTGTTTCACTGACAGATAAAGTGTAAACACCCACAGTTCATCTTCTCATTGAAGATAAGATAAGAATATTCTTTATTGTACACTGGAAAAACAACAAATACAAAACAATAAAACAATAAAATAAAATAAATAAATAATAAACAATGAAGCAATAAAACAAAAACTGTATATTCGACAGCACGTCAATATTGTCATTTTAGTTAGAAAACCGCCTATAACACACGAGAACAGCCCCTTGAGTCTAATACTTACATATTTTTACAATAAAATGAAATAAGCAAGTGCCAATGGTTGATATTGGCCCCAATTTGATAGTTTACAAAGCAATAGCAGTAGAAGGTTATTCCAGGGGTATAGCCGGCGCAAATTAAATAGACATCTCTCGCGAAGAAGATTCAATCGCGCCAGACGCAAAGTTAAGTCGTCGTCGTCGTCAGGCTATACTAGTCCACTGCTGGACATAGCCCTCTCCTAAAGAGCGCCACGTTGTGCTATCATAGGGGGGTGATGCCTCTAATACCCACGCTGGGCATGCGGGTTGGGGATCGCAGTTCGGTGGCTTGTGTCCCTTTTACGACACCCGCGGGAAGAATTGGGTTGGTGCTATTCTCTACGCCGACACCACACAGCAAGTTAAGTAGCACGGGTTATATACCATGGCAATGCGATTGGCTACTAGACTACCGATAGTGTGATGAAACGACTATTACCGGACAAATATGACTCTATTAAAAAACTTTGCATTTTAGAGACTCACCCCCCAGGGCTTGAGTCATAGAACTACGATTCTATGTGTGACAATTGGAAGTACCTTACCAAGGTACTTCCAATTGAATTGATGAACCCAAAGATTCCACGGAAGATTCGATAGCGCAGTGTATATTTTCAATCGAAAATAGCAGTGTATAGAATCATGGTTGTAATATTTATCTGGTTGTGCAATAAAGTGTACTCTATCTATCTATCTATCTATCTATCTATCTATCTATCTATCTATCTATCTATCTATCTATCTATCTATCTATCTATCTATCTATCTATCTATCTATCTATCTATCTATCTATCTATCTATCTATCTATCTATCTATCTATCTATCTATCTATCTATCTATCTATCTATCTATCTATCTATCTATCTATCTATCTATCTATCTATCTATCTATCTATCTATCTATCTATCTATCTATCTATCTATCTATCTATCTATCTATCTATCTATCTATCTATCTATCTATCTATCTATCTATCTATCTATCTATCTATCTATCTATCTATCTATCTATCTATCTATCTATCTATCTATCTATCTATCTATCTATCTATCTATCTATCTATCTATCTATCTATCTATCTATCTATCTATCTATCTATCTATCTATCTATCTATCTATCTATCTATCTATCTATCTATCTATCTATCTATCTATCTATCTATCTATCTATCTATCTATCTATCTATCTATCTATCTATCTATCTATCTATCTATCTATCTATCTATCTATCTATCTATCTATCTATCTATCTATCTATCTATCTATCTATCTATCTATCTATCTATCTATCTATCTATCTATCTATCTATCTATCTATCTATCTATCTATCTATCTATCTATCTATCTATCTATCTATCTATCTATCTATCTATCTATCTATCTATCTATCTATCTATCTATCTATCTATCTATCTATCTATCTATCTATCTATCTATCTATCTATCTATCTATCTATCTATCTATCTATCTATCTATCTATCTATCTATCTATCTATCTATCTATCTATCTATCTATCTATCTATCTATCTATCTATCTATCTATCTATCTATCTATCTATCTATCTATCTATCTATCTATCTATCTATCTATCTATCTATCTATCTATCTATCTATCTATCTATCTATCTATCTATCTATCTATCTATCTATCTATCTATCTATCTATCTATCTATCTATCTATCTATCTATCTATCTATCTATCTATCTATCTATCTATCTATCTATCTATCTATCTATCTATCTATCTATCTATCTATCTATCTATCTATCTATCTATCTATCTATCTATCTATCTATCTATCTATCTATCTATCTATCTATCTATCTATCTATCTATCTATCTATCTATCTATCTATCTATCTATCTATCTATCTATCTATCTATCTATCTATCTATCTATCTATCTATCTATCTATCTATCTATCTATCTATCTATCTATCTATCTATCTATCTATCTATCTATCTATCTATCTATCTATCTATCTATCTATCTATCTATCTATCTATCTATCTATCTATCTATCTATCTATCTATCTATCTATCTATCTATCTATCTATCTATCTATCTATCTATCTATCTATCTATCTATCTATCTATCTATCTATCTATCTATCTATCTATCTATCTATCTATCTATCTATCTATCTATCTATCTATCTATCTATCTATCTATCTATCTATCTATCTATCTATCTATCTATCTATCTATCTATCTATCTATCTATCTATCTATCTATCTATCTATCTATCTATCTATCTATCTATCTATCTATCTATCTATCTATCTATCTATCTATCTATCTATCTATCTATCTATCTATCTATCTATCTATCTATCTATCTATCTATCTATCTATCTATCTATCTATCTATCTATCTATCTATCTATCTATCTATCTATCTATCTATCTATCTATCTATCTATCTATCTATCTATCTATCTATCTATCTATCTATCTATCTATCTATCTATCTATCTATCTATCTATCTATCTATCTATCTATCTATCTATCTATCTATCTATCTATCTATCTATCTATCTATCTATCTATCTATCTATCTATCTATCTATCTATCTATCTATCTATCTATCTATCTATCTATCTATCTATCTATCTATCTATCTATCTATCTATCTATCTATCTATCTATCTATCTATCTATCTATCTATCTATCTATCTATCTATCTATCTATCTATCTATCTATCTATCTATCTATCTATCTATCTATCTATCTATCTATCTATCTATCTATCTATCTATCTATCTATCTATCTATCTATCTATCTATCTATCTATCTATCTATCTATCTATCTATCTATCTATCTATCTATCTATCTATCTATCTATCTATCTATCTATCTATCTATCTATCTATCTATCTATCTATCTATCTATCTATCTATCTATCTATCTATCTATCTATCTATCTATCTATCTATCTATCTATCTATCTATCTATCTATCTATCTATCTATCTATCTATCTATCTATCTATCTATCTATCTATCTATCTATCTATCTATCTATCTATCTATCTATCTATCTATCTATCTATCTATCTATCTATCTATCTATCTATCTATCTATCTATCTATCTATCTATCTATCTATCTATCTATCTATCTATCTATCTATCTATCTATCTATCTATCTATCTATCTATCTATCTATCTATCTATCTATCTATCTATCTATCTATCTATCTATCTATCTATCTATCTATCTATCTATCTATCTATCTATCTATCTATCTATCTATCTATCTATCTATCTATCTATCTATCTATCTATCTATCTATCTATCTATCTATCTATCTATCTATCTATCTATCTATCTATCTATCTATCTATCTATCTATCTATCTATCTATCTATCTATCTATCTATCTATCTATCTATCTATCTATCTATCTATCTATCTATCTATCTATCTATCTATCTATCTATCTATCTATCTATCTATCTATCTATCTATCTATCTATCTATCTATCTATCTATCTATCTATCTATCTATCTATCTATCTATCTATCTATCTATCTATCTATCTATCTATCTATCTATCTATCTATCTATCTATCTATCTATCTATCTATCTATCTATCTATCTATCTATCTATCTATCTATCTATCTATCTATCTATCTATCTATCTATCTATCTATCTATCTATCTATCTATCTATCTATCTATCTATCTATCTATCTATCTATCTATCTATCTATCTATCTATCTATCTATCTATCTATCTATCTATCTATCTATCTATCTATCTATCTATCTATCTATCTATCTATCTATCTATCTATCTATCTATCTATCTATCTATCTATCTATATTTTCATAATCACACTGATATTATAAAGGCGAATGTCAGTGTATTTGTCAGTGTATATATTTGTTACTTATTCACGTCTAAACGGCTGGAGGGGTTTTAATAAAATTTGATATGGAGTCAGCTGACACCCTGCATTAAAACATAGACTACTTTTTACTGCTGGGAAATATCTTATTCCAATGGGAAAATCGATAAACCGCGGGTAGCACCGCGGGGCCCAGCTAGTAAAATATAAATTGTAGTTGTATGAAACGAAGTCCTGACCGTCGTTCGAAGGGTAGCCTACCCGATGGGTCGATGACCTTTAAAGGCGGTTGAAGAACAATAGACGAGATAAGCAAAGTTTTCTTAATGAATCGCGCTGCTCATACATATTTATATATTAAACGGGTCTAATCGCGATTAATAATAATAATATTGGCCTTTTTGCATCTACTTAATGAGATGATACAGCGTCCAGTGGTATCTTCACTCACACTAGATGGGTAAAGCGACCACTCCGACGCTGTAGTGCCTGGGACATGGTTTTATAGATAGTGTAGGCTTGCCCAACACCTATACCATCCTGACAGCTTAGTCGGCCTAGCCCACAGGAAAGACTAGTCAATACGTGCGGAGCCAACCAAGCCGCGGGTTTCCTCACGATGTTTTCCTTCACGGTAAAATGTAGTAACTTTAAATTCCGATGGTTCGGCAGCATTGCAGTTGCCGTGGTCACTGGTAGACTGAAGTGAAAGCAGCGGAAGTACAGGCAATTATTGCAGGTAGTTGGAGAACTTTCGAGAACTATTTTATTATGGTTATTATCCTCAAAATTGTGGGACTAATTAAAAAAAGAAAACCTAGATAGTAACGTAAATGACGTAACTCGTAAGTAACTACGTGAGTAGAGTAAAGGTTGATCTGCTGACGACTGTATTATTTAATTGTTATTACCCACGCACTCCGAGAACGATGTGTTTACGCTCCGCTGAAGCCTGTTCAGCTGCTAAGCCGGGATTTGGCTCCGTTTTGAACAGCCTTACAATGAAACCTCAGTTAAAGCCTCGCCCGTTGTTCTCCTTTAAAATGGAAATAAAGTATAATACGCGGATGAGAGCGGATTACCCGCAGCCGGAAAAAGTTAAATAATATTAACTTAGTATACCTATTATCTAAACCTGTGGCCTGCAATGAGACGTACTATCTATAATCAGCCCACATCAACCCACTGCTGGGCATAGGCCTCCTTTTTACTGCGCCATTTCTCATGGTTCTGTGCTAATCTGATCCATCTCTGACCCGCAACCCTCACGATGTCGTCTGACCATCGTGTCGGTGGTCTGCCTACCAACCTCCTTCCTTCCTTGGCCACCGCTCCGATACTACCCTGGTCCACCGGCCGTCTTCCCTTCTAGCCAAGTGTCCCGCCCATCTCCACTTTAACTCTGTGATCCGCTTATCAACGTCTTCAACCTTGGTTCTTCGACGGGACGTACATAGGCTTCTTCTTCTTCAGGCTATATTATGTAGTCCACTGCTGGACATAGCCCTCCCCTACTGAGCGCCATAGCGCCCTTTCTTCAGCTTGCCGCATCCAGCATCTGCCGGCAGTTTTTCGCAGATCGTCATTGTAGTGTATTGGTAACGATATAAGATATTCTGACAGCTGACAGTACCACGTGGCAGCTGTCAGTATTAAATATTATCATGTTTAATTTATAGAAACTTAGTTTAAGTCATTAATCAGTTATAAGGATTGTCAATGTGCACGTGGCGGCAACCGGACTTTTACTATAGAAGGCCGGGCCTCAGACAGCCCGGTCACAGTCGCTCGGTGGCCGCCGCAGAGGCAACATCACTCAGTTAAAGCTAAGTGTGTACCTAAAGTATATATATGAGAATAATTGATTAAGTACATAACATAAGTACTTATATACAATAAATATATTAACTATATACAACGTGTTTCAAACTTTACAGTCATCCCATACATAGGCAAATAAAAAGAAGCTATTGCTTACCGAAAGTTTAAAGTGGTCAACTGTAACCTCAGCAACTGACATTGCTAATCCGCATTGGGCACGCGTAGTAATTAAGCCCTACTCTCCCTCTCTGAGAAGGCCTATTTCCTTGAGTGGTGTGTTACAGAGTTATCTGACCCGGTGGAGGTGTCAAGTTTTGTATGGAAACTCAGTCAGATAAATTTGTCGCACTCTACGTATACGCCTTACATCAATATCGATATTAACACTTGTATGTCCCCACTGCTGGGGAACAAGTCTCTTCCTACATCGCTGAAAGAGACCTTATCTAAAAAAAGTTAATATAAAACCCCACTTGAGCAAGCTAAGGCACTAAAACGCAGAAATAATTTAAACTAATACTATATTTACCTCTTAGTTGGAAATACGTATACATATAGATATTGTAGAAGAATATTTTGGAGTCGGTGTCCAAAATGTGCACGTGCTGGTCTGGAACTTGGTACCGACTCCAAATGACCGTGTATAATGTCACTTTGTGTCAAAACTATTTTTAAAGTCCGATCATCTTAAAAATGACGTTTTCGTCTCGATTGATATCTGCATCTACATATCTGGTGTATCTACGACAGTATTACTAAAATACTGTCATAGATACTCTGGTATAGGTACTGGGAAAGCCTACTCCTTCTTAAACAATGTCCCTGGCACTGCAGCGTCCGAGTGGTCCCTTCACCCATGTAGTCTGTGAGTGAAAGTGCCACTGGGCGCTGTATAAATTATCTCATTACGTAGATGCAACGGCCATAGGTACACCAAATACAGGTAAGGTACCCTGGTAATCAGTTAAGAAAATATTGGAAAAAAGGTATCTTCTTCTTCTTCAGGCTATATTAGTCCACTGCTGGACATAGCCCTCTCCTAATGAGCGGCATAGCGCAAGGTTGTGCCATCATTGGGGAGTAATGCCCATAATCCCCACGCTGGGCATGCGGGTTGGGGATCGCAGTTTGGTGGAATTCTACTGCAGGGGGCGCTGCTGCGCTGCTGTGTGTGGTGTCGGCCTGCCCACCCCCCTACAAACAGGGGGGTGGGCAGGCCGACACCACACAGCCAAAAACAGACACACCGAAAAAAGGTAATAGTATTTCTAAATGATTCGCGACGTAGTGAGTGTTGTGTGTCGGCCCGCTGTGAAAAACTAAAAGTGACTACCCACAACAATTTATTGTACTCGCCACTTCAGACTACGCGTGACCACGGCAACTGTAACGCTGTCGAAACGTCGGGAATTAAGGTAATTGGGTATTACCTAAGAAATAATCGCGATTAACTAAAAAAAACCGGCCAAGTGCGAGTCAGACTCGCGCACCGAGGGTTCCGTACAAACCTGTATTATAGACCTGAGTATTTGGTATGAATTTCAATTTAATACCTCTACGCGTTTATGAGGAAATGGGTAGTAAGTTTAAAATTATTAAAAAAATATATATTATGTGATGTAACTAAAAATTTATGGTTTTCGTAATTTTTCCTTTATCTATGCTATAAGACGTTGCTTCGTACCAAATTTCAAGATTCTGAGTTCACGGGAAGCACCCTGTAGGTTTTGATTCCCTTGCAAGTGTCGAAAATTTGCGGCATAAACGGCTGTATCTTTTGATTGCGTTGGCTTAGAAGTTTGATTTTTTCACAGCTTCAAGGGACAGTAGACTTGAGTAATTGATATAAATTTCAGCTTCATACCTCCACGCGTTCCTGAGAAAAAGGGTCTTGACAGACGGACGGACGGACGGACAGACGGACAACAAAGTGATCCTATAAGGGTTCCGTTTTTTCCTTTTGAGGTACGGAACCCTAAAAAGTATGTTACCAAACAATGAGAAAAATCTGGTCTCTATTCTCCTCCGAGATACAAGCAGGACTTGCCTAATAAGTAGGGTTTTTTGCAGAATTCTTTTATAAATCTAGTGCTTACTCACGTTTACACGTTTAAGTTTCTTTGTTTATTCAACAATACAAAGTTGCAACAGTTTTAATTACTAAGCCAAGGGCCGTTGAATCCGGCTCCATTGTTAATTCCCTTTTTTTTAATTATTTCGCTTTCCTTTTTTTAATCCCTTGCGAATGGCACAGTCAACACCCAAGAGGCGAGACAATTATCTCAGGCATACCTACTTTGACCAAAATTAGCATAAAATAATTAGTCCGGTGAAAAAAAGGTCTCGAGGGAGAAATTTCCAAAATTACCCAGACACGAAGGATCTCGACGCGTGACAAAACATCGCTACTTCTGATGAAATCTTTGTTACTTAAAAATTGGAGAAGCTTTTGAAAATGTATGCACTATTTCAAAAACCTAATTAGAGGCTAAAAATTCCACCCATGCCGGGATTCGAACCCGCGACCACTGGTTATCCGTGCCAGCGCTCTTCCCACTGAGCTAATGGGCATCTCACCGGCATCAGTGAAATTTTGAACCTCTTTACAATACTCTCTGTATACCTTAATTAGGGTTTTTTAAATTGTCCTTAGGACGGGTTAGTGCATTAAGAAGAATATAATATATGCACTAGCCAATAAAATCATTTTTTTATGTAACCTATAAAAGTCACACTGTAGGGCACAGGCCTTCGCTGAGAGAGAGCGTATGGGCTTAATATAAAAGTCACACTGTAGGGCACAGGCCTTCGCTGAGAGAGAGCGTATGGGCTTAATTACTACGCGTGCCCACCGCGGATCGGCAATTTCAAGCGCTGAGAATCACACCAATATCGCTCTAATGGAGGAGTTAAGAGGTTAAGGAACCTATCTCTAAAATAAAGTTACATTTTTTTATCAAAAATTACAATAAATAAATAAAAATAAAAAGGAAGTACCTATCGAACATACAAAATATATCTTAACCCGTTAAAAAGTGAAGATTACTTTGCTAAATTCCGCCAAAAATCCCACAAGCTCCATGCGGTTAGTTGCACCGCCCTCCCTCCCACTTTTTCAAGCAGAAGCTAACACGAACACACCACCACCGACACCAATACTTGTGTGTGAAAACACGCGACGCGTTTCGCCTCTAACACGACGCATCCTCAGGCTCCCAAATGCAAGTACAATACAATATCTTAACCGATTAAATGTGCAACCAAGACGGAAAGCTAGACATAACAGAAGCCGTAATAATGCCCGGGTTCCGTATCTAACGGGTGCCAAACGTTACCTCATTACTCTGCCTCCGCTGTCTGTCTGTCCGTTGGTATATCTGTCTGTGCGTCTGAACTTTAAAAAGCTTTTATTTTCAAAGTTTTAGAATTTAGAAACCTATTTAGAGACTAAAAATTCCACCTATTCGAACCCGCGACCTCTGGCTATCCGTGCCAGCGCTCTTTCCAACTGAGCTAATGGGGGACTCACCGGCATCAGTGAAATTTCGAATCTCTTTACAATATTCTCTGTATTACGCGCAGGCAGCGACATCTAGCTGGAGTAATTTGCATCACTTGCAGCCCCGAGTACCTACTTTGCAGTTAGGGTTTACATCGGAATGATATTGCTGTACCCTCATGATTATATACGTAATACAGAGAATATTGTAAAGAGGTTTGAAACTTCACTGATGCCTGTGAGTCGCCCATTAGCTCAGTTGGAAAGGGCGCTGGCACGGATAGCCAGAGGTCGCGGGTTCGAATCCCGGAACGGGTGGAATTTTTAGCCTCTAAATAGGTTTTTAAATTGTCCTTAGCACGAGTTAGTGCATTAAAAAAATAGTTTTAGAATTGTAATTGGTAGAGTTGAAATTTTCATTATTAGCTTACAAATAATTAAATTTAAAAAGTATTAAAAACCAGAGGGGTTCTGTGTGAGACTAAGATTTTTCACCGTTTTTGGTTCTGCTCTATCGTAAAAACAGGCATTCAACAAACGAAACATTCAAGCATCTAACTAGGCGTGGGACTTAATATATTTTAACAAAACAAAAATATAGTATTTTCTAAAGGTAACACGAGCACTAGACGTAATAAAAACTGTTTTTATACGGCTTCTAAGACCACGGCACCTGAAAAAGTGCCGAAACGTCGGAAAATTGTAAAAATGTACAATAAACGAGTAAAATCTGTATAAAAACAGTTTTTATTAAAACAAAAATATATATTCACAAATTATAAAATTTACTTAATAAATATAAAATTTTAAATTATAAATAGGTTTTTAAAATTATAAAAAATGGTCAATAAATTATTTAGGAACTTCGAATGAGTCGGAGATCTTAAATATTTTATTACAGTCTATTTATCCTTACTTGTCTAATTTAGTAAACAAGATTCTAACCTCAAAATTGCCAAAACCAGATATTCTCTCGCAAGTTCATAATTTTTTTTGTAAAATTGTCAGGGTGTTGTCTTAGGTAGGGAACCCTCGGTGCGCTAGTCCAACTCGCCATTGGCTGGTATTTTTTTACATTAGCAAAGCATCAGACTAGGTTTTTCCAAGTGTACAATTTTCTTTACAATCATACAAAAGCTTTAAACGTGCAAACAAGACGAAAAGCTAGACATCACAGAAGCCGTAACAATGAAATTCATTCATATTTAAATGTAGTCAATGGATCGTTAATATAACCGTTCTTCTTTGCTTGGCGCCACTTTTTGTTGCCTTTTCCCTCGTTCCGATACCTTTAGAACTTTAATGTAAAATGCTGTTGTTCTTTCCACCGGGAAACGTTTCAAAAGACTCTAGTTCATTTTCCAATTGATTTTTTACGGTGATTTTCTTCTTTGCGGTGTTTTTTCAGTGGCTTTTTATACCCTTCCGCCCACGTATTTCAGTGCTCCGCAAGCTTTGTAGGTACTGCGGCACCGTGGGCGTTGGTTGGTTTTCTTTAGAAATACGACAATGCTTTGCCAATATTATTTACGTTTGTGAGGTAAAATAATCTTGTCTATGTGATTGAATGTTCAAATATTTTGTTGCTGTATTCAGTCTTATTCCCATCTAGCCGCTCTACTTTATCTGTAAGACCGCTTTAATTATGTCTGTGACTTCCATAGTCAAGCACTAACGGTTTGACCGAAATCTATATTTAAATCCTCATCTCCTCCTATATTTAAAACCAGAGGAATAGTGGACAGCAGCAGTGGACTACATAATATAGCCTGAAGAAGAAAAAGAACACAGCATAACATAACATTTACATACTGGCACATACATTACTTCTGGCCCCACACTAGGATATCCTTTGTCATGGGAACCAGAAACAACGACATCACAAACATGTAAACATCCAAGACCTGGGGTTTTTTTTTTGTTTCCAGCCGGGATTCGAACCCGGGACCTCTTGCATGGTAGGTAGATGCGCTACCGCTACGCCACAGAGGTCGTCGAGAAGAGGATAGGACAGATACTTCTCGCTAAGCAATTTAGTTGTGAGTGTTTATAATTTTTTTTTTTATTTGTCCATTTTTGGCGCTTAAAATTTACAATTTATAAATGTTTGTAAAGTAAGTTTAGTAGCAGCGGTAGCTCAGTGAGTAGAACAATGGACTAAGATGCAAGATTCGATTCCCAGAGAGGGCATGCACCTATGACTTTGTTTTTAAGTTATGACATTTGTTAAGTTACAGTAGCAAAACCACTTGCTTACCGTAAAGGAAAACATCGTGAGGAAACCTGAGCGTCTAAGTTGTTCAAATACCTCAGCGCTTGAAATTGCCGAGCGCGGTGGGCACGCATGGTAATTAAGCCTATATATAATCTCTCTCTCTCTCTCTGAGGGAAGACCTATGCCCTGCAGTGGGACAGTTATAGACTAAATAAAAAGAAATGGTGCAGGTATTATTTACTATTTTCTAAGGTTAACACGAGCACTAGACGTAATAAAAAATGTATTTACACGGATTTTACTCGTTCAATTTTACATTTTTACAAGTTTTCGACGTTTCGGCACTTTTACGAGTACCGTGGTCTCGCAAGACTGAGGTGACAGGCGTCTTTTTAAAAAGAAACGTCGGAAAATTGTAAAAATGTAAAATTAAACAAGTAAAATTCATGTAAATACAGTTTTTATCAGGTATTATTTGTCCACCTCTCGCGCTTGTTATACATTACTATTTGTGTATGTTTGTAGCCAGATTTCAGCATGATAATAATAATTTCCACACAGCGCAATCACTTGACCTGATCCCAACCTACGATACCCTGTTCTAAGGTATATGCTACTTTATTATTCTCAGGTTTAAGATTTCGTATTTGCACCGGCTACCCGTATCTATTTCTCCTTTGCCAAAGTCTTTAATATCATATTAGGGCGCTCAAGATGAACCAATCGCAGTGACTATCTCCGCAGCAAATCTTGCGATAATTTTGCTGATAAAGACTAATCGCCGCTACTGGTGCGATTGTAAGCCTGAATATTTCTAGAGTTCTTTTTATTTGTGCATTTAAATTGAAAGCAACATCGGCCGGATATGACGTAATACGTCACTGAGCAATAAACGCTAGATATGTTTCGTAAATAAGGAACCACATCTAGCGTTTATTGCTCAGTGGCAAGAAATTTCAATTAGAAAAAAGAACAGTAATTGTCGCGCTGTTTCATAATACGACCTTGGTTTCCTTAAATAAATTGCTCTAAGGAAGCCAATTGTACCATTTTTCTTGTACCTGTTGGTTCTATATTTTTTTTCCTGGAGTAAAATGTCTTATCTCATTGACTGCCTCATTGGTCTAACCGTTAAGGCGCTTAGCTACCAAGACAAAGGTCGTGGGGGTCTCCGAACACTTGTACAAGTGGCGTTTGCTGTGTGGTGTCGGCCTAGAGAATAGCACCAACCCAAATTCTTCCCGCGGATGTCGTAAAAGGCGACTAAGGGACACAAACCGGGGGGTGGGCAGCAGCGCCCCCTGCAGTACAATTCCACCAAACTGCGATCCCCAACCCGCATGCCCAGCTTGGGGATTATGGGCACTACCCCCCAATGATGGCACAACCTTGCGCTATGCCGCTTATTAGGGGAGGGCTATGTCCAGCAGTGGACTAATATAGCCTGAAGAAGAAGTACAAGTGGCGTAATTGGGTGTATTTTTATGTTTGTGACACCCTTGCCTGGTTACCATACTCAAGAGTATCTTAGTTTCGGACCATGTCAAGTGATTGTGGTGGAAAT
Source organism: Yponomeuta sedellus (assembly GCA_934045075.1). Classification (NCBI taxonomy): domain Eukaryota; kingdom Metazoa; phylum Arthropoda; class Insecta; order Lepidoptera; family Yponomeutidae; genus Yponomeuta; species Yponomeuta sedellus. The sequence goes on from OW203730.1 coordinate 17,592,729, forward strand.
TATTATTATTATTTTTCCTTGGTTCTAGAGCGTCTAAAAACAGCCTAGAATCTACAACTGTGGGTTAAAAGCTAAAACTAGCTGTCATTAATACTTACCCCAACAAATACACCACATAGCACCTCTCACATTACCACCAAAAGCGATGATTGATGATTGATACAGGGTATCAGTAGCGAGAATTTATAAACCTCTAACAGTGTGCTAGCGAAATAAGGTAACATAAATCAGAAGGATTGCTTCAAGAAAGCTTTTCTTTGACACATACTTCGATTCTAACGTATTTAAGGTCTTGATTAAGATTGATCTAAGCGCAGTGACATGAAGCAACAATAAAATGGAAAACATAATGTGCCAGAAAAACTTTGGCTTAATGTATGAGTGAACGCTCTCCGCATAGTTAGACTTCACTATGTATAAATAGTTATTCATTGAACGGGTCCAATCGCGATTATTTACAAGTTAAATGCTAATAAATAATCGCGATTAGGCAATTTAATATACAACTATGTATGAGCATTGCGAGTGATTAAGAATAACCTACAAAAAGTGGCGCAGCGGTTTGGAACGCTGTCTGTAAAACCGAAGGTAGGGTTCGATCCCCGGCCGGGTCAAACTAGGAAACGAACTTTTCTAGTTTGTCTCGGGTCTTGGATTTTATATAAATCTATTTATGCCACACCTGGCAATAAAGTGCCTTTTTCTTGCCAAGTGTAGACATAAAAAGATGTACACAACACGGGAGGTAATAAAGAAAGCTCTCGATCGCATATTTACGTCCCTCGCTTGCAGCTCGGAGTGCTTAGTGCGAGTTTTTTAACTACTCGATCGCGTTAACGTAAACTCATATTTCTATGGCATTGAGGAAGCGCCACCTAGCGACAATTATGGAAATTAAAATTGCAGAGTGCGAGTTGTAATGGTTTACGTTGAGAAGTGCACACATTTACCAGCCAAAACACTAATAAACGCGAGTGCGAGTTGTACTGTGACAGCGTTTTTCCAGTTCGAAGGGTTAACTTCCTCATACTCACTACTCAATGCTCGATTAACGCGGTAGTAAAGTTATTCGATTGGATCTGTCAAACTCGCACTAAGCACTCTGGCCGCAAACTTCTGCGATCTCGGCCTTTCTTTGTATCACCACCCTAGTTGTGTAATGTACTATTATTGTATTACATCTATCGTCGAGTTAGCAACTGTAACACAAGTCATTTAGTTGTACTTAGCATAGGGCTGACAAGATTTTTGTAATATGTCCATGAATATTTATTTATTATTGTTATTATTTGTAGAATTATTAAGTGAACGTTCTCCACATAGACGGTACTATTGACGTGAATATTGTGATATTGTTTCCCAATTATGAAATATGTGCTATATACGCGACATTAAAGTAAAAAACTTTTATTTTGCCGACAAGTAACATACTAATGCATCGAGCAAAGATTTAGAGGTGGGTTGTAAAAAATATCACGGTAAAAAATTGTTACGCAATAACAATAATCGGGCTTGGATCGAAAATATGTCCCGCGGCGGAAAAAATAGAGTCGGAAAAGTTACTTGGATCAAAATTTCTGTTTAATTTTATTTTGTAAACAGTTAACCTTGACGCCTTTGCGTTAGCCGAGGAAAGATTGATAGCTCCACCGAAAGGTTTACAAAACATGACTGGTTACAACGTGAAAACACTAAAAAAATGCCCGTGTTACATTATTCTGTGAGATGACGATGTATTTACCGTGTCATTAATCAAACCACTCTGTTGATTAGAAGGAGCCCAGCGTTTTGTTTGTCATGCGGGGATCCTAATATTCCTTTATGCTTTACTATTATACCATTGATAAATTCATTTGATTAGGAGTTCAATTATTCGGAGTAACATGGGTTAACACGCCACGCCAACAGAATTCCAGTATATGTATACGTTAGTCGAGCGTTTTAGGCCTGCTGTTACGAGAGGCAGGAAAAAGTTAGCTTAATCTACTGATTACGCGTTACCTGCTATGGCCACAAACCATTTCCTGTGGAAAAAATAGGTTACGTTATTGTTCCAGGATTAGAAGAATATAGTAAGATTGTTTTTTCTATTTCCTTAATTTTGTACAATAAAGTTCTCTACTCTTCTTTATTCTACACTATAGGGTTCAGGTAAGAAAAGAGTATGTAGAAACCCGCTTATGGAAGGCCCTAGAATAGATACCGTAAAATATCTTGAGAAATAGTCGCGCCACCTTCAGTTAGTCACAGAGTACGACTTTAAATTTTTACCGTGTGTGGTACTGGAACATGGCAGGCAAGTTTTTGTCTACATTTGCTCTAGTTAATACTAAATATCTGTAGAGCTATCTCTAGGGCAAAAGGGTAGATAAAGCCACAAAGTGTAGTAAAGTAGTATGTTTAATTAACCTAAAAGAACAACTATCACGGCTAAGTAGGCTTTACATGTTACCTCTATAAAAGGAAAAGTTCGCACATATTCGATTGAAAATTACCTTGATAAAGTTGATAGCTTTGTAAGATAGGTAAAAACCCTTCTAACGGAACTCTATACTGCGCATGACCCGACACGCACTTTGCCGGCTATGCCACTAATCGTACCGCTTAGATTTGTGATCACAATTTTGAACCAAACTTTGAACATCTCTATTAACTACAAAAATGTTAAGACCACTGCTCTAGACTCATAAATATCTGTGTTTATACTATTTTTATTTTTAATGCACTAACCCGTGCTAAGGAACAAATTTAAAAACCTATTTAGAGGCTAAAAATTTCACCCATGCCGGGATTCGAACCCGCAACCTCTGGCTATCCGTGCCAGCGCTCTACCAATTGAGCCAGTGGGCGACTCACGGCATCAGTGAAATTTCGAACCTCTTTACACTATTCTCTGTATTACGTACAGGCAGCGACATCTGACTTAAGCAAATTGCATTACTTACAGCCCCGACTACCTACTTTGCAGTTAGGTTTAACATCGGAACGATATCTATCACTGTACCCACATGATTATACTATTTTTATTTTTAATGCACTAATCCGTGCTAAGGAACAAATTTAAAAACCTATTTAGAGGCTAAAAATTTCACCCATGCCGGGATTTGAACCCGCAACCTCTGGCTATCCGTGCCAGCGCTCTATCAATTGAGCCAGTGGGCGACTCACGGCATCAGTGAAATTTCGAACCTCTTTACACTATTCTCTGTATTACGTACAGGCAGCGACATCTGACTTAAGCAAATTGCATTACTTACAGCCCCGACTACCTACTTTGCAGTTAGGTTTAAGATCGGAACGATATCACTGTACCCACATGATTATACTATTTTTATTTTAAATGCACTAACCCGTGCTAAGGAACAAATTTAAAAACCTATTTAGAGGCTAACAATTTCACCCATGCCGGGATTCGAACCCGCAACCTCAGGCTATCCGTGCCAGCGCTCTACCAATTGAGCCAGTGGGTGACTCACGGCATCAGTGAAATTTCGAACCTCTTAATACAGAGAATAGTGTAAAGAGGTTCGAAATTTCACTGATGCCGTGAGTCGCCCACTGGCTCAATTGGTAGAGCGCTGGCACGGATAGCCAGAGGTTGCGGGTTCGAATCCCGGCATGGGTGAAATTTTTAGCCTCTAAATAGGTTTTTAAATTTGTTCCTTAGCACGGGTTAGTGCATTAAAAATAAAAATAGTATAATCATGTGGGTATAGTGATATCGTTCTGATATTAAACCTAACTGCAAAGTAGGTAGTCGGGGCTGTAAGTAATGCAATTTGCTTAAGTCAGATGTCGCTGCCTGTACGTAATACAGAGAATAGTGTAAAGAGGTTCGAAATTTCACTGATGCCGTGAGTCGCCCACTGGCTCAATTGGTAGAGCGCTGGCACGGATAGCCAGAGGTTGCGGGTTCGAATCCCGGCATGGGTGAAATTTTTAGCCTCTAAGTAGGTTTTTAAATTTGTTCCTTAGCACGGGTTAGTGCATTAAAAATAAAAATAGTATAATCATGTGGGTACAGTGATATCGTTCCGATGTTAAACCTAACTGCAAAGTAGGTAGTCGGGGCTGTAAGTAATGCAATTTGCTTAAGTCAGATGTCGCTGCCTGTACGTAATACAGAGAATAGTGTAAAGAGGTTCGAAATTTCACTGATGCCGTGAGTCGCCCACTGGCTCAATTGGTAGAGCGCTGGCACGGATAGCCAGAGGTTGCGGGTTCGAATCCCGGCATGGGTGAAATTTTTAGCCTCTAAATAGGTTTTTATATCTGTGTTTGTTAAGAGTAACAGAGTTTTATTTTATAAATGAGGAAAACAGAATTAATAAAATATACATAAATAGTATATTACTTAGTTACTTATTATACGTTGGAGATTGTTAAGCATTCCACACCACGTGATTAGAGTGTAGTATGCGAAAAATACATGACATTAATGAAAATATCAAACGATACTTAAATATAAAAATATATAAAACTCTATGTAGGTATATAGACTGGTAAAGGTATGTGAGGTAATTTATCAAAAGTATATCTATATTTAAAAACCTATCTAGAGGCTAAAAATTTCACCCATGCCGGGATTCGAACCCGCAACCTCTGGCTATCCGTACCAGCGCTCTACCAATTGAGCCAATACCTACTTTGCAGTTAGGTTTAAGACTACCTACTTTGCAGTTAGGTTTAACATCGGAACGATATCACTGTACCCACATGATTACACTATTTTTATTTTTAATGCACTAACCCGTGCTAAGGACAAATTTAAAAAATAGCCTCTAAATAGGTTTTTTATATCTATAACATTTTTTTAAATAATTAAAATATTTGAATGTGCGAGCGAGACTGCATGCCAGACATAACAACAGCATTAACGGAAAATAATAACTTTTTTTATCCCACTTATATGGGTGTCGCCTAAATTTGTGATTGCAATTCGATAAGAATCTCCAATAGCTAAATGTCAGACAACATTTTGTTTTTTTATAACGCCTAAAACTAAAAATACCGTTTCTTAATTTTGCTATCCTGATTATGTAAAAAATAATTAGAAATTTTATTATTTCTTCGTTCGTATCGTTATCAATTCTTGTATGTCCCCACTGCTAAGGCATGGGTTATTGCTTAATTTCAGAGAAAAATTGAAATTGAAAACAAAAATTGTGTGATGACGTCACACATACGATGGAATGAGGAGGTACTGTTGCCTAATATTAAAAATGTTAAGACAATAAAATACGTATGCTAAATACGTATGCTAAATTGATATTGTCAATTGTAATCAACACTAAAAGAACGCCCATAAAACATTGATAACGATTACAAATTCACCCTGTAGAATTCGAGTGCGATAGCGTGGTGGGTTAATTTATCAATCCGATATTGAGGTATCAATATTTTAATATTACATAAGCGTGTATTATAGCCCTACACCCACAGGTATGTAAAACTAGAGTTGCCGACATTTTGCGCCAAACAATTTAGTAAGAATATGTTTCCGCGCTTTATAAGAGCCAATATAAAGCGCGGAATACAGTGCAAAACTATTTGTTAAATAAAACGTAGTACGCAACTACACAATACAAAGGTACACGAGTATTTGCAAAGGAATTTAGTCCTTAAGCCCTACCTCGACGACAAAGGACATAATAGCGAACTATAATAGCTCTAGACTCACTAGATGGCGAAGCACCAAAGGTCAGATTTTGCCTGATAGGTATGAATTTTGATCGCGAAAGTGAAACAAAGTGGGTACCTACGAATTATGAATTTTAAATCTTCCAAGTACTGATAATCTGAACTGATACGATACCAACCCCTTCATATGTCTCCACTGCTAGAGCACGGGCTCTTCCTGCATCGCAGGAAGGATAGGCCATACTCCACCAGGGGGACCAAGTCTGGGTTGTGGAGGGTTGTAAGGCTGTGGCGGGCCTTACTGTCAGAAGATATCTAGCTGCCCATGAAGCCTCTGGCATGGCTTAACGACTTCCATTACATGACAGCCGGCAGTAACGGCTTAACATGCCTTGTGAAGCATGGTAGGGCTCGGAAAAATGCCGCTAGCGGTAGTCACGGGATAGTCGCCGATCCCGCACCTGACCGCGCCTGTTGTTGCTTAACCAAACTGATTGATTCAAATCACTCGACTCCACTAGGCCGTGAGCGCTTCAAACTGTCAATCTTATTTGTAATAAAATGAAGAATGCCTCTTTCACTAATCTATTTTTTAACGTCACTATCGGTCTGGGAGACGTGACGAGACAAGATGATCCTTAAGTATTGATTTAGTCAAATTCTTATTTCAAAATCTAGCGGTCAATTAAAGTGCTTGAGGAACTTTATTATAAGATATATACGTATGTTTATAATAAATTATAAGTTTATATAAGTAACGGTATGTAAGTGTATTATTATTGAGTATAAGTATGTTTTGCACTGGCTACCCGTCTTTCTAATTTCCTTCAGCAACTTTCCATCCTAAGTTCGTCTGGAAGAAATTGCTTTTAGCAATAAGGCCGCCAATTGTACTATGTATATTTGCAATTGTTTTGTATTTGTTGTTTTTCCAGTGTACAATAAAGAATATTGTTATCTTATCGTCGAGTTCTTAACGTTACCACATCGAGATGACGTAACGTTAAAATCCATTAAGTAAACCATCTGAAAGTATTGTTTTGTTTTGCTTCAGACCTTTGTATTACACCCTCTGCTTAGGGTCTAGACATTCCATGCATATCAGGCTAGAATATTGAGTTGAAACAATGTCAAATAAAACGAAGCTTCATTAATGGAAACAAGAAGTGAAAATAAGTATTTTAGTAAAATTTGTTCACTTTTATTAAGTAATGTAAAAGCGTACTTATTAAATTAATTATTCACATCTATGATTGTTCTTTAATAGCTGTATGACATTCAATATAGATAGAGATCCATTAATGACATTAAAAATATGTTTTTACGGTACGGTACTTTTGGAATATACTCTTCCAGTACACGTTAGAAAACGTTTCATGCCAGTCACACAAAAGTAAAACATTGGTCTGATTGTGGGTTAAACATTCAGTAAAGATGGACATAAAATCTATATCAGGCAAGGTATCGCCATTGAGCGTAAAGCCTAAATCAGTCCAGGTTGACAACTTTATGGAAAAAGATACAAGGCTTGTCAACCGGTTCCGGTTTTTAATCATAGCTGAATCTTTACTTGGAGTCAATCGTTTGCGTGTGATCGAAGCTTCCAAGTTTTGGATTCTTCTTTTCCACGCCTACAGTGCTACCATGATTCTCATGTGGTTCTACTACGTCTCAACGGGCATTTCTGGGAACACATTTAACGTCATAAGGTACACAAATGGCTGCGGGCTCGTTATCACCATGTTCTTTGCAGCGTTCGTGCAAGGCGAACCGTTGCTCTCGGTCGTCAATAAAATGAACGAGATCGATAAAACTCTGAAGATTACAAACGAAACAAATGTTTTGAACAAGGCAACCTTTGCAAAGCTCCTGCTCGAAGTGTCTTTCGCTTACTGCGTTTTAGAATTTATCATCTTCAAGGTGTTTTTGGAAGAAGAGTGGAGTCCTCTCTTTTTTCTTCAATATATTGCTTTGTTGTCGCAAGATTGCGAACAAGTGTTATTCTGCATGCTTCTAGTGTCCATTGGCACACGGCTGCAGATTATCAAAGCCCATGTTATGAAGACACTCTCGACAGATGAAACACCGGAGGTCTTAAAGAAAAGAGCCATGCCCCCCGCTGAGAGTTTCGTTGATAAAGCTGACTTGGATGTGAAATGTCTGCTCGGGCTATATGAGTCCCTGCACCAGTGTGCGCAGGAGGTCAACAATCTTGTGGGAGTTCCGGTGAGTGAAACATTATAATCTTCCCGGTTCATTATCTTTAAAGACAGTCACGCGAAGTATGGGCATTACCCCCCAATGATGGTACACGAAGTATTGTAGTATTGCTGTAGAATGGAAAGAAGTGGGTTCTTTATTTTTTACAGACAAGACCTTAAATAGAAAACAATGGTTGTTGTATTCGAAAATTAATTCGCTGTTCATAGTTGCATTTCAATTCAACTTTGTTTTCACTGACATCAAAAGCCTTTGTTTTTTTTAGATGACGGCGATGTTTTTCTGCTCCGGGCTATCGACAACATTATTATTGATGAGCCTCATCAAAATATTTCAAACCACAGAGGTCAGTATAGACATTTTTGTTATGAAGTGGACTTTGTCTTAGTTTCACTAGCGTTACCCACGACAGAAAATTACATCTTTTCACAGATATTATTTTTCAAAAAAAAATTAACAAACCTCTTAGTCATAAGTTTGTTAGACATTTTTGTAAGTTATTTTTAGGACACACGACTGAGAACTTAATATAAAGTAAAATATATATTAGAGTAAAGACATTAAGAAGATGATAGTATATTAAACCAGTTCACCTGTGCACACACTTGCAAAGTCCACGGTCCACGTACAGCTGACTAAACAGAGTTTATTAATTTTGACTCTCATGTATCATTTCATGCGACAAATTACACTCCGTTATTTGATGCTGATGCATGTTGAGTGTGCGGTAAGCAAGCAAGATTAACGTGTTGTATGGGTCCCCTACCACACGTTAGTCTTGCTTGGTCACCAAGGTTAATATGAGTTTTTTTATTTTTATAATTACTGGGTTAGCCAGAATCGTTGTCTTCATTAGCTCTATTTATATTCTTCACGAGTTCCGAGAATTGTTGGATCAACATGATGGATCAGTAATAAAGAAACTATAAATAGAGAAACTAGGTATGTACATATGACATAGTCACACTAGTCATCCGGGACCACGGCACCTGAAAAAGTGCCGAAACGTTGGAAAATTGTAAAAATGTAATAAACGAGCATAAATCCGTATAAAAACAGTTTTAATTATGTCTACAGCTCGTGTTAACCTTAGAAAATACTATAGTCACACTAATTAATTCTTAAAAAAATATTTAAAGAGAAGGTTTGTTAGTTTAGATATTTTGATATTTCGATGTTAGTCATATATATAAATTACGGAATAGATAGGGAGGCCTAATGAAAACAAGGTCCGAGATCGGAATATGGGGTAATTAATAATTGTCATCAGAAATCTTTTGAAATCGACTGATTCATACTAATGCAATGTTTAGTCTGTAAAACTGGTTCGGACTCAGCCATATAATAATGGCTGTTTTCTTAGTCACAGTATGTACGTTATAAATTAGTAGTAGCACTGCTATAATACTCGTTAATGTAAAAAGAAAAATCGAGTGTCGCTTAACATATCTTAGCGCTTGAATCAATAATACTCATTCTTTGAGAGAAGTTATGTGCCTAGTAGAACATATAAGCTGCTTATACAATCACGTTGTTAACAACTAGGTACTTTACTTTTCTCAGGCGTAGAATACTTACAGAAGTTTATTTGGGTCCGTTTTCAGGTGGCCGATATGAATCTGAAAATGAATTGTGTGTACAGTATTTTCCGATGTGTGAAGTATACGTGCCAGGTGATATTCCCCTGCTACTTCGCGACGCAGATGAAGGAGCACGTCCAAGTAATAAGGAAGGTTCTTCATGAGGCCATCAATATATCTGAATTGGGTAAGCTGAAAGTTTTAAGAGAGGAAAATGTGTCGATCGATCGAACGATGCACTTCACACGCTTATCCTTTGTAAGGCCCTGTGTTGATCTAATCGATATCAATCGATATCAACCCTTATATTTCCCCATTGCTGGGGTACAGGTCTCTTCCTGCATCGCAGGGAAGTTAGGCCATACTCCACTACGGGGCCAAGTCAGGGTCCGCGTTAATCTAATCCTTCCCCCCTTTTCACTAAATCAAGCACAATAATTTCAATTCAGGGTGTAAAAACACCAGCAAGTCATCAAGAAGCCGTGCTTCTGTAACCAACTTCAAAACAAGGAGGAGGTTAATAGTTTATCTATACTTCGTTATTTTCAAAATTCGCAATTCCTGAGACACTCAAATTAGAGCTAGTATTTGGCTACAATATTCGTTACATGAAGAATGTCCATTCAATTTAGGATATCTGATTTCAAGCACAATCTCTCAAACAGTGCCACCAAAATTCGCTAAGCTTCATAAATATTTTTCTACAAAAATACAAAATTCAACAAAAAACCTGCAAAGGCTCTTATAAATGACAAAGTCAGACAGACCTATTCAAGTATTGCGCACACAAATATAATTCAAAATATATATATACATACAGACAGAAGCGCTCGTGGCCTAGCCGAACCGAGTGATTGGAATCAATCACTTGAGTTAAGCACCAACAGGCGCGGTCAGGTGCAGGATGGGTCATCGTCCCGTAACTACCGCAAGTGGCATTTTTCCGAGCGCTTCCGTGCTTCGCAAGGCACGTTAGGCCGTTGGTGCCAGCTGTCATGTAATGGCAGTCGTTAAGTCATGTCAGAGGCCTTATGGGCGGCTTGATAACTTCTGACAGTAAGGCCCGCCACTGTCTTACAATCCTCTACCAATCCGGACTTGGCCCCCATGGTGGAGTATGGCCTAACCTTCCTGCGATGCAGGAAGAGACCTTTGTCCTAGCAGTGGAGACATACAAGGGTCGATAACGTTAACGGTATACAGATTGTACCGTAACCTAATAGTGCCCTATAACTGATTTTGGTGAGTTGTCAATACAAAATTCCACCCTGTATTTATATAATTTAAATTACAAAATAGGTACCTCAGAGGTGCACCCCTTATCAAAATACCGCCAACGCCACTTATTGTTTAAGTTAGGGTACTGTAGTTTCTGTATAGTGAGTGTATTGAAGATGTTTTTTTATGTCTTTATCGGCTTAATCACTTATTGCAGTCTAGAACCTTGCAAGTACTTAAGAATTTAAATGTATTTAAGGAATTCTATGGTTACGAATACACGTCCCCAACTTGTTGTAACGTGGAGTACTCTAATTTGTCCTTTTCCTTTCCAGAGGTCATAGAGCGGCGCAAGGTAAAGACCTTCCTCCAGATGACACGTGACAATGGTTTCACCTTCGCTCTCTGCGGAGTAATCACGTTGAACATGTCTATGCCTTTAAGCTACGTCAGTATCTGTACCACTTACCTGGTCATCATCATCCAGTTCTCCAAGTTCTTTGACTAAAACTACAAGAGAATTCAGTTCGCAGACTCTCTGTTTTCTAACAGCAAGAAGAAATTCGAATTCAGTTTACGTTTAGTCTGTCAGACTATTATTTATTTTGAACGTAAGGGAAACTATAGCTCATAAGTACGCCTTGTAAAGTAATACAAACAGCTAATAAAAATATTGTGTCACTGGGTAATATTGTGTTGTTACAATTAGTAAGAAAATGAAATAGTAGCTTAAAGTAGTTAAGTAAAATATTAGACTAAAAATAGCACCATCTAGTGACAACGTCGAGATAGTTACTGAGTGGTATTGCTGCTATACATCACAAATATAAACAGCACGACCACCTTTATACACGTGCACTCTAACGTCAGCGAGCGGTGGTAGCGGAGCGGTGTAGAACGCCGGCTTCTAAATTGGGAGGTCGTAGGTTCGAACCCCGGCATGTACCAATGACTTTGTTTACTAAGTTATGTACATTTGTGAAAATATAGTAGCAATACTACTCGCTCACGGTGAAGAAAAACATCGTAAAGCAACCTTAGTGTCTGAGGTGTGAGCGTACCTCAGCGCTTGCTACGTACAATGGCCCAACTATGAGGCTAAGTGCGGAAATCTCAGGTCTAACTAACACTCTAACGTCAATAACGACTTTGCAACAAAAATAAAAAGGTTAACCTGCTGATATATTTCGCGCGCAAATCCACTAAATGTATAACTACAAACTTTTCTGGTACCTACATAGCCGTCTGCACACATAACGCAAAGTCGTATGTTTCGCGGAGGGCCATTTGTAAAACGACATTGTCATTAGGTCCCCGTTGGCCGTTATGAAGGGCCAAATTGTCCTACAAATTGAACAAAACACGTTTCCCCCTTGATTAACTTTCAGGGGAGGCGGGCAACGGGAATTTAATAAAATAAAATTGGATTCTTTCAATGCTCGAATTTGCATGCTGCTTTATGGACCTCGGCTGAATACGAACCGGTAAATAAGGCCTTTATTTTTCATTTTTTGGGGGAGATATTTGACTTTGTAAATTTTCAACCTACCTGTATGAACAAGTGGTGTCTGGGACTACGGCACCCCAAAGTCTTCGGTGGGTTGCTTTACAATAATGCAAATCAGAAATACGTCATCGAGAATTGATAGCAACTCTTAAAACGTTGACAAATTAGTAGGTATACCTACCTAGTTTTTATTTGTATATGAATTTGTATAAAGTGAAACGAAATATCCTGACAGATAAAAAATTGGGGCTAAATTCGTCACTACGTACAAGTTTTACTTTAGTTAAACCTAAAATTGCGAAAATTTTATCAGCTTTTACATACTAAAGTAATCTCTAGCGGTATTACACTATTAAGTGATCTCTAGCTATTAGACAGCAATAACAATAACGTGGTAAATACTTTACGTTGAAATTAATTTCTGATTTCAGATTACAATGTATGGAAAAGCTGATATTTATTTCGTTATTTCAAGGTATTGCCCTGGAATAAAAATTGCCCGCATTGATGAGTAGACTCCCTATTATCAAATTTGTATGGCAATTTACACGTATACCCTGTAAACTATTAGATTAGATTAAAACTTTGTGACATAAAGTTAGTTACTATTCTTTGATTTTTAAATAAAAATGCAAAGTGTCAATGTTAATCTAGATTCGATATTACCCTTGTATGTCCCCACTGCTGGGGCACTAAGGTCTTTCTGCATCGCAGGAAGGTTAGGCCCTACTCCACCACGGGGGCTCCAGGTTGGTGGAGGATTTTAAGACAGTGGCGGGCCTTACTGTCAGAAGTTATCAAGCCGCCAATAAGGCCTCTGACATAGCTTAACGACTGCCATTACAATCTAGATTCAGTTCGAATAAATTTGTTTAAAAAAATCTGAGAGCAAACCCTCGTCCAACTCGTAACTTCAATTCAACGTACCTAACGGGAAGAAAATACTGTCTTGGAAAACTTGCTTTTACCGTGGTCTCCTAACGAGCTACCATTTGGTTTAAATTGAAACTTCAAACTCAGGAATCAATATCCATAACATTAGGTTAGCCAAGCGATTCCCGCTAATCAGGCGATTGTCGCAAGCATTCGCAGTTAGCATAACCGTTACCGGTGCGCTAGAGATTCGCTTCAGTGTTGGGCCTTCACCCACAGGTATGGGAACGGTTACTGGCACATACACCTTTGGTTTAGCGTTTCGTTAAAAAATAAAATATGGATTCGGGGCTTGCAGTACCTATCTACCTATTGCTGTTGCTGTCGACCTAGCACCAACCCAAATTCTTCCCGCGGGTGTCGTAAAAGGCGACTATGGGACTCAAACCGGGGGGTGGGCAGCAGCGCCGCCTGCAGTACAATTCCACCAAACTGAGATCCCCAACCCGCATGCCCAGCGTGGGGATTATGGGCATTACCCCCCAATGATGGCACAACCTTGCGCTATGCCGCTCATTAGGCGAGGGCTATCTCCAGCTGTGGACTAATATAGCCTGAAGAAGAAGAAGTACCTATCCTATAAAATAAAGTATTCTCTTATCTGTCTATTGGGCAGTTTCTGAATTGAGAATTTCGCTAAGTAGATAGTTAACTGTAGAGCTGTCTCTTCGAATTTCTCAGGAAAGAGCGTGACGGAAGGCTACTTCAGTATTTACTTAGTGAATTCTCAATTTAAAAACTGACCCATAGATAGATACAGAATACTTTATAGGATAGGTGCTGCAAAGACTTGTCGATAATACTTGCGTACGGGAATAAGCCCAGCGGAGGCAAATTTTTTAAGGGTGAGAGGGAAAAATTAGCGAGATAACATCCAGGGGTTATTGCGTCGCTCTGCAGAGACATTTTTGGGTCGACCAAATGACTTTACCGCGAGCTGACGTGGTATTTTTCAAGACATTATTTGGATTTTCAGTACTTTGTGCCAAAGTGGTAGAAAGAATTAAAGGAGATATTTTTACGACTTTAACTAAGGTTCGTAGTAAATAGCTATTGCCTCTGAAATCGCTCTTTAGTGTGAACAATTTCCTCTTCGAAATTATACAGCATCATGACAAACTCGCGATTTCATCCGTCCGTCAATGCTCGTCACTTTGGCCACTTGACGATCGTCATCCAGGAGCTGCCAGCAATCTCCTGATCTACCTGAGATAGTTGTTTCAGCGAGATGGTGGGCGTCTTACGTTGCGTTTTCCAGCGCATCCGACTCGAGAACCTCTTTATCATATATCGGCTGTCGGTTGTACATCAGGCCATTAATTACCACTTGAACTTTGAAGCTTTGCCAATCACCTTGTTTTTTAAGCGAGTTTATGATGTGGTCTATCAAAAAGTCTCCGAGCTTTTCTTATCACGCTAAATAACTTTAAATCGGTAGACTGTCCTACCGTCAATGTCCACTTTTCTGTTTATCAGTTATTATACTTTTCTAAACATCACACACATCAGGAAACGTAACATGGCCAATTTAAACTCCAAAGCAGCGAGAGAATCCGCAAGTGGGTAACCAGGCGGACGATGAAATGTACATTAGGCTCATTTAGCACGTTAGCGTGTTTTATTGCTTTTACGCGGCGCACCATGAGTTGGCAGGTTTGAAACTTGTTAACCTTTGAACCTTTGTGTCATTTGAGGGTGGTAAAGATAGATTCATGCCGAGAACAGGGCGAAGATACTAACCTTTGTCCTGTTCTTCATGCCAGCGGCTCGATAGTGGACGATGTCGTTGAGTCGGCGGAAGCTCCGTGGATGGAGATTGTTGGCGACAGAACTCTTTTTTTTTTAAATTTTTTCTGTTTATAGAACGTTTTTACACATACTGTCAGTTTAAATTTAGTTAGTTCTAGTTCTTATTATATCTATTATGACGGTGCCTAATATAAAAAAAAGGTTATGGTACCTATAGCAGATCGAAAGTTTTATTTAATATTTTAGAAATGAAAAAGGAACGGCACCTATACGGTGATCAACAGAGATGGCAAGAGACCGTGAGAGATGGAATTTGAGGGAAAAGGCCTATACCCAGCAGTGGACAGTGACGGCCTCGCACCCTCAGAACGAAAGAGGCCTAAGTCAAAAAATAGTAAAATTGAGTTAAAATCATAGAGAAACATAAAAAGGTATGCTCTATCCGATGAATAGTAAAACAAAGGCACTTATGGTAAAAAAAGAGCATAGCTAATCTTCCGTCCACGGCATACCTTTTTATGTCTCTCTATGATTGTAACTCAATTTCACTATTTTTTTACTTAGGCCTCTTTCGTTCTGAGGGTGCGGCCTGATGTTGATGATGAAAGTAGAAGTGAAGTGGAAGAGAAATAGAAATACATGCGCGCCAATATTTTTTTAATTGTGTATACTTTTCCGGACGTTTGCAAAAGGCAAACTTTAAGAGTGTGTTTCCTGTTTAGGACCCATTGTCATTTTGACATCAAATAAATTTATATTTTCTGGTCAATCGTGGTTCGTAAGCAGTAAGATCTTAGACAGCAGCCACAAAGTTGATGCAGTCCATTAAACACGAGCGTGAAAGCGTTAAGGGAACGTTTTATTTGCGTACCAGTCACCTCCGGGTTCATTTATGCTTAGAAAATTAAATTTGCATGTATGTAAAGTCGACAGCACATCAACGTTTACATGCGTTTTCGTTAAAATGCGGACTTTCCTTCTCGATCGCTTATTCTATAAAGGTTGTCTAGAATACATCACTTTTAGTGGTAAGTCCGCCGTCTGTACTATTGGGTTAGGAAATATCTGTGTAATTTCCATTTTTATGTCCGATTATGTATCTCTATGTATCTGTCTAACATTTTCAATTAATGTTAAAAAGTGAGTATATTTCTGACAAACGTAGTCTGTGTCGTCTTCATAATATTATTTCGGATATTTCACATATTGTACTTTGGATAAGCGATTTATAATATCGACCTTTGTATGTCCCCACTGCTTTCTGCATCGCAGGAAAAGACCTCCATACTCCACCACGGGGGCCAAATCCGAGTTGGCCCGCCACTGTTTTACATTACTCCAGGATTGTAAGACATTGGCGGGCCTTACTTTCAGTAGTTATCAAGCCGCCCATAAGGCCTCGGACATGGCTGAACGACTGCGATTACATGACAGCCGGCACCAATGGCTTAGCGTGCCTTGCGAAGCACGGAATCGCTCGGAAAAAATACACTAACGGTAGTCACGGGACGGTCACCCATACTGCACCTGACCGCGCCTGTTGTTGCTTAACTTAAGTGATTGATTGCAATCATTTGGTTCCCCTAGGCCGCGAGCGCTTCAAACCACCTGTAAGCTAGCAAAATTTGATGCCAACTAAAAGTTAATTTTGGCTATCGGAAAATAGATTTTCAAAATCACCTCAACATCTTTAACAACCTATTTTTAATTGCTTTCTCCTAAACATTTCATAGGTTTTTTTTAATTTGTGTAAATACAGACGTATTGTATTCAAACTTCTCCACGAAACAAAAATACATTCAGCTGGGTACTACTCTCCTCGTACTTAATACTTTACGATATTACAAAAAGTCAATACAAAGCCCTTGCCGAAAACGCGCAAAGGACAAACCCCTTGACCAATTCAATTTATTAGCACAGATTTTGTACTGAAATTTAAAACATTTTCTCGAAGCTAAGCGGCTTTTACAAGCGGAGAGGGTGCTCTTAACGACCATCGGGGATGTTACACAAAACATTATGCTCGTCTAAATTAAAACAGTATTGCAACCCGATTCAGAGCTGTCGCTAAGCCATCACAGTCCCAGAGCGTAGATTCTGTAAAAGCATTGTAGAACCTGCATGATACCTGCATGAACGCGCCCAGTTTCATTTCATTGCCACTCCAAGTCTATGCGCGCTCACGCGTCAAACCTTGTATCTGTCATTGGAATAACATGCTCTAATGGAATCCAAGTCTTGGTATTGTTCTAAAATGAAACACTCTCCCTTAACAGCTAAGCAACAAAATTCTGGCGACAATCCAACGAATATCTGAGGTTCAACAGTTGATTGTATGGGTATAATTGGCGTCATTATTATTAAAAAGAGATTCTGCTAGACAGTCACAGAGGAATTACTGACACATCTCGCTAGAAGCTAGCTTAAAACATAATGAAGCATTAATGTCATCATTGTCCTAAGACCAAGTTATTGAGGTATCTCCAAGGAGACAACTCCTAGTACATCGTCAGAAAAGGAAACTAAATTAAGTTTGAGGATTTTCAGCCCTACTTCGGCCATGTTTGAATTAAATATTATGTAATATTATATACAGACTTACTTTACATAAACTTTGTAGAACTAGAGATACTTATTAAGATTTTATGATTAAGAGGTTGAGAGGATTATGATTAAGAGGTTTAGGGTTATGTTTTTTATATTTTGTTATAAACATATAATCTTCATCTCGTCAATACTGCAGCTTTGGCTATTGATAAAACTTCGTATTTATTTACACAAAATTTATTTATTTATGTATTAAGTAATTTTAGTATGGAATAGATGATATTCCTTCGCGTTTTTTGTTTTAATTCCACTTAAATTACTAAAATTTGTTCGGATTTATGAGTACGGAGAACATCACTTTTCTTTTGGACGTATGTGGCAATTTCCTTACACCGTGTATAACAAGCTATACTTCGAATATAATTTTATTACGTTTAACTTTTATTGCCTTAGCTACAATGGCCCAAACACAAACTAATTTTCAATACGAAAAATAAAAAGAAAGTCCGACCCAGTCTAGTGGATGAGAAATAATTAATTTTCACATCCATACAGAATTAGGCTATAAATTTTTTCAGACAGGGTTCTCAGGATGCTTTCAAGATTCTGTGGTTGCTGCATCTGCTTCAACGACTCAATTCAAAAATCAACTACGTGCGCCTCAGCGAACATTGCTGATGCACTACACCAGCGAGGCAGACCCAACAGTATTTTGAGAGCATAATTATGTTAAAGATGATAAAAAGTAGCTTGTCCTCTTCCTCAGAGTTCAATCCTTACGAAATTTTATTAGAATGCTTCCAAATGTTTAGGCGTGAGTTACATCCGCGCTTCTATTATAATAGCTTTGATCGACCCAATCGACTTGTAAATTTAAATACTGCAAGTTACTCATAAAAAAATGTGCGTAAACTCACGCCTGTATTTCGGAGGGCTAGCCACAGTATTACAAGTTATCGATCGATAACGTTTACTTATCGTTTGCTCCGAAATAAAGGGCTGATTAAATTTTTCCTCTCTTTATCGTCTGTCATACAAATCGGCCTAAATGGACGCTCTCAAGACAGACTGACTACTCAAGGGAAACAATGGCTTTTAAAATCTGCAATTAATTCCTTCTGCAATTAATTGCAGACGGGGATCGAGTGTTTTTAATCACTTACGGCCCCCACAGAGGGCAGGAGGTCCCGTATTCTCAAAATCATTGCTATTTTTTTTTCTCAACGGTAATCAAGGGCTAGATATTGAGGTCCAAAATCGTATTAATTTCATTGCATAATTTTGCCACAACGAATTTTTTTCATTATTTTTCTCGATGGAGCAGGCTTGCTCAGAACCTATACCATCCAGACAGCTTACTTGTCCTAACCCACAGGAAAGACTAGTCAATACGTGCGGAGTCAATCAAGCTGCGAGCGTCCTTTTGTCGGTTAGCATAAGTACCTACCTAATAAGATCCCATCATCATCATAATCAGTCGGTCGCAGTCCACAGCTAGACC
Source organism: Yponomeuta sedellus (assembly GCA_934045075.1). Taxonomy (NCBI): domain Eukaryota; kingdom Metazoa; phylum Arthropoda; class Insecta; order Lepidoptera; family Yponomeutidae; genus Yponomeuta; species Yponomeuta sedellus. Next base: position 17,611,624 of record OW203730.1, read on the forward strand.
CGTGAACAGTGAACTGACAACGGCTGCCCATAGAAGCCTATGCCTATCCTAAGACACGACACTGAGCCCAATCTGCGGCTCTTCTCTTCTAGTCACTGCCCAAACCTTTGCGACTGTCGTCGCTCCACCTGATCACAGGATGTCTTTCCCTACGTTTGCAGATCCACTCTATACTCTATAACTATTCTACCCTAACGGTTCAACAACAAGATCCCATAAATGCAATCAATAACACTAAAACATTTATCAATTCTTACAAAAGTAGGATGTGCTGTGGCCACAGATATTGGTTTGTGGGTCAGACATACCGACAGCACCCGTTCACGAGCATAACGCAAGGGTCCGATTCGAGACAAAGACAATTAAGAGGGCCCATTTACCGAACCCGGTCGGTGGACCCTTATGCTGTAATTCGCTAAGTCTTAATAACACAAGAAAAACTTCCCGAATTTCCCGTTCTATTAGCGCCTTTGTCAAAGTTTATGTGTGCTATTATCGTGAGAGGCAGATTACGGGACCAAGTTTAGCCATCTTTTGTTTGCCTTCTTTGTGCCGTAATGGTTTTGGGAATGTTATCGCTATCAGGATGTAGTTATAATTAGCGAAAACGGGCTTCGTGATATCCTTTTGTGATCAAAGTCAGCCTCGAGGGTAGGTAATAATTTTAATTAGATGTTTCAAAATGGAGAAAAGATTCCTCGGGCTTCCTTAGCTTTGTTTTAATTTGGTTAGCGGTAAACGTGTGATCAGTGTAATTTTTAATTGAATGAAGTCGTCTTCCTTATTTAAGGGGCACGCAGTGTTACAGATCATTATTTCCAAAATTCCATAGTCAACTTACGTTATGTCTGAGGCACTATGGGCGGCTTAATAAATTCTGACAGTAATGCCCGCCACTGTCTTACAATCCTTCACCAACCTGGACTTGATCCCCGAGGTGGAGTATCGCCTAACTGTCCTGCGATGCAGGCGGAGTGCTTCATCAGTGGGGACATACAAAAGGTTGATATCATTGCCAAAATTGTCAGACCAATCTTCCAATCATATTAATAGGGATTTTTAGGATACATTACCGAGAATCTAGGGTCAATCCAGGATAGGCCCAAAATTTAGTAAGTCTAGTCCTGGGCCACCAAAAATATGAGAAAATATAAACATAGAGATTGATCTGATACTTATTGCGAAAACGCTCAGTAATTTTTTTTTTTCATTATTTGCGTTAGGGGTACTGCATGTAGAGGTCCCGTGCTGGAATGCGCTCCATGTGTTCCGGAGCGCCTTCAGCGGAGAAGGGGGAGGTGACACCCCCCCGAAGGAGTGCCCGCGAGGGTGCCCGCACACGGGGTCGCGGTAATGTACGCAAGCGTTCCCGTGGCCCCGTCCCCGCGAATGCGGAGGAACAGCAGGAGTTTTAGTCGGCTCTTCTCATGGCGGGGAGTCCGACATAATTACAGCGCTCTTCCGAGCCGCTGATACCCGTAATAGGTTTACTGTCAACAATCTTATGTTAAATGTGAAAAAGACAAAATGTATAAAGTTTACATTGCCCAATGTAAAAAAGTGGACACAAGTTTAATTATAGCTGGTGACAGACTAGACCTAGTAAAGGCCACGGTGTTTTTAGGCATTACAAGAGACTCGAAACTGCAATGGGGTCCACACATAAAAAATCTAGCGGGTAGGTTAAGCTCAGCCGCATTTGCAGTTAGAAAAATTAGGCAACTAACAGATGTGTCAACTGCGAGGCTTGTCTATTTCAGTTACTTCCACAGTATTATGTCATATGGTTTGTTACTATGGGGGCGGGCGGCAGACATAGAAACAGTTTTTATTCTACAAAAAAGGGCTGTTAGAGCTATCTACAATTTACCTACCAGGCAATCGCTACGGGATATTTTCAAGGAAATAGGAATTCTAACGCTGGCCTGCCAATATATATTCGATATCATAATGCATGTACGAAAAAAGATTAAATTAAACAGGGATATCCATAACGTCAATACCAGAAACAGAAACAAAGTTGCTTTATCTCAATTCAGATTAGCCAAAGTAAATGCATCTTTTGTAGGACAAAGCGTACGTTTTTACAATAAAATTCCAGAACATATTCTATCCTTGCCTGAAAACAAATTTAAAAATTTCATTAAAACGGTGCTATGTAAAAAGGCCTATTATAGAATAGATGACTTTATAAATGATGTAAGCCGTTGGCAGTAGACCAATTCCACAACGAGTCAATCATAGTTATTGAATAACAATTTTATTCACATGTAGCAAACAGCAGTAGAATCACTGCGATCCTCAGTGTTAGTTATATCGTATTTAAGTTTGTACAGACGACGTAATTGCATACTAGTAAATTATGTAAGTATGACATACATTCTGTAACTGACAAGAACTTAATCTGCAGGTTTGCTAAAGGTCATTCAAATGCTGGCATGGTCGCCGGGTCATCTATCTCCCTCCAAAATGGTTGCGACTGATGATGGCTGACCTCTGCGTTATGCTCGTGAACGAGTGCTGTTCGTGTGTCTGGCCGCAGCACTTGTTATGTTTTCACGACCTATTTGGAATTTAAAGTCATTAATGGCAATTATGGAATCTTATCATACGTATATGTGTATCTGATGCATATAGATTTAAGAGGACTTGAGAATAGATGGTCAGAGTGGAGATTTTTCCCCCGGTGCCTTTTTCTCCACTACACTACGGCCCGAAGGCAGCGGCTTTCACTTTCATGTTACATTGCACTTTGACATTCAGCAAATAGAATGAAAATTGTTTACGTTGAAATAAATTGAATTGAATTGAATAGGGTTTCTCCTGGGTTGAAAAAAGGGTAACTGCATGAAGCCCCTTAAGGTGCTTTGGGATTCTTACTAGCGTGACCAATGGAATAAAATCATAACGTGTCTTATAATACGGTTTCTTCGTAAGTAAATTAGTAAATATAAAAAAATCTGAATATCTGCAATAACTATTTTTAGAACATACGTAGTTTAGGCTATTAAGCTTAGAGAATAGCACCAACCCAAATTCTTCCCGCCGGTGTCGTAAAAGGCGACTAAGGGACATAAACTGGGAGGTGGGCAGCAGCGCCCCCTGCAGTACAATTCCACCAAACTGCGATCCCCAACCCGCAGGCCCAGCGTGGGGATTATGGGCATTACCCCCCAATCTTGCGCTATGGCGCTCATTAGGGGAGGGCTATGTCCAGTAGTGGACTAATATAGCCTGAAGAAGAAGAAGAAGACGTAGTATCATCGATAAAATATATTTTATCGATGATACTACGTCCCAGGAGAAACCCTATTCAATTCAATTCAATTTATTTCAACGTAAACAATTTTCATTCTATTTGCTGAATGTCAAAGTGCAATGTAACATGAAAGTGAAAGCCGCTGCCTTCGGGCCGTAGTGTAGTGGATAAAATATATTTTATCGATGAAAGTATCAACATCCCAAAACATTAATCGAATTTCGCTAAAACGGCCGTTTTGGCGAAAATTGACTTAAGTCTGAGATGGTTGACCCTAGGCTCTAGACTGTAGGTTCCAAAAATAGTTATCACTACTGTAAGTAGATAGATAGATAGAATATTGTATTTATACAGCGTGGAATCCATCATACACTGTGCACTCACAACGTCTTGAAGGTATTCAAAGATCATTCACAAGACATTTAGCTTTCGTTTCATTAGGCATATGTTGTAGATGCCCTTATGCACAGCGGCTAAAATTTTTCAATATGCGATCTCTTAAAAGTCGTCGCACTAAGCGCGACCTTACTTTTCTTCACAAATTAATAAATGGTAACATATCCTGTAGTAACATCTTTTAACACGTATCTCTTACAGTGTCTTACAAATACCCTCGTCAACCTATCAGTAAAATACTATGTGGTCCCTATAGTAAAACTAACACCGGTGCTGGCGCAACTATAAACAGAATGTGTCAAAGCTACAACTATATAATTTCTGAAGTTCCCAGCATAGATATTTTTTGTGACACACTCAACATATTTAAGTCGAAAATAAGAAAAGTTATTCAACATTAAGCTTTAATTATTATCTATATCAACAAAACATCTAAAGTGAAACTAAAATAATAACTAAACTAAAATCTAATTAACATAAAGAAATAAAAATAAATAGGTACCTATAATTTACAAATAAAACACTTGGCACAGGTCGGTGTCCCTCGGCAGGGAGCCCAGAATGCTGGCAACATTCCCCCTTTGGATGGCCAGACTTATTCTCTGGCCGAGGTATGCGCCAGCCCTCCGATCCTCCGTGGCATCGATGAGGCGCGTTGACAGCTCTCTAAAGAGCGAACGCGCCTCGGGGCCCCACGGGCCCAGTGTCTCGACCCCAAACGGCGCGACAACATTTGATTGTGTAGGTTCCAAAAGTTTATTTTTGTTCTTAATTATTTTTGATTAAATTTTAAGGTTTTTTGTTTGTGTTCCTTCCTTTTAAGTAAGTTGTAGTGTTGATATATTTAATGTTGAATACATTCCATTGGTTGCACAACAGAATTGTTATGTTAAACTTCAAATTCGATTTCTATTTGTGTAGCCCTGCCTATGCATCTTAATAAATAAATAAATATTCTTTATTGTACACAGAAAATAAAGTAACAGAAATTACATAAAAATATTGTACAAATGGTGACCTTATTTCTTAAAGCAATTCCTTCCAGGCAACCATAGAGAAATTAGAGAGACAAGAAAGAAATTAGAGACGTGTAGTCGGTGCAATATAGAAATTAAGATTTCTATTAAGCTATTAATTAATTTCTATTAAGATTTGCTATTAAGATTTTTAATGTTTACTTTTTGAAAAAAAAATAGTATTTCATTGGTGGCGCTAGTTAGAAGCCCAAAACGCCTTAACAGTTCTGGTCTAAAAGAGATGGAGCGTGCAAATGCAGCATCGATTGAAAATTGGGTGTTCGAGCTGAGGTTCCAACTCTACTCGCTTCAAATTTTCAAACGATAACTTTTCTAAACTTACTGCACAAGAACTTCCATCGTTATCACGAATTTGAAATTCGAACAATTTTCAATCGAAAACTTAAGAAAAGGTATTTTCGTAAAATGTGAGAGAACGTGTAGGTCGTGAACATTCGAGTGAGATGTACTTTCAACTATATGCTTCCTTCAGCTTCCAGAAAATGTTCTATACAATCTATGAGCATATCAACCTTTACACTCGTCATCTTTACTCCGTTACGTTGTGAGAGACTTTGCAACTAACATGTAAAACGCTCGTGGCCTAGGCGAACCGAGTGATTGGAATCAATCACTGGTTAAGCAACAACAGGCGCGGTCAGGTACAGGATGGGTGAGCGTCCCGTTACTACCGCTAGTGGCATTTTTCCGAGCGCTTCCGTGCTTCGTAAGGCACGTTTAGCCGTTGGTGCCGGCTATCATATAATGGCAGTCGTTAAGCCATGCCAGAGGCCTTATGGGCGGCTTGATAACTTCTGACAGTAAGGCCCGCCACTGTCTTACAATCCTCCACCAACCCGGAATTGGCCCCCGTGGTGGAGTATGGCCTAACCTTCCTGCGATGCAGGAAGAGACCCGTGCCCCAGCAGTGGGGACATACTAGGGTTGATAAAGTATAACGTAACGTATGTAAAGGTCGATGTGCTGTCGACTGGACCCAAATTTATATTTCGCATCATTCCTCGGCTTCTCGTCCACTAACGATATGTTAATTTAATCCGAAAAATCGGTCAGACTTTGTCCCTAAGGGACAAAAGTCCCTGAATCGTAAAAAACGTCCTCCGAGTAGTTGTCGCAGACTCAACGGTGTGCGGTCATTGTTCCCTGGAAATTGAGTGAAGCGTATCGCTGTGGAAGCAAATATTCTGAGATTACATTGTGTTTTAATTTACATGAAGTTGAAAAAGAAAAGGCGTTTTAAAAGAAAACACCTAACATTTGTCCAGTCCGGTCTCTTGATGTCCTCGGTAACTTGTGGGACTTTTTGTACGGAGTACTTTTAGTCCTTTGTGTGCGTTATTCGATACAATTTATAAGAGATCTATATCGACGGACAAAAATGTACCCAGGGGATAGTCCCTCGCCTGCGCAGGCCTTCAATTATCATCAAATTTCGAGATCATGCCGAGTTGGTCGTAGGCCATTTCAGGTTGGCTGGCGGAGGTTAAACGGGTCATTTTCATTTGCACTTCATAATTGGCAATTAGGGTTGCTGGTCCTTGTTACGCTTCGCGTCGCCATTGATTACTCAACGTGTGCTGATTACTACAATTAGTTTCCATGCACTAGCTATTGTTTGGCTTAAAGCATAATGGTGAATATCGTTTATTCAGAAGTAAGTACTGATTCGATAATACGAACATAATAATATTGATTTGCTTACCATTGGAGATTGGTACTACGATTCAAATTAACTGTGGTTAATAAGACCACCATGTGTTTCTACTAAATCATTTTTCAAATCAGTAATTTACTATTACTGATTTCTCGTGCACTAACTGTGTTAGATGTTTCATTTGTTATGTAATGGGAGTTGTGCTAAAATAAATGTTCTGTTTTTTTTTTTGACTAAATGTAATGTTTAGAGTTTGCGCTGATATTTCGATTTGGGCAGCTATAATTAGTTTTTTTAGTTTTCAAGGGAAAAAAAGAACTTAAGTCTACGACACTGGAAGAACATCATACGCGAAAGTACGTCGTCATTAACTGTGACGTACTTTTAACTAAACAAAACTAAAACGAACGCTAATCTATGCAAACGTAATCGTTACATAATAAAGATTTTGTTTAACATTATACTGACAATATATTGGCGTTTTAAATTCAAGAATATTAAACCTTCTTTTTATCAGCGAAAGTTAAAATGTCGAATTAGTCACAACTTATAAATATGAATACAATAAATCAGTAAATATTATTAATGTATAATTGTAACTTTACATTTAGCGACATTTAAAATATAGTATCATTTGTAACTATTGTATATATTTAGGACTATGCCCATTTGTCAAATGACATCTGTTAACAGTATATTAGCATATTGTTGCTATACGGGAAATCAGGATATGTATAGGATTTTAAATGCCATGTCAGAGGCATTATGGGCGACTGTAAGACCCGCCACGAATGTGGGAATACTTCAGAGCATTCTATCGGAACCGTGTAGCGGACACGCCAGTATTATTTATGAATTTGTTAAGGATTGCTTAGTTATAAGATCTATGTAGTTTGATAATTATTGTATGACTAGGTGATTACGGGGCTGACATGCTCGTTCTGCGAACAAAGCCCCTAAATTAATTAAGATTAAAAAAAAAGACCCGCCACTATCTTACAACCCTCCATCAATCCGGACTTGGCCCCCGTAGTGGAGTATGGCCTAACCTTCCCACGATGCAGGAAGAGACCCTTGCCCCAGCAGTGGGGATATACAAGGGTTGATATCGATAGGATTTTGGAATTCTGTTGGTCGATGTTGAACAAATTAAACAGGGATTTAATATTTAAAAACCTATTTAGAGGCTAAAAATTTCACCCATGCCGGGATTCGAACCCGCAACCTCTGGCTATCCGTACCAGCGCTCTACCAATTGAGCCAATGGGCGACTCACAACATCAGTGAAATTTCGAACCTCTTTACAATATTCTCTGTATTACGTACATTAGTTAGTGCATTAAAAATAAAAATGGTGTAATAGGGATTTAATATTTTTACCAGCGGTTTGTGGCACAGTACCATTCTGTTCTGTTTGCTATGAACAGTTTTCAGTTGTGTTTTTGTACGCACTTTGGGCAGTTGAAAGCTGTTAGCAGTAGATCAACAAATTGTTAGTGTACGAGAAACTTGCTAATGCAAGGCGTCAATTAGTGACTCGGATTTCGACAGAATGTAAAAATATTCAACTCGTCAGTGCACACAAATTTTGCCATCATGGCAAATAAAAGCTGAAAAAATGGCAGCTGTTTCATCGTTACCATCGAGCTTAAATTTTTGGGTAAAATGGACTATAATGTATACATTTTCATTCACTTTGCTTATGGAGAAGTTATTAAAAAAATCTGTGTGCTATTAAAAAAAATACTTCGTCATCGAGTAAGCTAGATATCAGAGTCTTTTTTTAAAACAAACATTTTCCTTTCCTTGAATCTTTTAATTATTTTAAATGAGATAATGTTTATCAGGTTATATTAAGCAGATAAAGTGAAATAATTGTAGTTTATTTAATCAACCAATAGAAACCATTTTCAAAGATTGATTAAAAAAAAACAATATGTATGTACCTATGTTGAAATTTAACCTGAAATTACTACAAAAGTACAACAGTGACGTGACAACGTTCTATTGGCGGAGTGGTTTTTCCGGTGTTTAGACTGTCAACGTGGATTGATTGGTTTTGGATGACTCGGCCCAATTTCAAAAGTAAAAGCCTTTACGTTGATTGCTGCATGTCACCAATTACAGTTAGTTGGACCCAGATATGTGGTTAGACCACAACAACAATGAAATTCGTTGGTTCTGCTTTGACCATTGTGTCTGGCAATTAAAATATTTGCCAATTTGTCTCTTTTCGCTCACTCAGCCCATATTTTAATGGGCTATTTTAGCTAGTCAGCAATTGCCATCCATTGGTGTCAATGGCTTAAATTGTGATAAGGCATAAAATTCGGGCCAGCAAAAGTTTATTAATCACCAACGCATTTTAGTTTTTAGTATTCTGTTTAGTACTTTGCCTCAAAACAAGAATGTTTTGAGTCCAAGCAATTACATAAAGTTTAATACCATCTATTGCAATGAGCCGTTTTCAGAATAAGTTCACAAATCAATTCAGGCGTGGCCATAGAGAACCGAAATGCGGCTGTCAAAATTAATCTGCGCTGAGCAAAATTTGTCAGACGTGGCCTTACAGTATTTTTAAGGTTAACACGAGCACTAGACATAGACACTAGTCAGTTTTCCGAGACCACGGCACTTGAAAAAGTGCCGAAACGTCGGAAAATTGTAAAAAATGTAAAATAAACGAGTAAAATCCGTGTAAAAACAGTTTTTATTAGACGAGTCCCTGTTTTTGTATGACCACCGTTGTAAAAGCCATCTATGGATTGATTTGTGAACTTCGGCTGAAAACGGCTCATTGTATTAATTTCACTTTTTTTTCTTAACCATATCAAACACTTGACGGCATGAGCAAAGGACCGGATGGGTTGTGTTGAAGGAAAGGAGGCCTATGCCCATAGTGAGCTGTGTTTAAGGAGGACTGATTAGATAGATACATATTAAACACTACTGGCAGCTTCGGATAACAGGAAACCATTTGAAAATGTGTGACGATAAAATAAAAAAATACATAACATATACAATACATACCTACACAACTCACGCCTGTAACCCTTACTATGATTTTACGTTATAAATCAAAATTTTGCTGTCCGTATTAAGGCCGCCATAAACCTAACTGAGGGCTGTTTTAGTATCATAGTTTGTTTTATAAAGAAGACCACTAGATTAGTATACTCTATACACTAGATTAGATTAGAATACTCGGTAGGTACTGAAAATAGCTACCATAGTTATCAAAATGGACGAAGCGTAAAAAAACGCATTATAAATGAAGATATAATAATAATTTCCACACAACACAATCACGTGAACTGGTCCCAAACTAGTATACCCTGTACTATGGTAACCAGGCAAGGACGTCATAAATATGAAAACACACCCAGACTGAGACCTTGTACAAATGTACGGTGCCACCCGTGGAAATCGAACCCACAACCTCTGCATTGGTGCTTGGGTAACCTTAACGGCTATACCAACGAGGAAGTCGCTTTTTTTTTTGCTTTTTTCCATTGGTGGCGCTAGTTAGCAACGGGAAGCGTCCAGCTCAGTCCATTGACCCTCATAGTAGTCACCACGGTGGTCAGTATCCAAGTCGTAGGGGCTCCGTCTGACAACAATATACCGCAACGTGATTGTGCCCCATAAAATGAATTCAAAGTGTCCATGTAAGCGCGTTTCGTATAATGTATTCCGGTGGCGGAGCAACCTTTCTTTCGGGCGTGCTCGTGCAAGGTACCTGAAAGCGTGAGGTCGTCGCAAGCATACGAAATTCACCACAGAAGGTCAGTCAAGATAAACCACAGTAAAATCTGTAGTAATAATTTTACTCTGAAATCTCAGAGTAAAATTAGCTGTACCTACATTAGTAAACAAAACTGCATCACATGTAGTCTATACCTACAGGGTGAATCTAGGTACTTTGAAAGTCAAGGTTATACATACCCGCGTCTTTTAAAGTTTATTAAGTGAATATTAGAATGACATATTATCCTACCATTCTAATATTATAAATGTGAATGAATTGAGTAAGACATCAATCACGCAATAACGCCTGAACTGATTTCCATGAAACTTGGCGTGCAGATAGACAGAGATCTGAATTGAGACATAGGGTACGTGATATCCCGGTAACTTGTCCAGCACTAATCCTGCGCAGAAGAATTCGCGGGCACCAGGTAGTTGACAATAATTCAGGAATAATAAACCCAATAAGGTACCTATTGTTAATACTATGGGATATTTTGACCACTCAAAATAAGCTGATCTCAAACTGTGTTATGGTAAACAAGCAGAAATAGCTGTAGTGATGCTAGCCTTAAATATGCATAAATTTCTGCTCACGCTTACCTGAGATAACTTTCTGAAAATCATATTTTCGCATTTTATTTCGAATTGGAAGGTAGGTCTAGCATGGGCTTATCAAGCTGGATAAGCCTGGGGCGGCACTGCAAAAACCATGCATTTGTTACTGACAATATATAAATATTTTTTAGGTACATACTAATGCCGCCCATTGTGGCTTTGATAGTATTCAGCTGAGCTATGTCCATTTTCGGGTCCGGAAAATGTATGAAATTATGTTTTCTTCTGTAATCGAAAAAACGAATTTAATGTTTTTGTTGGTGTAATTGATTGTGTGCCCAAAATGAATCTACTCAATAATTTGTTTTATAAGTTATGTACATTTGTGAAGTTGTAGTGGCAAAGTGTGTGCGAGAGAATGCATGCTAGACTTTGCAACAGCCTTAAACAGTCCGGTTGGCTGGTTAGTCCGGCGCAAACGTCCGCGTCTACATTAGAGACACGGACTGCAATAACCTCCTATTCTGAGTGCTTAGTGCGAGTTTTTTAACTACTCGATCGCGTTAACGTAAACTCATATTTCTATGGCATCGAGGAAGCGCCACCTAGCGACAAGTATGGAAATTAAAATTGCTGAGTGCGAGTTGTAATGGTTTACGTTGAGAAGTGAACACGTTTACCAGCCAAAACACGAACAAATGCGAGTGCGAGTTGTACTGTGACAGCGTTTTATCAGTTCGAACGGTTAACTTACTCATATTCACTACTCGATGCTCGATTAACGCGGTAGTAAAGTCATTCGATTGGATCTGTCAAACTCGCACTAAGCACTCTGCACCCCTTTTACAGACGGATGAATAGAATTTCCTGTCAAGTATTGACCTTTTGCTACTGCGTCGTTGGCAATGTTTACATAACCGCTGCGCGGTTTGGCAAATATGTATTTTTTTTATACAAATACAACATGTACTTAATAACAAGACGTATAACCGACACAAAGTTATGCTGACTAAGCCGGTTTAAAAAAAGAATAAGTATATTTTTAAATTAAACATTTCCTCGGCTAAAACTCCAAGCAGTGAATGTATGGCAACACTTGTTTACCTGCAAAACTTTGGGTGGATCACTTTTGTACCCTGCAGCAACAATATTTGATATAAAAATATCTAGTCCAAAGTCAATACGTCTGTCTTTTCGTAATTGAATTTTGCATAATTCTACTTGCTCCTTAACAATATTAGACTTGGAGAAACATCTTTATTCATTCTGTAACTTTGCGAAAGCAATCTCCCATTTTACGTCTTGTTTCGTGTTGTGACACCTACTCTCTAATTAGGCATGATAGGACTCATTTGGAACACTGCCTTATTACTGATTTCTTGTTTCAGTTTCGTTGGCATTTTTGTTTAATTTTTCACTCTAGGGAGAAATTTATCCGTGCACTGCTCAATGTATGGGTGAGCTAATGTCATAGTCGCTCGCTCATCTTGTGTGTGACATTAAAATATATTAATAATGATTGACCAAGCGACAGCTCCATCTGTGGCTCAATGTCACTGACTCTGGGTTAGCGACGTTGAGTTAGTTAGAAAACAATATCTTATTTATCTTATCTAAACATTATGCTGTCGACTATGCTGAGCCATGTCAGAGGCCTTATGGGCGGCTTGATAACTTCTGACAGTAAGGCCCGCCACTGTCTTACAATCCTCCACCAACCCGGACTTGGCCCCCGTGGTGGAGTATGGCCTAACCTTCCTGCGTTGCAGGAAGAGACTCGTGCCCCAGCAGTGGGGACATACAAGGGTTGACAACGATGCTATCGACTGTAGCACTGCCTATCTAGAACTCAAGAGTTTAATTAAATTAGGAGCTAAACAAGACTATTGTGAAACTAATGAGTAAACGGGGTGTAACAAAATCGGTATTACACAACCAACAAAGAGAAATTCTTCTCTACAATAAGAATAAGTTACCTAAATAGGTTTTTAAATTTGTCCTTAGCACGGGTTAGTGCATTAAAAATAAAAATAGTATAATCATGTGGGTACAGTGATATCGTTCCGATGTAAAACCTAACTGCAAAGTAGGTAGTCGGTGCTGTAAGTGATGCAATTTGCTTAAGCCAGATGTCGCTGCCTGTACGTAATACAGAGAATATTGTAAAGATGTTCAAAATTTCACTGATGCCGGTGAGTCATTGGCTCAATTGGTAGAGCGCTGGCACGGATAGCCAGAGGTTGCGGGTTCGAATCCCGGCATGGGTGAAATTTTTAGCCTCTAAATAGGTTTTTATGAAAGAAATTTTTAAAATATGTTATCGTCAAAATTTACTGACGTAAAAATCAAGGTTAATGAACTATTTGACTTTTTATTATCCTAATACATAGCAGCGAGTCGTAGCAGCAGCAAAGTTGAGATGTTAGAACTAAGTTCTAAGTTTTTATCCAATTGATTAGTTCACTACAGTTGAGGCTATGCTGGAGTTGAATGGTTTCTCCTGAGTTCTTTGACTTGCGTTTCTTGAACTTTTTAAAGTTTATGAGCCACAAAGTAAAGACAATTTTAACAGAAATAAATGAGTTTATGATTTTAAATGTGTGAAATTATTTTAATTTTGTAGTGAAATTTCACACATAATATTAATTACTTTGACTGACACAAATAAAGTTTCATATTTTTATTTAATCATAATTTATTTTCATTACTATAGTTATTTCAATGTCTGAAAAAGGCACCAGGTGAAAAATATGAAAATAATGTATCGGGTTATTGTGGTGTTTTATGAATTGAAAATATTTGGTGTAATAATAGTTCTGCCGATACGGTACATCGCAGTTTTCGCAAAGACAGCCGGAAAATAGATTATATAATTTTATTACCTAAGTACTTATATCATATAGGTTTTCTGTACAGTATTAAAAACGTACGTGCATAAGCGCCTCCTTTCGACACCTTCGAATTTGCGTCTGTTTCTACGTGTACCATCGTAAAAACATTCTTATCAGAAGACACTACCATTGGTTCAGTGAAACAATAATTGTAAATTTGCATGAGAATAGGATAGCACATAATGGTATAAACACACTTGCGGGTACTTACCTGTGTGGTGAATGAATTGTTGTATTAGTAGCGGGCATAACGGGCGATATAATAAAATTAAATAAATATTTGAAAAAGTATGAATTTAAGAAAAAACGTACAAAACAAAAGTGGTCGTAAAAAACAAAGTTTAATTATGAGCCAGTCATTTCGTCTTATCTAACTGTAAGTCATTTTGATAGATTACATTGTAATAAATTATACAGTATATCTTCGAAGACATTATGTACGTCAGGAAAAATATCAATAACTTTTAAACTGCAGGTAGCCATTACATTGCAAATACTAGACATTAATATAAACTTTTGATCCCAAGATGTAGGCTGACAAAGGTTAATACATCCTTCATGGGGCATTGTATACGTTTCTGTAATAAAATCCCTGAGGATATTAAGCTTGACTGAGGCGCGGCTTAAGAAGTGTGTTAAGTGCACTTTGTGCCAAAAGGGCTGCTATTACGCAAGGGATTATTTCAATGACAATGATGTCTGGAATTGAGGCCAGTACATTGCATGAGTTCTATATTATTTTATAATAATTTTGTAAATTCTGTTAATTAAGGACTTTGAAAAGACTAAGTTTGAATTATCTAGATTTTGAAATGGATACGTAGTTTCACTTGTAGCGTTCATTAGGCTTCTGTGCTACTTTGAATAAAACCTTTTAATTTCATATTAATTTTCAGTTTGATTTTCGATCGTTGAAGGAAAAAAGCAAAATGATATCTTTTCTAAGGTTCAGCGCGGCCGTTTTTACGAAAACGGTTATAAATTGAAGGGATAATAGTGAAGACTTTATATCTACGTTTTAAATAAAACAAAAATCGATTACAAATAACTAAGAAACATACATACATACATACATACATACATACATACATACATACATGCATACATACATACATACATACACACACACACACACACACACACACACACACACCCTCACACACACACACACACACATACATACATACATACATACATACATACATACATACATACATACATACATACATACATACATACATACATACATACATACATACATACATACATACATACATACATACATACATACATACATACATACATACATACATACATACATACATACATACATTCATTACCTCACGCCTGTATCCCAGAGGGGTAAGCAGAGACCAGGGACTGCCATTTGCCACGATCCTGACAGATCAGCTTCGTTTCATCAGCGTTCATAAGTCGTTTCATGCATGCACGCCGTTTCCGGGTACATTTTATCTTTCCTTTTGCTAAGACATCCTCTATTTGGTCGATGTATGTCCGCCGGGGACGTCCCTTACCAGCCCTTCCACTCACATTCGCAATATATATTTGTTTCGTCAATCTTTCTAAATAACTAAGATAATAAACTTTGCTATCCCACATTTTTTTTCGTACAGGTATAGGTGAATGAAATAAAATAAGCGAGTCCGGAAGATTCTCATACATTCCTCAAATTGTCAGGATCATTGGAAATGGCAAAAACTGGTATCTGCCTACATTTCCGGGCACAAGCGTAAGTTTATGTATTGAAATTATATTTATTCGCATGCTAGTAAATAATCACTAGTGGGTTACGGCCTTTAAAACACTCTATTTGAACAATTGGTAGGTGCAAATGTAAAGGAGATTTGCATATAAATTTTATCGCAATTACTTTTTAGTTCCCGACTTTTAAAAACGACGGAGGTAATATGTTGAGACCTATGTCTGATGGTTTGTGTATCTATCCATGGTGTCGGTTCATAACTCCCAAGAACGGGTCGATATTAAGCGGTTTGTTACAGCTTCGTAGTTAAATTGAGATGTTTTATGTTTTTTTCTTAGACGAATAGGTTAGGGGCATAGCGATGTAGCCACTTCCAAGATCATAACTTCTGATGAAATTTTGCTTGAATTGTCAGCTGCTATACCCGCTTACCTAGAACCGTTTAGCATGCACAAAAGGAAATTAAAACGCCCTAAATCACTTCGAAAGTAGGGTACTTACTTTCAAAGTAGGAGCCAAATTCCCGCACCGACGGTTCCGTACTTTGAGAGTACCTACTTTGGTAGCAAACAATCGCAGACTAATACAAATAGTACCATGATATCAAATAATCAGCAAATGTACATAAATATATACATCATAATAAAAAAAACTCAGCAAAAGTATGTGAGTGACACCTGTCGCTCATACATAAACAGTACTAATAGCCATTTAAGTTGATAGTGGAGTTTAAAGTATTCAGTAAGTCCTGCTCGCGCTTGGCCGTTTTACGTTATTCAAAATCAATCAATTGAAAAAGGTTTTATTCAAGATAGCACAGAAACCGCGGCTTGATGAAAGTTACAAGTTAAACTAGGTGTCCATTTCAAAATCTAGATCATTTTGTGGAAGTTAAGTATTGTTGTTAGAGTGAACTGTATATAACTCCCATAATCGAGCTAAGTTTTATAGCCGTATGTATTACAGTTTTTTTAATACAGCACAAACAAAAAAAACTAAGGCGTTTGTTTGCAATCTCTGAAGCATCGCCGCTAACAGATAAACCAAATAGGTTATCGAAAGCAGATGTAAGAAAATGTAAAGTACTTGTTTGAAAATGAAAAAATAAAAAAACGGTGACTACCTCAGCGCTTAAACTGCCAATCCGCGATGGGCATGCGTGGTAATTAAGCCCATACTCACTCTTTCTGAGAGTAGGTCTGTGCCCTGCAATGGGCCGTAGGTACAGACCTACCCTATATAGGGTACAAACTTTCCTTACTTTTGAACGAATCTGTCGGGGGTTTTGATAAGTTTAAATTTCTTTTTTTTATTGACTTACTTAAACCAATCTTTGCGATGCAGCACTTGTGGTTTGGTTCTTAACAGACGATCAATTATACATCCACCCAGAAACTCACGCCTGTGTTCCGTAGGGCTAGGCAGAGACTCTGCGACTTGTTGCGATCCTGACCGACATTTACCAATATAATAAAATGTATTTTTTACTCTTTCTAGCAGTTCCACTTGTACTGGCGGATAAAACTATACTTTACAGTCGATATAGTGGTAGTCAATTAAATGAAGCGGAAATAGAGTTGTACAACAAAAATAACTCAACTGAGTAAGTGACTATTTTTACTTAATTAGTAAATTATTGCGAACGAAGAATTGCTCAGTTGAAGTAGCAGTGGGCGGGGCACGAAGCACGAAGAACTGATAGCCATTGGGGTGAAAACGTTCTGACCTGCCAACTACCGCAGCGTGGGCAGGCCCTCCACCATATGGTCTGACGACCCGGCTACGGTAGTCGGGAATCGCTGGATGTGGACGGCACAAGACTGTTAAGATTAGAAAACCATGAGGGCGGCCTATGTGGGCTTAGTGGGCTAATGATGATAATTTCAACGTGTTGGCTTTACATATATCAATCGGTCAATTCTTCGATCGATCGGTCGTTCGGTCAATCAATCAATCAGCCCGTAGTCGTCCTCTGTAGGACATAGGCCTCCCCCAAACTTCCATCGGCCCTCGGCCATCCTCATCCAGCGCTACCAGAACTTATAAATATATTGTTTCTTAACCGTATGATCTATAATAAAGATAATATGCATGACAAAAGATTTTTAAATCCTCTTCCATAACGTCTGGACACATTTATTACGTACAACAAAACCTATATTTTAGTAATAAACTGAAGTTTAACGTAGGTTAGAGCCCTTTTTCTAAAATTATTTTATTTCTGTGGGAAAACAGCTCGCAGTGTCATGGCGTCGAATCTGATGTCACGCCTAGGTAAACAAACATCAAACGTCAAAATAATGTGTCTATGCGCAGTGAAAGAAACGGAACAAAATGTTTACCTAAGCGTGACGTCACGCGGTGTTGTTGATGTTTCAGTCAAAATGGCTGAACGCAGTAGTATATTGGTAATTCCATTTGTTTTTATAAAACTAAATCAGTGTTTTAAATCTTTTTAATATGTGCTTTAAATTTATTGCAAATTCTCCCCTTCATAACTTGAATGAAAACTTCAGGGTTAAGTCTCAAATTTCGTTATCAAATTACATACTTTTTACTAATTTACTTGCCGTGAGCTGTTGTTTTCTACGCTTTTATGTTGTTTACTTTCATATAGGAAATGCGCGATAGAAGTAAAGCCTTGTGAAGCACAGGAGGGGCGTCGTGTGGACGGCACATGCAACAACCCGAAGTACCCCACTAGAGGGTCGTCCGGAGGGCCATACTTACGCCTCCTACCACCGCTATATGGGAAAAGTACGATCGCTGTCCTTTTAAATTCACCTTCCCCGATAGACCTATAATAACGACCTGTAGACCACACACAGACCACATTAAGGTCAATCTGTGACCCAAATTTAGGTAAGTAACTGAAATCTTGAAATTTAGGTTGGGCAACCAAAAAAAATATATGAAATTCAGAATTGGCAGTGCCTTATTTTTAAAGTTACCCGTTGTTTTTTTGTGAAAGTTGGTATCTTTAAGAGACATTGCCAAATATTTCGATTTGGGCTGCTTAAAAAAAAATTAAAGAAAAGAAAATTGAAGTGCGCTTATACATGGAAATACAGTGTAATCTGTGCAATATTAGAATACAATAGGTTATGTTGGTGTCTTTTTACAGAATACTGAGCTGTCAACATCTTGGCGTTTAACACGTATTACAAAATTAGAAGGTCATATGCACGGATGTAAATTCTTTTATGCCACACCTGGCAATAAAGTGGCTTTCTGGCCAAGTGTAGACATAAAAAGATGTACACAACACGGGAGGTAATAAAGAAAGCTCTCGATCGCATATTTACGTCCCTCGCTTGCAGCTCGGGCCGCAAACTTCTGCGATCTCGGCCTTTTTTTGTATTACCACCCTAGTTGTGTAATGTACTATTACATCCGTGGTCATATGAAACTCACAAAATTACAAGAAATCAGTATTTTGTAAATATTGTTAAATTATAATTCTTAGCATTATATAACATTATATATTTTTTTAATTAAGACAGGTTGACACTTAACCCTAGTAACTTTAATATGCCCCTCAAACTTTTAAAATGCCACTTCAATTGTAAATAAATGTGTGAAATAAAATTAATAAACTTTAGTCAATATTTAGAAGAACCGACAACCGTTGAGTGAACGTGTTCTTGAGTGGAGACCGCGACTCGGCAAACGTAGTGTAAAACGCCCTCCGACCAGGTGGGATGACGATCTGCGAAAAACTCCCGTCAGATGCTGGATGCAGCAGGCTGAAGACAGGGCGCTATGGTGCTCATTAGGGGAGGGCTATGTCACAGATTAGATAATAGTTACTACGTTACAGATACATCTCTTCAATACAAAAGCGAAAATACCTACGCTATAATAGCCTACAAAATCTTAATAATAGTAACTACTGTTGACAGCGAGGAGAAATATACCATAAGTATCCGCTCAAAGAGTCGAGATTGTGTTGCCCACCGTGCGACTCACGTGCAAGCAGCGCGTCATCGCACGAATGCGCTAGGGTTGTACCTATGATGATTATTACTCTAATAATACGAATGTTGTGAAATAAATAACCATATTTATTTATTTGTCAATTAAATATGTTTGAGTCTTATAAAATTTTAAAAACCTATTTATTTATAAAATTATCAAGTATCTTTTTTTTCCTTCTCTGAATTCTCGGTTATTAAATTTTATCGTTGAAAATATACTTAATCGCGTGAATAATTTTAATAAATAATCATATGGAAAACAGGAGCAAATCGGAGGAAAGACAATTATTTTTAAAATTTCCAACACGGTGCTCCCAGGTCGATCCATTAGGACGTTGTCAAAATTATTTAAGAATGCTCTTTCCAATTGTTAAATATAATTTTTAAACTTTTCTGGTGGGACTTTCAGCGCACCATAAAAAGATGAATCTTTATTATGGGATTTAAAATGGGTATACAGTGTTGTTTCATCAACCTTAGGTTTCTCCTGTAAAAAAACATTGCAACTAGTGCAGTTATGTTTTCAATAATTAGGTACGTGGTTTCGGCATGTAAACGCGGGAAAAGTGCGGTGCGAGCGCTCAGGCGGGCGTAGCGGCCCTTTGTCGGTTGTATCGTGGACGATATGGACGATACGCCGGGCGGCAGGTATATAACGCGTGACCTTGAGCGAGTGACGGACGCCTGGCTATGTCCAGCAGTGGACTGAATAGCCTGAAGATGAAGAAGAAGAATATTTAGAACACTGACTATTACAGAAACGTGGCTGTGGCTGTGTCAAGATGACACTTGCAAGGCGTGCAGTTTTAAGGAGGAATCAATGGCACACGTACTGCGTGACTGCGATGTTCTTGCCGGAAAAAGAATGAATCTTCCGGAAATGGCTTACCCCAAACCTGAAGACTTTAGGCACCTAAAGAGCGTGACTGACCTTGGTGCAAGGTCAAGGGGCAGACATAACAAATCCCACTGGGTCGAAGTGTCGCCGGCTAACAGTCGGTCCCCGTATTACTAAAGACAAGATAAAATAAGATTATAAGACATCAAATCATTCTTCGCGAAGTTTTTCTGCACCTAGTGGTATCTGCTATTTCAAATTGACAATTGTATGTAACGTGACAAACAATTTTTTTTCCCTATATTCTAACACAGAACTTTCCACAAAAAAAGCAAAGTTGCCACCAATAGCTTAAACAAAACAGCAACCCAGCGGATTAACTAGCGTAACTTCAGGGGGTAGCATAGCAGATAAAAAAATTTAAAGTGCTTTATGAATACGGACCTATAGTATTCAAGAGAAAGCATGAAATTGCCAATCCTTCGTGGAAACTGACGCCCCCTCTTTAAGAGAGGCCTTTGCGCTGCAGAGTACATTATTTTAATATTTCTTAAAGACAAAAATTACCTCGAACAACAAGCACATAAACACACTTGTTATTAATTCTGACTAATATCTTGGTATCTAAATAGCCCTAACTCTTCAGTAAATATTATGTTCTTTATAGATAAGACAACCTGGTAAAAATGTTGTACGTTTAACCAACTATTGTGCACTTGTTTACGGTATGAAGCGTGTACTTTAATTGTAAACTTAAATTAAGAAATCTAAAAATCTAAATCAATCATATCATTTTATGCAAAGGATGAATCTTCGTTTTCTTTGTATCATCTCATAACCCATCTAGTAATTATTTCGCAGACGGAACTCTCCGCACAGCGAAGAGCGGCTCTGCTCTACCTTCAGCCAGGAGAGTACGGATCGAAATCCAGTCCACGGGCCGTGTGGTTGACAAAAAAACCTTTAACATGGCTGCCGTCCATTTCGCTGGGTTTTCCGCCTCGGACATAACTGGAATCAATGGGATTTGTAAGTTTTTTTTTATTTTATTTACTTAAAGTCGCTGAAACATCTCGGGTCATGAGCGACAACAGTATGGTACAATAAAATTGTTATATCAACTTATAATATCCAACCAGCTTAAGAAATTGTACAGTTTGGTTCACTTTGTTCAAACAGTCTCTTAGACAATTTTTATTTTTAATGCACTAACCCGTGCTAAGGAACAAATTTAAAAACCTATTTAGAGGCTAAAAATTTCACCCATGCCGGGATTCGAACCCGCAACCTCTGGCTATCCGTACCAGCGCTCTACCAATTGAGCCAATGGGCGACTCACGGCATCAGTGAAATTTCGAACCTCTTTACAATATTCTCTGTATTACGTACAGGCAGCGACATCTGACTTAAGCAAATTGCATTACTTACAGCCCCGACTACCTACTTTGCAGTTAGGTTTAACATCGGAACGATATCACTGTACTCACATGGTTACACAATTTTTATTTTTAATGCACTAACCCGTGCTAAGGAACAAATTTAAAAACCTATTTAGAGGCTAAAAATTTCACCCATGCCGGGATTCGAACCCGCAACCTCTGGCTATCCGTACCAGCGCTCTACCAATTGAGCCAATGGGCGACTCACGGCATCAGTGAAATTTCGAACCTCTTTACAATATTCTCTGTATTACGTACAGGCAGCGACATCTGACTTAAGCAAATTGCATTACTTACAGCCCCGACTACCTACTTTGCAGTTAGGTTTAACATCGGAACGATATCACTGTACTCACATGGTTACACAATTTTTATTTTTAATGCACTAACCCGTGCTAAGGAACAAATTTAAAAACCTATTTAGAGGCTAAAAATTTCACCCATGCCGGGATTCGAACCCGCAACCTCTGGCTATCCGTACCAGCGCTCTACCAATTGAGCCAATGGGCGACTCACGGCATCAGTGAAATTTCGAACCTCTTTACAATATTCTCTGTATTACGTACAGGCAGCGACATCTGACTTAAGCAAATTGCATTACTTACAGCCCCGACTACCTACTTTGCAGTTAGGTTTAACATCGGAACGATATCACTGTACTCACATGGTTACACAATTTTTATTTTTAATGCACTAACCCGTGCTAAGGAACAAATTTAAAAACCTATTTAGAGGCTAAAAATTTCACCCATGCCGGGATTCGAACCCGCAACCTCTGGCTATCCGTACCAGCGCTCTACCAATTGAGCCAATGGGCGACTCACGGCATCAGTGAAATTTCGAACCTCTTTACTCTTTACTTTTATTAAAAATAAAAATTGTGTAACCATGTGAGTACAGTGATATCGTTCCGATGTTAAACCTAACTGCAAAGTAGGTAGTCGGGGCTGTAAGTAATGCAATTTGCTTAAGTCAGATGTCGCTGCCTGTACGTAATACAGAGAATATTGTAAAGAGGTTCGAAATTTCACTGATGCCGTGAGTCGCCCTTTATTAAAAATAAAAATTGTGTAACCATGTGAGTACAGTGATATCGTTCCGATGTTAAACCTAACTGCAAAGTAGGTAGTCGGGGCTGTAAGTAATGCAATTTGCTTAAGTCAGATGTCGCTGCCTGTACGTAATACAGAGAATATTGTAAAGAGGTTCGAAATTTCACTGATGCCGTGAGTCGCCCATTGGCTCAATTGGTAGAGCGCTGGTACGGATAGCCAGAGGTTGCGGGTTCGAATCCCGGCATGGGTGAAATTTTTAGCCTCTAAATAGGTTTTTAAATTTGTTCCTTAGCACGGGTTAGTGCATTAAAAATAAAAATTGTGTAACCATGTGAGTACAGTGATATCGTTCCGATGTTAAACCTAACTGCAAAGTAGGTAGTCGGGGCTGTAAGTAATGCAATTTGCTTAAGTCAGATGTCGCTGCCTGTACGTAATACAGAGAATATTGTAAAGAGGTTCGAAATTTCACTGATGCCGTGAGTCGCCCATTGGCTCAATTGGTAGAGCGCTGGTACGGATAGCCAGAGGTTGCGGGTTCGAATCCCGGCATGGGTGAAATTTTTAGCCTCTAAATAGGTTTTTAAATTTGTTCCTTAGCACGGGTTAGTGCATTAAAAATAAAAATTGTGTAACCATGTGAGTACAGTGATATCGTTCCGATGTTAAACCTAACTGCAAAGTAGGTAGTCGGGGCTGTAAGTAATGCAATTTGCTTAAGTCAGATGTCGCTGCCTGTACGTAATACAGAGAATATTGTAAAGAGGTTCGAAATTTCACTGATGCCGTGAGTCGCCCATTGGCTCAATTGGTAGAGCGCTGGTACGGATAGCCAGAGGTTGCGGGTTCGAATCCCGGCATGGGTGAAATTTTTAGCCTCTAAATAGGTTTTTAAATTTGTTCCTTAGCACGGGTTAGTGCATTAAAAATAAAAATTGTGTAACCATGTGAGTACAGTGATATCGTTCCGATGTTAAACCTAACTGCAAAGTAGGTAGTCGGGGCTGTAAGTAATGCAATTTGCTTAAGTCAGATGTCGCTGCCTGTACGTAATACAGAGAATATTGTAAAGAGGTTCGAAATTTCACTGATGCCGTGAGTCGCCCATTGGCTCAATTGGTAGAGCGCTGGTACGGATAGCCAGAGGTTGCGGGTTCGAATCCCGGCATGGGTGAAATTTTTAGCCTCTAAATAGGTTTTTAAAGTCTCTTAGACACTTAGGAAGGCCAACAAACAATTAATTCTACATTTTACAGTATTGTACATTTTACATTCAATCAATAAATCGCACCGAAAGAGGCCTAAGTCAAAAAATAGTTTAAATACTCAAAAAATTCTCAAAGTATTGAGTACCTAACAATCATAGAGAGACATAAAAAGGTATGCTCTATCCGATGAATAGTAAAACAAAGGCACTTATTGTAAAAAAAGAGCAAAGCGAATCTTACGTCCACGGCATGGCTTTTTATGACTCTATGATTGTAACTCAATTTCACTATTTTTTTACTTAGGTCTCTTTCGTTCTGAGGGTGCGAAATGTTAGACAGATATATATATCACTATGACATCTTGAGCATTTCCTTTTTGGTTCTTTAGTAATAAGGTGTATGTGCATTACAATGTCCTAATCTTAATCTATTTAAACTAATTGATCTTTTCTATTATTAATATTTAATTTGTAAGTTTATTTAGCACACCAAATATGTTTTTGACAATCGTACGATCCTGTTTGCTTTTACCAAATTTTCATAATCCTTTACATAATTATTCTTTGTCAAAAAGTGTAAGGTATTAATTATTTCTTACGAAGGTAAGATGATCAGGAGGGTGCGTCACAGTAACATTAATGAAATGAAACAATAACAGTAATTTCATAAAACTGTTCTGACTTTCAACCGAGAACTGACCAAAAATAATACGCTTCGTTTTTTCCAATCACTATTGATACGATAACACAAGATTTTTTTTTGCACACTATAGCATTAGTCACAAAAATGTCTCCAACTTCTGTTTCAACCTTAACTGGTAAGGGATGAATTATATTAAAAATATATATGAACAGAAAATGCATACTAGAGAAGTCAAAACCAGTTTCTGACCGTTGATTTTTACTGCTGATTCATCCCATTAATGAGACCATATTGGCTCCAAATAGTCTTGAAAGAACGCAGATATCGTATAAGCAAACATTCTTGGTTTAATTTCAGAAAGAAAAAAATGTAACGATGCGTATAAAGTATAAATACGTTTGTATTTTTTTAAAATTATAATTCTCTCTAATTATTTACCTCATTCTTTCAGTGGACTACATTAGAGTAAGGACCCACTGCTGCCAGCCGGAAGGCAAGAGTGACCCTCGTTGCATCCCCATAGAGGTAGCTGACGATGACCCGTACTTGCGCTCGTCCGACATCAGATGCCTGAACTTCTCTCGCGCAGAGAGCTTCCAGGACGACGGTTGTCTGACGGGAGATACGCCTGAGAAGGTTGGTGCTAGTTTGCACTAGATATGCGGCTTTAAACATGAGTCTTAAGAGGCCGTATAAAGCCAAACACGGGCCACTGTAAACAACTAATTCACGTTATTTTATTTGATGAATAATTCTATTGAGATTAAGATGGTATAATTCTGTACTTCGTAAAGCGAAAAAGTAGATAAGATAATAATATTCTTTACTGTACACCAAATCGCAACGTATAAAAAAATATAAAGTTTTCGAATGCCTTGATACGTCTTCTTTTTCGGTTTCTTGCTTATACGTGTCACGAGTATCTATTAATTTCTTCAAAGTCATTACAGATCTTCGACTAATTTAACGATATGGTCCAACCATTGTCCTGCTGGTCTGCCTAGTGACAATCGTCTTGTTACATGGATGCGATGGCAAAGTACTATGGGAGGAAAAAGGCCTATATGCCTAGTAGTGGAAAGTTGTGGGTTGATAATAATGTTTATTGATCATTTGATCAAGTAAAACTTTCGTGGCAAATTCACCCGTAATGTAAGTGAAAAGAGTGCACATAATTGCTATCGAATGTATGAAGCAATTTTAACAGTGCTCATATGTGCTATTGAATGTACGAAGCAATTTTAACAATGCTCTTTGTTCGTTATGATGTTAGATTCTTTTTTTTTGTTTTTCATGATAGTAAGAATGTTTATGTCATATTTGAGTATTGTGCCGCTAAATAAAAGTTTTTATCTATCTATCTAAAACAATGTGAATTAGTTTTCTGAAGAAACAGGTAGTAACGGACCTTTAACAGTGGAAGTTCTACTCTCGCAGGTGGGTTATTTCGCGCGAGTTATGTCTGCAGCATGCATAGTTTGGAAGTTAATCTCCGTCTTCCCAGATTAGGTGGAGTGAGATTTGAGAGAGAGTGAGAAAAGTCAGAATGACCATTTTACTTTTGTTTGTTGAGAATCGTTACTATTACTGGCCGTTAATATTACCAAAATAATACCAAAGAATCATTGACTTCCTCAAAGTAATAATAGGGATTCATTGTAATCAACTCACAGAGTTGCGGTACTAAAGCATGTTTATTTTTGCAACTATACAAATATACATTTTGAAAAGATTATTGTCGTAATGCCATCAAGAGAACTAATTCAAGTCTAGTCGTTAATCCAATTGAAGTCCCTATTTCATCTTATACTTTTTGTGTTTGTTGATTCGTCTATCTATCCTAAAATAAAAGTGTTGTTTTAGGACACTGGCAGTTATTTGGTTCACACAATTTTTTTTAACAAGACCGATGGGTAGATGGATTAAAATCATTGGAAGAAATTACTCCGCTGTACCAGTCCCATAATATTTCTTGTAATGCGGTAAAATGATGGCAGGAAGGTACTGCAGGCACTGAAGTTGTTTAAGGCGGGTTCGTTTCGCCAGGGAGTTCATTCTGCCGCAGTCCTCACTTAGAATGGTCATCTTGACTATTTAGAATTTTGAGAATACGTTTTTGCTGTCTCCCAGATCAACTTCATCACATCCACCTACGACCTCTCCGGCGTGTACGGAATCAATGAGAAAGCTTTAGCAAAAATCCGAACCGGCCAAGACGGTCTGCTAAAGATGGAGGAGCGAGGCGGCAGATATGTGCCCCTCGGCGATGCAGGCAACGACGTTTGCTACAAAAACCTGCCCAATGAAACTACTTGTTACCGATTTGGTAAGTTATATCACATTAAGGTGTCATGTTCTAGTAGTTTATATACCGGCTTGCAAAGCTAAGTATCACACTTTTAAAATTGCAATAACTTTTTAAGTACACAAGATAAGACCTCCGAAATAAAGAAGACTCGAAAAAGAGTTTAATTTTGTGTATTAAATCTCCATAGGTAACCTTCTTTTAAGACATGGCTGAAAAAAAACTTTATTTTTTTGAGTAGTTTAGGCTAACACGAAATAAAAACTGTAGTAGGTACTCAGTTTTGCAGGTCAGTGTATTATGGTATTAATATGATAGAGCTATATGTATTTTATTAATCGTTTTGTTTAACAAGATTCCGTTTTTCATGTGATTTTTTTCATGTCATTTTTTAATCTTTTCGTGCACCAAATGTGTGCAAATGAGTTCTACCTTAATTTATCGCGACCGTATCCCGCGTTCGTCTGGTCAGATTATATACTACGAGCACAAAATCCTAAACAGTTCCCATAGTTTAACTGTCAAAATCCAAATTAATTGTTATCGTAAACATCAGGATTTAGTGCGCATACTTAGGCGTCAGCACAGAACGTGGGACGCGATTCTTATCGGCAAATTCTGTGTTAGTATTAGTTATAAAATATAAGTCGTTAAGCCCAGTCAGAGGCCTAAGGGCGGCTCGAAAATTTCTGACAGTAAAACCAGCCACAAGTCTCCAAGGATCCACCAATCAGGACTTGGCCCCCGTGGTGGAGTATGGCCTATACCTTCTTCAGGGAAAAAACCCGTTCCCCTCGGTGGGGACATAGTGGGTTGATGATGATGATAAAATGTACCTAAATTGTTGCTCAGATAACAATATAAACTTAGATTAGATTAGAATAATGCTCTTTATTGTACACCATACATTTTGAGAGTACATGAAAAACATAAATGTCTAAATTACATTGTATACAATTGGCGATCTTATCGCTAAAAGCGATCTCTTCAAGACAAGCTTAGGATGGATAGGATAATTTAATAATAAATAAACTATTTTAG
The DNA here is from genome assembly GCA_934045075.1 of Yponomeuta sedellus. Classification (NCBI taxonomy): domain Eukaryota; kingdom Metazoa; phylum Arthropoda; class Insecta; order Lepidoptera; family Yponomeutidae; genus Yponomeuta; species Yponomeuta sedellus. Next base: position 17,639,394 of record OW203730.1, read on the forward strand.
ACTTGTTAATGTCAAATAGCACATTTTTCATCTATCAAGTTATCAAGTGTTTTAAGCGGGGGGTGGGCAGCAGCGCCCCCTGCAGTACAATTCCACTGAACTGCGATCCCCAACCCGCATGCCCAGCGTGGGGATTATGGATAGCACAACGTGGCGCTCTTTAGGGGAGGGCTATGTCCAGCAGTGGACTAGTATAGCCTGACGACGAAATGTTTTAATATTTTATCTGGCTGTAGTATAGGTGGGAGAGGCATGTACCTGTATTTGAGACACAGGTCTTTCTTCCTAGTTAATCTAATTTGATTTCCTGTTATGTTTACCACAATACGTAATGTGTCGAAGACTGTATTTTTGCTTGCCAATAAACAATTTATTATATTATTATCTACGCGCGGTTATTAGAATGTATCGAACTAATGTATATACACTTGTTTTAGAACTCCGTTTGTAACGTAACTAAGGAAAATTGAGCGTGTCGCGGTCAAAGCGGTATTAATTTAATGAACTTTCCTTCGCATGTTAAGGGTTGAGATGACTTAATACGTAATTAAATAACTTATTTATCTATCTAAATTAATTATTGAAGCGATCGCTTTTAGTCTATGTAAAAATATCATATTTATCTAATAATATGAAATCAACCCTTTGTAAGTCCCCAGTGCTGGGGCACGGGTCTCTTCCTGCATCGTAGAAAGGTTTGGTCATACTCCATCACGTGGGCCAAGTTCGGATTGGTGGAGAATTGTAAGACAGTGGCTCGCCATACTGTCAAAAGTTATCAAGCTGCCCGTAAGGCGTCTGAATCGGCTTAACGACTGCCATTACATGACAGCCGGCACCAACGGCCTAACTTGCCTTGCAAATCACGGAAGCGCTGGAAAAACGCTGCTCACGGGATGGTCACTCATCCAGCACCTGACCGCGCCTGTTGTTGCTTAACCCTATTGATTGATTCCAATCACTCGGTTCACTAAGCCACGAGAGCTTCACTATGCCACGAGCGCTTCACTATGTCACGAGCGCTTTAATAGGCCACGAACGCTTCAAATGTAAGCGCTTCATATCAATATTAAACTCGTTTTATTTCAGGCTCTCCAACAATTGGAAACTTTGATTTGCGACTGGCAACAATAGAAATATTCTTCATGCGAGAACACAACCGCGTTGCCTCAGAGCTGAAGAAAATAAACCCGTGCTGGCAAGACGATCGCCTTTTCAATGTGGCTAGGCAAATTAACATCGCTGAGTTTACTAATATTCTGTACTATGAACTGTGGGCGACCATTCTGGGTAAGATGTTTCTTTATGATAGACTTGCACTGTGACTCATCTTAGTTTAAGCAATACTAAGAGTTGCGATGTTTAGTCTATAATACATTGATTAGACAGTTTTAGAAACATATTTAGAGCCTAATTGATTAGACAGGTTGACACTTGAAATAAGCAAAAAAGGGGCCTAAGTCTTCGCTTTTGAAGGCATAGTCTTTTTGGACTTAAGATTTCCGCAATTCGCCTAATGGTTGGGCCATTGTAAGTAGCAGCAAGCGCTGAGGTATGTTAACAATTAAGATTCTAGGGTTTCCGCACGATGTTTTCCTTTGTTAGCAAATGTCACTGCTACTATAATTTCAAAATGTACATAACTTAGAAAATAAAGCCATTGATACATGCCGGGAGTCGAATCCAGATTGAGAAGCTGGCGTTCTACCCCTCTACTCTCACCGCTTCAAATTTGTTCGTAAGGGTGCAAGAAGTATATGAGATCGGTGAAAAGCGTCAAGAAATTAACAATGGTTGAAATTAACTAGACCTTGTAAGTAAGGCAACTGGCAACGAATGCAGCAGATTTTACATTTACTATGTGTTACTTGTACATTATAGCGAATGTGGGTGAAAAAACAGGTAAGCGACGTCCTAGGCCCTAGGCAAACATCGACCAAATAAGGGTTGTATTATCAGGCAGGTTAAAAAGTACCCAACACCGGGGTGCGTAAATGCAATGACTAATGAACGTTGATGAAGCGAATGTGATCTGTCAGGATCGTGGCAAGAGGCAGTCCCTGGTCCCTACCTACCCCTCTGGAATACAGGCGTGAGGTTATGTTATGTCACTTGAACTTACAATTTAATTTTATTAGATACTTTGTTTGATCCGTTTTCCATTTATAGGTTACCAAAACATGGTGAACTGTGGTCTGCTCTCTAATCCAGTGGAATTCATTAACGAATACTTAGACAAAGAGGCGATGCCACTTATCTTTACCGAATTTGAGATCGCTATGAGATTCTTCCATACTTTCTTAGACGGCAGGATCAAGTAAGTATCTCTTTATGCAAATAGTTCATGGGTATAACAGACTTATTAATAGTATTAACAGACGATTGAACTTGGTACGGACTGCACAACGGATTAGGCGTACCATCGGGTCAAGAGAACGCGGAATAATAATACTTGTGTTTGGGAGACAAATTTCCAGACGAACGGATATGGTATGGAGCGTATCGAAGCCGATGTCCGGACCATACCAAGTTCGATCGTCTGTTAATAGTATTACCTACGACTTAGTAGGTACTTTGTAGGTTAGGAAACTACATAATTGATGATCTTTATGTAATTTTTGATGATATCTTTATTTTTATGGTGTGTTCAAGGATGTACGATGATAAATACCACTACTCAGGAGAATATTCTATCAGTGATACTCTATTCCGCTTAGCCGTGATAGAAGAGGGAAACAACTTCGAGGGTATCAACAGAGGCACTTTTTACCAAAACAGCGCTTTGATGGATGATATTCAAGATCCTGATGTAAGTACTGATTTTTCCAGAAACAAAAAAATATATAAGAAAAATATGAGTCCTCGTACCTCTGGCGGGTGTCGTAAAAGGCGACTAAGGGACACAAAGCAGGGTAGCAGCGCCCCCTGCGATACAATTCCACCAAACTGTGATCCCCAACCCGCATGCTCAGCTTGGGGATTATGGGCATTACCCCCCGATGACGGCACAACATTGCGCTATGGCGCTCATAAGGGGAGGGCTATGTCCAGCAGTGGACTAATATAGCCTGAAGAAGAAGAAGATGAGTCCTCTAGGAACAATTAAACAACTAGCTCATTAGTCTAGCGGTATCTTTTCCGATTACCATGCCGGAAGTCGCGGTTTCGATTCCTACCGGGGGCCATACATTTGTACCAATGGCCATGGTCTGAATGTATTTCCATGTTTGTGACGTCCTTTTATGGTAATCATAGCATAGGGTTTCCTAGTTTATGACCAGGTGTTTAATAAAAAATAATTTGTGAATTGGGGAAAACTTTGAAATCGCAAAAAAATATCAATGAACGTTCTCTTTGGATCAGCTGATATTTTTTGTCGCAATTTCGAAGTTGTGTTCAGTTAAAAGTGGTCCGTGTTAACGTGTAAAAGCCTCAATTTTCGGGCGTTAATGGGAGTTTTGTTACAATCTGTAGTTTTGAAAACCTGTTCAGAATCTCACATATCACGAACTTGGGAGAAACTAAGCTCTGACATGTCTTAGTTTGGTTTGAATAATTAACAAGATTTAACCTTCTAAGCCCTGACGAGGCATCTTATACATAGGACATGATTTATGTTCTTGAAGTAAGCCTGATAGTCCTCATAATATTGTGCTTAAAGTAGGAAATTTGAGTAACATACTAACCTAGCTCCATTTTTTTCTTTTCTCTGCGTAGTTTTAGAAGATTCGGCAATTTTCAAGACAAACCTCCAGAGGTCTGAACATTAAATACTGAAGCATTACTAATGCAATTTAATAATGTTTAGGTACATGTTAGTGATGTCGTTGTTTCTGATTCCCACGACACAGGGTATCCTAATGTGGGACCAGAAGCAATGTATGTGCCTTCTGTTTCATGTTTTTTTCCTTCTCGTCAAGATTTGTGAACATTTCTACGGAAATCAAGAAAGAGCGTCGGATTTGTCCGCGATAGATATACAGCGAGGCAGAGATATGGGCGTCCGACCTTACAACGATTATAGAGAAATGAGCGGCCTTAAACGTGCCAACACATTCGACGACTTTGGAGACGTCATGAGTGAAGAAGTAAGTTAATAAAACAATCAATGAAGTTGATAAAATATTCAGTGAAGTAGTAATTGAGCCCTTTATACGTCAGAAGGTTAACCAGGCAGGATTCGTAGGCATACTGGGTTGAGATAGATGAAATCAATACAAAACGAATGACAATCTTATTAGGTTTCCGTACCAGCGCCTTGATTATGTAACGTTTCACGTATACATCTGTGTGCAAAAACGAAATATCTACCAGACTTTGTCGTACAATTATGTGGCTCAATTTCACCGTCACGTATCAGATAACTAGGTAAGTACTGTAAGTTATCCATTATCTTTCATACATACTACGCCTCATATCTATATGGCAGAGGAAAGTAAACATTCCACTTTTACCTGATCTGAGACTTTTACACACAGGTGTATACGTTATAATCTACATAATCCAAGCGCAAAAGGATGCCAAACAGAACTCAATAGAATATCATCGGAATTCTGTCTACAATTTCTGTCTAGCCGGCCGTCTGACCTATAAAAGGCCAAACATATGTCTTGAAAGCCCTTTAATAGGTAGCTAGTTGATTTTTTGTGTATTTTTTTGTTTTTGCTTAATCGATAAGAAGGACAAACAAAATATAAATTTTGTGGTTATTGAGCATCCCCAAAACAAAGAATAAATACAACGACTAACGACAACTAACAATACTCGTAAAAACTCAGTAGATATAGATAGTAGGTATTAACCGGACTCTCGCTAAGGATCTCGAACAGACTGAAAAGAGTCGAAAAAGTCATTTTGTACGTTCATCACCGTACGTTAAATAATTACGTACGGTACGGAAACATCGATGTACAAGTCTGCTTCGTGCTTTGCCAGAATTTTATATCGATGACAAAACTGTCTGTGATGGATGGTGTAACCAATTCTGCAGTTAACATGTCATGCTGTACACAGTGTAATAGAAACCACGAGTAATAATAATCGAAATAATTCAAAACCTGCAAACCATTTGGGATAATTTAATTTCTACCCTCACGGCAAGAAATTAAATTACCTAGTCTGTCTACAGTCTATTTATTCTTACTTGTCCAATTAAGTAAACAAGATTCTACCCGTAAACTGTAACTTTTCAGTCCAAAACTGCCATATTTCCATAAATGAAGTAACTTGGAACACTCTTTTAGATAACACGCTGCCAATTTTATAAACATAGTTCATGATAGTTCATGAGTTTGCGAGAAAATGTCTAGTTTAGGCATCTAATCTCAATTTTAAGGTTACAATCTTGTTTACTAAATTGGACAAGTAAGAATAAATAGACTTTGAGTCTGGAAATTCACAAATAGTCTTGTCTCAAGTGAACGCTAACAATTTCAATATCAGAAGCGTCTCAAGACCAGTCAAGTATCTCATTTCAAATTATAACACGAACTAGATCGACTTTTGTTCTAATTTAACCTTTTTGATTTCGTCACTCAAGGAGCAATTGTTGTATAAACGTAGTTTGGTTTTTAATTACAAACTACATACCGGATTGAAATTAAACTTTGTCAATACGATTACGGACACAAATCGAGATTTGATCGTGCATGCGTGTGCGTGTGAGTTGCTCCTTGAGGGAGACTTTTAACTGAAATTCGAACATGAACTACAATCGTCTTTTGTTCCCGTAACTAACCTTCTTGCGATGCAGGAAAATACTCGTGCCCCAGCAATGGGAACATAAAAGGGTTGATATCGACTAACTTTCTCCGCAAAGAACGGTGGTAGCGGAAACGCCGGCCTCTCAATCGGGCGATCGTGGGCTCGAACCTTGTGGGCATGTTCTAATAACTTTGTTATCTAAGTCCTGTACATTTGTAAATATAGTAGCAATACCGCTCGCTAACGTTAAGGAAACCTTAGTACCTGAAGTGTTAACATACCTCAGCTTGCTACGTACAATGGCCCAACCATGAGGCTAAGTGCGGAAATCTCAGGTCTTACTAACTAACCTTCTCCGCGCCCTTGTAGAAAATTTACGCCCTAAAGAATTTGTATCAAAGCGTCGATGATGTGGACCTGATGGCTGGGATTATGTGCGAGAACTTCAAACCTGGGGCGTTCGCGGGCCCAACGCTGTTCTTCATTATGACGAGGCAGCTGCATTTGCTGAAATACGCTGACAGGTTCTGGTTTGAGAGAGGCGATCAACAGCACAGCTTAAACCTGGGTAGGTGAAAAATTATCTTACCTAGGTGATAGCCAGTAACAATAGCTAATTCGCTATTCTTTTCAAACTACCAATTTGTTTTTCGTGGTGCATTTAGTCGTAACATTGTCTATGGTCAGCAATGAAACTAAAATAGAGTTCCATAAAAGAAACAAAATACTCACTTTGTACTTTGTCGACGGCCTTGCTGGCGCAGTGGTTTGGCACGCTGACTGTAAATCCATAGGTCTCGGGTTCGATCCCCGGCCGAGAAAAACTAGGAAACGAACTTATCTAGTTTGTTTGAATATTTATTGTATTAAAAATTAATTTCTCCCGTCGCAAATCTGTAAGTTTGAGAAGATTGTATTCTTTGTTTGCAACCAAGTTGCGGCTAAGGAAAACGTTTTCTTGATTCGCAACTGCTTGCGAACAAGGAATTAACATTCTTATACTATTTTTATTTTTAATGCACTAACCCGTGCTAAGGACAAATTTAAAAACCTATTTAGAGGCTAAAAATTTCACCCATGCCGGGATTCGAACCCGCAACCTCTGGCTATCCGTGCCAGCGCTCTTCCAATTGAGCCAATGGGCGACTCACCGGCATCCCTCCGGTGCCGGTGCCGTTTTAAAAATAAAATAGTATAATCATGTGGGTACAGTGATATCGTTCCGATGTAAAACCTAACTGCAAAGTGGGTGGTCGGGGGCTGTAAGTAATGCAATTTTCTTAAGCCAGATGTCGCTGCCTGTACGTAATACAGAGAATAGTGTAAAGAGGTTCGAAATTTCACTGATGCCGGTGAGTCGCCCATTGGCTCAATTGGAAGAGCGCTGGCACGGATAGCCAGAGGTTGCGGGTTCGAATCCCGGCATGGGTGAAATTTTTAGCCTCTAAATAGGTTTTTAAATTAACATTCTTGTTTCGCAGCCAGTTACGAAACGCAGTTGTGAAAAAGGCCGGAGGGGTCGAGTTAGCACCTCTATCACAAGTCATCTAGTTGTGCTTAGTATGGGGCTAACGAGATCTGTGTAATATGTCCTTGAATATTTATTAATTATTCTCCGATACAATAAACTGTCACATATATGTTACACTACTACTACTAAAGTTACTTCAAACCGGTATTAGTCAGTACTAGAATAACAAAACACAGCTGATATTTTTTACATATTAATATGGTTATTAATTTATACAGTCAAAAAGAAAAAGAAATGTTTCAGAAATTTCGCATATGTAAAATAATTCTACTAGCGACACTTTGTAACTTCAATACTTACCCATCTATTCATAGTAACATAACAATTTAATTTTACTTATTTAAGAGTACTGAAATGCCATAAATATACATGAAAGTATTCAACCTTCTTTTGATGACGTCATTATAAAAAATAACGGTAGTCGCCATCTTGACTTGATGTTTTCGTTTGAAGCACGTGGTTGTTATTTTTTTAAATAAATTACTCGCGTAATAATTTAGTGCTTTCTTCAAATTATTCACTTCATAAATACAATGTTATTGACAGTGTCACAAGCTTGAATATAAATATGAGCATTCTTTAATGCAAATAGGTACCAGATAGGTTCCGTAACGGTACCTATGTATTTTGTTACAAATAGCTACTTATGTTATTTACATAGGTAGTCAAACAGGAAAATATAGCTTCATTATGTAATGTAATTATATATTTTTTCAGAACAATTGAATGAAATCCGGAAGTCAAACATAGCGAGATTCGCCTGTGACAACGCGGAGGGGATTACAAACATCCAACCTAAAGCTTTTATGAACGTGCGATCAGAGTATGTACTGTACAGTCGACGGCACATCAATCGTTACTCCCTATTCTTTGCAATAAAATGTAAACGTTGACCAGCTGTCGACTGTACTAGGCTCAGTTTCTACTAATATTATGGACATTGTGGGACTAGTAGGTAATTCATGTTATGTTTACAATAAACTATAGCTCAATATATGTCGGCAGTGGATCCTACAAATCACAAATTTCATTATAGTTTTTAAGCCCCTGTTTGTTAAAGCGGTGGGTCCTACAAATCACAAATTTCATTATGGTTTTTAAGGCCCTGTAAGTTTAGGCCATACTGCACCACGGGGGCCAAGTCCGTGTTGGTGGAGGAGTGTAAGACTATGGCGGGTATCAGAAGTTATCAAGCCACCCATAAAGCATCTGACTTGGCTTAACGACTGCCATTGCATGACCAACGGTTTAACGTGCCTTGCGAAGAACGGAAGCGCTCGAAAAATTCCACTAGCGGTAGCCACCCATCCTGCACCTAACCGGGCCCGTGGATGGTTAACTCAAGTAATTGATTCCAATCACTTGGTTCGACTAGGCTACGAGCGCTTCGTTAGTGATGGGGGTTATATCACTTACCATCCTACCTCTGGCTTTGAAGACCAAAGGTTCACTTTTCTTCGCATCATACCTGAGTCCTTGGGCCTCCTCATATTGCTCATAGGTTCAGATAAATTTTCTGAGTGTTGTAATCGAGGGGCTTGCAGCGAGTATGTGGTACTCGTAACGTTAACAGCATCCTAGGTGCAAACGCCGAGAGGCCTAGTTGTGCAGTTTGGGCACACTTACTGAAGCTATGGGAGCAAATAGTGCTAACAGACTGGGCCACATAATATAGTGTACATAGTAAAAATAAGTTCTGTTGTTTTTGTACTAACCTAAGTTGGATTAAATTTTGCTAACATATTTATGGGTCTTTTACGCATGAAATAGAGAAATAAATATACAAACTAAGTTCGATACAAGTTCCTCATTGTAACCATTCTTTTTTTTCTACAGTAACCGGCCAGTACCCTGCTCCTGCATTCAGGGCATGGACTTGAGCAAGTGGCTTATTAGATTAAATTTTACTAACATATTTATGGGTGTTTTAAGCCAGAAATAGAGAAAAAAATATACAAACTAAGTTCAATGCAAGTTCCTCATTGTAACCACTCTTTTTTTTTTCCACAGTAACCGGCCAGTACCCTGCTCCTCCATTCAGGGCATGGACTTGAGCAAGTGGCGTGACTGCGCTTGTCAGACGTAGGCGATGCCTTCAGACCAACGCCAGTCCGTCGGATCGTTCTTAGTCTCGTTCGCAGAACTAATGTCTAAATAATATCTATATTTGCTTTATCAGTGGCTTCACTATCAATGAGACAAAATTAAAAGTAGCACGTGCTGAGTTTTGTATGTGATTTTCAATGAAATAAATTGCCTAGATAAAATAGTAAATTGGGAAAAATCGGAAAAGGCTAGGGCGCTCTGGGGCCTGTTTGATAGGACTCAAAGTTATGGTTTACTATGAGAATTCGACATACATTGCAAAGTCGAGTAACCTACAGGTTAACAAGCAGACTGGGCATGACCGCATTTCAATAATTTTGGAACTAAAAACCGTATTAAAAAAACCCGAAACCACTAAATCACTTCTGCATTGCGCATTTGTCTTTAATCTGTGGTTACTTATTATCCTTGTAAAATCTCCACCACAGACTGTTTTAGTCGGCGTTTCGTTATCAACCCTTGTATGTCCAAGGTACTCCACCGCGAGGGCCAAGTTCGGGTTCGGACAGTGGCGGGCCTAACTGTCAGAAGTTATCAAGCCGCCCATAAGGCCTCTGACATGGCTTAACGACCGCCATTATATGACAGCCGGAACCAACGGCTTAGCGTGCCTTGCGAAGCACGGAAGCACTGGGAAAAATGCCACTAGCGGTAGTCACGGGACGGTCACCCATCCTGTACCTGACCGCGCCTGTTCTTGCTTAACTCAAGTGATTGATTCCAATCACTCAGTTCGCCTAGGCCACGAGCGCTTTACATAAACAGCCTTTCTGTGATTAAAGCTTTTAGTGTTTATGAGTAAACATGGTACTGACTACATTAATTCCAAGATTTTTATTGGATTTCAAGTGCGATCATCTCAAGAAAAAACACCCTTGGATCATCTGCATAACTTCCAACTTCCACACAACACAATCACTTGTGTTGTCCTGACCCTAAAATAGAATGCCCTGGGCTATGGTCGCCAGGTAAAACATCACAAGCGTCGAAATACCCCTGACAAATGGCCTGAGCCATATGTACAAATGTGCTGCGGCTCCCAGTGAAAATCGAAACCGCGACCTCCACCACAGTACTCGTATCCAGATGCAATACTGCTAGGGCAGACCTGCTGCTAGGATAGACAACAGGGCAGTCAAATTATTCATTGATGGCATGGCATTTACATAGGTACTAGGCATGTAGGTAGTCCTATTGCCAACGATTTCAAAATCACGTAGGCTTGTAGGTAGTCTTATTGCCAACGATTTAAAAATCACGTGGTAAATTTAGAGTAATTAAAAAATATGTCGCTATTAAAGATTTTTTTTTATCGGCAATTAAAGTGACAAGAGTATGTTCATGTAAAATATATTATTGACATTGCATTATTGTTTTGTATAAGTGTCTATCTTACTTCATCTGTCTTTAAATTTGAAGACAAATACACATTTATCTGTCCTATTCTTCGTGAAGAATAGTTGCATGTAAAAATTGTACTTTTAAATAAGAGGATAACAAAAACATTTGCAATGGTTTATTGTGATGGAAATGCCGCCTTGCTGATGGGACTGACGGTCACCGATGGAATACGCTTAGAGAAGCTTGGGTTCGAGTCTACTAGCATAGTGTTGTAACAGTTAGTAGGTACATATTAAATCGCGATTATTTATTAGGTAAATTGTAATTACCTTAATTTCCCGTGTCTGTGTCCCGTGTATTGTAATTACCTTAAGTACCGTGGTCTAGGAAGACCCAGACCGAGGAGTAGAATCCTTGTACAGTTTTTAATAATGTCTAGTGCTCGTGTTAACCTTAGAAAATACTATAATGTTTTACTTGCCACGCTGACGGATTGAAGAAAGTAGTATGTATAGTCAATTATTGTAGTAAGGGTAGGTAGTCTACCCTATAGTCAATTTTAGTTTTGATTTCAAAGCTATACATCACACTTAGGGTTTGACCACATCTGGCAGCACGGAATCGCCTTTTTTCGTCGCCCTTTCTCTTTCTGTTGCTTAAAACTGCCATTTGCTAGACCGAGACAGAAAGCATAATGCGATAGCACGCGGCGGAATCCTCGAGGCGATCGGCATCACGGACAAAATGCAATGGTCGGCAGGGAGACTCCGGAACGCTGAAGCGCGCGATAGCATGCTAACGCATCCTTTCACCGTCGATCACTTGCTATGGCATGCTGTCTCACTCTATCGTACAATGGCGCACTCGGCCGCTCATCAGCTCAGTGCAGCCTGTTCATTCATGCCGTACGGATGGAAATAACAATGACTGACGAAAATTTGATAGTTTTAGTGCAGAAATATCCTTGTCTCTATGACATGGAGTCGGCGGAATACAGTGACCAACACCGTAAAGAGATGCCCAGTATCTCCGTTTTATTTTGCGAATACGTTTCTTTTTATTATTTTTATTTTGCATTTCTTTCAAAATACACGCTAGAATCACTGCTCTCTCTTCCATCTCGCGCTTGAAACTAAACTGATCATGAAAGAACGCGGCAGTATGCCACCCCATGCTGCAGCATGCTGACGCGAGTGATCGCCTTTTTTGTCTGCGGAATGCGACAGCGCGCGTTCGCATGCGGCAGCATACTGCAGCACGTGGTAGCACAGGCGGAACAAAGGCGATTCCGTGCTGCCAGATGAGGTCCAACCCTTATATTCCGTCCACGGACAGGACCGATGATAAGGTATGATATAAAATTATGTATGCGCATAGTAAGTGACTAAAAATACTAGTATTCCATAGACGGCGATAGTTCAGCAATAGCAGAGTAGAGAATACATTATAGCAAAACAAACCTTATTATTATTATTATACATCACATGTTATTTATAATTATTATTTAATAGGACATCGCATACGGCTAGGACGTACAAAGGTTAGTTTATCTCTAAAAGAGACTTTCTCCAACAAACCTTAAAGAGTTGGAGAGACAGTACTTTCACTGACAAAAAAATAATAACGCAAGACTTGAAAACTTATTCTATTATCGATAGATTCGTTCTCCACCACTGTCCCAAACTCAATAACTCTGTAATATCCTTTTCAATTGATGCCTTATTGAATAAATCGGTATGATCGAATAAAATACATCTTCCGTAATTTCTTATAACAAATAAATAAAATAAAATAAAATAAAATAAAATAAAATAAAATAAAATAAAATAAAATAAAATAAAATAAAATAAAATAAAATAAAATAAAATAAAATAAAATAAATTATCATCGATAGATACCATCTCGATTTCAATCCAACGCCAAAGAATCCAAAATTTATTAATCTACATATCCATATAATTTTAAATTTGAAAAAACCTTATGCTCTCTGTGACACTTTGATAATTGCTAGTCAAACTCCAGATGTTTCGAGCTTATCAATCACCTGTACGGATTCTTGGTTTTTTTCTGCTCCTCCATAATCTATTATTTGTGAAATTAACAACTTTGATGTTCATTAATATACCTTTTTTTAATAACATACCTACAAATATTTCAATTGAACTTAAATTAAATCTCGCGATCCATTGTGGATGGAAACTTTCAGCACACACAACTTGTGTCCTGATTAATAAAAATAATATTATAGTAGCCCAATGATAGAAATTACCTATTTGAAAATATACAAACGATTTCATTGCATTTATAAGTGTAAATGTTTATATTCGTTTTAATGCACTAAATGGTGCTAAGGACAATTTTAAAAACCTATTTAGAGGCTGAAAATTCCACCCATGCCGGGACTCGAACCCTCGACCTCTGGCTAACCGTGCCAGCGCTCTCCCAACTGAGCCAATGGGTGACATACCGGCATCAGTGAAATTTCTAACCTCTTTACAATACTCACTGTATTACAAACAGGCAGCAACATCTGGCTGAAGTAATTTTCATCACTTGCAGCCCGAGTACCTTACTTTGCAGTTAGGTTTTACATCGGAATGATATCGCTGTACCCACATGATTATATTCTTTATAATGATTCTCCCAACTGAGCCAATGGGCTGGCACGGTTAGCCATTGCAAAGAGGTTGGAAATTTCACTGATGCCGGTGAATCGCGCTGGCACGGATAGCCAGAGGTCGCGGGTCCGAGTCCCGGCATGGGTGGAATTTTTAGCCTCTAAATAGGTTTTTAAAATTGTCCTTAGCACGGGTTAGTGCAATAAAAAAAGAATGTAATATTGCAGGGCGGCGTGTGGACGGCACCTGCAACAATTGGAAGTACCCCACCAGAGGCTCCGCTGGAGGATCATTCTTACGCCTCCTGCCTCCGCTTTATGAGAAAAGTAAGTTCACTGTCCTTTTAAATTCACCTTCGCCTTCTTCTGATAGACTAAGAGGCAGTACTGGTTGCCCGCGCATTTTAAAACAAGATTTCCCATCTACTTTTTTTTATTTACTTTTATACATAAACACAATGGTCTGAATAGATGACGTTTTAAAATACTAATTAGTTAATGACTGCTTTCAAACCACCCAGATATCAGTGTGTATAGATAGTGTAGGACCAATATTATGTTTGACCCGGGGGGCTCCTACGAGTATAGTACGAGTTCTCCACTGTATGGACTCGTCCGATTTGACCTACTCCGAACTGTCAAATACGTACGTTTTGCCAATTCGGAAACGTAAAAATATTTAGAAAACCCACTACACTCGATAGTAACAAAATAGGAGGGCAGTGTGACCATGGGATTATCGATTGATTGACACATAAATAAATCAAGCACTAAGTATCTATGCTGAAATCAGTTACCAAGTGGTCCGATTTTCTTTTTTTTTGTTAAAAACATTTTGACGTATGAATGGCATAGGATCCATGACAAAATCAAGAACTCCTCTTTGGCAGATAATTATTTACCAAGTAAACCAATTTAGATGACTACCATGGTGTTTGGAAAGTAATTACTTTAAGGGTGCATGAAAGGGGCCTCTCCAATCGACGTACTCACCGAGTCCGTATTTCTGGCGCACTCTGGGCTACAATCAGCGAGTCCCTAATGTTGATTGGCAAATCCTTTCACCACAATTGCTTTGCCGTTAAGCCCGCTAAGAAAAAAAAGGGTGATGTTTTCAAAACAACTCGAGTCATAATTTGACGAATTTGACGACCTCGGTGGCGCAGCGGTTTGGCACGCTGTCTGTAAAACTGAAGGTCTCGGGTTTGATCCCCGGCCGGTCGAACTAGGAAACGAACTTTTCTATTTTGTCTCGGGTCTTGGATGCTATATATCTATTTATTAAATTAAAATCTATCGTCGAGTTAGCACCTGTAACACAAGTCATTTAGTTGTACTTAGTATAGGGCTAGCAAGATTTGTGTAATATGTTCATGAATATTTATTTATTATTTCGCAGACGGAACGCTCCGTACAGCTAAGTCCGGCTCTCCTTTACCTTCAGCCAGGAGAGTACGTGTCGAAATACAGTCTACGGGGCGCGTGGTTGACAAGAAACTTTTGAACATGGCTGCCGTCCATTTTGCTGGATATTCTGCCGCGGACATAAGTGAAGCAACAGCGATTTGTGAGTTATTTACCATAATAAATTAAGAATTTGTCGACCCCAAGATCCAATTTAATTAACATGATTTACAATATACTCAGCTGCCGCTGGTTTCTGAAATTGAAAATTTCTCTAAATAAGCACTTAAGCCTAAACCTTTTTTTTTCAATGTCATAAAAAATAATGAGGCAGAACGATAATCGTATTTATATAGTGAATTCCTTTATTCAGAAACCATCCCTAACTAAGTCACACACATCACTATAGTGTGTCTTAGAAAATTATATTTCCATATTTCCGGAAAAGTGAGGAACATCAGCGAAGATGAATTTTCGGATGCGTCGCAGTAACGCAGCAGCAGTAGTAGGAATAAAGGTTCGCTCTTAAAGTTTCATACACTTATTATTCGGAACATTATTGGATAACCGAAAAAACTGAACATAAAGACATAATAATTATGTGGATTATTCACTCGGTTGCGGATTAACTTACTTGATTTTTTTTTATCGAAAGAGTCTGAGTCTGGGAGCCAATTCTTATTGCATAAGCAAATATTTCGTAAACAACTCTAAGGCGTATGACTTGAATTCTACATAAACAGTAGCATGGTAATTACCATGCGACATTATGACACCTCAAAGCGAGCGAATTTTCCTAGCAAATTTGGGCATACGTCTTATGAAAATAGACATAACTGATTTTTATGCGACAAATGTCTAATCCTTCGAATATTTTGGGTCTACGCTTTCAATCGCATGGGTGAGAATCGGCTCTCAGGTTCGTTATGATTTGCAGAGCTCTATGTAAACCTAACCGATAATACGACATCGGTTCAATAGCTGGCAATAGTCTATTTATTTAAGAATTTTTACATTAAAATTACCCTCACCTGGTGTATCTCTAGAACCTAAAGTTAGAGCACCATTTTACGTTTTATTAAGTTACATTTACTCAATCATTCTATCATTCTATAATCTTGTAGGTTAACTACAAGTTGTTAGTAATGCTAAATCAATCGGAAGTCGGAAATCAGAAATTTATTTTGGACCGGAATACCAGAATAACTTTATTAATTAATTTAATTAATATTAAGCTATTCTGGGATCCTATTGCTGGATGATTTTTTTCTTAATGCGGTGAATGTTTCAAGGAATATATCAAACAACCATTAATCAATAGTAAAGCATAAGGCACGTCTCAAAAACATTTCAGTTCTATACACTTCTATTTAGTTTTATATTTAGTTCCATTTACCATATACTCCAATTTGCAAGAATTAACCCTTTCAGCGGATATCCTTAAAGTGAGAACTCACTGCTGCCAGCCGGAGGGCAAAAGTGACCCTCGCTGCATGTCCATAGAGGTAGCGGATGATGACCCGTATCTGCGCTCGTCCGATATTAGATGTCTGAACATCTCCCGCGCAGAGAGCTTCCAGGATAACGGCTGTCTTACAGGAGGCAATCCTGAGAAGTTCAGTAAAAGTTTCAAAAGATATGCGCTATTTTACCTAACCGTGGAAGTTTTGTTCTCGCACCCACCAAAGTTGATTAGCGCAAGTTATATCTGCAGCAAACATACCTAGTTCGAAAGTTAGTTTCCGTCTTCCCAGGTGAGGTGGAGTGAATTTTAAAAACAGAATGATAATTTTGGTTTTGTTCGTTGAAGACTTCAAAATATTAGTTTCTAACTCAAAAGAGTTTTTTGGGTAAACGTGAACAGAATATTTGTGGAAAAACTGTGACAAACTGTGACAACTGTGAAATATGGTATAAACTGCTATAGTATGGTATAATAATAATACTGGTATAATGTATAAGATAGTCTTAAAATCTATATTTACAAATAGTATACCTCTCCCAGGTCGCTGTCCCGCGGAAATAAGACCCAAACGCTGGCAACATTGCCTCTTTGGATGGCCAGGGTTATTCTCTGGCCAAGGTACACACCAGCCCTCTGTTCTCCCGATGCGTCAATTAGGCACGCTGCTAGTTACTTAACAGAAGCGTACCTCTGGGCCACATGTGCCCATTTTTTATCATAAACGGTGTAAATATGTAAGGGTGTTGCTAATTGAACAGTACATAAACCGCTTGAGGCTTTAAGCGTCAGCCTCTGAATCATCGACTTTTCCGATCTAGGAAACATGGGATAGTACCAGCGTGTCAACGCAGGTGGCTTCCCATACCAGCCGTCTCCTGTGTTTCCAGGGCATCAATGTCATGCCATCGGTCCTTTTACCATGGCCCTGCGGATGATGTCATTGAGAGTCGCGTGGCGGGGAAGGCGGCTGGCGCTCCGCTGACACGACAGACCATGGTGGCCCAAGCTATCGACGTCGGTGTCGCAGTGGCATCTAAAAGATACTGTGATTGGGCAACCCAGTCGCAGTTCAATGGCGGCGCTAAAGAAAGTGTTGATCATCGGGGTCTCTACGCTGATGGGTGCGCCTGCAACGAGTAGCCTGACAAGCTCGTTTCGCGTCGCTCATGCAAGATGGTTTAACCTGCTCTATACTAGGTCACAGAAGGGCTCGTCTCATTGCCTTTGGATGGTGGGATCCTTTGGCAGATTCACACCAGAGCAGGCTGGTCTTCAATTCATGCCTCTTTGGCTTTTCCACTATGTTTTTTGATCTATTCTAAAATTTGTTTTAAAGTACAAGATCTATGTACCTCTTTTTTCGTATTGAATTTTTGGGAATAACTCTTCGCTATTTCTCAGATCAACTTCGCCACCCCTACCTACGACCTCTCCGGCATATACGGAGTTAGCGAGAGAGCTTTGGCCCACCTTCGAACCGGCAAAGATGGTCTGTTGAAGATGGAGGAACGTGGCGGTAGATATCTGCCCCTCGGTGACGCAGGCAATGATGTTTGCTTTAAGAACCTGCCCAACGAAACTATCTGTTATCGATTTGGTAAGTACCCCAGTGTCATATTTACAACCACACTAATATTATTAAAAGGTAAAGTTTGAATGTAGAGCCTAATTTCCGTTCACCTGGTTACCGAATCGTACCCTATATCCACTCTGAAGATCTGAAATTCTGATGATTTAGAAAATAGTTGTAAAGATAATGGTATAATAATGGTATTGGTCAGAGGTGTTTCAGAATCTTATCGAGTGACAAGACTTGGTCTCTACTCAACCCTCTGGAACCAAGGCGTCATTTTATGTACGTACATACGTGGCCGAGAAATCTACCATGTTTTTCGGTAGTAAAGTTAGCTGGTTAGCTATACAGGGGGTCTTACATTTTTTCTTGTTGCAAGTACTCGTAGAGTCCATGCATGTAGAGGTTAACGAACTTGAAAAACTCAATCTTTTGTTTTTTTACTATACGTTATGAAATTTCCAAATGTAAAAAAATGCAACGCGTATTATAAGGCTTGAAGTAGTTTGAAGCATTTTTTTTTTACTTTATTTTAATGCAATTGTTAGCACATGGAAACTTTTGCAAATCTTTATACACCAGGGACGGAACAAAGAGCACAAACAAATCATTCATTCTTTTTGTGTGGTCGTTTTCTTTAATTCATCAGGGACGAAAATGTACCCACCATTTTTTTCAATACATTTTGCATTCTGTGTACTAAGTATCGGGAATTTGCCAATAAAACAAAAAACGCAAATTATTCATGTAAATTTATTTTATCGCCTTTAAAGTAGGCCCCATCGCTTGCAATACAACATCTCCACCGCTTCAACCAGTCTTCCATACATTTTTCATAGGCTATTTGCGGTATGGCCTTTAGCTCATTCAGCAAATTTTCTTTTATGGATTCTATCGACTCAAAACGTTTTCTTCGAAGTGGTAATTTTAACTTGGGAAATAAAAAAAGTCACACGGAGCCATATCAGGTGAATACGGTGCTTGGTCGAGAACTTTTGTTGAATTTTTCGCTAAAAACTCTTTCACTATAATGGCTGTGTGTGATGGTGCATTATCCATGAGTTGTGTTGCCACAAATCTGGACGTTTTCGGCGGATACTCTCACGCAAACGCTTCATGACGCCTAAATAATATTCTTTATTCACTGCTTCTCCCTCTGGAAGGAATTCGGAGTGAACCATACCACGGTAGTCAAAAAAAACTGTCAGCATCACCTTGATTTTGGAGCGACTTTGCCGCGGATTTTTGGGTTTCGGCTCGTTTTCGAGACGCCATTCTGAAGACTGTTGGCTTGTTCGCATGTCATACTCATAAACCCATGTCTGGTCACCAGTTATAATACGTTTCATAAAGGTCGGATCCGTAGAAGCTCGGGAAACCATGTCTTCAGCGACATGCTTTCGCTGCGCTTTTTGAACAAAATTGAGCTCTTTTGGAACTAGTCGAGCGGCGACGCATTTCATGCCTAAAATGTCAATGAGAATGTTGTGGACGGACTTAAAAGATATGTTCACCTCACTAGCCAACTCTCTCAGACTCATACGTCGATTTTCGAGCACTAGCTTCTTGATTCTGTCGATGTTTTCTTTGGTCATAGCGGTTGAAGGTCTACCAGAACGAGGCAAGTCTACTACTACTTCTCGGCCTTCTTTAAAAGCCTTATACCATTCATAACCCCTTGTTTTCGATATATACGATACGCCGTAGGTATTTCGCAACATTTTTAGTGATTCACCACATGAAATATCATTTGAAACACCAAATTTAAGGCACACTCTTTGTTCAACAATATTTTCCATTGTAAAAATCGCCGAGGACTCAAAACTATGACCAATAAAAAGTGTACTTTAAAACAAATTAAATGACAGACCCCGCTCAAATTTTGCGCGCTAAATCAGTACAGTGCTACCAACATGCAGTTACAAAAATTAAAACGACCTCTTTTACGCGGGTCTTTTTATTGACATATTCCCGATACTTTTTACACAGAGTAGTATGATAGTGAAATGGATTAACAACGCGTTTTTTTCGCGCCCCTATACCACGTCTCTTTTGTGTGGCCGCTGGCATAGATAGCATCATGCCCAATCAAATTATAAAATGTTTTCGTGTTTCGTTCTTGATTGTAGAAATTTGTGGCAGTCCACTCAACTAAAGTATGGTAGACAGTAAAAGTAAGCATTGTGCGATTAATAAAAACTGTTTTTGTACAGATTTATGCCCGTTTATTACATTTTTACAATTTTCCGACGTTTCGGCACTTTTTCAGGTGCCGTGGTCCCGGATGACTGAGGTGATGGGCGTCTTTTAGAAAGCATTAACGGTTAGTTTACTACCCTCGCCAAAAATTACAAAAGTTAATTATGAAGTTACGGTACGGCATCCAAATTTTAATAGAGATAGTGGTTGGAACATACCGGTAGCATGGGAAGCAGTGCTTAAGAGCATGAGACCCCCTTGCTAAAAGTGTGACTGTAGAGTTAAAAATTTTCATTTCAATTAATAATCAGTATTTTCAAGTTCATGTAAAATAATTAGTTTATAGATTTAATTTTAACTTCAATTACTAATAATCGATATTGTTGACTTTACATAAAAAATAACTGGTTTGCCTATTTTGGAACGTAAGTAGTAGGGATTCGACAGTTCTGGCGCACCGAGGTCCCGCGCGCCCAAGGGTCCCCCCTTTGTTTAAAAAATTCGGCAAAGACTGGGGCTCGGGTCGTAAAAAAAAAATTGTTGTTTGGTGTCTAATTCCACTAAATCGGGTGCGCTGAATCGATAGCACTCACTCCCAGAACGATACGAGTCACCCTACTACTAACGTAACTTCATAATTAACTTTTGTAATTTTAGCCGAGGGTAGTAAACTAAAAGTTAATGCTTTCTAAAAGACGCCTGTCACCTCAGTCATCCGGGACCACGGCACCTGAAAAAGTGCCGAAACGTCGGAAAATTGTAAAAATGTAATAAACGAGCATAAATCCTTATAAAAACAGTTTTAATTATGTCTACTGCTCGTGTTAACCTAAGAAAATACTATATTGTGCGATTAAACAAACAAAAAAAATATTTAACATCGGAAAATTGTAAAAATGTAATAAACGAGCATAAATCCTTATAAAAACAGTTTTAATTATGTCTACTGCTCGTGTTAACCTAAGAAAATACTATATTGTGCGATTAAACAAACAAAAAAAATATTTATTGATACATGCAAAATTATTTTTACGTACACTTTTGCTGGGATTCCCTTGTAGATATAAAATACCTGTGCCAGAGGAACCACCTCTTCCACAACTTATAAAGGTTGAACAACTAAAATTAACTTTTCAATCATATTTAGAACATTTTTATAAAGCTGGTTAAGTTACAGATATGTGGTGTGCGTGTGTGTGTTTTATATTTATTCATGTTTATTACACTAATTACAGTTAACTAACATGTTGTAACAAGAGTTCCGTTTCCTCATAACTATGGCTTAGCAACCATTTGGACCGTACCTTCTTACATTCAAATTTTATAATAGGATAGATGTGCAACCTGCGCTTTATCTGGTTATACAAATAGCCAGTCAAGTTTTCATATTGGCGACTAGCAAAGCATGTTTTCGCGTGGTTTGATTTACCCTCCTCACTGAAATTGTCCTAGGGGCAGTACATAGAAAACAAAAAATCGTGGAAGGAAAATATTGACATTCATCAAACGGATTACCTATAGTGCCATCTAGTGCTAGCTTTTAAACCTCTAGGAAGTAAGTTAGTCGCTGGATTGAAGGTCACTTGTGCCAAAATGGCTTTCGGGTCAAGACGAGTCATCGCGTGTGCGAGAAATGGTATGTTAAATCCTATCCCATCGTATGTTTATGTGATGTAACATATGAATTCATCTTATATTTATGTTTTATACTTATTATTTTGCAGTTTCAAGCCATTATTTGCAAAAATAGACATTGATTCTCTTACTTACTACGCACTAAAGTTTTATGTCCTACATACAGGACTTACGCAGATTATTATTACAAATCTTATATGTTTATGTTCTAAATGTGTGAACTTTGCGGGTAGTTAAGTGATTAATTCTTTTGGATTTTTTTTTAGTCACATCTGAGACCGAAGGTCTAGGAATTCTCGAGGATTCTGACGAAAATCTCAGTGGTGAGGACGATGACTAAGGCCAACCTTCGAAAAACTACCTCTGGGAGACCGTCGAATGTTAAATTTAATTGATTTTTCAAGCAGTTCAGAATCGGATGATTCACCTCTACCAGCTAGTCCCGCATTTTCTGGCTCTTCTTGTATACACTGACATACTTCTAGAGGATTGCAACGAGGCAAAAGTTCTCGTGGCCCTCGTAGATCACTACAATCAGGCCGAGGGCAGGCTTTATTATCATCAAGATCTCATCAACGTTATGTTGTCGATATAATCTTTAAATAATTTGAGACAAAAGACAGATTTTCTTGAACCAGCCTGAATACCACTTAACGTCAATAGGTACTAAAAGCTTTACATAATATAGTTATACTCTCCATTTGTCCTAATGGTATGACATAAGTAAAACCTAGATTTTGTAGGGCTAGATTTTTTTTTATATTTTTTTATTTAAAAAGTAATCCCTAAAGAACTTCAATCTCGAATTTCATTCTATCTGAAAAAAAATGAGTCTCAGCAGTGAGGAGGTTAATAACTATGTCATTTCTCATACTCATAGTCAGCCTTAAGCTTTTTAGGCATAGTGCGAGTACACTTATGTAGATTCATAAGTTGGCATTGTGCTATTGATTGTATTGGAAAATAATAAAAATAACAAAATAATATACTATGTATTGTGCTCTCAAATCCTCCAGAGGACTTAGAGTCAGTTTCTGAATTGAGAATTCGGCTAAGTAAATAGTTAATAGCATTGCTATCTCTTCGAATTTCGCAGAAAAGAGCGTGACAGAACGTTACTTAGTGAAATACTCAATTCAGAAACCGGCCCTTACTAAACAAAAGTTTGCAGCGATCATAGAAGAAAAGTCATATAAAATTCGTTCTACTTCAGGTACTCCAGCAATTGGAAACGCTGAACCGCATTGCCAAAGAGCTGAAGAGAATAAACTCGTGCTGGCAAGACGATCGCCTTTTCGATGTTGCTAGGCAAATTAACATAGCTGAGTATACTAATATGCTGTACTATGAACTGTGGCCAATTATTATGGGTAAGATTTTTTTACGTACAATAAACTCGCACTAGGTATTCGTCTCATACAACAGTTGGCGAAAATTAGGCCTGCAATATTATGGCCTGGTCTGCTACCTGTGACGTCACCCTTTTACCAGGCATTACACCGGCACGTGATGAATCACTTGGTGACGTAGCTTTATCTGGGAGAAAGGTACGTAGTAAACTTAAACCAGTAACTTGAGTAGGCACTCAAGTTACTGATGTAAGCACGTCTACTGCTAATAAGTTAACTACTTCCGTAGAATATGTAGCGTTCATATTTGTCGAGATCATCCCGCCATCATTTTCTTTACCATTGCGACCCACCGTCGGTGGCAAATCTCGCTCAGCTTTTTGGGTGCATGCGGCTTACCGGCAAGGAAAACATGACAGAACTTTTCTTGAAAGATTTTAATGTAGATATTTGGTAACATTGGCTTAAAGAGTCAGAAATGTCATTTAATTCGAAAGACTATTTGCCTGTTAGTACATATAATAGAAATAAAGCTTTGAGAGGAGGATCAATGGTATTTGTAAAAAATACTTTAAAAAGTAAAGAACGCAAAGACATTGTAAGCCTTTCTGTTGAGCGATTAGTTGAGATTTCGTGTGTGGAATTGGATAGGTATATTGTTATGTGCGTTTATAGGCCACCTCAAACAAATTACAACGACTTTGAATTAGTTGTAGAGGACGCATTAAAACGTCTTTTTGCGAGGAATAAATCCATAGTAGTATGTGGCGATTTTAATATTGATCTGTTAGTTGAGAGCCCACTTCAAACTAAACTTATTAGCTTATTTAGATCGTTTAACTTACTGAACCTATTTACTGAAACTACTAGAACAATGCCAACCAGTGCTACATGTATAGATAATGTTTTTTGCAACTGTGAGCATTTAAAAAAAAAGGTTATAAACAACCAACAGTCGGATCATAGTGGTTTATTAGTTGTTTTACCAACAATTAGGTATTGAAAAAAAATGCCCAGCATTAATTTGTAGGCCTATCACAGACAAAAAAATTGAATTATTCAAAAATAAATTAGGTACCAAAATAGGTTTACTGCAATTTGATAGCAATGATCCCAACACTTTATATAATGAATTGTTTACCACGATATCAAACGAATTTGAACAGGTTTTTAAAATTAAAAAAAATCAGCTCAGTAATAATGGTTTTTCAGAATGGGCCACTCCTGGTATACATAGAAGTAGGAAAAGATTGTATGAATTGTATGAAGAAAAACAATCCAATCCGGATCCAAGCTTTAGAGAATTTGTTAAGAATTACTCTAAAACCTTTAGGAAAACATGTTCTATGGCAAAATCCCTTAATATAAGCAAAAAGATAAAGGCGTCTTCAAATAAAATAAAAACTACTTGGCAAGTGATTAACTAGGAGACAGGCAAAACAAAGCCGAGGGATCAGAGTTTTGCGCTAAAGGTAAGTGGGAAAATAGTCAACTCAAGTGACGAAATCGCAAAAGTATTCGAAAATTTCATCACAAACATCCCACTACATATAACGGCGGGCTTAAATTCTTCGTCTCAGTCAGCAGAATCACTAATGTTAGAAAATATAAAACCATGCGTAACAGACTTTCAATTTTCCCACGTTAGCTTCCAAACTATTGTTAAAACATTTAACCAAATAAATATAAAGAAAACTGAAGACTTGTGGGGTATGTCGGTCAAACTGATATCCACGGTAATTCATATTATTGCACCACACCTTGCTACAATTTTTAATAAATGTGTTTATCATGGGACTTTCCCGGATCTCTTAAAATTTAGTAAAATAGTTCCTCTATTTAAGGCAGGTGATAATGAGGATCCAAACAATTTTAGGCCCGTAGCAATACTACCGGTATTAAGTAAAGTGTTTGAGAAACTAATTTTACACCAATTGTTGACACACTTTAGTTTAAATAAACTCTTCCATAAAAAACAATTCGGTTTCACTAAGGGTCGTTCAACGACCAACGCAGGAGTGGCATTAATGAATCACATCTTTGATGCGTGGGAGGAGGCGCAGGATGCTAACGGGGTTTTCTGTGACCTTTCTAAAGCTTTTGATTGTGTAGACCATAAAACGGTCCTTTGTAAATTGAACAGATACGGTCTCAGTAATGGATCTCTAGCTCTTCTTCAATCATATTTACCAAACAGAGTTCAGAAAGTTGACATAAATAGGGTTAAGTCTTCTGGATCTGATGTTAAAATAGGAGTTCTATTTTGGGGCCTTTCCTCTTCTTAGTATATGTAAATGATCTGCCCTACCTAGTTGAGAAATTGTCACAAATAGTATTGTTTGCAGACGATACTTCTCTAATTTTTAAAATCAAGAGAGGTCAATCTAATTTAGACGATGTAAACAACGCCCTTTCTAAAGTGTTAAACTGGTTTACTGTAAACAATCTCATGTTGAATGCGAAAAAGACAAAATGTATAAAGTTTTCATTGCCCAATGTAAAAAAAGTGGACACAAGTTTAATTATAGCTGGTGAAAGACTAGACTTAGTAGAGTCCACGGTGTTTTTAGGTATTACAATAGACTCGAAACTGCAATGGGGTCCACACATAAAAAATCTAGCGGGTAGGTTAAGTTCAGCCGCATTTGCAGTTAGAAAAATTAGACAACTAACAGATGTGTCAACTGCGAGGCTTGTATATTTCAGTTATTTTCACAGTATTATGTCATATGGTTTGTTACTATGGGGGCGTGCGGCAGATATAGAAACAGTTTTTATTCTACAAAAAAGGGCTGTTAGAGCTATCTACAATTTACCTACCAGGCAATCGCTAAGGGATATTTTCAAGGAAATCGGAATTCTAACGATGGCTTGCCAATATATATTCGACAACGAATATATATTGTATTCGTATATATTCGTTATACGTACGAAAAAACTTAACAACATTTAAATTAAACAGGGATATCCATAACGTAAACACTAGAAACAGAAACAAAGTTGCTTTATCTAAATTCAGATTAGCCAAGGTAAATGCATCTTTTGTAGGACTAAGTGTACGTTTTCACAATAAAATTCCAGAACATATTCTATCCCTGCCTGAAAGCAAATTTAAAAATTTCATTAAAAAGGCGCTGTGTAAAAAGGCCTATTATAGAATAGATGACTTTATAAATGATGTAAGCCCTTGGCAGTAGACCAATTCCACAACGAGTAAATCATAGTTATTAACTAAATATTTTATGTAGCAACCGAATCACTGCAATCCTCAGTGTTAGTTATGTATGTCATATTTTAATTTAAGTTTGTACAGACGACGTGATTGCATATTAGTAAATATATCATACATTCTATAACTGACAAAAACTTAATCTGCAGGTTTGCTAAAGGTCACTCGAATGGTGGCGTGGTGGCCGGGTCATCTATCTCCCTCCAAAATGGTTGAGACTGATGATGGCTGACCTCTGCGTTATGCTCGTGAACGAGTGCTGTTCGTGTGTCTGGCCGCAGCACTTGTCATGTTTTCACGGCCTATGTAAAAAAGCATATATATTTAATAATGCCTTAACATTTAAAGTTATTAATGGCAATCATGGAATCTTATGCGTATAGGTGGTATCTAATGTATTAGATTTAAGACTTGAGAAAAGAGGGTCAGAGTGGAGTTTTTTTTTCCGCTGCCTTTTTCTCCACTACATTACGGCCCGAAGGCGGCGGCTTTCACTTTCATGTTACATTGTACTTTGACATTCAGCAAACAGAATGTAAATTCTTTACGTTGAAATAAATTGAATTGAATTACGTGACCAGTCCAGTTCCACTTCAGTTTGGCTGACTGATCACCCACATCAGCTATGCGCGTTTTGGAGCGCAGTGTGGCATTTCAGATACGATCTAGCCTCCAGACACCTAATACACTGCGCTCCATCGTCTCAAAGTATATTGACATTGACACAGAAATTTCAAGTTAAACTCGTTTGGACTCCAAATTCTGATTCTGATGGAAAAATATTTATTCAGAACACCCGGTATATGAGGAA
Source organism: Yponomeuta sedellus (assembly GCA_934045075.1). NCBI lineage: Eukaryota > Metazoa > Arthropoda > Insecta > Lepidoptera > Yponomeutidae > Yponomeuta > Yponomeuta sedellus. The sequence goes on from OW203730.1 coordinate 17,666,357, forward strand.
AGTTCAGTGCAACTAATGCTTTAGACTGGCGACTTATTTCTTAAGCATACAAATAGCTATAATTATTTAGATAGCTTAATAACTTTGCAATTTCCAGGTTACCAAAACATGGTGAACCACGGTCTAATATCAGAAAAAGTAGAATTCATAAACGAATGCGAAGACAAAGATGCGGTGCCACTTGTTTTTACTGAATTTGGGGCCGCTATGAGATTCTTCCACACTTTAGTAGATGACAGGATTAAGTAAGTAACTTCATAAACGTCCACTGTTCTACTCACTGGGCTGCCACCGCGAGTGACCCAGGGTTGATTCGCATTATGGCCATGTAGCTATGATTTTGTTTATTTTCGAGGTTACGTACATGTGCAATAGCAATACCAATTACGTATAAATAATAATTTCATTAATTACAATAATTAAACGTATGTGTATTCAAATTATATTTGTAATATTAAGTCAATCTAGGTTATGTAATAAATCACTCTTATATTGTTTACTGGCACTACCCCTTCCACTGTCCGGATTATCGTGGGTTAGCTGGAAGAAAATACTATATTAAGCTGTAATACTGTATTAAGCTTGCCTTTGTTCAAATTTGTTTTGGTGCAATAAAGAATTTTTATTCATTCATTCAATACCACATGCTAATTGGAAGAAAATATGAGGAAATATGGTTCCGTACGTATTGACCTGTTTTTCCTGAGGGTAGGCCGAGTAAAGGTATGTGAAGTTGCCTCTAGACACTGCGTAAATCGTTTTCAGTACATAGACGCCAAAGCCAAAGGTTTTTCCCAAACGTAGCGTAGCGTAGCGTACAATTGGACAAACTATTAACTAAAAAGTTTTTTTTATCTAGGTGCATCTTTTTCCCACTTCACGCGACACTTTTGTAATATGTGTACTTAGAAGTGTTTAACAGCGTCTCTCTTCGTCTTCTACCAATTTAAGAACGTAGTTTATGTAGATACAAAAGTGTTTTGAGCAGCAACTGGATAGTAAGCAAAACGCAGCAGTTGAAAATAACAAATTGATCAGCTTCCGAATTGAGAGGATTTTATGTACATTATAGTCGTTATCTGCTATAGCTTGAGGCCGATTTGTATAGCACGTTTTTGTACCACGTCACTAGAACTACTTTTTGATAGATTATAAAGTATTACGAAAAGAATAATTATGAAGAGAGAAAAGAACCACAATTATTTTTCTTTTAACAGGGCAAAAAAGTTAAATATTATTATTATTGCACACGAAACATTTAACAGGACATTACATAAGAAATAATATGTACAAAAGCGAGCTTATCTCTGAAAGAGATTTCTTCTAGCAAACCTTAGAGTTTAACCTTACAGTCATCCATCAAATTTGACTTTGATGGATGACATTCAAGATCCTGGAGTAAGTATTAGTATTAAGTATAGTAGTAGTGTTATCTAGAAACCAAGGTAATGCTAGATTAGGGTAGGATAATCCAGTAACCACAGTATTTTAAGGCACAGAAATGCACTCCCGACTTCAATTAAGTCGGAACTGCTTAAATACGTGCTTGCCGAATCGCCAAAATGAAAAAAACACTTTTGAAATGTGAAGTTACTAATCTGTAGCTTCACATTAATTGTTTATTTTAGCGCAATTAATATCTTAGGATCTAAAATGCTTTCGAGCTGATTTTAATAACTTTCCAGGAGCCAAAAGGAACATAAGAGGAACCTACTTTTCTAGGTTTAGATTACGTAGTTAACTGTTAGGCGGCCGGCAGATGCTGGATACGGTAAGCTGAAGACAAGGCGCTATGGCGCTCATTAGTGGAGGGCTATGTCCAGCAGTGGACTAAATAATATAGCCTGAAGAAGAAGAAGTTAACTCGAGTTGAATTCTGTTGGAGCATTGTGGAATAGACCATTGTCGATCTAGGCGCCATCTATCAGCATCGAAATGAACCACCAATTTATCACGGCATCGTCGACCAATAGATATCCGCATAAGTGACGTGATCTCGCGTGTAATTGGCTCCATTATGTTCCCAAACCCTCTCTCCTCGAATTTTGTGACACGTATTGGCTCCATTATGTTCCCAAACCCTCTCTCCTCGAATTTTGTGACACGTATTACAATCGCAATATTTTTCATCCCGCAAGTGGTCGATTATTTTTAAAACCCAGAAAATTCAAAGCCTAGGTAGAAAAACTAAACCCCTAAGTAGCAAGGGCACACAAACCGCTCCAAATTCTAAAGCAGCTTTAACACTCTACATATTTTTCCTCCTCGTCAAGATTTGTGAACATTTCGCCGGAAACCAACAAAAAGCGTCAGATTTGCCCGCCATAGATATCCAAAGAGGCAGAGACATGGGTGTGCGACCATACAACGACTACTTTTGATGACTTCGGAGACGCCATGAGCGAAGAAGTAAGTTAGTCAAACAATACTTCTAGTGAGATAGATAACATTAGAATAGAATGAATGACAGCTCTTGCAATATACTATATTTTTTTAAATATTTAAAAGTAATGTCTTGTGTTTTTAATGGTAAAAGCTCAACTCAACTTTAATTTAACTTTACACTTCTATATGTGCTTACAAATCGTAGAAAGAGCATGTAAACAAAATTGAGGTATAATGTAAAATAGTTTTGCTACTCTGTTTAATATAGAATTCTACAGATATTATTGATTCAAGCAAGCGTTTCGCATTTTAATAAGGTCGAGAAGAGTTTCAAGGTTCACAATCAATTGTTTTAATTCAAATGCGTATTAGTTTTTGTTTCACAACCGTCTGTGTTTTAATTTAAAGTTATTTTTGGCTCCTTATTGAAATTAGAACCAAAACTACAATCATCTTGTTATCATTTTCTCCACGCTCCAGAAAATCTACGTACTGAAAAACTTGTATGAAAATGTGGATGACGTTGATCTATTGGCTGGAATTATGAGTGAGGAGTACATTTCTGAGGGTCTTGGCCCCACCCTGTTCTGCATTATGACGAAGCAACTGCAGTTACTGAAATACGCTGACCGGTTCTGGTTTGAGAGGGGTGACCAGCATCATAGCTTCAATTTGGGTGAATATAAGATTTTTTAAACTTTTACATCATTTATGGAAGCTGATGAAAGAACTGTGTTAGTGGCAGCAGTAGAACGCCGGTCTCAAATTTGAGAGGTCGTAGGTTCGAACCCCAATGCATTTATCTAAGACTTTTTCGTAAGGAAATATAAGTGTTTGAGGTGTTCACATTCCTCAGCGTTTAAAAAAGTCAATTCGCGGTGGGTAATTTAAAACGCTGGTAATGAACAAGCGTTTTAAACTGTTTTTATTTTTCCTAGAAATTGACCTCACTCAAGTCAAGATTGCATGAAGTTTTTTATGCAGTCTATTAATGTCACACCGCAGGGCACAGACCATCTCTTAGATAGAGAAACTACAGGCTCTATTACCACGCGTGCCTACCGCGGATAGGCTATTTAAAGCGCTAAGGTATTTGAACGAAAATTTTGATTTATGTGAAGTATAAAAATTACATATTACATAAATTCTTAATTTTTTAGGCAAAGTTGAAATTCTAATTCGAAAACACAGAAATTTGTACTGAACTGGTTTTAATGCTAGACATTTTTGTCAGCAAAACTATTGGGCTTAGAATAAGGTATATCCGCAATTTCAGAGTTTATATCTAACAGCAAATTTAGTTGTGTAAGTTTTTGTCAGATTCCATCGATCGATTGCAACCCTGTATGGCTCCACTGCTGGGGCACGAGTTTCTTCTGGCGTTGCAGGAAGGTTAGGCCATACTCCAGCACGGAGGTCGAGTGCGGATTGGTGCCGGGAGGATTGTAAAACGGTGGCGGGCCTCATAGTCAGAAGTTATCAAGCCGCCCATAAGGCCTCTGACATGGCTTAACGACTGCCGTTACATGACAGCCGACACCAACGGCTTAGCGTGCCTTGCAAAGCACGGAAGCGCCACTGGCGGTAGTAACGAGATGGTCACCCATCCTGCACCTGACCGCGCCTGTTGTTGCTTAACCTCGACGTCCGACGTAACGTCCGACTGGGCAACGAGCGTTTCTCGTATTAATATTCGATATAAAAAGGTATAAATAGATTGGCATCTGCATCTACGTAATGAGATAATTTATACAGAATCCAGTGGCATCTCCACTCCCGTAGATGGGTGAAGGCACCAATCGGATGCTGTAGTGCCTGGGACATAAAGGTATAAATGTTCTTTCCAATGTCATTGGCTCCTGTAAACCGTTGCCTGGAATAGAAAAATCTCCATTACATTTAATATATATTTATGTCTTTAAGTATTAAATGATCTAAAGTCATAGTCTCATCACATGAGACCATGTAACGAAATAAAACATGAATGATAAACGTGGAAAATGTATAACATAATATAAAAATTTACCGTGAGTAAAGAACGCGTTTTTTCAGAACAATTAAATGAAATCCGGAAGACAAACATAGCGAGGTTCGCCTGTGATAACGCCGAGGGGATTACGAACATCCAACCTCAAGCTTTTATGAATGTGCGATCAGAGTAAGTACCTAAACGTATGTCATATACTGCACGTAATTGACTCAGTTCCCAATGAGAGTACGCTCTCACTCCCACACGTATTTTTCTCTGGAGGTCTCCACTGGGGACCTGTTTAAAAGTATAGTCTGGATCGAGTCTCTACAGTTTTTTTAGTATGAAATGAACGAAAAAATAATATCTTCAATTTTTATTTCTCTACATTAGCATTAAGGCAAAATGGGAAAACGGGAGAAATTCTTTTAATCGCGAGCCTTCATCAGGTAAAGTTAATTTTAAAATGTGAAAATTATTTTGCTGAATTCCGCCAAAAACCCCACAAGCACCAATGCGGTTAGTTAATACACCGCCCTCCTTCCCACTTTTTCAAGCAGAAGCAAGACACGAACATACCACCATCGACACCAATACTTGTGTGAGATAATGAGGCATCCTCAGGCTCAAAAGTTAATTTTGTCTACCCGTGACCCGGGCAACTGCAATGTTGTTGAACCTCCTCAGTCTTTGCAACGAATTTACAATAACCATAACAATGGATTTATAAGTCAAGGTTATTTTCAAGGTTATTGAACCGTTATTAACATCCTCAGTCCTGAAAATAGATTTAAAATAACAATAGATTTATATTTCAAGGTCAAGACTGAGGTGGTTGACGTTAAATGTTAGCGTACCTATACGTTAAAATAGATTTATAATATATTCTTCATAATTTTTATGCGAACCCCGAAGCAACTTATATGATATACAAGTTTGGGGTAACTAATTTCAACCATTGTTTTACTTTTGTGTTCTACAGTAACCTTCCAGAACCCTGCAACCGTATTCAAGGTATGGACCTGAACGAGTGGCGTGACAACAGCTGTCAGATGTAGATCTTCAGACCAATGCCATTCCGTCGGATGGTTCTCAAAGTGGTATTTACGAGTACAGAACGAATCTCCGGAAGAATTCACGAATCACAGAGTAAAATTTATGTTTCATTTATTTATGATCAATTTTTTATGATCATTGTAGGGTAACACGCTCAACGATTTATTAAAATTTATTATAGCTTATTTTGCACAATTTTCAATTTGTGTTATTTGTAATTAATTGCTGCTCTACACAATAAATATTTTTCATATTTTTTGTGGTTTTTTATAATGAAATAAATACAGGCATCTGTGAATATCCTTTGCTTGTTTCTTTTCACTGTCTAATAGTGAAAATTAAATAATATTTGAAATAAGTTAATTTGTAATTTCACGTAAAAAAGTTGCCACAAACTTATCTTTCACTATTTAATATCATAGTAAATACGTTCCAAACATAAAGTTAGGTTTGTAGTTTATATTCAAAACCCTAAGTGCCAGTTTCTGAATTGAGTATTTTGCTAAGTAAGTAATTAACTGTAGGTGCTGTTCAAATTTCTCAGAAAAGAGCGTCTCAGAACGTTACGTATTCACTTAGTGAAATTCGCAATTTAGAAAACGGCCCTAAGACCCACTTACGTGAGAGTACATAATTATGTCACCGCAAACTGTAAAAATCGCCGTCGAATTCACTGCCTAGGACTTAAGCAGCTGAACCCAATAAAATGGCTGAAGTTCATTCAGCCCTGTGATTGAGTAAAACATTGAATAACCTGGCTGAAGGTGACTAGCCAAGTAGTCAGTCAGTAATAGACGGCGCGTCTGCCTTAGTAGGGTGACCAAGATACAATGCTCGCCACTTCAGTTTATCGAACACCTCGGCAACTCCATGTTGGCCGTCGTTTACTTCTGCAACTGCTCCGGCGCTGTGGGATTTGCAGCCCCTTGGCGCTTGCGTAACAAAGTGTAAGCACACTTATTAATTATTTTTAAAGATCACATAATTGGGCTTCAAATTGGACCTCAAAAACGACCTAATAGGAAACAAGGCATGTTTGAAAACTTGAAAGCTAAATAAAAAATGTACTATATATTTTTATGTGTGCACACATAAAATACATTCTGAAAACACAACATTAAGTGCATCTATATCACAAACATTATTTACTTGTGTTTCAACTTACTAGTGTCTGCTTCAGGCTTCACAACATTAAGGTGCCGATAAGAAGACTTTTGGTTAGAAAGAACTGAAGCAAGACCGTTCAAAATAGCGCATTCGATATCCCTGTGCGATATTTCCTATTCTCAGTTTTCAATTTAGATCGACACTCTTTTGCGCCGAAGTGCTAGTACTCCGCTCACAGTCATGAAAGATACAGAACATGAGTTTAAGCCATGTTTACATATAGTTAATAATGATAATAATAACAAACATTTGGAAGTCGCTCACGCCACTGGCCTAGCTTAGTGTAGGGAGACCATTACTCGAGTATAGTTCTTTCTGTTTTGGTACATAACGCTTACAATCATAATCGATATCAATCCTTGTATGTCCCCACTGCTGGGGCACGGGTCTCTTCCTGCATCGCAGGAAGGTTAGGCCATGCTCCACAACGGGTCAAGTCCTTGTTGGTGAAGGATTGTAGGACAGTGGCGGGTATTACAGTCAGAAGTTTTCAGGCCGCCTAAGGCCTCTGACATAACTTAACGGCTGCCATTACATGACAGCCGGCACCAACAGCTTAGAAAGCCTTGCGAAGCACGGAAGCGCTCGGAAAAAATGCCACTAGCGGCAGTCACGGGACGGTCACCCATCCCGCACCTGACCGCGCCTGCTGTTGCTTGACGCAAGTGATTTATTCCAATCACTCGGTTTGGCTAGGCCACGAACGCTTCATAATACTATAATCACTATACATGCATTTTTGTTTTTGCTCGAAATTGCCGATCATCGGTGGGCATGCGTGGAAAATAAGCCCATACTTTCTCTCCCTCTGAGATTGAGAGAAGGCCTGTTCCCAGCAGGCCTTCTCTTTCAATAAATTTCTTTCAATAAAGAAAGTTCGCACACTTTCCAATTTTACGTTCTAATTACGGTCTTGCAAGCAAATTCTCTGAGAATATTGTCGCCTGCCTATCACTAGCCATCGCCAAGTTCTCCCCATGAAAAATATAATGTAACAGGCCCCTTAGAGATCTTTCTCGAAAGGTGTAGGTATGTGGAGGCGTTTTTCGCAGAGACTTCTGCGTTCTCTATTATGTGATTCGAGCTCGGGTGAAAATATCAATTTATCGTGCACACGTCAGTTTGCCTTGTAGAGCAATGCTTTGTGATACACTGCATCCCGTATAAAGCGCGCCCTATTGACTCTGCTCGGGAGTCTTTTCTTTATTTTTTGTTCTTGCACCAGGAAATAAAAATATTTTCCTTGTACTTATACAGTCGATATCAGGTCAATCTTTACAATATTTTTGTTGTCAAGCAGCCCTTAACTGACTAGAGTATACGTAGTTGAAAGGTTGATGTGCTGTCGACTGCCCATAGTGCAAAAGGGGGTTGCAGAGCTAAGGTCATTGTGATGTCGACAGAGTGTGTTTTCCTTTTCTTGCATAATGTCCAACTCTCAAAGTGTTCAACTTGCAGAATGTTCAAATATCCGCGAATCTATGATCAATTGATCACATGACATCATGAATGAGAATGAGTTGTATATTTTGCAAGTTCTAATTCAATAAGTTAGACACTTGGCATTGGAAATACTAGCGTTTTTCTGCGTTTTATTTAAAACAAAATTATGAGATAAGGTGTTTTATTAAAGAAATCAATCATTAACTTAAAACTTATAATATATATTAGACTATGCTGTGTAGTGGCAACTTCTATCACTAGATAGCTGAAGATATCACATATAGAACACATCGTCGTCGTCGTCAGGCTATACTTGTCCACTGCTGGTCCTTCCCTTCCTACCTTCCTACCTAGCCCTTCCCTAAAGAGCATCACGTTGTGCTATCATAGGGGGCAATGCCAATAATCCCCACGCTGGACATTCGGGTTGGGGATCGCAGTTCGGTGGAATAGTAGTGCAGTGAGCGCTGCTGCCCACCCCCCGGTTTGTGTCCCTTAGTCGCCTTTTACGTCACCCGCGGGAAGAATTGGGTTGGTGCTATTCTCAAGGCCGACACCACTACAGAACACATGGCGAGGCGGAAAGGCGGCAGGTGGACCAGGGCGAACGGAGTGGCAGCCGAGAACTGGTCAGTGTGTACCTGTATTACTAACCGACAAACCACTTAATCCGTAAAAAAATGGTCGGCGAATACTAAAAATTCATATAACTTTCCCTCGGTCGCGGAGAGTCGCTGGATGTGGACGGCACCAGCTGCGAAGCTTGGAAAACCACGAAGGAGGCCTATGTCCTGCAGTGGGGGTCAAATGACTGATAACGATGATGATGACTTTTTGTCTGTAGTAGTACTAACTACGCTGGTTATTGGTTAAGGAAAAAAAGTACTAACCATCCAACCAGGTGGACTGAGTGCTTTGTCGTTCAGTGATAGACGAGATGGTAGACCAGCAAACCGCTGGTCAGATAAGGCAGATAATGGCCGCTAAGGACAGCGTGAGGGGTAAAAAGGACTTTACTCATTTATGAGTACGAGTTTGATAGTGATGACTTCAATTAAGGGGTTGTGAACATTTTACCTCGTTTATATTTTTCTATGTTTTATTGTCACATATTTGTCAATCGCTCACACTTTTTCCTCGCCTACATTTTCCATTAAATCTGTTATTAGGGTTTTCCTTAGTTTCTTCTCCCTTTTGCCATACAGTCCACTCGTAGTCAACAGAGATAATATTCCACCTCCACCTTTATGCTGGCTCATACAAATTGGTGCACATCCACAAAGCAGTATATTGTCTCTCAATGATGTTATTGCTCGAGTGTTTCTGAGAGAGCCACAGAGAACCTTGGACTTACTATGGATGCACTTTTCAGGTCTGGGTCGCCATTGAACTAAAATTTTGCACTTTGAGTTGGTTTTATTGTAAGGGTATAGAGAGGAGTTAACATTGTCAGAGATTGATGTATGGGCAATTGTATCCATAATATTTCAGATAATAAATGCATAGTTTTATGAGTAGGTATGTGGTATTAGTTTTCTCAAATGTCACCAATTTATATGTGTGTATGTATGTATGTATGTATGTATGTATGTATGTATGTATGTATGTATGTATGTATGTATGTATGTATGTATGTATGTATGTATGTATGTATGTATGTATGTATGTATGTATGTATGTATGTATGTATGTATGTATGTATGTATGTATGTATGTATGTATGTATGTATGTATGTATGTATGTATGTATGTATGTATGTATGTATGTATGTATGTATGTATGTATGTATGTATGTATGTATGTATTTATGTATGTATGTACGTACGTACGTATTGTATGTATGTCGGTCGGAACACATAGGATATCGGTTCCTGTTCCCTCGCAACTCCTTAACCAATAGTCAGATTTCAATAAATAAGATCTCAATCGATTTGTCGTATTTGCGCAAATGTCAAATGGCTATATGAAAATAATATAACTGAAATGAAGGTGTAAAATATCACTAAAACGATTGAAGAAGACAACACCCCACCCCACTGCTGAACATTTTACTCGGGACCCAAATTTAACATTGTAACTCAATGCGAGATACCTAGTCGTAGGTTGGTCCCGCCTGCTTAGAAGTTAATATTCAGCAGACTGCTGAATTAATGTTAATGTGTTTGTTTATTTTAGCTTTTTATTCTAAATATGTGCCTATAGTACGTGACGCCTATAGTACGAATTAGATTGATAAAGAAAGGTTTAGATTCGTATTATTTTTTATTAAATGATACCAACTCTTTGTATGTCCCCACTGCTGGGGCACGGGTTTTTTTTTGCATCGCAGGAAGGTTACCGTACTCCACCACGGGGGTCAACTTCGGGTTGGTGGAGGATTGTAAGACCGTGACGGGCCTTACTGTCAGAAGTTATTAAGCCGCCCATAAGGCCCATGACATGGCTTAATGGCTGTTATTACATGACAACCGCCATCAACGACTTAGCGTGCGTTGCGAAGCACGGATGCGCTCGGAAAAAATGCCACTAGCGGTAGTCGCGGGATCACCCATCCAGGTCCTAATCGCGCTTCTTGTTGCTTATCTTAGTGATTGATTCCAATTATTCCACTACGCCACGAACACTTCATTACTAAGCGATTATTTATTTATTTCAGATAAAACAAAACTTATCAAGACTAAACATCTATGCACCACTTTCTGAAATGTAGCTAAAGTTATTCGTACCAAAATTTATTTAAGTGACCTAGTCGCATCTATATGTGTACCTAATATTAAGTAGCGTGGTGTTAAGATGCGTCCACAGTAGATCCTCAGGACAGCGATATTGGCGTATCAATAAAGGCGTGTACAGACAGAGCCAAGCAATTACCGCGCCTGTCACGCACACTTGAAACACTGATAATTCAAATTCAGCTGACCCACCCAGCCGCGTAGATGTATCTATACGCTCTCATTAATCCCGGTCCGACTAGAGTTCTATTGTCAATAATCTATGCGTAAGCTATACTATATCTTCTTTAGTAATTATGTGCAAGCGGTGATGGGTAGTGAGAAGAACAATGTACTCGGAAGCGAGAGACCCAGGTTCGATTCCCAGTGCGGACCTATACCTTTATTTATTTTGAAAGTTACGAAACTATCTAAACTAAAATTAATCTCTAGAACTATTGTGTAAGCTAAATTTATTTATTTATTCATTTGCAAGCATACACGGTACATTTTATATAAGTAAATTACAATAGTTAAGAGCATGCGTGATGCGCCAGTATCTGGCATGCAACATTGTTTGCAGTTAATATTGCACTTGTTTTTACCTGTTGGTATTTAAGGCTGACATTCAGAGACGAAAACTAAGCAAAGACTGGTCAGCCTAAAGGTCAATATCAACTTATTAAATTACAATTGTATATTATTGAAGTTAAATTATAAAATTCTTAAATTATTATGTTACATTTTTTTTTAATTGATTCAAACATATCGTTAAAGTAAAAAACAAAAATTATAAAAATAGACAAAATAGAAAATTATGTACATCACAACAGAATATAGACATAGTATCAATACATTAAATTCAGATTATAATTTTAATTTTAAAAAATCTTCAATTTTATAAATGGAATTGTCACATAAACTTATAAACAATTTCTTTTTCAATATCCTAAATTGCAGATTGGATATAGATTCTGGTAGGGCATTATACAGTTTGATTGACATGTAGTGGCAATTTTTCGCAAATCATGTTGTTTTATGAGGTAATCCGGCCAAACGATTTGGGTATCTAGCAGAGAATGCGCAATCTTTTATTTGGAAGTCCCTTATATTTTTCTTTACGTATAGGCACACTTCAAATATATATAAGGCGGGCAGTGGCAGTATATTTAGTTTCTTGAAAAGTGGTCGACATGAATCTAAAGGCTTAGCTCCACATAAACGTAGTCGAGCGCCTGCGATACAGAATTTGGGCTAGGCCGACTAAGATGTCAGGATGGTATGGGTGCTAGGCAAGCCTACTCCATCTAAAACAATGTCCCAGGCACTGCGCGCGCCAGTGGTCCCTTTACCCATCTAGTGCGAGTGCAGGTGCCACTCGACACTGAATAAATCTGTCATTATGTAGATGCAAAGCGTCAAAAGTAGATATGGGTGCTTAATTCGGATGACTGGACTTATAAAACGCAAAATTTGTTAAAGTAGGATATGTACAGATCAATTTTTACTAACCGACATAAATAAAGGTTCTCAGTTCTTCGAAATCTTTTTTTATTTGCCGACTACAAAAACGTAAGAGGATTTCAATCATCGGAATATTTTTATGTAAGTACCCCGATCGTTTGAATGGTTAAAGGACTTCCCAAGTGGTCCCATGGTCATCAAGCCAGGATCTGATAATGGGGTCCTAAAGGAGTCGAGGGAACTCTTCAAATTTTAACGGCACACTTGAAATTGGGAGTTTTTTAGGGACTTGTGCATTTGCTTTCGCAAAACACAATTTGGTTGAGTCGTAGTTTTGATGAAGAATATAGCGTACGTATTTGAAATACGTTTACTTTGATTACACGTGAAACATTATCAAAACTGGCAGACTACTTTTTTGTCTTATTAATTGTCACAGTGTAGTATACTTATATCTTCTTCTTCAGGCTATATTAGTCCACTTCTGGACATAGCCCTCCCTTAATGAGCGCCATAGCGCCCTGTCTTCAGCTTGCCGCATCCAGCATCTGCCTGCAGTCTTTCGCAGATCGTCGTCTTTTTCGTATACCTACTTTACATATTGTCCCTCTTGAATATTTTTGTGCACAATAAATAGTTTACAGACCAGAAAATAAAATACATTAAAAAGCTTGCATATTTAGCATGCAGTAATTTTATGAAAATCCTCTCCGTTCTTACTACGACTTAAACATCTTTATTTTACTCTGTAGTAATGTTGTGAAGATCCTATCCGTTGATACTACCAGCAACTTTCCTGAAAAGCCGCTCATTCTACGCAGCAAAGGCTTTTAATTAACCAAATACCGGTTTCCAAGTACCTACCTATTAATTTGAGGTTGACAGAGGTTCCCAAGGAGAGAAGCTACAAGCTGGAGGAGGTAAGATCTTTATATAAATGTACACTATGCAGTGGTAGTATCGGCGAGACTTGGAAACAACTCTGCGTGTTCGACATTCACATTTATTCCAAGCACGGTAAAGGTCACCTTCGGTAGTTAAGATTATTATTCGCTGTACCTGACGTCGTGTAAATATTAATGAGTATTATCTTCAAAGAGAACATACTTCCTCTCCATTTAATATTATTGCTATTATCGTTAATGTGTTTTTTCCTTTTCCCCCCGTTTCCCGTATACTGGAACAGTCTCTTATTCTACCATTAACAGCTGTCTGTTAGCCAAAGTTTAAACAAATAAAAACAACTAACTGCTGTTAATAGTTGAACAACCGATTGGTTGTGTACGAGAAACTGGGTGTTATGGAGAAGGTCCATTAGCTGTGACTTTAATAGTACCTGCGGTGGCACTTTCTAACACGTTCACTGACTGTAAAAGAATTAATATAGATTAGATTAGAAAAATTCTTTATTGCACAATAATCATATTTGTACAAAGGCGAGCTTAATACTAATGAGTATTTTCTTCCAACTAACCTTGGGTTATATGGATAGTAGTGCGGGTAGTGCCCGGAGAGAGTTATACCAACGGGGTCTAGGACATAAAATTAAGTCACAACAGACATATTCTTGTTACTCCATAAACATAAATAAGTACAAAATAAAATTACGGTCACATATTAATTTTATTAAAACACATTAAGATAAAACACATAGAGACAAAGACAAAAAAATTAATTTAATTGTAATACAATATTAATGTGACCGAAAATTGGCAAGAAAAATTACGCAATACTGACGCCATGTTTCTATATCAAAAATTAAGATCTGAAAATCAAAAAATTCGTTTAAAACGTTGACCAATTTATTTTATAGCCTAGACCTATAAAACAAGCAAAAACTGTAGTTATTAACACTTTCAAGTCGCAAAAGGGAGAATTAACAAAACCGACTCATAGAAAATAAAATTATTCAGATATTCTGCAGAGAATTACATAGTAAATTTCCTACACATTTTGTTCCATAAAAACTGTAGATAGCGTCGCCGTATAATGTTACTAAGTAACATTTCCCCAGTAAAATTTCTTTAATCAAATCTTACTGCCACGAGTTAAGAAATGGAATTAGTCTTAACTCTCAAGCGGGAATTGCGAGCCACTAAATTGGGATCAACTGGGATTATTTGATGGTGGAGTACTTTTATTTTGCGCTACACTCCTATCCGCTGAAATTTGCCTCCACATTAACAGTCTCATTTATAAATACACAATTTATTATAAGCACGGATGTCATTTTGACATCCGTGATTATAAGATTTCTCGGAGGCAAATAGTCTGTGATAAAGGGAAAAATTTAACCAAAGATTATTTCAACTGTCTCTGATCAGAGTTTCAGAGGAATAGTATTGTGTCATAATATGACATAGATGCCGGGCAGCAGACATTGATCCCATCTTCGTCTTGCAGAATAGAGCAATGAGATTCATTTATAAGCTAGGCAATAGAGATTCGTTAAGAGATTTATTTAAAGAAATCAACATCCTGACAGTTACCAGTCAGTATCTCCATGAAAACCCATGAAACTTTAAAACTGTAAGAAGCCAACACAATGTAAATACCACGTAGAATTAAACATAAACTTAATTCTTTCCCAAGATTTAGGCTATAGGTTAATACATCATTCATGGGGCATTGTATACATTTCTGTAATAAAATCCCTGAAGATAGATTAAGATTCCCTGAAACGCGGTTCAAGAAATGTACACAAAGAAGTAGGTACACTATACCAAAAGGGCTACTACTACAATATTAAGGATTATTTAGATGACAACGATGTTTGCAATTAATTAAATTGTACTGACAATACACGAGTTCTGTGTTTTATAATAATTATGTGAACTCTGTTAATTAAGGGCTTTATTTAAGGTTTTTTTGTCCAGTTTTTCACTAAAATGATCTAGATTTTGAATAGGACACCTAGTTTAACTTGTAACGTTGCATAAGTTAAAGTTTCTTTGTAATTTGGACTAAAATAGCTTGTTTTTTGTAAGAGCATAAATATATTTACAAGATTTGAGGCACGGAAACCTCGATTTGTGACCTCTAAACATATTGGCAAAATTTGATTGCGATCGAACACGTCGTCATTTTTAAATAAAAACCAAACTATACGTATGTATGAAAATTGCTCATTGTCTCTTAACTTTCAACTCAAATACACCATACTTGGCAAATGCTTGTTTGCATCTAAAGAAAGTTATCTGATGCGAACTATATGTAGACTCAATCTCACTTCCTCAACCACTTGTCACGATCGCCTTTCGCATTAAGAAATGATGGGGATTCCCGCACCTCCTTAAAAGCACATAACAACCAACGAACGGAAATTGGATTGCCCCACGCAGGTGACAGAATATCGATAAAATCACTAAATAAAGTATCGTTTCTATTTCCAACTATAAAAGTTACTTTAATTTTAAATGTATTTTGTAAAACCGTGTTAATATTATTTAAGATTGAGAACCGACCATTTAGTTTGTAATTGAAGTTCAATATTAGTTATTCAATACGAACTGATACCAATACCTATATCCTTTCGATATTAACAAAAAGTTATTCTTTGTGATGTTTAGAGTTATTCACCAATTTATTTATTCAATCATATCTTTATCGGTTACGATAAATAATAAAATGAAATCTGCATTACACAGCTAAGATAAATAATATTGATAATATTTTTAGAAAGACTTCTGTTTGACAGGATATATTTGTGATTGGCCAAGATGCCATATTGTTTTGAGCTAGGAGGGGTCTCGGGCAGGCTATAAAAGCAGATAACATTTAGTAGCCTGGATTATTATTTTTGGTTGTATTCTCCCTGGGAGCCTGATCCTGAGCCATGTAAGTTATGCACTTCGTTCCAAAATTGGATACTTATTGTGTTATTGTTGTTCCGATGTTAAACCTAACTGCAAAGTAGGTAGTCGGGGCTGTAAGTAATGCAATTTGCTTAAGTCAGATGTCGCTGCCTGTACGTAATACAGAGAATATTGTAAAGAGGTTCGAAATTTCACTGATGCCGTGAGTCGCCCATTGGCTCAATTGGTAGAGCGCTGGTACGGATAGCCAGAGGTTGCGGGTTCGAATCCCGGCATGGGTGAAATTTTTAGCCTCTAAATAGGTTTTTATACTTATTGTGTTTGAACTATTGTGTTTCTCCTCTAAATGTGTTTTAATTTATTGTTTTATGTGTGGTGTGTAATTGTACTTTTGGAAACCATTATACCGTTACAGTTGATTTATTTGCTCTTTAATTTGCTGTTTCCTCAGAATAGTTAACAAATTTACAGATCACAATATAATGTAGGTAGGCTAATAGAAATGCATAATAGAATTTCAATTGTATTTACTTCTTGTCTATACAACATTAAGTGCAAATACTTAGCTTTCCAAATTCACTGTCAGTATCTATTTGCTCTTTCATAAGATTATCATATTACATTACTAAAGTCAGCTTTCTAATTAACATGCTCTTGTAAAAAAGTAAGGTTAGCTTTCATAATGCTCTCTATTATTTCTTCCAATCTCACACAGGCGAGTAGGTACGATGAATCACAACAGCTATGTCCACACTGTGACTTTTTTGTTCAACAAGGGCTGATAGCATATCAAAAGACGATCCAATTAAATTTATTTCATACTTGCACACGAAACATAGTCCAGCTGAATATATAGAGCTGATAGCTAACCAGTCGGTGTACTCCTTCACCATTGACTCATAACTATCACGCTGTAGTCCTTATCATTATTAGTACATTCGATTTACCCGTTTCAGCCAGTTCTAGTCCCCAGTGCAGGCCAAGTTTCGAAAACGCTATAGCACCATAGACTACGAACGCCCAATACAATCGCCTGCTGTATTTGACATTTTAGAACTATGAAAAACCGCTGTCAAACCCAGGTCTCGACAGAATCCATCGAAACCTGGGATTGTGTAGAAATGCTGCCGCGAACACACATATATATATATATATATTGGCGGAGATGAAGGGCTATCCAACTGGGCAAACCAACTTCAGAAATGATAAAAAGAAATGATCGTTGTAGCTTACGAAGTTATGAGCTAAGTTAATAGGTAGTCGAAAATATTTCTGAAATATGTACAGTACGTGAAATTTTCATCCGAGGACACTATTAGCGCTGAAAATTGAGTTTGTGATTCGCTTAATTTTGTTCAACAAAAAAGACACAATGTGCACATAGCTAAGCAAGAACGCACGTCATCGGAACTTTTCATTTAAAAACAACGCGCGAGAGTGGAGATTGAATGGCCTCTTTACCCAGCTCAAAATGGCTAAGACGGCATAAGATGTTAATGCTGTCACACACGTATTACATAATATTACTACTACGCATGACTGATAGTGGCAAGCTGAAGACAGGACTCTATGGCGGTCACTAGGGGAGGGCTATGTCCAGCAGTGGACAAGTATAGCCTGACGACGGCGACGACGATGACTGATATAGATAAACAGTAAGGTAGATTTTTACGAGTATAATTAAGATTTATATAGATAAATGTGGACTGTTTTGAAAAGAATAAATGAATGTGGAGTTTCATTGGTTGTTGCTTCTCCACACAATCTATTAACTGTGAAATTAACAGCTTTGACGTTCTTTAACTAAACATTTTATTTTTATAGTAAATAAATATTTTTACTTTGACTTTGATAGAGAGCACTTTATTGCACAACCAGAAATAAAGCCACGATTTCTTAAATCTAAGTAATGTTTATACAATTGGCGGTCTTATCGCTATCGCTGATCGATATAGTATTAAGCCCGCCAATTGTACAATAAAGAATTTAATAATAATATACACATTACAAAACCTAACACTTGCACGAGGTAAAACTTTCGTAAGCACAACACATTGTAGACTTTTAGTCCGTCATGCCCAGCGACATTGACGACGGGAAAGCAGCAGGCGCCGCGGAGCAAGCCAGCGCGAGACCCCCGCAGCCGGTGCCGGCACCCGCCCCACCCATCTCGGCGTGGGCGCGCCGCGCGCTTGCCCGCAGTGTGAGACGAGCAATCAACGACGCGAGCTCCGTCTCTGCTCACCATTATTAAGCTCTGCGAATCGGAGCGAAACCTGGTCGAACTCTTCCGATATAACAACACCCATAGGTGGATCCGGACTAAAAGTCTACAACTTGCACGAGGGTTATACAGAGATCAAGGTTTGACAATCACCACTATCCTGATAAACCTTTAAGATCATGATAATAAGATACACTTGCATAATATTTTCTAAGGTTAACACGACCACGTTGCGTAAACGTGCTCTAGCGAAACGCATTAAAACAATATTTAAGCCAGTGAACAACAGCTCCATCAACAGCCCTTCCCTACAATATGTGGTGCTCAATTACCCTTCCCTTAGTACCCGCAATATCTTTGGGGAAAATGTAGCAATTTTACCTGCTGAACGTTCAGAGAAAATTTACGGTGGCCTGAAAATGTGTCTCCAACCGGCTGTCACGAAAATTAAATATGCAAGTACCATAATAAAAACTGTATTTACAAGGATTTTACTCGTCTAATTTTAAAATTTTTGACGTTTTGGCACATTTTCAAGTACCGTGGTCTCGGAAGACTGAGGTGACAGACGTATTTTTGAAATCATTGCCGAGGGTAGTAACTAACAGTTAATATTTCAAAAAGAAGCCAGTCACCTCAGTCTTCCGAGAGTTAAAAATAGTTTTAATTAAGTCTAGTGCGTGTGCTAACCTTAGAAAATACTATAATAATAAACGTGTCCCCACATTATGGAAGAGGATTTCAAAAAGATATCCTATATGCTCGTTTACAATGACTTTTAAGGCCTGTATAAATAGGCTTTGAGTGGTAATAATTGACAGTTATTTTAGGAGCATTGCAGACTAAAACCGACTTTTTAGTGGAAATCAATCATTGATGAAAAATAAATTAATAACAATATAGAACTTTGAAAATAGGAAAATATAAGGAAGACAGCTTGTGTTCTACAGAGAGGGAGTAATTTTGAGCATTTGATATTAAATTGATTGATTTTGAATTAAAAATGTTAGTTCTTTTTTTTCTGATTCTATGTTATTTAGCAAAATACTAATCCTTATGATGAAGCTTTTGAATCGGTATGATAAAGCTACAGCGTATTTTTTTTTCTCCTGTAGCTGGTTCAATACCTGGTTTAAAATTATAATTATTTAAAAATCTATGAACGCAATTGATTTTTTAAATTAAAATAATGTCTTCTTTCAGTAAAATGTTCCATCTACAATATTCCACGTCACATAGCCGTGGCCTTGTATAGCCATGAGATTCTATGAATTGCTATTACCATAATTGAATATTCTAATGGTCGCTTTAAAGAATACCCCTATATGATGTTGGTTTTGGCATAATATGGAGCAAACGATGGAATAAAAAATTACAAAATAAATATATTGAGCGAATTCTGGTGGCAGGACCGGTAACGGACGTTCCAGGCGGAGGCGGCCTGGCACGTCCGTGCGCCGTTACCAGGCGCCAGGTACTTCAAAGATAAAAAGAACCTTTAACCAGCGTGCGTGCACGCAACGACTAATGAATGGATATGATGTATCAACCCTTTATTCTCCGTGAACGTTTCGCCCCGCGTGGCGTGCATGGTCGCCTTCAGCGCCCTTGCAAAGATTTACTCCTCGAAATCCTAGAGTATAATACGGCAGGCTATTAGAGTTCTTTTTCCGTGAGAGCGGTACGTCTGTGGAACGCGGTACCGCTGTACATTCGCCAGGCACCGTCAGTCGGCATCTTGAAGAATAGAGTTCAGGAACACTATCTACGTATTCAGAACAATAATGTATTATTTTTATCCGTAAGTATGTAAATATATATTATTCTTCTTCTTCTTCAGGATTTATTACAATATATATTATTAAGTCTATTTATATGTATAAAGATATGTATGTACTGTTTATTTTTGTATATAATATGTGTTTATAATTATTGTACATATTAATACATAGTTTAATTTTAAAAAGATAATTACACTAAAATATCACCTCACTATTTGACACTACCCCTATATTCTCCACGTCACCTGTTGGTTGGCTAGAATAGAATACTATTTAGTATTAAGCCCGCCAATTGTACAATCTTTATTGGTACAATAAAGAATAAGCCACGGGTCTCTTCCTGCATTGGAGGAAGGTTAGGCCATCCTGCGCCACAGGGGCCTAGCCCGGCTTGGTGAAGGATTTTAATGAATTTTAATGAAGCGAAAGCGATCTCTCAGTATCGAGGCAGATCCCGATTTATGCCTGCCCTTCCGAAAAACAGCCGTGAGTTTATGTATGTACTTGTTATATACTATGTATATATTTATATTGGTGTTACTAGTTTCGTACGTATTCATCAACCTTTGTTATATTGTGGCACCCTACCTACTCTAGATACATTCTGTAGTTGGATCTGTACCTCACATTTCGTAATTGCAAACCTTGTGTGTAATACAACTGATCAACCATTAAATTTTGAACTTAAATTAAATGCTATTTCAAAGGCATAGGGTTGAGTTTAGTTTGTAAGACTCCAGATCGTAGCATTGCCGTGTACACGTAGGTGACGAAACACATCAAATTGTTATTCGAAGCTGGTCGTTAACGTGAGGTGTTTTAATGCCCTTAAGAGAAATTTCAGACAAACGACACAGAGTGAACTAAAGCACAGAAGTTTCTTCTACATGTATCTTTCATAAAAAAAGTGTATACGAAGCGCACGTGGTCTAGTCAAACTGAGTGATTGAAGTTAATCACTTGAGCTAAGCAAAAACAGGTGCGTCGGGTCCAGGATGGGTGACCGTCCCATAACTACCGCTAGTGGGATTTGCCGAGCGCTTCCGTGCTTTGCAAGGCACGTTAAGCCGCTGGTGCCGTCATGTAAT